>CM060919.1:538822522-539462522 GCA_030737875.1 Allium sativum
TATGTTTAGATTATTTGCTATAGGGCACAGTCACTTAGCTCTTGAGTGGTCTTCCATTAGCTAAGGGGGGCTACGTGGATCCATATCCACGGAAAAAGAGACAAACCAAATTAGATATATGTATTATAGGCCTAAGGAACCTGTCTTTTACATATATAAAGAAATCCCAGATTGAGTTTCGTACAAGGACAGGTCTTGTTAGTGGAGGCCATGTAATAGACAGTGCGATTACATGTTAGTCCACATATATGCATGGAGTGATACATTTTGGATGTCCAAGCATTGAAATGAGCTGATTCGGATGTGATTTCACGTTTTCTTATCAGATTATGAAACATTTCTATTGTAAGCCTTACGAACCTTTCCTTTATGGACCTTATTGGAGTACTCTTTCATAGCGAGACGACGGAGTCCCACTAAGGAGGATTCAGAAGATACTATGGGTAGTACCTAGGACCATGACGGTCAATTCGGCATATAGCTATATATATATACATATACATACATATACATATAGATTATTAAGTTTGGCCCACCTAAGAGTAGATTGGCACAATTTATGCATGGAAATGAAAGTATTGTAAACCTCAATAATCTAATATAAATAGAACTAGAGATAGAAAGGTATATGTAGTATCGAGCTTAGAAGTGTATAATTTGTCCATTTACCAGAACTTTAGTTCTGACCGCTCTTCATAACAATCCACATATTAGGTGGCAGGCAAAGATTATTCATCTTAGAGACACTTGTTTAGAAAAGTGTTAATAATTTGTTAAGTATATACATAATATCATATTTTAATCATTTCTGATGTGAGTTTCTTAATTACACTCTGATATATTTAATTTTTCCTATTTCGGGCTACTAAGTAGCTAAATACGACTTCAGTGGGTTACGGTTTTGCATTTTATGAAAAATTCGAGCCAGCTGTAGTTAGGATTGTTACATCGGTTTAAAATCTTAAGTATGGTAGTGCTAAATAGATAGTGAGAGAACTTATTTGTATATTTAAAATATAAATATTATATATATATATTATATACCTAGATCTGTAGAGAAAACTCACTTTTGAGAAAACTGTGCATGAAAGAACTATAGTAACAAGTTTTTCATAAAAGAAAACTTCATGTGTTAGTATTTGGAATTTGATAGTTATTTCAGATTGGTGGATGGGCGATAGTGCCTTATAATTCGTGAAAACATAAGAAGAGAAATGGATTAAGAAAATATATGCACTTAGTATGTATGTGTGTGTGTGTGTGTGTATATATATATATATATTGAGTGGCATAAGAACCAATTCTACTTTTGATATGAAATTACTTTTTTCCAAGATTTAGCATAGAAGGTTATTTGACTAAGGGAAATGAATTCACGAAAATAATTGGATATGGAAATTAAAGAAACGATTTTCGGAAAGCGTTTTCAAATTATAACTTTAAAATTTGCAGTTGCAGAATATATCTGCTGGTTTGCTCATGAAAAGTTTTCTTTAAAAATAATTTTGGATAATATAAGCAGTTGGAAAAAAGACGTGAATTTGATTTGTGGATTTGGAAATAAAGTAAAGCATGGAAGTTGTAAAGACTCTATGCGGACGAAAGAGAAAATTTTGGAAATTTTATCCAAGTCGTAACAGCGGCTTTGCCAACCCAAAATTATCAGAATAGTAATAGTAGGCTGGGATGCTTAAATGGGAAGTGGAAAAGATGCAAACGCATGAAAAAAAGTTAGGTTGGGTTAACCTAAGCTTCGGGTGTTCAACCCAACCGAAGGAGAGGTCGACCTAGACTTCGGATGGTCGACCCAACCGAAGGAAGGGTCGGACCATCTTGTGCAAAACGCATGAATAAAAGCGATAAAGCCTGGTGGCTTCGTCACTTTATTTCTTCCCCACCCGAGAGTTTTAGCCACCAAGAAACCCAAAAGAACCACCGCTTGTTATATAAGCAAAAATCGTACCCATGTTAGCATGCCTTTTCGATGCTAACTTACAAATGGGTACCGTTGGGTATGATTTGGACTTCGAGTTGGAGGTCAAATGTGTTAGAGTAGCATTTATTGAGACCCGGTTGAGGATCATGTTAAGCATTCGAGCGCACGACCAGAAGTCGGACAAGGTCCAGTTGATGAATGACGTCGTCCTAGGATATATTTTAATAGGCCCCCAGTAGTTGATTTGGTATACTGGGCATTTACACTCTTTAGCCAGAGTACTTGTATGCATTCTACATTATAAATATGTCCACAAGAGGGGGAGTTTTGATCAAATTTTGAGTTCAGTTAGACATACCTCCTATGACAGGCATTCATGTGAACTGGGCTAGAGAGATTATGTCCCACGTAGTAGTAGTCAGCTATCGGCCATCTTCGATTCTTTTTTGTCACATATGGAACATCGTATTTAGAGAGGAAGGGGTAGGGATGGATACTAATAGTTCTATTAAGCATACCCACCCTAGAGTGGTCTCTTTCGTCCTATGAAGGAGGAGGAGAACGGGGCTCTAGGAGGGGGTGCGACGTCGGTCAGGGGGGAGGTGGAGGAGCGGTCATCGGTGGTTTTTTTCTCTTTTTTTTTATTCTGAGAAATGAAATCGAACGGGGGGGGAAGAAAGATAAAGGGAGAAAGGGTTTTATTTTTTTATTTTTTTTATTATTATTTTAATTTCAAAAAAGGTACTTTTCCATACGACCTCGAAACGAGGTCCACCGCCTGTCGTCCCTAACGTTTTACCCCCATTCTGAACACAATGGGATATGTATCGCAAGCTGATTCGACTGTTTCGATCAGTTTCTGTTTAATTTACATTTAAATCACTATATTGAATTTTAAACGTACATTTCAAATTACCGGGGTCACATACGAACTTTAAAAATTCCTGAAAAATATTTTCTAGCTTCGTATTGACGATACGGTCCTAACAAAACTAGTTTCGTCGAATTCTGAGACCGTTGGAAAAATGACCAATTTCCAGTCGATTAAAATCAACTGAAACTGGTCAAACGCGTTTTCCTTTGCCACGCTCACATATTGATTCGAAAAATTATGAAATTTGAAACCTAGCAATAACTTCACATCCCGGACCCAACAAAACTGGTTTCGTCGAAATCCGAGGTCGTTTGCAAAATGTCCATTTTTAAGGGCCTGAATTCCATAGCGACTATTCAGAATTTTCAACTGGACGTATCTTTTGATTCCCGTTATGAAATCATGATTTTTCGGATTCGTTGGTAAGATATTATCAATTAGATCCTATTATTTTTGGTTTCACTAAAATCCGGATTGTTTTGCACCCGGTACATTCAATTGAAGTTTGAAATCAAATTATCGAACTACCACGCCATTTTCAATTCTATTTATAATTATATATAAATATTTATATTCTAACGACGGCGTATATAATATATACGTTCGAATTATATTAAAAATAAATTTCTCGTCTATATTATTTAAAATAGTTCATTTTAAATAATCAAAATTCGCTAAAATTGCCAAAATAAAAATTTTAAACTGGCCCATATTTTCGGGTTATTACAATCTCCCCCACTTAAAACTTTTCGTCCCCGAAAAGGAACAAAGTCGAAAGTGGTTTGATTATTCAGCACTACGTTCGATCTGGCTTGCATTCTCCAACTTTTCAGTTTCTGAGAATTTTCAAAAATTTCAAAAATTTGGCTAACACCCTAAATTTTTGAAAAATTTCGCCATAACCTCCCCTGCACCGGGAGCATCGGGAAATTTCAAATAGCTTCCCCGGTCCTTCAGATCTCAAAAAGAAAAAGAAAGAGCCAAGCGGCTAGCCAATAGGCTCATAAAATCATCATCACCCAAACAAAACAGTAAATTATGTAGTAAACATGTACCTATTTGTCGGGCAAACAAATTTTATTCTTCGGCTCTAGCCTCCTTGCTATGACCTGTTCAATGATATACTTGTATATGCAAGCAAATGCAACTAATTCTCAATACAATTCAATATTTGGTGCTATTAGGCAAAAATGGTTAAAAATTAGCAAACAAATAAACAAACAACACAAACATCAATCAATTAGTGGATTAGAGTTTTCAAATTCATAAATTTGATATATATACAAAAAATCATGTTTTTGATGCCAATTCACAACAAAGGGTTCTAGCTATATAAGTTTTGGTTCTCACACCAGTCTAATGGAAATATATAGAAATCACACCTTCGAAACACGAACATAAATACTGATGATGTCATGACAATCATCAGTACCATCTTCGGGCGACTAGAGTGTGATGCTATATCTATCCAATATATTAAAACTTCGAATACACGCGGATCAGACGTATACGCAAAATCTATATATACTGGATTGTCCACATCAACATAAATAAATAATCAAATACGAATAATTGATTTAAATTTTCAAAACAAAATTTGTTTCCACTTTTTTAAAAATATACTCTTCACACTCGTTCTAGGATACTACTGATCCTATCTCTAACGAGTCATTCTAATTGGATATTACTACTCCAATATCTGATGGATTCTTTCGTATGGTTCTAATGTGTCCTGTTCTGGAGCTTTGTAAACCAAAGCTCTGATACCAACTGTGAAAACCCGTAACTTTCCCGTAAAGGAAAGAGCGGATAGTTCGAGAACAAGCCACAACAGAACGCATATAAAAGAACATTTCATTGTATATTACAACAATGCATCAGATTACAAGAATATACAGAGTATAAATGAATAAATATTACACAGAAATATCAGAGATTTAAATTACATTTAAATACATAGCAACGGAAAATAATACAATACACAACTAGAAGTAGATATACGGATACAAAGCTTTCCGGATATCGTTCCAGCTGTAAACCAGGATCCTGTGAATATAAATCTGCAAAACCAAAACTACTAGCTGCCCGTGTCAAAATAAGGGCACCCAGAGTTTAGGTTAAAACAATAAACTCCAGGTCAGTCATGTGACTGGTGTGAGAACAAAAACAGTTATTCTTTATTTTTAAAGTTAGGTAAATCAAGGGACCACGCCGTATAACACGGAACGGGTTTCCTCCCAAGAATACCAGTGCATAAAACAACAGCGCAATGCTAAATAAAGAAAAATGAAGCTGTTATAAGACCCAGGTCCTATCACACAATGCAACGCAAGCCGGGGATAGGGTTTTCCCTTATAACAGCCAAAGAATGCTTGATACGTTTAAAGACAAATCATTTGATACTATTATAAGTGCATAGTGTATAAAACAACTTCAAATCATAAGTATCAATCATAGGCGACATGGGTACCATATATCATGTCGCCATATATAGGTTTACAAATAAAACCGCAAATGTCACGTATTTGGAAATTGGGTTTCCGTCTATGAACCGAGGCAAAAGATAGTCCTCAACCGATTCGTGACTCTCTAGCCCGAGCCACAGGATCAGAACGCATCAACCCTTTAGATCGTCAGGGCCGGTCCACCGATGTGGATTATTATGCCTGAACACTACGTTTCCCCACCCTATGGGGTGTAAGTCTAGTCCGTCTGCCGACCAGAATGCATCGGCCGAAACCGATGTAACTGAGGCGCCTCGCAACAGCAACAACCACATAAGTCAAACTCGTCAGGGCGTGTAAAACCACTGACGCCACTTCTAGCTAGAAAGAAACGCAAGTCCTCCCTGAGGTCCGTCTCCCGTTTTTGGTCCATACCGGGTGTGAAACTCGCGAAGTAAACGTTACACAAAGCTACGCCACAAAGGCCGTGCTTTGATCATCACCACAAGACTTTGCTTTTCAACAGAAGCCTCGATCAATTGCCACTTAGGCATGCCACACAGGCAATTCACTCCATGCGTTTGATATCCATCAATATATAACCTCTGAGCTCGTACGTCTCAGAGAAGGGCGTTAAGCAAGAGAATAAATTCTCCGCCGCCAAACAGATATATATTTAATAGAAATCAATCACACAGACTAAAATCCAATGTCATACACACAGTCCATTTACAAGTCCGTTCTGGGTCTGAACGAAACCGGAGGCACCTAGTACCCCGCATATCCATCGATCTCCAAGTACGTCTGGACGATCACCAACTGTTTCCATCTTCTTGGGTGTACAGCCCAATCAAGATCATCAGCAATCACCCAAACGACGTAAAGACTTCTGGTCTTCGACCACCGTCTTCATCTTCGACACCACGTCGAATCAGTTATTCAGAATGGGATAAACCCGGTCTTTCTGAATAACTCGCGTATATATTATAAAAGTGTTCCACAAACACGACATACGCCTCATTCCAATTCAGAATATTCTTTTATCCAAATATTCCTATACTTTGGGAAAAGTTCCCATTAATTTTATCCAAGATAAATTCTTTGAATTTATTCTTTATTCTATTTTTGAATCTCAATTCAAACTAGTCGGGATTAGCGATCCTTACCGAAGTAATTTTTTTTTTTTTAATTTCCCAATCCCAACCTATTTATCCCATGAAGTAAAACTGGTAATACTTCATATCTAACACCACTGTGTTATCGGTAAATTCAATTACCATTTCACGTTCAAATCTAATTAAAGATTTAACTATCGCCTGGAGCAAAACTGGTGATACTCCATTTTCGATCATTTCAATCTAATTAAAGATTCATTAAAACTCCACTTAGTTTTAATCGTTAACTGGGTTAAAGAATCAGTGTCATTTAAAACACAGTTCACGATAAACCCAAAATCACATTCATTAATTATCGGGTTAAAGAACGAGGGTTATTTAAAACACTGTCCATGATAAACCCAAAAATCAATATCAATTCAATTCCAATTAAATATCATTTAATTGGTTCACTTCATTAAATCTAAATAAAAAGATTTAATCATTTCTCAACTGGGTTCAAGAACAGTGTTAGTGAAGACACCATTCACGACAAACCCAAATCACATTCGATATTCAATACAAGGCTCTGAATAGAAAATATATCGGCTTATATTCAATATCAAATTCTACGACTAACAAACGTCGTATTGGAAATAACGATATAAATAGATATCTTTCAAATTTCCATAACAACACCTGTATAATCACGAATTCCAACATCGAAATATTCCGAAGACAATTTCGATTCAAATCCACTCCAATGCAATCATTGGAAATTTTGGTTATTTTTAAAACCCTTTTCAAATTCAATTTATTTATTTAAAAATAAATAGAATTATAATTCTAGTTCTAAACTAGTTCATTTCGATAAAAATCTATTTTTATCTTTACAAATATGGAGTTTTTCATCCCAAATCTTCACAAATCATTTCTTATGATTTTACACAAATTATTACTATTTTTAATAATTTTATCAAGGCCTGTACAGTTGATTTCCATCAATGGCCATCGAACTGCACTTACAGCGACCTTTTTCAAATTTGATTTGGACATAATTCCAAATCCAACCGTTAGATTTCAAATTTCTAATATTCGTTAGAAAGCTCTTTTCGATACGAACCCAACGGTTCAAGTTTTAGGAGAATCCGACGGTCGGATCTCCCGTAATGTCCATGTGAAATAAATGGTCGAAATTCACAAACTGCCGCTGCGCGGCGCGTTCTATTCAGGCCATTATATTATATATATAATATATATAATATATATTTCGTCGATTTCTATTTAAAACGAATTATATAAATAGTTTTAAATTCGTTTCAAAAGCAATTTCAACTTTCTTTTCAATTCAAATCAAAATTGAATTCTTCTTTATAAATTCGTTTTGAAAATTCATCTCTATTCAATTCAAATTTCAGTTCAATTTGAATTCATTTTCAATTCAATTCATTTCGAAATCGTTTTCAATTCAATTCATTTCGAAATCGTTTTCAATTCAATTCATTTTGAAATCGTTTTCAATTCAATTCATTTCGAAATCGTTTTCAATTCAATTCATTTCGAAATCGATATAAATATCGTTCACGTCAAAATGGCGTCAATCTAATCAACACGGCTTCATAAATTTCTATTTTCAAATATTCTATTTCAAATATTTCTATTCAAATATTTCTCTTCAAATATTTCTATTCAAATATTCTATTCAAATATTTTATTTTGAAACTGGAATGAGGCCCAATCAATTACCATATAAAGTTAATTATATGGATTCCATACAACACATGTATATAATAGCATTGAAAAATAATCAACCATCAACCAAAGTGCACTACACTGTATAAGCATCAAATATAAATATCTAACGCTTATAACAGCCTGTCAATCGATCGATCGACATATTTAATCAATCAGGATGAGTGAACTTCATATTTCATCCCAACACCCGTGTGGGGTTTCAAATCAACAAACACAGATTTTATTTGTGCAGTTGGGCGATGTGTAAAATTTATCGACCCAATCAATGTCCTTCAAATAGGTGTACATAAACAAACCGTCCGGTTTGTAAATGAATATTTATTTATTTACATTCACGTTAAAAATTATATTTTTAACGACAAAACATTTTATTTCAACATATGAATTTCTATTCAATTCATTTATTCTATAAAATGATACTGTTATTTTTCTAACTTATTTTAGAAAATTTCGGCGGCATAACGGCACGATACTAGAAACGGGACGAGGCCTAGCCTTATCCCCGGTCTAGTGAAGGCCCACGCCATTCACACATCAATCAAAATCACCAAACAACCAAATTCAAATCAAATCATATAACTAAGCTATGCAACCAAACAAACAAGTCCATGGTCTGTGGACGATTGTGTCGGGTGCTACTAAGCACCGTCTGCATCCTAGTATATATATATATATATAAATAGAAATGAAATTGAAAGGTGAGAAATTCTCACCAATAGCTATCTAACCATCTTGACTCTTCTTTGATATAAATCTTCTTTGTTCTCGCCTTTTGGTCACCTTCGTTGCCCGCTTTCACTACCTATGTAAAAATCGAATTTTTACTTCGCTATTCAATATATAAAAATCGAATTTTTACTTCGAAGTTCAATATATAAAAATCGAATTTTTATTTCGAAGTTCAATATATAAAAATCATATTTTTATTTCGAAGTTCAATATATAAAAATCATATTTTTCTACAAATAAAAATCCTATCTTTTCTGTAAATCAACTATATAAAAATACGATCTTCTCACATTTCAAAATACGACCTTTTCACCTTTTAAAGTTCTAATCTTTTTCCATTTAAAATTCAAATCTTTTTCTATTTAAAATCTTAAAATAAAATCAGTTTTTAAACCTTTTTAAAAATCAGTTTTAAATGCTTTTAAAATCAGAATTAAACCCTTTTTCAAATTCAGATTTATATCCTTTTAAAATCAGATTTTCAGAATTGAAAATAAAAATAAAATAAAGTAAAGTAAAAAAAAAACTTACTGCATCGAAGAAAGGGGGGCATCGACTTCGCCGGAGCTGGCTTCTAGGGGGGGCGTCGATGTCGGCGGCAGGAGGAGGAGCAGGGTGGGGGTCTCGATTTCGCGGCGGCGCAGGGGAAAAGGGGGCGCGGTTTCTGAAGCGGAGAAGGGAGGATGAGGGAGACGATGAAGGAGGAGGAGAACGGGGCTCTAGGAGGGGGTGCGACGTCGGTCAGGGGGGAGGTGGAGGAGCGGTCATCGGTGGGTTTTTTCTCTTTTTTTTTTTATTCTGAGAAATGAAATCGAACGGGGGGGGCAGAAAGATAAAGGGAGAAAGGGTTTTATTTTTTTATTTTATTTTTTATTATTATTTTAATTTCAAAAAAGGTACTTTTTCATACGACCTCGAAACGAGGTCCACCGCCTGTCGTCCCTAACGTTTTACCCCCATTCCGAACACAATGGGATATGTATCGCAAGCTGATTCGACTGTTTCGATCAGTTTCTGTTTAATTTACATTTAAATCACTATATTGAATTTTAAACGTACATTTCAAATTACCGGGGTCACATACGAACTTTAAAAATTCCTGAAAAATATTTTCTAGTTTCGTATTGATGATACGGTCCTAACAAAACTAGTTTCGTCGAATTCTGAGACCGTTGGAAAAATGACCAATTTCCAGTCGATTAAAATCAACTGAAACTGGTCAAACGCGTTTTCCTTTGCCACGCTCATATATTGATTCGAAAAATTATGAAATTTGAAACCTAGCAATAACTTCACATCCCGGACACAACAAAACTGGTTTCGTCGAAATCCGAGGTCGTTTGCAAAATGTCCATTTTTAAGGGCCTGAATTCCATAGCGACTATTCAGAATTTTCAACTGGACGTATCTTTTGATTCCCGTTATGAAATCATGATTTTTCGGATTCGTTGGAAAGATATTATCAATTAGATCCTATTATTTTTAGTTTCACTAAAATCCGGATTGTTTTGCACCCGGTACATTCAATTGAAGTTTGAAATCAAATTATCGAACTACCGCGCCATTTTCAATTCTATTTATAATTATATATAAATATTTATATTCTAACGACGGCGTATATAATATATACGTTCGAATTATATTAAAAATAAATTTCTCGTCTATATTATTTAAAATAGTTCATTTTAAATAATCAAAATTCGCTAAAATTGCCAAAATAAAAATTTTAAACTGGCCCAGATTTTCGGGTTATTACATTTATCATCATAACTCTTTTGACAATATTGGGATGCCTTCATTCGTTGCTGAACGATCTCGATACAATCTGATGTCTCTCTAATCATTTCCGGCCCAAGTATCAACTTATCCCCACTTTCTAACCAACAAGCTGGAGAATTAACGGCCTCCCATACAATGCCTCGTATTGTGCCATCCCAATGCCAGATCGATAGCTATTGTTATATGCAAACTCAACTAAATGTAGACGGTCTTCCCATGATCCTTCGAAGTCTAACATACAAGCCTTTAGGAGATCTTTCAAGTCTCGATTGACTCTCTTAGTCTGGCCATCAGTTTGGGGATGATAATCCACTTGTAAACAATGGATTTCGGTCACTCATTATACTCTTTGGGATACGATGGAATCAAACTATCCATTTTACATAAAGTTCAGCCAAATTTTATGTCGTCCTAGTCGACTTGACAGGAATGATCCTTTCACTTTTGGTCAAACAATCCACGATGACCCAAATCCCTTCATTTACTGCCCTGGTTCTAGGTAGTCCATCGATAAAATCCATCGATATCTACTCTCACTTCCGTGTAGGAACTTCTAATGGCTAAAGCAAACCACTCGGCTTAATATATTTAGCTTTTACCAACTGACAGTTCATGCATTCAGAAATGAACTTTCCAATACCTCGCTTCATCCCTTCCCAGTAGTATACTCTCTTCATGTCCTGATACATCTTATTACCACCCGAGATGAATCGTCAAATTCGAGTGATGACATTCTCACAGAACCTCATCTCTCAATCCATCGATATCAGGAACAACTAATCGCACTTGCTTTCGAAGCCAACCTTCTCGATTGACTTCGAACTCTTTATCTTCTAGTTCCAGTTTTTGGATAAACTCGACAAGCTTTGCATCTCGCTTTTGGCTTTCATCAATCGTTTTGAGAAGAGTAGGTCTTATTGATAAGTTTGCCAACATTTCAGGTTCCAATTCACATCGTGGCCTGAAAGCAAATCCTGCCAAGTACTCAAGGCTCTTCCATTATGAAAACATCGCTACCAAACTTGCGTGTCTTCGGCTCAACGCATCTGCCACTGCGTTGCCTTTGCCAGGAGTATAAGCTATACCATAATCATATGATGCAGGAAATTCCAACCATCGTTGCTGCCATAGATTTAAATCCTTTTAGGAGAAAAGATACTTCACCGACTTGTGATTCGTGAACAACTCGAATCGAACTCCTAATAGGTAATGTCTCCACATCTTCAGAGCAAACACAATCACCGCCAACTCCAAATCATGAGTTGGATAATTCCTTTCATGTGGCTTTATTTGTCGACTCACGTAGGCTACAACCTTATCCTTCTGCATCAGCACTGCTGCAAGTCCAGTACCACATGCATCGGTATACACAATCATTTCTTCATTCCCACTTGGAATGGTCAAAACAGGAGCACTCGTTAGTCTCTTTTTCAAGATCTTGAACGATTGCTCACACTTTGCAACCCATGTGAACAGTTGGTTCTACTTTGTCAATCCTGTCAACGGTGCAACTACCTTGAAGAAATCCTTGATAACTATTGGTAATAACCAGCCAAACCAAGGAAACTCTGAATATATGTCACAATATTAGGCTGATCCCAGTCCTGTACTGCTGCCACCTTAGCGAGGTCAGCCGCTATCCCATTTCCATAAACAACATGGCCTAAGATTCTCACTTCCTTCTTCCAGAAGTGACACTTTGAAAACTTAGCTCTCAGTTGATGCTTTCGCAAGATTTGCAAAACAAATTTCAAGTGTGTCTTGTGCTTTTCCTCGTTATGGGAGTAAACCAGAATATCAACCACGAGCACAAGCACGAACTTATTTAACTGATCTCTAAGAACTCTATTCATAAATCCACAAAGTGCGCTGGCGCGTTAGCCAACCCAAATAGTATTACCAACCATTCGAAGAAACTGGATGGTGTTCTAAAAGCATTCTTTCGCACACTATCCTTTGCCACCCTCAACTGGTGAAATCTCGTTGTCAAATCCATCTGAGAAAACACTTTGGCCTCGTGAAGCTGATCGAACAAGTCATCAGCCCTTGGCAACGGATACTTGTTCTTCTTAGTCAACTTGTTTAGCTCACGATAGTGTACACACAATCTCAACGAGCCATCTGCCTTGGTTGCAAACGCGACTGGTGCACCCCATTCGGAAACACTTCTCCGAACGAATCCCTTTCCTAGAAAGTCTCTAACTTGCACCTCCAACTCTCGCTGTTTATTCAGCACCATTCGCCTAAGAGGCATAACGATTGGTCTAGCACCCTCGACCAAATCGATCGTAAACTCGATCTCACGATGCAGCAGTCACGCTTTGACCTCGTCAAAGACATCCTCATAATCATTATCGACCAGCACAGATGACAAGTCCTTCTGTAGAATCCCAAGCGAATATAGATTGCTCACAAAGACACCATCTTTGCGCTTACATCTAATCAACACTTTTCGCCCCTCCATATCCCCAACCCTCACCTTTAGCATCTCGCAATTCACTCTTGCCGCATACCTCTTGAGCCAATCCATGTGCAAGATTATCCCAAACCCAGCGAAGTTAAGAACAAAGCAATCATACGCAAAAGAGCAACCATGACTCGACAACACTAGACCATGACACAACATGGACAAGCTGGACGAACCCTATTCATGATCAATAGTCTATCACAAATCTCAGGTTCCAAACCCATGCGGCACACAAGTTCATTGCAAATGAAAGAATGTGATGCTCCACTATCGAACAAAACTCGAACTGAAGCACCTCAGTCAGAAAGAGTACCTTGAACGACGACACCCTTTCTCTTCTCCTCTGCAGTAGGAGCTCATGAAGAAGATGGTATAACTTCCAAAGCATATGCCTTCACAATCTGCTTCCCTGTAGCCGGTTCCGGACAGTCCTTCTTGAGATGCCCACCCTTACCACAATTGTGACACTTCCTCTCAACCTTCGAACTCTTGCACTCATTGGCAAAATGACCTTTCTATTGGCAGTTAAAGCAAATCACTTCAATCTTTGGCTTCTTCTGGCCATCCTCTCCTTTCTGCTATTGCTGCTTCCCCTTCTTATTATTACCACCTTGCTGTGATTTCTGAGCTTCCTTGGTTGCAGCAACAACATTTGCTTCCCTAGGGAACAAGCTCTCATGGCGAACATCTTTTTCCACAAGCTTCTCAAATGAATCATCAAGGTGATCCACCAATGGTCTTACAATGTAGGTGTCCAGATCCATGACGAACTTCTTGTTCTTCTGATAAGGTGTGTCTATGTATGAACGAGCATATGTGGACAAGGCTTCAAAGTTTGAAATGTAGCCAAGCACAGAACAACCATTGTGCTTTAACTCTACAAACTTCTTGAACAAAGATGACTTGTAAGCGGTGGAGATAAACTTTGCTTCAAACTTGGCTGAAATTGCTCCCATGAAATCTCTTCCTCTGCAGTCTCAAGTGTAACAGAATTCCACTATTCCATGGCCATGCCTTGCAGTTGCCTTGATGCAAGCTTTCTCCTTGTTGCACCATCCAATCCCAAGTCTCCAAAGATACGAACACAAGAATCCATCCACCTCTGAACCTCTTCAGCTGGCTCAGATCCTTTGAATTGCTTTCCTCCTAGAGATGTATAATCTTGGCATAGCTTCGCAAAGTCCACGATCTTAGGCAACTGAACTCCTACATCTACTGTAGCTACCATTAGAGCGGGAACCCTTCGCATGAATGCCTCTATCATGGCTTCAAGCATGGTAGGGTAGTAAGGTTTACCGCCATTTCCCCCTCCAGTATTATCTCCCCTAGCAGCGTGTCTTGTTCTTCTTCTACTCATTCTAAATCTGCAATTTAGAATAATTAGCCTCTTTCAAGAAAAACTGCTAAAGGAAAACAACCGCTACTACTATATATGCTAATATATAGTAAGCATCCAATTGAAATCCACCCGTACGTCTCTCATACGTGATTACATCTTAGAACTTTGGCTAAAATCGTTAACCAGAGCTCTGATACCAAATGTGACAATCACCCATAACCCCTGCACTATACAAGAGGAATAATGCGCTAAAAGGTGTGCATGGTAGCTATGGACGATCATCAAGGTAGGTAAAGATAATTGGAACCTGTCGTAACTCACAATGCAAGGATTAAATATAATAGAACATATACAACAGGTAGTAATAGTGAAGCAGAAAACAATAGACTTTCATAACAAACAAAAGTAATATTCGTTTACTTGGAAATAGTGTTTGTACAAATTGCATCACTACAACACTCAGAGAATAACAAACAGCGGAAATCCAAATACTATATAGTAAAAGATAGTACGCCAGCCTCCTGCTTACCTCCGAACAGCTACATCGTCCACACTAAGCTATCACCTGTCACCTACCACCTAATCTGCCCATCCAAAAAGGATGAACAGCCCAAGGTAATAAGAGAGAAACATAAAACCTTGAGTCAGACAACAGTCTTAGTAAGTGATAAAATAGCTAACAAACTTCATCAATAAAGTATGTGGGAAAAGGTAGATTAACAAACCAATCTACCAAACATCATAGAAGAACTCAACTCCCTTCTTCCCCACATTGGACGGTGATAGTCTTTACATCAAATGATTCAACCATTCATCCATGGAAACCAAAACACACATTTAATCATTGTAAAGCACTCATGACATCCAGATTATATATCTCATGTAAACCATCCTAATCGAATTCAACATCCCTCAAGCATAAGGCCCAGAGGCCTAAACCAATATCAGACAAGCACCCAAGGAACATCTCCTCCGACGTTGGACAATCTACATGAGATGGTACAAAATTAGCAATCAAACATCCATGACTGACTCTGGCGATCACCGCCAATCCTGCTTCAAAACCATCATTAATCGTATGATGGACCATCGTGAGTGCCATATGTCAAGGGCTAATGGTAACCCCAGTTCTAGCAACAACTCCATACGCCATCATGGCTCATATGTTTTTCTTCTCAAATCTCGACAACTAGGCACTTCACGACTGCCTAAGGTACGAGGCCCTCACTACTTGACCATACCCTACTCGAGCCACTCACTACTCGACCGACCCTTGGCTTTGTTTCTTGACCGAGCCTCTATTCGACCCTAGGCTCGCTCGACCCACTCCACAGCGGTTGACTCCCCAACATCAACCCAGACCGACTGACCTGGAGTTACCGACCCCACCTGCTTTATCCCCAAAGCCCAGACTTCGACCGACCGATCTTCAACACGGATACTAACCCACCTATAGTATGCACGACCGACCCAAAGATGAGACCGACCCATTTTCTGACTTGCTTCCCAAGACATAATTTTGGCAGACCGACCCAACCATGATTGACCCAAAACCTGTACTTCTCCAATCCAACTCCAATTTCGACCAAAACTTCACCAAACGATATATTCGATAAAACCAACTTGTCCAACTTATCGAATATGGCCACAAACATAGTATGAAACCATTATCAACGTGAAGACGACGATTTTCACCAAAATTATGCAAATCACTCCAAAATTATAATGAATGATCATATAAACAAAATTATATATCTAACTTGCATAAACATATGAAATGGCATAGAAATTACCGGTTTAAGTTTGCTAAATCAGATCCTAGGGTGATTCATATGAAAATGGACTTATAATGGTAAAGATCTATAATAAAACACTTGAATTTGATGAAAAACATGATCAAACATTCATATACTTCATTGAATCCATGTGAGAGATGTAAACCACCCACCGATTCTCCCAAACAAGCTAAAAACAATGTAATAAGATTCCAAACAGTAGGAAATTCGAACCAGACCACTTGATCCGATGAACTCTCACTTCAGTTGATGTAGATTTTGCCTCAAATGGTGTATATCTTCGATTGCCTACCTTATATTTTGAATTTTAATGGTGGAAAGGTGTTAGAAGAAGGGGAACATAAGCCACAAAATGAAAGAATATAGGAACTAAACTATTTCTCATACCTCTCACCCTCTATTTATACCCTTCCATCAGCAGACTAATGGGCCTTACCAAATCAGCCTATTGTGGCTCCCAAAACCTGAATAGCCAACTGAAAAACCTTAAAACATCAATTCCTACCAAACCGCTGAGCCAAATCTTTAGTGTAGCCACTCTACGGAAAGGCAATCATCAATTCCTTTCCAATGGCGTAGGTCTCACCCTCTGGTTCGACCTGAGTCAAAAGTTATTCCCTATACAAGGCTGATAGGGGTAAAATGGTCAAAAACAAAATTGGTAAAATTTAAGGACATGTCTCACATCCCCATAAGCAGCATATCAAAATATGAGAATGATCCAACTCTTAGGAAATAAAATAAAAATATTTTACGATCTTCCAATACGTAAAATACGGGTTGTTACAGAGGACCATGGATGAGATGATAGGATTAGTTAACGCATGAGCACCAAGAAATCTTGCGAAGATAGAGAGAGTTGTCCGAGACACCGATAGAGCTAGCCCAGACACAAATGCAGTCATCAAATGTAGTTAGCTGTGTTTGAGAGTATAAACATTAGGAGGAGCGTCTTACGGACTGGGGCTTTTATTAACGACAATTAGGTCATGGGGGACCAGGTCCTGGATCTCTTTCTTTTTTATGATGGAGGAGTTAGTACTATGACTATGTGTTTAGCATTTCTTTGTAGTAGAGTTTGTGTGTTCTTCTTCAGTTTTATAAATTTAACTGCTAAGTCGATGTGTATGCCTGTTTTAGTGAAATCGGCATTTACAGTATGATATTTTCTTTTTCCATGTTCTAGTAGCGATCACTTTAAAAAGAACAAACATAAGATGTGACTAGAAAAACAAAATAAAGAAAATGAATACTACATGGAAAAAGATAAAAACATAAAAATTAACGACAAAAATAATAACTGCATAAGAAGGAAAATTTAAAAGAAAGGTAAGTTCTCTAAAATAAGTTTGGAAAATTTAAGAAAGAAAAATTTTCTTATGTAAACTACACTAGGGAAAAAGTATAATTTTTGAGTAGAACTGTTAACATGCTTTTTAGTCAAAGCTGTCCCACATGAAATCTCTGGTTAACAATACGTTCAAGTATTGAGAACATTGTCAGAAGATAGGAAGCGATTTGGTTGAAGTTGCATCACAAGCAAAGACTAGCCCGAAATTCCTACCGGATGACCTCTTTCAGGCCCAAAAACGTCAATTACAGTGTTGTGCATAATATCTTTTGTAGCCCTCTGAATTAGCTTCAGGTAGAGCTTTCGTTTGGCCCAATCGGACTTACTATTTGGAAGTTATGTCTGTTTCCGTAAACGCGCATAGAACTTGGATTTTGGAATTGGCAACATTCCTGGTCGTCTCGGCCCCCTCGGATCGCCTCTCATCGGCTCGTTCTCGACACAGCTTGCCCCCTAGTGCTCGCCCACTTCTCCTGCTTAAGAACCAACTCCAGCTCGTGAAGCAAGTAACAACCCGCACCTATGTTCGCGCAAGATATTGTCCCCAACTTAGCCATCGTATAGGTGTGGGGTTTTTTCCTCAAAAGGCCTCGGCGTTAGTAAGAGATGGGCTCTACTGTATAAGTACCCACTTCACAAAGGCTTCCGGGATGTGAGACTCAGGGGTGTTACATTCTCCCCTCCTACAAAGCCCAACGTCCCCGTTGGCTCACAAACACCTCACCCAGGCGTTGTCCACACAGGAGCCACAATTCTGGCTGGGTATTGGCTCTGATACCACTGTAACAACCCGCACCTCTGTTTGCGCAAGATATTGTCCCCAACTTAGCCACCGTATAGGTGTGGGGTTTTGTTCCTCAAAAGGCCTCGGCATTAGTAAGAGATGGGCTCTACTATATAAGTACCCACTTCACACAGGCTTCCAGGATGCGGGACTTAGGGGTGTTACAACACGTGGACCACGACCCCCGAGACCACGACCCGACCGGCAGCCTCTCCACTCTAGCTCCTCATCTCGGTTCGCATACCGTGACCATGAACTACTTGGGCTGGACCTGCTTCTGCTCATGTATTGTAACGAACAGGGATTTTCCATCCTGAAAATCGACATAAAAACAACATGTCGAATATTCAAGCATCGAAAACACTGGAACGTTACTAGAAAGAAGTTAGAGGGTGAGATAAGAAAGAAAGAAATACTATAATAGAATAATAAGAAGAAGATCACAACACAGAGTTTCACATCGCAGCTTAACAAAATAGAATATAGAAATAACTTTATTGAGAGCTTAAAATAATTCTTACAATCATCAGGTACATCAATACAACTGGACAGTTACAATAGCCTGTCCTCATATATATATAACACACAATGGAATAATAATGATATAACATTATACATCTGAACTCCTTCAGCTTGCCTTGGATTTCACAGCATCTGATAACCTGAACCTGTACAACCCGGTCTAACCCGAGCACTACAAACACCGGGTCAGTCTGGTGAACGAGAGTGAGAAAAACTCGCTAAGTTTATAATATCATCCAACTTGATTTTAAAGTTCAAAATCCGTTTGAAAGAAAATGGTAATCGTAAGACCAAATCCACACATAAATACGGATGGTTTTTACCTTACGATAACCCAAAACAGTTTTGAAAACAATATTATTTTGATATTATAATAGCGTCTAAATACAAATAAATAGAATCTAACAGAACGCTTGCATCTCATGCTCCACATATATAGTATACAAACAAAACCACGGGAGCTTGTTGGAGATTGGATTCCGACTACGACAAGGTATGGAACCACCTGCCGAATGTGTATCTCTAGAGGCGAATACACTGGGCTCAACAAGAACGTCTTGCATCCCGGCCCAAACATGATCGAACACTCATTTCGCTTGAGTGTATCGAATGTATATCACCAACGGTTGGGTGCGACCAACCATTTCCCAAAAAGGGACAACATTGAAATAGATTAAAGAATGAAATGGATTTTCTCTAGATAGGTGATTATACACCCCAATAGGTGCGACCCACATAGTCATGCCGCCTGCCCGATTTTTGTCATTTCTCAGTTGATGAGGCTTGAGGTTACAATCGACTTTTGGAACATCTAGCCACTATTTACATCGTCCATACACATAATCCAAAAACAGGATGAACCGAAGGCACCCTCCTACCACATCCTATGAATCACCCTATAGATCAGTAGCGAGTAGTCCTTGCAATCCATAGATTTCAATTACGATAGAATCATTGTCAAATATATATCCCTAGGGATCAGCTAGAGAAATTCAACAATCATTTCCCCGCTCATAAAGATTTACGGTCTTCGATTGCTCCGTCTTGATCAGCATCATATATCTTCTTCGTTTACGTATTTTGTTGGTCTGAATGGTTTTCAAATATAAATTAGATCCCGGTCTTTCCATACCAACAACGCATTGGGTTTGATTTTGATACTCGGTTGTTTAACTATCAAAATAAACAACCATAAAAAGTAAAATATGGTTTAGTATATAGCGTCATTTGGCCATTAAAAATAGTATAGCAGTTGTATTACCAAAAATAATATATCAGTTTAATGTATTATTATACTCAAATCATTTCATTTATATACTTAGGAAAATATCTTATAAATCTTTCTTTAAAAATTGTTCAACCTTTTGTTACTTATCTCCTATCATTTGGAACATCGATTTAACTTTATCATCGTAAAGAATGGTTATGATATCTCTCTTGGTTTCGTCATTTACCTCAAATCGTCACTTTCCTTTTTAGAATAAACTCATTCCAAATGTCGTCTTCTTAATTTAAAAATATCATTATATTTTCTCCAACCTTCTTTTATTTCTTTATTATGGAAATACCATTCCATATTTAAGCCCCTTTTTAAATTCCATTCATTTCGGAATCCCAATATCTATATTTCCAAACTCTTCAGTAACATTATATTATTATTTCTCCGATAAATTACTTCTAACACCTTTACGATTACAATTAATATCATCCTTCGATAATTCTGAATTCGTTCAAGTTGGGATATTTTAATTACCTCCCAAACCTTGATCAACAACGTTCTTATCTTAAGAAAAATATCAGTTGTAATACCCAAAACCCCATATTCATTTCCATTATCAAATCTCGTTTTAGTTATATCTTCATGAAATCTCATCTCTCTACTCTTGTGGCGAGTTTAAATCGCTTCTTTATCACTTAATTCGTCTGACCACTTTAACTCCGCCTTGGGTTTCCGTTTTATTTCCCATTTCATATCTCCATTAGTCTCTAATCGTAAATCAGTAAGAGAATTATTTCCTAAATATCAACCCTGAAAGCCGAAACTAACATCAGATTAATATTCTGAAAATCGTTTATCTCAACTAATCTCCAAATAGGTTCTATATTCCTAATTTCACATCCTGAATTTTTATTTCATTTATAAACCATTTCTAATAACTCGTTCGCGTAATACATTCAATAAATCTTGGGTTTTATAACTCTGTCCAACTTGGATTTTATAAAATAAACCTCAATAAGGATTTAGATTTCGAATTAATCTTAACTTATATTATTATTTATATAAAATTGCTTTAAAACATCACTTTATTATAAACAATGGTTTAAAACTTCACAACCTTTTATTTATACATTTAAAATCCCAAGATACCACTTTGATCATCATTTAACAAATATCAACATTTAAAAATGGTTTAACTATCCATTAACTATTTTAATTAAATTAATAACTAATTAAATAATTCAATTTCGAGTAACACAGATGACTTAGCCAACTCTACACATGATTAACTCATTAATCAAATCTCAGTTCGTCTTTCCGTTTAAATTAATTTCAAATTAAATTAAATAATTCCATTTGATTATTATCAAATCAATATAATCTCATTTTAATTTGCTTCTTCAAATCAATAAACCTCGGTTATTAACATCACATCAATATCCTCTCACTTACTTACCAGTGTGGTAATATAAGAATTATCTTTATAAGATCATTAAATAATTGATTTGAGGCACGTGCTTCGCACACAGATAGATTTTGGTACCAAAAATGGTAATTGGTGGTTAAAGTAATTAATGTATAAGGTTGGTTTATTTCCTTTTTTGTAAACCCAATTAAAATAATATATTTAAAAAGATCTATATTCAGTTATAAATAAATTTCATAAGTTCATTTCTATCGATTCACGTGACGGCTAATCAATCTTTATAAAACAGTATATTTTGGCCATCTGCTATGAATTCCTCAACCGATATTACCCATTGGTTAATAACCAAACAAATGTTGAATTTGGGTTCAGCAATCAGTAATCAAATCAATAATCCAATCACATGGGTTGAACAGTTCATATAATGATCATATGCAGATAAATAATCAATTCAACTAATAGTGGTCAACCAATAGTAAATATTTCAATATCCAATTTAATTTAAATACGTTTATATTTTTATAAACGTAACCAACAAGGTAAGCACCTTGTTTGGAAACCATAGTTAAAAATAACGATGTCATTTCATTTCAATTAAACAATGTTTAATTTAAATGATCGATATAACAATATTTAACATCTAAAAAATCAAACCAACCAAGCATTAGCAAACATGGCATACAAATAATAAACCCAACTTATAAAAATTATAAGTGGGATAACTGAGTGAGTTTAACTCACCTTGTTTCATTCGTCGAAACAGTTTGTTTTAATTAAATTAAACTGTCATTTAATTTGATTAAAAATAGCCAGTGCTTCCAATCCTAATCAGACCAGCTCCATCTCGAATTGTTTGTCCGTACGGTTCTAACGAGACCAACGCCGTTTAATTCTGATAACTTAAGATTGAATTATTGCATTAATAAGTACAAAATAATTAATTTAAATTATACTTTAACTTAAAATGAAATGGCCCTTACCCATACTAGCATGGCCCAATGTCCTCACTGTAAAGCCCATACTTGCTTGGAAAATCCTTCTGTTGCATGCGAATTTCCATAAGAGAACCATACACATCTTTCCCATGTCCTTACAGACAATCTACTCTTCTCCTTTGTTAAAGCCTACCTGCTTCATTCTCTTTTATACATTTTTTTTGTAAAGCCCAACATTTTATTTCCCTTCATCTCATAATTTCGAAAGCCCAATTCCTCAAAAACATACCCACGACACAGTATTGTCTTCCCATCATCCTTTTGAAACTGGCGGTTTCAATCTCCCATCCATTTGTTTCGATGTTTTCTTATCTTCTTTGCGCCTCTTTACATCATTTTTTTAGTAAGCCCGCAAGCCCATAATCCCCTGCACGGTCCACACCTGCAATGTACAGTGGCCTCTTCTCCAATTGCTTGCCTGCTGTGTCACGTAGAATCCCTCCCAATTTCTTTCCTACCCTGTTGAACGTCGGTTTACAAAGCCATTCCCATTTCCTCTTCAATGTATACAATGCAACCCTTCCTCTCCCATTACAGTATTCTCCTTTCCATTGTGTATTTTCCAAACTACTGTCTATTTTTCACGTTCTTTCCGCATACAGAGGAGCCATCCCATTGCTCAACGTCACACTACTCCCTTCATCTCCTATAGTTCTACCAAAGGCACCCATCCACCGTGCCACTTCAGCGTGTACACCGCCCCAAGACAACCGCCACTTCAGCATGAAGTCCGCTACAAGGCAACTGCCATCTCCTCCTTGTTTTACGAACAACAGCAGTATGCACCATCAGTACAGATCTCGGCGTCCGCCTGGAAATATCCGACCCGAAGAAAAACAGCGGCCTCTCCACCTCATGTTGACGTTGCCAGAAGCCCCAGAGCTCGATTCTGAACCTTTTGCAGAAGAATGCAATAGTGTTCTATTTTAATTTTATTTTTAAAGTTGTTCATCATTATATCTCTTCACTGTGTTTTGGGTTGCAGATGAACCGCTGTTCTCCTATATTTACACGCAAAAGATACTTGGCCATCACGGTGGTTGAAACTTGGCTATCACGGTTTAGTGGTTGGAGCGCAAGTAATAGGTTTATAGGGTGATGTAAATAGCTGTGTATTCGTCACCTCTAGATGTGTTGCTTTGAATTTGCGTGTATTAGATGATGTAGCTGCAGACATTAGAATGTACAGTCATGACAAGAAAATACGTAGAGGTGTCTGTGGGTAGGTAAGTGCGTAGGGTTATCCTTCCCCTTCCCTTTGACATGTGTTGTTTGCTTAGCTAGAGTTAGTATGCAGTATCCATCCTCACATGTCATAGTTGTGCGTGGTTTTACCACTTCCACCACCTTTTACTTTGAATGCTGGCGATGTATATTAAAAGAGGCAGTGTACTTCACTTGTTGTGTAATATAGAGTAGGCTTTGCTATTGCTGAAAAGGTGACAGCTTGTGTTTTCAAATATGCACGTATTGTTTCGGACTTAGAAAATATATGCTGAAATTTCGATGATAGTAGATCAGATTTCTCTAAGATTTGCAAATCATGTGTACAGACCTGCGCCGAATGGTTTGAATGAGCAAAATGGTTTCTTACTTTGGTTTGAGTAGATATAAAAGAACTGTTGATATATTTAACTATCGCGCATCTTTTTATTTATTTTCTTAGTGTGTAATTAAAGGCGAAGGCAGAGTATATATATTATTTGTAGTCAAGTCATTCGTTTTCAATACAGGCAGCGCAGACAAAAAGTGGAGCCGCTATATTAGAATAGGCAAGGTAATCTCTTGTGAAAAGATTTGTTAGGAGACTTCTAAAAGATTAGATTTGTTCCTGCCAACTTTTTTTGAAAACTGGCATTGCTTTCACTAGGCTCTCCTGTAAGGTTAATGGGAAGACACAAAATGATATTACAATCTTATGCTTCATACGAGCTGTTTTCTATCAAAATGAGATTTCCCAAAGACTTTTGTTTCATCAAGACGCAAAGGTCAGCGTTTTTTTTCTTTTTGATGGATTTCACATTCACAGGTTTCATGTGGGAACGTGGAAAGAAGATTTGTCTTGTTTGGGAGATTTGTACAGATCATATTGAAAGCAAAATATATATACATAATATATATACCGATTATATAAGATTTGCGGTACTAGCCAAAATTACGGTGGAGATTCAAATAAGATAGGATTGTCATTTTAAAACGATGCACTAAGAACGATCTTATTTGATAATAAAATGTTTTGCGGTTCCGGTCCCTTATTAAATTGTCCCGACTGACATTCTAATTTAAATTGTTATTTTATAATTTATATTAGAAATATTCATAATCTAGATTTCAGTTAATTAAATTCCAAATCAATATTTTAAAAAACCATTTTTAAATATTAAATAAGATGGTTAAAGTCTGGGATGTTACATGTATTGACCTATTATCATGGCTATTTCACTCCTATCAATCCCAATCTGATTACACATGGAATGACACGACTTAGAGAGGATTTTTCCATGTTTTCCACCTCATTTTGGGATTTTTGGGATGTGTGCCACATGTCCCGAGAATCGTCTACTGTAAATGGCTATATATACACCGTTCGAAGGCATTTTCAGGGAATTTTTGGCTCTAACCCCTCATGGCTTCCACCGTTGTTCTCTGCAAGGCCATTGCTCAACATAGAAGCCAAATTCCGCAGTATAACACAAGGAAATCGTGTATACTCTTCTAATTTCTCACTTCTTTTCATTATAAACACGAGGACTTCGTGTATAAATCGAGAGAATTATAGTTGTAACTTCTTAGGATTTAAGAAGAGATAAAGTGGATGTAGGCTTGGTTTGAGCCAAACCACTATAAATATTTCGTGTGTCTCCTGTTATTTACTGTTTTCTGCATTCTGTGATATGTGATTTGTGATTGTGAGGACTTTACGCTGCATTTGGGTGTTAGTACCAAATTTTGGTCTAACAAGAACCTTAAATATAAGCTCCAAGTACAGTGAAAGAGGTGCGTAAAAGTAAGGCAGAAAATGTGATATTTTTAGTGTTATATCTTTTCCTAACATAAAAAATCGGATTTCAAAATCTAGAATTGTCTGAATTTCAAATAATTAAAGCTAGAAGATAGGGTATGGATGAAAATTGGTTGAACTGTACTTCTACTTGTAGGAGTGTAGGAAAAAACTGGTTGAAATGGTATTTTGATTTTTAACAATATGCATTCATGTATAAATTGCAAGTATATTTAGGTTGTGTGCATCATGTTTTGAAAAAAATTATAAAAAAAGCACATTCGTATAGGAGGTACTGATTAGAAATTTATTTGCATTCATATGCTTTACGATGTATCGTAGTTTTCACTATTACATTGATGGTTGGAAATTTGAATGTACACATGATGGATGCAATTTATATGAGGAATTACAAAGTTTCACCCTTCCTAAATTTCGAGGATTAAATTTCCTAAATGGTGTGGGAATGTAGCACCCAGCATTTTTAGTTATTTAAATAATTACAAAAATTATTAATAGTGAAAAATGTTTTTATTTTTTTCAAAATTGTTAGAATTTGACCTGAAAACGTATATCTTTGCTTTTGTAGTGATTTTCTGATTAATTTACATATATAATATGATCCGAACATAGTTCATGCGGAAAAATTATTAACATTTCAAGTTCTAGCCAAAAAATAATTATACGTGTAAATGTGCATAAATATTATTTTTTGGAAATATATATATATATATATATATATATATATGTATATACATATATATATATATATATATATATATATATGCATATTAATACTCGAAATAGCATGCGTTTGAATTTGAAATTAGACACGCTTCAAAAAATAAAAACTAGTACTCAAAATATTAACGTTCGAAATCAAACATGGCAAAATAAAAAATGGATGGATACGTATAAAATGCATGTAAATGCATATGGGTCAACCCATCTATGGGATGGGTCGACCTAGGGGTTGACTCACGTATGGGTTGGGTCAACCTATATGTCAACCCACATTTAGGTTGAGTCTCTCCATCACGTTTAGAAATGATGTATTCTTGAAGGTTTTGATGTGAAATTCTCTTCGGTTTAACTCATGTAGACGAGGTTTTCGTGGTGAGGACTTCTCTAACTTGGGTGGTAATACTTTTATAGGTAGCGAGATTTTGTGGAGGTGCACACTTGGATTAGAGAGAAAAGGAGGATTTTTGAGTTACTGGAACTTAAGGATAGGATTAGAGTTCGACTTGCAGCTTGGTAATATAAGAAGGAAGCCTCGTTTTGGTAGGATATTGTAGAGTCTGAGATAGGCCTATGGATTGGGCCAATTTCGAAGATAGGTTCGAGAGGATGTTTCAATCATCTACTGAGGAAGGAATGCAATTAGAGCAGTTTTTGAGTTTGAAGTAAGGAAATCTATCTGTAAAGGAATACATCAATATGTTCAGTGAGTTACAAGATTTGGCATAGATTTGGTTAACATATATTTCAAGAAGATTGTTCCATTTGCAAGAGGGTTGAATCAACCTCTCCATGGTTTTGGCGATGATTCACATTCCTATGGGAGCGACTAACAAGGCTTTGGTTGATATGGAATTACTGCATGAGTATAAGGAAGAAATTATGAATGATAAGGGTGGAGCTTCCTAATCTTATGGTCCAACAAAGAAATGGTGGGATAAGAAAGGCAGGGAGAAGCAAGTTGGAAATCCTCAAAAATGGCAAATTAATACTGAGATAAAGTGTCATGGGCGCGGGATAGCAGGACATCTCATTAAGGATTGCAGAAAGATGAAGCAAAAGTGCTTCAACCGTTGGAAAGCTGGGAATTATAGTAAAGCATATCCACAAAAGGCTGGACAAGGGACTAGTACATCGATAACTAAGCTTCACGCATTGGAAGCAACTCTGATTAGTGGTGGCCCAAATAGAGGTAGAAAATTTGCTGTAGAAGGTCTGATCTCTATATCTGATTTTCATGTATGTAGTACTTTTGATTCAAGGGTTTTTCATTCATTTGTTTTCTAGTACTTTGGTTGACTGTTTGCACTTAGAAATCTCTCTATTTATGGATCTCATTGTAGTTTCAAACCCAATAGATGGTTTGATGCACTTATCTATGATTTGTAGGGGTTTGAAAAATTATATATTAGGTGGTGAGTTTGATTATGATCCCTATGCTTTGGGATTTTCGGGATACGAGATGATCTTAGGGATAGACTAGTTAGCCATGTATAGGGTTGTTCTTGACTGCAAGATGAGGTCATTCGTTTGATGACATGTAATGGAAGGACCCTAGAGATTCCTTGCGGTCTGCGAGGGTCAATCATGTTAGGTTTTCTCTATTCCTTAGATTCTCTTGTTGATATTTATTATGTACTCCTTTTCTATGAGTATCCGGATGTATTGGAGGAGGTTAGAGGATTGACACCTAAGTGAGAAAACCTGTAAAGCTACCTGTATAGCATATGGCTATAAGGAAACAGAGAGAGTAGAGCTAGAAGGTAGGGGAGCTTTTGGATAAAGGTTTTATTAGATGGAGTATTTCTAAGTGGGGAGCACCAGTTGTCTTCACCACTAAGGCTAACGGTTCCTTTTGTCTATACGTAGATTATCAAGAGACGAATAAGCTCACAAAGAAAAATCGTTGCCCACTTCCTTGGGTTAATAATCTATTTGATCAACTGGTTGGCGCGGTTGTATTCTCTTAGTTGGACTTGGCCACTGTTTCCATTAGTTGCGTGTGGTAGAGGATAACATCGATAAAATGTCTTTTCGGACTCCTGATGGCTTTTTGAGTGGTTGGTTATGCCATTTGGACCGACCAACGCACCAACGTATTTAGTGGACCTAATGAGTAGAATATTTAGAGACATTCTGAGTAATTTTGTGGTGGTTGGATGATATCCTTGTCCTCTCAAGGAATGAGGATGAGCTTGCTTAGCATTTGCGAGAGGTTCTCCGTACTCTCTGAGTTCTTCAGTTGAAGGCAGAATTCTTCGGGTGTCATTTTTAGAGAAAAGAGGTGCATTTCTTGGGGTACATGGTCTCAATGGATGGGTTAGCAGTTGATCTTGCCACGGTAAGATGTTCATAGTTTATGCTAATGCTTGTGAGACTGGCCTAGGCACGGTGTTGATGCAAGAGGGTGGAGTTGTGTGCTATGGTAGTAGGCACTTAAGGGTTCATGAGATAAATTAACCTATGTATGATTTTGAGTTACCTGCTATAGTATTTGCACTAAAGTCTTGAATACGCTACCTACTTGGCGAGATATTCGAGCTCTTTACAAACCACAAGTCACTTAGGTATTTGTTCTCTCAGGAGGATATCAATTTGAGATAGTATAGGTGGATGAAGTTCTTAGCATCATATGATTTTGAGATTTCTTATACCCCATGCAAGGGGTATATAATAGCTTATGCTTTGAGTATACATAGGGTGACATTGAATCATTTTGGCGGAGTTTGGAGTATATCTCCGCATTTGACTTTCGACCATCTTCGGATTAGACTCTTGGATTGTTGGCATCATTGGAGGTGCGACCTACTTTGTTGAAGAATATTAGGACATAGCAGAGAGTGGATCTCGAACTTTCGAACATCTTGGATAGATTGAGTAGAGGAGATGTTTATAGACACCTCCTCAGATACATTATGGATTGTAGAGGTTGGTTGCGATGTGATGATAGATTATGTGTACCATGCATGAACGAGTTGATGAGTGCAGTATTAGCTAAGGCTCATCACTCTCAGATGACTATCAGTCCGGATAGTGATAAGATGTATCGTGATATAAGGTGAGTCTTTTATTGGACCGCAATGAAGAAGAGCATGGTTGAGTATGTAGCTAGATGTGTGACTTGTTAAAGAGTCAAGGCAGAGCAAAAAAAGTCTGATGGACAACTCAGTCTTTAGATATAATGTTGTGGAAATGGGAGAGTATTTCTATAGATTTCGTGGATGGGTTACCTAAGTCGAGAAAGGGAAACACCAGCATTTAGGTCATCGTGGAATAAATGATTAAGAGCGCTCATTTCATCCCAATTAAGAGTAAGAGGATGGTAGTGTGGTTGGCTTCTTTGAATATTCATGAGATAGTTAGACTCCATGGTATTCCTTTGAGTATTGTGAGCGGCAGAGATCCGATTTTCACTAGTGAGTTTTGGAGGAGTCTGCAAGAGGATTTAGGGATACAATTAAAACTAAGCATTACTTACCACCCTTAGACGGATGGATAGGCTAAGAGGGTAAATAGTATTTTGTAGTACCTACTAAGAATGTGTATTTTGGACTTTGGAGTGACGTGGAACGATTGTTTACCCCTTGTAGAGTATCCATTAATAATAGTTTCCAGACTAGCACTGGCATAGCACCCTCGAGGCCTTATATGGCCGACCTGGCAGATCCCTAATGTTGATAGGGGGTATTGCCCACTCACACATGCCAATGACCGATGGGTTGATATTATGTAAATTATCCAATAATTCCAAGCAATCTAGACACATAGTGAAGAATTGTAAATAAAACCAAGTTTATAGTGGTTCGATACTAACGTCTACGTCCACTTTGTTGTAACTATTCATCATCATTGCACAATTACAACAATAACCCAAGTATCAACACTTTTGTTTTTTTCAAAGTTGTGAATAGAGAATGAAATTATTTTGGTCAATTTCCTACAAGGCTCGTACAGCCAGTAAAGTCCTTCCTTATCTAAGAAACTCCAAGTATGCTCCAATATCCAAAAAGCAAACCAAGATCCAATCCAAGTGCCAAATTAATTTTAGGAAACTTCTAAGTGAAGTTTATAAGTCCAAAGTACCTTCCAAAGCCATAGAAGTCAAGTAGGAAGCCATTAAAATGCTCCAAGAAGAAGCTTCTCACGTGTAGAAATGAAATAGACATATGATCCTTAAATAAGACAAGCCCAGGGGTATTTATAGGAATGAGGATTCGAGATTTCGTATCCCTTATTCTTCGAATCCCGGGATCGGTCCGTATCTCCGGTACTTAGCCAGTTTCTTGGTGCTTCTTCACTTCGAAGAAGAATTCGTATCACATGATATGAAAAACCAAACTTCATATCCTAGAAAGTTAGTGAAATGCCATGCCATCATATTCGTATCATATTGCTTGATATGAAATGCCAATTTTGTATCCCACCAGTTCATGAGATTCCATCCATCCAAGAATGCAACTTCATATCCCTAAAGCGGATACAAAAAACCAAGGCCGCACCGGATACGAAAAGATGACTTTTTATTATGTTGTTTGCTACATTTTGCATTCCTAAGTCGGATATGAATACCTGAGAAGGAAAATCCAGGGTACGAAAATCACAACATAAAGTGCCAAATTCGTATCCTCCAAGCCACTTCCTGACATTTACTGAATGTGAAGAGCGGATACGAATTTGTATCCCGCAATGCCTGAAACGAAATGGTGATTTCATATTACCATCGTTGAGCTATTACTACCCCAGATGTCGGACATGAAATGCTGAATTTGTATCCTCAACCTTCACTGTATACCACCGCTATTGCCAAAAATTCGTATCTCAGAATGGGAAACGAAATTTTATAAAGAAGACGGGATATGAAAAGTATAATTTGTATCCCTTTCTTTATGGCGTTTGCTGAGTAGTCCTTTTAATATCACAAGAGGGATGCAAAAATCTCCATGAACCAAAAAATTTGATCACAAATGTTAAATAAAATTCCAAGAGTTTAAACACTTCGCGATTTCAACCAAATGTCCATATGTTTTCATAAGTCCGTATCTGAGTTTCTAGTATGTAGAAAGTCGTAAATCCATCATGTGACTGCATTACTAAAAGGCATGTCAACACTTGACCTCCAAAACATGTCTTTCCCACAGGAGGAAGTTGTGCTTTGAGTAATCCAAGAATCTTGAACTCATGAACCGAAAAAAGTCAGCACAAAAATACAATAGCCAAAATCTAGCAAACCAAAACCACGATCGCTTTCACTGATGGAAAACCAGAAATCTAGGAAACCAAAGAAAACCGATGATTGCTTCGAATCGAGCTAACAAGAAGACCAAAAATTAAGGGACTCAACGATCGCTTTAGATAATATTTTGATAGCCAAAATAACCGAGGATTAGGATACCAAAGAAACCCAAAATCCCAAAAGCCATATTAACCGATAATCGAGGGACCAAGAAGGTCCGAATCTAGAGTAGGAAGAAAACCAGATGTGGTATAGTCCATCCCTACAAACCAAACGAGTAAAGTACTTACTCACCACAAGACTAGGAGGCCTTGCTAGAATGTGACAAGATGACGATATGTAGCCAGATAAGTCCAAGACGGCCTTTTCATGAGATAACAAGACGACTAGGGAAAGCCATATGAGTCCAAGATACGCATAACAAAACTTTACAACAGGACTATTGGAAAGCCCGAAGAGTCCAGAATACCCTTTCCAAAACTTGTCATGAAGACCATTCGAAAGCCAGAAGAGTCCAAGATGCCCTTGTAAAAACCTGACAAAAGGATCATTGAAAAGCCAAACGGGTAAGGCCTTGCTGGCTACTAGACAAGGTAGCCTTGCAAAGTCCTGACAAGGCGAGCTGCCCCTTCCAAGAAAAGTCCTTACTTAGGGACCATATTTTTATATTTAGTGAGCAAAGTCCTTAGTACACTAATCCCTTAAAGTTTGAAATTCTGATTCCATATTTCCTTACTTCGCAAGCAGCGTCCTGACGAGTGAAGTAATTTTTATTAAATTTTTCAATGGTTGGAGTTTTTAGTAAAACCTAGTGGTTTATCGTCGAGCAAAGGGCACGCCCAGGGGTTAAGGCCTAGTCCCATATGTAGGTGAGTCGACTTAGCCACTTTCGATTTTAAGTTGATTCTGTTTCGTTAAGTTTGAAAGGGATAGACTAGCGTCGGGTACATAGCCTGCCTAAGGGTCACATCGATCATCCTTTGCCAGAAAATGAAAAATAAATGAAGGAGAATGGACGATTTTATCGCCTGTAAAGAGTATGCCTAGGGGTTAATACCTAATCTTGTACATGGGTAAGCAGGCTTAGCCCTCCAAACACCCGAGCCAGGTAACTAAAAGAGAATGAAGGAAATCGAAAGGTTTATCATCTACAAAGAACATTCTTAGGGATTAAGACCTCATCTGGTACATAGGTAGGCAAACGTAGCCCTCGGAAATCCCAAGCCAAATAACCGGAGATGGAGGTAGGAGAACGGATGGTTTCTCATATATAAAGAGCATGCTTAGGGATTAAGAGCTGATCCCATACATGGGTAGGAATATTTAGGCCCTCCGAACTCCCAAGCCATGTAACCAGAGACGAGTGTAGAAGATTGGATGGTTTATTGTCTACAAAGAGCATTCTTAGGTATTAAGGCCTAATCCCGTATATGGTTAGGCAGACTTAGGCCCAGCACCCTCCTACAATCATGCAAACTAAGGAGAATAGTTAATTATGAGGTGAATATTGGGCTGGCAATTAGAACTTCTGACCAAAAAGACCCAAATCCAAACAGAACCCGATGGGTCTCGGGTCGTGTCAAGGTGATGAAAACTACAACGAAGACCCGGTCAAACCGGACCCGAACTGACTCGACCTGAAAGACCGGATGCAAAAGCATTGAAATATATGTATTTTTAATGTTTTTATCTTACCAAACCCGAACCGACCTAATCTGAACCGAAGCTCGGGTCAGGTCCAGATTTTTTAAATGTGTAGTTTAGACCCGACAAAACCGGATCTGCCTAGAACTGAGACCCGTTGGGTCGGTCCATGTCCAACGGGTCAGGTCTAATTGCTACCTCTAGGCAGGTGGTTCATAGTTGAGTACAGAGCATTCCTAGGGATTAAAACCTAATATCGTACATGTGTGATCCGACTTAAAGCCATCCATAACCGAAATATGAGAGGTGCAATATCCAAAAAGTTGGAGCCAATATAACCAAAGTCTAAAGACGGAAAGACAAAGTTTTAATTACTAAATATCCAAGATACATGAGTCAGAGACCTAAACAGAAGTAGGGTCATATCCACAAGCTGGAAGTCCAAATAACCACATCCACAATCCCAAAGACCAAAATACCAAAAAACCAAAAATATAAATGCTAGAATCTGAAAGATGAAATGCTAAACACAAGAATCTGCAAAGTCAAAATCCAGAGTGCGGAGGGACGAAAAGCCAATAAACCAAAAAGGCAAGAAGTCCAAAATCCAAGAGCTTCCATACCAGAGAATCCAGAAACCACACCAATCAATGAGCAAACCTCCTAGAGCAGATCCCAGTGCATTCCTATTTCAAGCCTGAGTAGGCAATTGTGCCTGTTCTGGTACTACAGCTTGATTCCGAATGTACTCCGCCAGCTTGCTGCATCTGATGCATTCTTCGATCATATCCTAAAGATGCCTGCAATCATTGGTGTCGCGACTATCCAGGTAATGAAATATGCAAAGCCTACCATAATCCTTTTACCTTTGGGTCGGCTCCCTCACAGGAGGCATCCTAAAGGGAGCAACCAGTTGTACTTCTCGATAAATATCCTCCAGAGATCCATTAAACTCCACATACGAGGGAATTTAGGTTGATTCCACTGTAATGGATTCAAATCATTTCAAGTAGTAGCTTTTCCTTTACCTTTGCCAGAATTGGACAATCATTCGCCCTAAACCGAATTAGCCTCGAGAAACTTCTTGTCAGCCCTCGCATCCTCTTCTCTAAGAAACTGATCTTCCTTAAAGTAGAATTCACCAAGACAACTCGTGGATGCCATTGAAAGCAATACCATGAAATCCATCTTATCCAGAATACCAAAAAAAGCATCCATCAAAACCATAAAAGGATCTGATCGATCGACCAAAGCCACAGCTACATTAAACCTCTCTAAGAATTTATGCAAAGTCTCGCCAGTCCTTTGCTTAACTACAGTCAGAGTCATAACGTTCTTGTGCCAAGCAATATGAACCCTGAACTTTTTGATGAATTTCCCAACCATGACATTCCAAGAATTAACCGATTCGCTTTCCAACTTCCTAAACCACATAGAAGCAATATCCGTAAGACAAAGAGGGAAGCACTTCGCCATGACATTCTCCGAAGCCGATAGTACTTCCATATTCCATATATAGTGCATCAAGTGAACCATAGGTTCCTTCCTACCATAAAAAGCCAACAACATCGGCAATTGGAAATCCAGTGCATTTTGAGAATTCCTTACATCCTAAGTTAATGGACTGCGAGTAACACAATCCATGTCTGTAAGAGACGCTCCGCCTCGAGTGTATCATCGAATAATATCAGCGATCTAACTACCATTAGCACCAAGCAACCGATTCCAATCATTCAATCCAACAACAGTGCTCTGGTATCAAGTCCAAAAATAGTAAACCGTTGAGCCCCAACTAAGATATTTGGCTCAACTCTAGCCTAAGGTGCCACCACATGCACAAATTCAACATCCGGAACTATAATAGTTCCTGTATACAAAGCTGCGTGCATTGGCGCTCGAGCAAAATTGCCAACACTAGAACCTAAAACCTGATCAATCGAATATTCAAAGCGATTGGAGGCGATGCCTTCGAGCCTAGATGATCTGGTGCCAATCTACGGATTGGTGTTGATACAAGGTTTTTTAGGGAAATTTCCCCCAAGTCTCTATTTAAACCTTGAGGAACACTAACACTTGTTCCCGCAATATTTTCTAATCTAGAATGTGTTTCGAAACCTTCAATCCTAGCGAAAAGAGTATTCATAGTAGCTTCATATCTTCGGAAATGCTCTTCTTGCTTCTCTAACCGAGATGTCAAATCCCTAGTTAAATTCTTAACCAGTTCATCGATATCATCATGAGTGACATAAATAGACAGATGTCCAATAGAGGAAACTTTCTAATTTCCCTCCATCCATGCTCCTTCCGAACGAGCTAAAGATATTTGTTTCCTTTTAAACATAGCGAAATCCAAGAGAAATCTGGGAGTATCTATTTCCCTAAGCAATCCAAGTCTAAAGGCAATCTAACACCCCATACCAGGCATGCCAAAATGTCGATGTAAGGAATTAGCCTCTCGCACATGCTAACACCTGATGGGTTGATATTATGTAAATTATCCAAAAAAACCAAGCAATCTAGACATAGAGTGTAGAAATGTAAGTAACACCATGTTTAGGGTTGTTCGGCACTAACACCTACATATACTTTATTGTAGCTATTCATCATCATTGTTATAATTATAAGAATAACCCAAAAGTCAACACTTTGAGTTTTACAAAGTTGTGAATGGAGAATGACAAAGTCCTTGTCAACTCCCTATACAACCCATACATCCATTAAAGTCCTTCCTAAGTCTAAGAAATTCCAAGTATGCTTCAATATCCAAAAAGCAAGCCAAGATCCTATCCAAATGCAGAAATGATGTTTGGAACCTTCTAAGTGAAGTTTATAAGTCCAAAAGGCCTTCCAAAGCTATGGAAGTCAAGTAGAAAGCAATTAAAATGCTCCAAGAAGAAGCTTCTTGCGTGCAGAATTGAAACAACCAAAAGGTCCAAAATAAGACAGGTCAGGGGTTATTTATAGGAATGTGGATATGAGATTTTTTATCCGCTGTTTTTTGTATCCTAGGATTGGTCCGTATCTCGGGTACTTAGCCAATTACTTCGGTGCTTCTTCATGTTAGGGATGAGTATCATGGATCTAAAGGCAAAAGTAACACTAGAGGGGGTGAATAGTGTTTTAGAGAGATTATGGAAAATCTAAACAATTAACAATTACTCAAACAACTATATGAATAACAAAATGAATATCACAACATAAACAATCACAAATGCAAATATAAACAGAAATAAAATTCAGAAAAGGAAAGAACACACCGGATTTTATACTAGTTTGGATTACTCCTACTTCCAGTCCTGCACAAAACTGGATTGCGCAGAGTTTTATTAACACTTGTATCATTCTTACAACACCCTTGATTTCACAGCTACAAGGTTAACACCGATTCCACACCCTTGATTTCACAGCTACATGGTTCACACGGATTCAATACCCTTGATTTCACAGCTATAAGGTTCACACCGCTCCCTTTCCTTGATTTACAGGCTACAAGGAACATACCCTTTCCTTAATAATTACAAATAGCCCTAGAACTCTTGAATAGCACTTCCAAACATAGAGTATTTGATAGAGATTTTGAAAGTGAATAAAATAATTTGCATTTGAAAACGAAAAAGTATTAGTGTAGAAATCAAGAAATTAAGATAGAATAATGGTGGTAAGAGTAAGAATGAAGAAGGAGAAGATAAGCGGGTTAAAAATTCAAAATTGACCCCATTATATAGACTTCCAAAGGTTGCAACAGTTCTGAAATGTTTCGAATAATGAAAAGACACTTCCTTTGAAGTTTGAAAAAGTGACAGTTATACGTCGACATGTATAAATCAGCATGTCAGCATATGCATGCTTTTTGAATTTTTTATACCATTTTCCATGTGTTTAAACTTATATATATTCTGGAAATTCTTGAATCAAAACTAGTTGTTAAAATATGTTTTTCAAAGTATAAAAATATGGTAATATATATAATTTAAACATATAAACATATATAAAATTATATGATATAAAACTATATGTTATAATTATAAACATATATATAATTATTAAACTTTATAATATATAAAGTATGTGATAAACGTAAGTAAAACCTTAAAACCATTTAGATAGGAGTTTGAAATAATTTTGAAATCAATTTGAAAAAGTTTGAAATAATTTGAAACCAGAATTTGAAAGTGCTAACTGGAGTTTTACGTACTAACTAGACTCTGTTACTTTTATGATCTTGAAATCTTGGTATATTGAAAACTCATGAGTCTTGAAACTCTTTTAAAATCTTGAATCTCTAAAACTCTTAATTGTACATTCTTCCGTATAAATTTCCTACATGTAATTCCTTGTCATATATATATTCTGGATAAAGATGTTAGCATATATTTTATAATGTTAACAAGGTTGTTGTCATCACAATTCCATTCTCCAACAATATCCCACTTTTTGACGATGATGACCTTGGTTTATAAAATATTCATACCTAATATTACCTGTTGATCTGGTTTCTTAAATACTCCCCCTTTCACAATGAATTCTTGCCTATCTTATCTGTATCCTATTTTACAATTTCTCCCCCTTTGTCATCTATAAAAACTATACTAAACTATACTCTCACTAAATCTGCGTTAATTATGAACCTAGAGATTAATTATACATATAACTCCCCCTAAATATAACATTTCCTAAATCTATACCTATAATGATCTTAATTTCTCAATCTAGATATATATCCTTCCTAAAATAATAATACTTATTCTAAAAATTTATAACTTCTTTTAAACTTAATGATTAACTTAATTGTATAAACAAGAGTATAAACAAGTAATTCAAAATATACAAAAAATCCAATCAGTCAATTCAAACATAAATACAAGAAAATCACACAATAACAATTCGTATTTACGTACAAAATACACAATCTATGAAATCGTTAAACGTTTTAGTGCCTTTTGACAATCAGGGATTTGTGAGTTGGACAATGAGGATAACGAAGAAAAAATTCCTCATTTTGCTTAATTACATTTCCATCCTTGTAAAGCACACTTCGCCTATGCAAATAATGTTATCATCTTCGTCCATATTTTCGTTTATAGCCTTTTCTTCCTCTTCTTCTTCTTCCATTACTTGTTCCTCTTTCTCTTCTTCTTCATCTTCTTCCATTTGATTATCATCTTCAATAATGATTGAAATGGTTTGATTATCCATTACAAACCTTTGCAAATTTCTCATTATCTTCCCTTGTTTCTTGTGCTCTTTATTCATCCTTATTTGTAAGACTTGAATTTCAATTAGCATTTGCAGCACATCCTTCCTTGATTCCTTCAATTTTATGACTCTTGCAAGCGTAGTACGTAGAAATTGACCTACGGATGGTCCGAAAAACGAAATAGTGGTGTTTTGATTGATATTATTAGAGGAGGCCATTGTTTTATTAGTTTGAGAATTTTTCAGAGAGAAAACGAAGATATGAAGAAGAAATTTTGAAATAATGAGTTTAAATATAGGTTGTAACTAACTTTTGGTGAGAATTAATTTTGAAAATCTCGCAATTATATGTCGACATGTATAAACATGTATATCAGCATATGTGTTTTTTTTCTTCTGATTTTTATTTTATTTTATATTATATATACATATACATATATATATATATATATTTAATTACTTTGTTTCACTCAAGGAACAAATGCCTAATTCTCTTCTAAATTTAGTAAATGTTGCTTCATTTAAAGGTTTGGTTAATATATCGGCTATTTGTTTTTTGTTTCTATGAAATCTAGTAAAAGTTTCTTTTTACTTATGTTAACTCTTAAGAAATGATGTCTTATATCTATATGTTTGGTTCTTAAATGATCAGTCAGATTTTTAGATATATTTATAGCGCTTATATTATCACAATATATTGGTGATTTATTTATATTTAATCCATTTTTTTTTATTTTTTGCATATATATTACTTGTGAACAAGCCAAAGCAGCAGATATATATTTTGCTTCAATTATAGACAAGGATATTGTATTTTTCTTTTCACTAAACCAAGAGACTAGAGAATTACCTAATAAGTGACACGTCCTGCTAGTGCTTTTACGATCTAATTTTCATCCCGCGTAGTCAGCGTCACAACAAGATATTAAATCAAATGAATCGTTTTTAGGAAAAAATAATCCAAAATCTAATATATCTTATACATATCGTAGAATACGTTTTTAAGTTTAGGTTGAGACTGATATCTTGCACAGAGACATACACTATGCATTATATCTGGTCTACTAGCGGTTATATATAATAACGATCCTATCATTCCTCTGTGTAATTTTTGATTGACATATTTTGACGTATCGTCCTTACTTAGGGCTATATTAGTTGCCATAGGTGTAAGTCTTTAATTTGTTGTAGTTAAATTGTATTTATTCATTAAATCTCTAGCATATTTTTCTTGATTAATAAATATTCCATTCTTTAGTTGTCGTGTTTGTAAGCCTAAGAAAAATGCGAGTTCACCCGTATGACTCATCTCGAATTCTCGGATCATAATATCTACGAACTATTTATTCATTTGACTATTCTTTGATCCAAAAATTATATCACCAACATATATTTATGCTAATGGAATATCGTTTTTAACCCTTTTAATGAAAAGTGTATTATCTGCTTTACCAATTTTGAAGTTTGATTATAATAATTACGTTCTTAGTCAATCATATCATGCTCTAGGAGCTTATTTTAATCCATATAACGCTTTCTTTAATTTAAATATGTGATTTGGAAGTTTTTTGTCTTTGAAGAGAGGAGGTTATTCTACATATACGTCTTCTTTAACATATCCATTTAAAAAGGCACTTTTAACATCTATTTGAAATAATTTGAAATTATTATGATTAGCGAAGGCTAGTAAAATCCTAATTGCTTCTAGTCTTGCTACAGGAGCGAAGGTTTCATCATAATCTATACCTTCCTCTTGACTATATCCTTGTGCAACTAGTCGAGCTTTATTTCTTATAACCTCGCCGAGTTCATTCATTTTATTTTTATAAGCTCATTTAATTCCAATTACAGTTTTATCCTCTTGTCTAGGAACAAGTTTCCGTACATCATTCCTGGTAAACAGATTCAATTCCTCTTGCATAATAAGGATTCATGAATAGTCTGATGATGCTTCCTTTGTATTTTTAGGTTTAATAGTTGAAATAAATGCTGAATTACTCATATGATTTAATTGGTTTCTAGTCATAACAATAATTCAATACCCACTTGGATATTTTCTACTGGATGGCCTCTTAGAAGTCTAATTCTTTTATTTGATTGATTAATTTCATTATTTACTTCATCAATCTTTTTTTTAATATAAATATATAATATAAGAAAATAGGGATAGTCATCCTCCAATGGCTCACAAAAACGGTTTCTGCAGAGTGCAGAAACCATGCATACACAGAAATACAGGAAATAAATGTACGATAACAACAAACATCTAAAACCAAATAGCAGACAAAATCCAAAAGAAAGCTCAGCAATAGACAAGGCAGAAGAAGCCTCAGTAGGTGGTCACGAAGAGAAAGCGGTGACGAAACCTCCAGCTCCACATAAGACAAACATAAAGCTAGTGTAACTAACGAGCCCTCCAAGAAGGACTCAGACAAAGGCCGGGAAGTCCAAATAGATAGCCCTAGAACCATCGATACCACCAGCTCTACAAGCTCCATCATATCCAAGGTGGAAAGCGAGACAGGAGAAAAGCATCTACCCTCCTGCTCCATGTAAAGCACCAGTAGCTTCACCTGCTCCAGCAAACCCACGTGGGTAGAAGAAACGAAAGCACAACCAGCTCCAGACAACCCAACTCCGACGACCTATAGCCTAGAATCTGTATAACAAGCAAATGACGTAATTTCGATGGAGGGATTGTGTGGGATTGTGTAAAAAACTGCAATAAACATAAACACAACAGCAAAAATCAACCAATACCCACCCTGGAAGTAGCCGAAACCAATGAAATATCGAAGGTAATAAACAACCTTCTAGAGCGGGAACCGACAAGTCCCCTAAAAGGTCTACCACGAAACGCAAGGAACACATCGTTCCTTACTTTTCGGATAATGGTAGGGGTCCATAGCCACTTCATCAAATACTGCCTTATTCCACGAGCACCAGATGTGCCAGACAAGACAAGGACTTAGACAAAGAAGGATCGATCTAAAAGATTTTCCTGAGATGCCAGACCACCAGAATCTCAGTCAAACTTCAAGCGCGGAGGCATTTCCTCGGCAACCCAATAGATTGCCGAAGTAATTCCAGACAAAACCGGTAGAAGACCCAGAGATCAACAAATGAATAGACGACTCAGAGCTTCCAGAACTGTTGCATCTACACCTGGACACGAGAGGGGTGCCAATTCTCTTAAGGTTCTCATCTATTGGTAAACCGTTATGCAAGGTTTTCCGTAAAAAACATAGAGACCTTGAGGGGAATATGGACATTCCAAATGAAAGAGAAAAGAAGGAGGCACAGACCTACAGTCCTAACCGAATTGCACGCCGCATTAAGCGAAAATGGACTTTTGTCCCAAGAAGATCCACCTATGTATCCATCCAATAAGGCCTTCACGGATTGCATCCATTTCCATGTCTCACTAGCGTTGGACAAGACACCGGTGTAATTCGTACCTGCCATCCTAGGGTACTTGGCGTGGAGGAACATCGCCCAAAGGGAGTTGTTCGCTCCAAACCCTACCCATAGCTTGCACGCAAAGGCCGAACAGATGTCCTTAGGGTTACGGTGGCCCATACGTCCCTTATCTTTGGGATGACAAATGGAGTTCCAAGAAATCCCGTGGTGGCGAGAAGCGTTGTCCTTGGTTCCTCAAATAACAAAGAGCGCTAAGAGCGGAAGAAGGAAGTTGTGGGATTCATGGCAGCGAAGATATGGGGTCTCATAGAGTCAAGGACAGACTTAATGAGAACAAATCTGCTAGCATAAGAAAGGAGGTTAGCATTCCACCTAATGATTTTCCTTTGACTTTGCCAGTTAGGGGATCGAAGAAGGAATTGAGCTTCCAGCCTCAATATAATACAATACCGAGATAAGGAAGAGGAAGTGAGGCCGCCTTGAAACCCGTATAAGTCTCAATCCAAGAAGATCTAACCGTAGACATGTCTTTTGCAGGCACGAAACAACCTTTTGAAGAGTTAAGGAGTTTCCCCGAGCATCTCTTGTACTGTCGAATAAGACCCACCAGGCTGCGAATCGACCGACGACTACTATTAGTGAAAATGATGATGTCATCTGTGAAAGACAAGGAAGAGATAAAAGGACAACCCCTAGGAGTGTTGAACCTATATATCTGCCCAACTATCGTTAGAGAGTACAACTCTCAAACGAAAGCCTCGGCAGCAAGGACGAACAGAGAAGGAGAGAGCGGTCTCCCTACTGAAGACCCCTCCTGGACCTGAAATAACCGGTGGCTGATCCATTGATGAGAATGAAAAAGCATCTATTGGAGATAAGCCACCAAAAAACATCGATAAGGGGATTTGTAAAACTGAAATCCCTTAGGACCTTGATGATAAAGAACCAGGACATGCGTTCATAAGCTTTAGCCATAACTAGCTTAATGACCACATTAAAGCCTCGTACCTTCTTATCGATTTGGGAAATTAGCTCCTGGGCTACAAGAACGTTATCAGTGACTAAACGTCCTTTTACAAACCCAACTTGCAAAGACAATATAAGATGCTCAAGAAATGGTGCTAGCCTAGTGGTTAGTAACATAGATAGGACTTGTTAGTGAAATTACATAGGCTGATTGGACGGAAATCCGTACAAGAGCTCGGATGATCACATTTTGGGATGAGGACCAAATTAGTGGAGGTCCAACTTGCATGAAGATCTCCAACAGGGAAGAAGGACTGAATGGCTAAACAAAAGTCTACTTGAATGATAGGCTACACACTCCTGTAAAAAAAACGTTGAACCCATCCAGCCCACTTGCACTGTCCTTACTTTGAGCAAACACGCAGGCGCGTATTTCATCCGAGGAAGGGGTGCAGCAAGGTCGGAGTTATCCGATGGGAGGATTAGCCTAGGAATGAAAGCGAGAAGGGATGAGTCAGAAACCAAGATCGAGGGAGAGCTAAGGAAAGACAGGAAGTGGGACATAATGGTATCTTTAACATCCACTGGGGTAGAAGCCAAGGAAAGGTCAGGGCAGCGGGTCTAATGAATGGTGAGAAGAATATTCTTCTTTCGAATAGCCGAGTGAATAAACATGGAGTTTGTATTTGCTTCGACGACCTATTTGATCCTCGTTTTTGACAGAGATGGTCTTATTCGATACGGAGCTTCGACGAGAAGGCAAGCTGGGCTACCGCCCATGCCTCCTTGTTGGCAGTCGAGGGTTCCTCATTAAAAGTCGCCTCTGCTAGCACAAGAGTCTCTTCAGCCGCCTGGATGCGGTTGAAGATGTTCTTGAAAATAAGAAGATTCCACGCCTTATGACAAGTCTTAAGATGATTCAGCTTATGAGAAAATACCATGCACGGGGGACCATTCGTTGGGGAGTTCCAGGAATTTTCCACAACACTGTGGAAAGCATGGTGAGATCTCCATATACTCTGGAACCTAAAGGAGGATGGGCCAGAGCAGGAAAGGGGAGAACAACTAAGAATCATAGGAGCATGGTTGGAAAAGGTGCGATATAGATGGGAGATAGTTAACGTGAAGGGTAGGTTGAACCACCCTTCCGAGGTGAAGACTCTATCAAGCCTAGAGAGAATCCAGTTAGGACCTTCTCGGTTGTTACACAAAGTAAAAGCCAACCCGACAAAAGAAACCTCAAAAAGACCCGAGCTGATGATGAAAGCATTGGAATCCGTGATCGCTAAAGGTTAACTGCATTTCCTCCTCGTTTTTCTGCTTGGCTGGCGATAACATTGAAGTCGCCACCTAAAAAAGATACAAAAAAAACCCAAAACTGAGAGAGAGAATGTCAGACCACAGGGCTAGTCTCTCAATCCTGTCGCACTTAGCATAAACCGCAGAGAACAAAAAGGATGAAGAGAATGAGGGAAACAAGCAAGCCACAAGAGCAGCTGGTCCGAATCGAAGATAGGGCGGACGACAACTCCTTTGGACCAAATGATCCAAATCTTGTCAGACACGTTGGCTAAGGCACCACCAAAGCCAAGGGAAAGAACTGTAGAGGTGGTCGCATTCAGTCCCACAAGTGGTTCCGGCAGCGCTACCAAACAGATAGAGTGCTTCTTAACAATGCACTTAAGCCTAGCTAACGACGCATCATTACTGATACCTCGAACGTTCCAAAAAAGAAAGTTTGCCATCGAGGTCAAGACTAGACAAAACTTCCAGAAAAAAGGCCACAGAAAGCAAGCACATAGACAACTCATATAAAATATATAGTGTGTCGAGTAAATCTAACGATCTGTCGGACATCGCTACAGAGCGTGTGTGAATAGTGTTGGGTGTGCGCGGTATCGGTCGCATACTATGGCGAGAGGCATGGGTAGTCCGCCTAACTGGTGACTCGCAGGAAGAAGAAAGTCGCCTAGCGTGAATAGCTTCGCAGTGCAGTGCAGAAACCACCACACTAGACCTGGCAGGATAAGAATTCTCAGTAAGACGAGAAACCACCACACTTCATCAATCTCATTTTCGCATTCATCTTTGTTATGTTGAGTTGTATTTTTATAGTTCTCGTCAAAAGATACATTTAAAGTTTCTTCTACAGTATTAGTTCTTAAATTTAAAACTCTATATTCCTTACTTCTCTCTGAATATCCAATAAATATTCCTTTATCAGATTTGGAGTCAAATTTGTCTAAATTTTCTTTGGTGTTAAGAATAAATCATTTACTTCCAAATATTTAAAATATGATACTTTTGGTTTCTTATTATATAAGAGTTTGTATGGTGTTTTATGAGTTAAGGGTCTTATCAAAATTCTATTTAATATATAACAAGCTGTTGCAACTGGCTCAGCCCAAAAATTTCTTGGTATGTCACTATCAGATAACATGGTTCTCGCACACTCTTGAATTAATCTATTCTTATGTTCAACTAATCCATTTTGTTGTGGAGTTCTGGGAAAAGAAAAATTATGGGTTATCCCCTTTTTGTTACAAAATTTTCGTTTTTGAATTCTCCAGCATGATCACTACGTATTGTTTTAATTTCTAAAGATAGTAAATTCTGAATTCTTTTAGCAAAGTAAATTTATCAAAAGCATCATTTTTATTTTTAAGGAACAAAGTCCAAGTAAATTTAGAAAAAACATCGATTATTACGTAAACATATCTTTTGTGATTTGTCGATTGGGTTTGGGATAGACCGAATAGATCCATGTGAATTAACTCTAATGGTTTTGGAGTTGTAATTTCTTCTGTTGATTTAAACGAACTTCTTTTCAATTTTCCGAATTGACAAGCGTTGCATAAATTATTTACTTTGAATTTCATTTTAGGTAAACCTGTAATGAATCTAATTTTGAAATCCTAGAAATATGTTTGAAATTTATTTGATCGAATCTTTTATGCCAATTCAAGGGTCACTTGTATTGGCCATAAGTCATAAATTATCATTAGAAATTTTCATACTTAGTATATAGATATTCTTCTTTCTATCTCCTTCGAATATTACTTTTTAATGTTCATCTTCTATAAAGCATTTATCTTTTCAAAATTGATTTTATAGCCTTTATCGCATAGTTGACTTAAACTTAGTAACTCGTGTTTTAAGTTCCTAACTAATAAACCATCAGAAATAATAGGAGTTTCAGAATTACCAACATTGTTGATGCCAACCACATATCCTTTAGAATTATCATTGAAGTTAACCATTCCTCCATCTTCATGTACTAGAATATTCAGTAATCCTGGATTTCCCATCATATTTCTTGAACAGCTACAATCCAATATCCAATTATCCGTTTTGATTTCCATAAGTTGACCATCAAGATTTGAATTTTCAACAACCATGTAACACACTTTTTCCCTGGTAGAACAATAATCCAGTAGAACACTTGATTTTTCAACAAAATGTAATGCAGACTCATTTAATACTGATACAATGCATGAATTCAAAATAATGTTGTAAATCATCTCAAAATTTTCCATTTAATATTTCCAAAATTCATATGATGAACTTTTGAAAACCTATGCTCTTATACCAATTGTTAGGGATGATAATCACGGATCTTAAGGAAAAACAAACACAAGAGGGGGATGAATAGTGTTTTGAAGAGATTATGGAAAATCTAAACAATTATCAATTATTCAAACAACTATATGAATCACAGAATGAATATCACAATAGAAACATTCACATATGCAAATATAAATAGAAATAAAATGTAGAAATGGAAAGAATATACCACATTTCATATTGGTTCGGATTACTCCTACGTTCAGTCCCACGCAACGTTGGATTGCGCAAAGTTTTATTCAAACTAGTATCAATCTTACAAAACCCTTGATTTCATGGCTACAAGGTTAACACCGATTCACACCCTTGATTTCACAGCTACAAGGTTCACACTGATTCAAAACCCTTGATTTCATGGCTACAAGGTTCACACCGCTCCCTTGCCTTGATTTACAGGCTACAAGGAACATACACTTTCCTTAACAATTACAAAAAGCCCTAGAACTCTTGAATAACACTTTCAAACGGAGATTTTTTGATGGAGATTGAGAAGAGAAAGAGTGTAATAAAATTTATATTTGAAAACAATAGAGTATAAGTGTAGAAATCAAGAAACTAAGATAGAGTAATGGTGGTAAGAGTAAGAATGAGGAAGGAGAAGATAAGTTGGTTAAAAATTCGAAAACAACCCCTTTATATAGAGTTCCAAAGATTGCAACAGTTCTAAAACATATCAAATAATGAAAAGACACTTCCTTTGAAATTTGAAAAAGTGACGGTTATATGTCGACATGTATAAATGAGCATGTCGATATCTGCTTGCTTTTTGAATTTTTTAAACCATTTTTCAAGTATTTAAACTAATATATATATATATATATTCTGGAAATTCTTGAATCAAAACTAGTTTTAAAATATATTTTTCAAAGTATAAAAATATAGTAATATATATAATTTAAACAAATAAACATATATAAAATTATATGATATAAAATTATATATTATAATTATAAACATATTTATAATTATAAAACTTTATAATACATAAACTATATAATAAACATATATGTTTGAAAACACGAGTAGAAACCTTGAAATTATTTAGAAAGGAGTTTGAAATAATTTTGAAATCAATTTGAAAAAGTTTGAAATAATTTGAAAGCCGAATTTGAAAGTGTTAACCGAAGTTTTACATATTAACTAGACTCCATTACTTTGATGATCTTAAAATCTTGAAAACTCATGAGTCTTGAATCTCTTTTAAAATCTTGAATCTCGAAAATTCTTAACTGTACAGTCTTCAGTATATATTTCCTGCATGTAATTCGTGCATATATATATATATATATATTCTATAGTATATATTTTATAATGTTAACAAGGTTGTTGTCATCAAAATTCCATTCTCCGACACTTCACATCGAAGTACAATTCGTATCCCATGATATGAAAACCAAACTTCGTATCCTAGCAAGTTAGTGAACACCATGCCATATCTTGTATTGTATTGCATGATATGAAATGCCAATTTTGTATCCCACTAGTTCATGAGATTCCATCCAACCAAGAATGCAACTTCATATCTCTGAAGCGGATACAAAGAGCCAAGACCACGCCAAATACAAAAAGATGACTTCGTATTACGCTCTTTGCCACATTTCGTATCCCTGAGTGAGATACAAATTCCTAAGGAGGAAAACCCAGGTTATGAAAACCATAATACGACATTTTCTGAATGTGAAGAGCGAATATGAATTCGTATCCCTATGGTTCCTGGTACAAAATAGTGATTTCGTATTACCATCCTTGAGTTCTTACAACACCAGATGTCGGATACGAAATGCCGAATTCAAATTCTCAACCTTCACCATATCGCACCGTTGTTGCTAAGAATTCATATCCCAAAATGGGATTTGAGAAGTGAAAAAAGAGTGCTAGAGTAGGATCGAGTTATATGGAACTACGTGCATATGCAGAAGTGTTAATAATGTGATATTTTATAATTTGCAATACAAGTAAAAATTTAATGATCTAGATATTAAGATATCACAGATAAGTAATATTTAATTGCCGTAAATAAGAATAAATGACACGAGGAATTTTTAAACTAGTTCGGAGCACCTTCCTACGTTCAGTTCCAGACTCCTTTTGGAATTTCATAAGCAATACCCTCACTTCACCCGGAGGAGTATGTTTACAAACACCCGTGCAGTAGAATGGGGACCTGAGCAGCAGAACATGATCTCGCCTAAATAGCCGAAGAGGACTTCTTCCTGAGCAACAGAACATGACTTCACAAATACAACAGTCGCTTTGACTATATATGTTCTAAGTAAAACGAATCAGTCACACTTCGAGTACACCCTTCCTATAATTTTATCCTCAAACATATGAAGTGTATGTGAAGATTTTAAAGAAGTAAATTCAATTTTGAATCAAGAAATATAAATATAAATCAAAGATTCAAGTGATGAAAGACAGTTTTGAGATCTTTTGAACGCAAAGAATATAGAAAGATTAGAATTAGAAACTAGAGCAAGAATTTGTGATTTCATTGACTTGGAAAGTGATGTTGGTAGTGTATAAATAGTAATCAAAGAGTACTAATTATTCATCAAAAGTTTCAATGAAAAGAAGCAACTATTTCTCTTGAAATTGGATTGAAAACTCTTGGTGAAAGAAAGTGTCTTTTCGTTGAAATATGGCAGTTGAGACTACTAGTCAACTTGTAAAAAATGACTAGCCAACTAGTTAAATCTCTTTGTGAAAGTAAGTGTCTTTTCAAGTACATAATTTCTTTCCTTGTTAAATTAGTCATGGTTATGCCCTTTGACAACCCCATCCCGCCCAATCCCATCGCAAGCCCAAACCCATCCAATCCTCCATCGAGCTAACCACCGATAGTACCCCAACCTACCAACCCTTCGACCTTACCACCTGACCCTCCTCCTTCACCTTCAACGACCTCTACCCAACTATGTAAACCTAGGTAAATCCCCTGAGCTTCAACAACCATAGACTCACATGTTTAAGCAGAAACCCATGAACACTGGTATGTACATACCTGTTGATATCACACCTATTGTAACAACCCGGGAATTCTGAGCCAAATAAAAAATTTTATTTTGGCGATTTTAACGAATTTTGAATATTTAAAATGGATTATTTTAAATATTAACGATGAGAAATTTATTTTGAATAGAATTAGAAGTATATATTTATATAGAACATCGTTAGAATATAAATATTTATTTTTATATATAAAAGGGATTGAAAATGGCGCTGTAGTTTGAAAATTCGATTTCAAAGTTCAAATGAATGTACAGGATTCAAAATAATCCAGATTTTGGCGAATTAAAAATATTAGAATCTATTTTAGAATATCTTTCCAACGAATCCGAAAAATTGAAATTTCATAGCAAGAGTAAAAAGTTATGCCCTGTTGAAAATTCAGAATAGTCGCTATGGAATTCTGGTCCTTAAAAAAAATAGCCATTTTGCAAACGACCTCGGTTTTCGACAAAACCACTTTTGTTGGATCTAGGAGGTCAAGTTATTGCTAGATTCCAAAATTAGTAATTTTCTGAATCAATATGTGAGCGTGGCAAAGAAAAACGAGTTTGACCAGTTTTAGTTGATTTTAATCGACTGGAAAATGGCCATTTTTCAAACGGTCTCGGAATTTGACGAAATTAGTTTTGTTAGGACCGTATCGTCAATACGAAGCTAGAAATTATTTTTTTGAAATTTTTCGAGTTAGTATGTGACCTCAGTAAATTGAAATGTGCGTTCAAATTCAATATATAGATTTATATTTTGATTTTGACGAAAACTGATCGTAATGGTCGAACTGGCTTACCGAACGTATCCCATTGTGTTCGGAATAGGGGTAATTAGCTAGGGGCGATAGTCATTGAGTTCAATTTTGAATTCTAATGAAATATTAACTTTTAGAGAAACTAAACTAAATAAATAATTTTATATGCCCCCCACTCTTCTCTCCTTAGACCTGGTCAACCCTCCCCTTTCCAGATCGTTCAAACCACGTATAAAAAAAATCGACGGGAAGGGGGATTCGACGTCGCCGTGGCCACCAGGGCCGCGCCGCCCCTAGCGCCGCCTCCCAGGAGGATCCCCGCCCTCCACTCTCCATCCTCTCCACCTCCTCCGCCCTCGTTTCTCTCTCCCCTCTCCGTCCGACGTTCAAAAGCCCCAAACCCCATGAAACCCTAACCATAGCCGTCGACCACATTTAGCCGCCCCCTGCAGAACCCCGCGCCACCTGACCGGACTCCCTTCCGATGCTCCGCCACCCCCCTTCCCCGAAACCCTCTATGAGTTGTTTTTTTGTTTATTTTATTTATTTTTGTTTATTTACTTTATTTATTCAAAGTATTTAGCTTAGAAAAAATCAGTTTTACCAAATGAATAAAAATATAATTTTTATATGATAAAATGAATACAAATATAATTTTTATATGATAAAATGAATAAAAATATAATTTTTATATGATAAAACGAATAAAAATATAATTTTTATATGATAGGAAGAATAAAAATATGATTTTTATATTATAGAAGATATAAAAATATGATTTTTATATTATAGAGATAAAAAAACATGATTTTTATATTATATAGATAGCAAAAATTAGATCTTTATATATGTAGCGATAGGATAAAAGTACGATTTTTATATATGAAGTGACGATATGAAAATGTGATTTTTATCATATATGTAGCAAAGTAAAAATATGATTTTTACCATTTGAATGGCAGTATAAAAACATGATTTTTATATATCCATTAGCGGTAGAAAGATTTGAATTTTTATCTATATAGTAGCAGTATAAAAATAGAATTTTTATCTATATAGTAGCAGTATAAAAATAGAATATATATATATATATATAGTAGCAGTATAAAAATAGAATTTTTATCTATATAGTAGTGGTATAAAAATAGAATTTTTATCGATGTAGTAGCTGTATAAAAATAGAATTTTTATCTACATAGAAGCAGTATAAAAATGTGATTTTTATATATATAGCGAAGTTATAAAAATGTGACTTTTAATATAAACTTCGTGAAACATACTGCGTTGGAAACAAGATGAAGATTTCCTACATATGAAGAGTCGTGGCATTTGGTTTAGCTCTCGGTGAGAACTTCTCACTTTAATTCTTGTTTTCTAGTTAAAATATATACTAGGATGCAGACGGTGCTTAGCAGCACCCGACACCCGTTGCCTAGCGACCATGGACAACTTGTTTGATTTTATTGTGTGGTGAAAATTAATTGTGATGTGGAATGAATAAAAATATATATTCATGTGTTGAAATAAATTATTTATTGTTTAAAATATAATTTTTAACGTGAATGTGAATAAATAAATATTCATTTACAAATCAGATGATTTGTTTATGTACACCTATTTGAAGGATATTGATTGGGACGATAAATTTTACACGTCGCCCAACTGCACAAATAAAAATCTTTGTTGGTTGATTTGAAACCCCACACGGGTGTTGGAATGATATTTGGCGTAAACTAATCCAAATTGTTTAGTTGTATGTCAATCGATAGGTTGACAGACTGTGTAAGCGTTAATTATTTATGTTTAATGCTTTTGCAGTTGTGTGGTGCACTTTGGATGATGGTTGATCATTTATCGTCGCTATTATATACATGTGTTGTATGGAATCCATATAATTAACATTATATGGTAATTGATTGGGCCTCATTCCAATTTGGAAAATAAATAATATTATAAGAAAAAGATTCATGTGTTGAATAGAATAAATAGTCATGTGTTGACGATAATCATGTGTTGAGAATATTCATGTGTTGAAACTTATCATGTGTTGAATGAAATATTTTAACAATAAAATTTACATCTTTATCACATCTAAAATTAGAAACTAACTGGAAACTAGATAAGATGATTGGTTTTCTGGGTATTGATCTGATGTTGGTTTCGGCCTTCGGGTTAATACTTAGGGAATCGTTCTCTTACTAATTTACGGTTAGAAGCTGATTAAGAATTAAACGATAGAAATCATAATTTTATAAAATATATTGAATAACAAAAATAGTCATGTGTTGACAATACTCATGTGTTGAGAATATTCATGTGTTGAAAAAAAAATATTCATGTGTTGAAGAAAATATTCATTTGTTGAATGGAATAACGAAGTTATTAAAATATATAAAGCCGTGTTGATTAGATTTACGCCATTTTGACACGAACGATATTTATATCGATTATATTCATTTTTATAATGAATATAGAAAAGGAAGTGATTTCAAAATATAACGTTTTGAAAATATTATCATTTATAAATTAATGATATGGAATATTCAATTTTGATTTAAAATTGAATATGAAGTTGAAATCGTTTTTAAAACGAATTAAAACAATTTATAAAATATGTTTAAAATTGAAATCGACGAAATATATATAATATATATTATATATATATATATATATATTAATGGCCTGAATAGAACGCGCCGCGGCAGTTCGCGAATTTCGACCATTGACTTCGAATTGACGTTGCGGGAGATCCGACTGTCGGATTCTCCAAAAACCAGAACCGTTGGGTTCGTATCGAAAAGAGCTATCCAGTGAATTTTAGAAATTTGAAATCTATTGATTGGATTTGGAATTGTGTTCAAATAAAATTTGGAAAAGGTCGCTGTAAGCGCAGTTCGGTGGCTGTTATTGAAAACTGACTGTACAGGCCTTGATAAAACTATTAAAACTATTAATAATTTGTGTAAAATCATAATGTATGAATTGGAAAGAACTAGGATGAAAAATTCCACATTTGAAAGGATAAAAATATATTTTTATCGAAATGAACTAGTTTTGAACTAGAATTGAAATGATTTTGAAAATAATCAAAATTTCCAATAAACGAGTTGGAATGGATTTGAATCGAAATTATCTTCGGAATATTTCGATGTTGGATTTCGTGATTATACAGATATGGTTGTGGAAATTTGAAAGATATATTTATATCGTTATTTCCAATATGATATTTGTTGGTTTCAGAATTTGATATTGAATATAAGCCGATATATTTTCTATTCAGAGCCTTGTATTTAATATCAAATTGGATTTTGGGTTCATTGTGAATGGTGTCTTAAATAACACTGTTCTTGAACCCAATTTAGAAAAGAATAAATCTTTTAATTAAGATTTAGTGAAATTGTCCAGTTAATTAGTATTTAATTGGAATTGAATTTAAATTGGTTTTTGGGGTTTATCGTGAGCGGTGTTTTGAATAACACCTGTTCTTTAACGCGATTAACAATGGAATGTGATTTTGGGTTTATCGTGAACCGTGTTTTAGATGACATTGGTTCTTTAACCCAATTAAAGACAGGATATTGATTTTTGGGAAGATTAAAACTAAATGGAGTTTTAATGAATCTTTAATTAGATTAAAGTGATCGAGAATGGAGTATCACCAGTTTTGCTCCAAAGCGATAGTTAAATCTTTAATTAGATTTGAACGTGAAATGGTAATTAATATTTACCGATAACACTGTGGTGTTATATATGGAATATTACCAGTTTTGCTCCATGGGATGAATAGGTTGGGATTGGGAAATAAAATAAATAATTACTTCCGTATGGTTCGCTAATCCCGACTAGTTTGGAAAACTATAATATGGTTTGAAATGATATACAAAGGAAGATTAAAGAATAAATTTATAAGAATTTATCTTTGATAAAATTAATGAGAACCTTTCCCTAAGAATGTGAGTATTTGAATAAAGAATATTCTGAATTGGAATGAGGCGTATGTTGTGTTTGTGTAACATTTGTTTATTATATACGCGGGTTATTCGGAAAGGCCGGGTTTATACCCATTCTGAATAACTGATTCGACGATAAGTCGAAGATGAAGACGGTGGTTGAAGACCAGAGGTCTTCACATCGTTTGGATGATTACTGATGATCTTTATTGGGCTGTACACACAAGAGGAGGGAATCGGTTGGTGATCGTCCAGACGTACTTGGAGATCGATGGACATGCGAGGAATAAGGTTCCTCCGGTTTCGTTCAGACCCAGAACGAACTTGTAAATGGACTGTGTCTGACATTGGATTTTATTCTGTGTGATTGATTTCTATTAAATATATATCTGTTTGGCAGTGGAGAATTTATTCTCTTGCTTAACACCCTTCTTTGAGACGTATGAGCTCAGAGGTTATATATTGATGGATATCAATTGCATGGCATGAATTGCCTGTGTGGTATGCCTAAGTGGCAAATGATCAAGGCTTCTGTTGAAAAGCAAAGTCTTGTGGTTGATGATCAAAGCAGGCCTATGTGGCATAGCTTTGTGTATAGCGTTAACTCGCGAGCCTCACACCTTGGTATGAGTCAAAAACGGGATAAGGACCCAAGGAGTGCACGACGTTTCTTTCTAGCTATGGGTGATGTCAGTGACCTACCAGCCCTGACATTTATATTATTTTTACCTGTGTGGTTGTTGGATGCGAGGCGCCTCGGATATAGGTCCTATAGGACCGCGAAACGTGTGTTCAGGAAAACTAATCCTCAAAAGTAAGAGAGGATCGGACTTGGAGGTTCCAAGGATCGTTATGTGTGGTCCTGAGACATTTGCTAGAGTGTCTCGAATGGAGAGGAGCTTGCCCCTTGCCTCAACTCATGACGGAAATCCAATTTCCAATATGTGACATTTTGGTTTTATTTGTAGAGCCTAGTATGGCGACATAGTGGTATGGGGCACTTATGCCATCTATGATTTATACATTATGATTGAAGTTGTTTTCTTCACTTATAGTAATAATAAAATATGAAATTTCACGTACTAAGCATTTTTGGCTATTATATTCATGTACCAAGCATTTTTTGCTATTATAAGGTAAAAACCGTATCCTCCGGCTTGCGTTGCATTGTGTGATGGGACCTGGGTCTTATAATAGCCTCATTTTCTTTATTTAGCATTGCGCTGTTGTTATATGCACTGGTATTCTTGCGGTAAAAACCCGTTCCGTGTTATACGGCGTGGTCCCTAAATTTACCTAACTTTAAAATAAAGATTAATAACTGTTTTAGTTCTCACACCAGTCACATGACTGACCTGGAGTTTATTATTTTAACCTAAACTTTGGGGGGCCCATATTTTCCACACGGGAAGCTAGTAGTTTTGGTTTTGCAGATTTATATTCACAGGATCCTGATTTACAACTGGAACGATGCTCAGAAAGCTCTGTATCCGTGTATTACTTTCAGTTGTGTTTTATATTGTTTTTCCGCTGCTATGTAATTTATTGTAATCTCTGATATTTATCGAATGTATTTTATTTATTCATACTCTGTATATTCTTGTATTATGATGGAATTGTTGTAATAAACAATGAAATGTTCTTCTGTTTGTGTTCTAACTGGTCTTGTCCTCAAAGCAATTAGTTCTTTCCTTTATGGGGAAGTTCGGGTTGCCACAGTTGGTATCAGAGCTTTGGTTTACATAGCTCGAGAACAAGATACGTTAGAACCAAATGAAAGAATTCATCAGAGATTGGATTAGAAATATCCAATAAGAATTACTCGTTAGAGATAAGATCAGTAGTATCCTAGAACGAGTGTAAAGAGTATATTTTTTAAATAAAAAAACGAAAACAAATTTTGTTTTGAAAGTTAAATTTAAGTATACGTATTTGAATATTTTATTTGTATTGAATTTGGACAATCGAGTATATAAAGATTTTGCATATACGCGTCATGAACGTATATTCGAAGTTTTAATATATTAGATAGATATAGAATCACACTTTAGTCGCTGAGGGACAATTCTAATGATGATTGCAACATCATCAGTATTTGTGTTCGAGTTTCGAAAGTGGGATTTCTATATATTTCCATTGACTGGTGTGAGAACCAAAACTTACATAGAATTATTGTTGTGATTTGGCATAAAAACATGATTTTCTATATATATATATATATATATATCAAAATTATGAATTTAAAACGTTAATCCACTAATTGATTGATGGTTGTGTTGTATGATTATTGTTTTGATTAATTAAAACTTTGCACCATTTAGCCTAATGGAACCGAATATTGAACTGTATTGAAAAATGATTACAATTGCATGCATATACATGCATATCTATCGAACACGTCATAGCAAGGGGGCTAGAGAAGAGGAATAAAATAGTTTGCCTGACAAATAGGTACATGTTTATTATATTTCTTGGGAATTTGATAATTTTTTGAGCTGATTGGCTAGCCGCTTGGCTGTTTCTTTTTCTTTTGGATTGGTGAGGGCCATGGGAGGCTATTTGAAATATCCCGAAGCTCCCGGTGCAGGGGAGGTTATGGCGAAATTTTTCGAAAATTTAGGGTGTTAGCCAAATTTTTGAAATTTTTGAAAAGTTCTTAGAAACTGAAAAGTTGAAGAACTTAAGCCATAAAAAAATAATGGAAGTTTAGTTGATTAATAAAACAACTTTCAGCTTCGTTCCTTTTCGAGGACGAAAAGTTTTAAGTGGGGGAGATTGTAAAAAGCCGGGAATTCTGAGCCAATTTAAAATTTTTATTTTGGCGATTTTAATGAATTTTGAATATTTAAAATGGATTATTTTAAATATTAACAACGAGAAATTTATTTTTTAATAGAATTAGAAGTATATATTTATATAGATCGTCGTTAGAATATAAATATTTATTTTTATATATAAAAGGGATTGAAAATGGCGCGGTAGTTTGAAAATTCTATTTCAAAGTTCAAATGAATGTACAAGATTCAAAATAATCCGGATTTTTGCAAAACCAAAAATATTAGAATCTATTTGAGAATATCTTTCCAACAAATTCGAAAAATTGAAATTGCATTGCAGGAGTAAAAATTTATGCCCAGCTGATAATTCAGAATAATCGCTATGGAATTCTGACCCTTAAAAAAAATAGCCATTTTGCAAACGACCTCGGTTTTCGACGAAACCACTTTTGTCGGATCCGGGAGGTCAAGTTATTGCTAGATTCCAAAATTCATAATTTTCTAAATCAATATGTGAGCATGGCAAAGGAAAACGCATTTGACCAGTTTTAGTTGATTTTAATCGACTGGAAAATGGCCATTTTTCAAACGGTCTCGGAATTTGACGAAATTAGTTTTGTTACGACCGTATCATCAATACGAAGTTAGAAATAATTTTTTTGGAATTTTTCGAGTTAGTATGTGACCTTAGTAAATTGAAATGTGCATTCAAATTCAATATATAGATTTATATTTTGATTTTGACAGAAACTGATCATAACGATCGAACTGGCTTACCGAAAATATCACATTGTGTTCGGAATATGGGTAATTAGCTAGGGGCGATAGTCGTTGAGCTCGATTTTGAATTCAAATGAAATATTAACTTTTGGAGAAACTAAATTAAATAAATAAGTTTATATTCCCCTCCCCCCCACTCTTCTGTCCTTAGACTCGGTCAACCCTCCCCTTTCCAGACCGTTCAAACCACGTATAATAAAAAAATGGCGGGAGGGGGGGTTCGACATCGCCGTGGCCACCAGGGTCGTGCCGCCTCCCAGGAGGATCCCCGCCCTACACTCTTCATCCTCTCCACCTCCTCCGCCCTTGTTTCTCTCTCCCCTCTTCGTCCGACGTTCAAAGGCCCCAAACTCCGTGAAACCCTAACCAGAGCCGCCACCTACATTTAGCCGTCCCTTGGTGAACCCCCCGCCACCTGACAGCCCTCCCCTCCGACGCTCCGCCATTCCCATTTCCCGAAACCCTCTATGAGTTGTTTTTTTGTTTATTTTATTTATTTTTGTTTATTTACTTTATTTATTCAAAGTATTTAGCTTGGAAAAAATCAGTTTTATAAAATGAATAAAAATATAATTTTTATATGATAAAATGAATAAAAATATAATTTTTATATGATAAAATGAATAAAAATATAATTTTTATATGATAGAAAGAATAAAAATATGATTTTTTATATTATAGAAGATATAAAAATATGATTTTTATATTATAGAGATAATAAAAACATGATTTTTATATTATATAGATAGTAAAAATTTGATCTTTATATATGTAGCGATAGGATAAAAGTACGATTTTTATATATGAAGTGACGATATGAAAATGTGAATTTTTATCATATGTGTAGCAAAGTAAAAATATGATTTTTACCGTTTGAGTGGTAGTGTAAAAATGTGATTTTTATATATCCATTAGCGGTAGAAAGATTCGAATTTTTATCTATATAGTAGCAGTATAAAAATAGAATTTTTATCTATATAGTAGAAGTATAAAAATAGAATTTTTATCTATATAGTAGCAGTATAAAAATAGAATTTTTATTTATATAGTCGCGGTATAAAAATAGAATTTTTACCTATATAGTAGCGGTATAAAAATGTGATTTATATATATATATATATATATATATATATATATATATATAGCGAAGTTATAAAAATGTGATTTTTAATATAAAATTCGTGAAACAGACTGCGTTGGAAACAAGATGAAGATTTCCTACATATAAAGAGTCGTGGCGTTTGGTTTAGCTCTCGGTGAGAACTTCTCACTTTAATTCTTGTTTTCTAGTTAAAATATATACTAGGATGCAAACGGTGCTTAGCAGCACTCGACACCCATTGTCCACAGACCATGGACAACTTGTTTGATTTTGTTGTGTGGTGAAAATTGATTGTGATGTGGAATGAGTAAAAATATATATTCATGTGTTGAAATAAATTATTTAGTGTTAAAAATATAATTTTTAACGTGAATGTGAATAAATAAATATTCATTTACAAATCAGGCGATTTGTTTATGTACACCTGTTTGAAGGACATTGATTGGGACGATAAATTTTACACGTCGCCCAACTGCATAAATTAAAATCTGTGTTTGTTGATTTGAAACCCCACACGGGTGTTGGGATGATATTTGGCATACACTAATCCCAATTGTTTAGGTCAATGTCAATCGATAGGTTGACAGACTATGTAAGCGTTAATTATTTATGTTTAATGCTTATTCAGTTGTGTGGTGCACTTTGGATGATGGTTGATCATTTATCATTGCTATTATATACATGTGTTGTATGGAATCCATATAATTAACATTATATGGTAATTGATTGGGCCTCATTCCAGTTTGGAAAATAAAGAATATTATAAAATAAAGATTCATGTGTTAAATAGAATAAATAGTCATGTGTTGAGAATATTCATGTGTTGAAACTTATCGTGTATTGAACAAAATATTTTAACAATAAAATTTACATCTTTATCACATATAAAATTAGAAACTAACTGGAAACTAGATAAGATGTGTGGTTTCCTGGGTATTGATCTGATGTTGGTTTCGGCCTTCGGGGTTAATACTTAGGGAATCGTTCTCTTACGAATTTACGGTTAGAAGCTGATTAAGAATTAAATGATAGAAATCATAATTTTATAAAACATATTAAATAACAAAAATAGTCATGTGTTGACAATACTCATGTGTTGAGAATATTCATGTGTTGAAAAAAAATATTCATTTGTTGAAGAAAATATTCATTTGTTGAATTGAATAACGAAGTTATTGAAATACATAAAACCGTATTGATTAGATTTACGCCATTTTGATGCGAACGGTATTTATATCAATTATATTCATTTTTATAATGAATATTGAAAAGGAAGTGACTTCAAAATATAACGTTTTGAAAATATTATCATTTATATATTAATGATATGGAATATTCAATTTTGATTTAAAATTGAAATCGTTTTTAAAACGAATTTAAACGATATATAAAATACATTTAGAATTGAAATCGATGAAATATATATAATATATGTTATATATATATTAATGGCCTGAATAGAACGCGCCACGCCACGGCAGTTCGCGAATTTCGACCATTGACTTCGAATTGCCGTTGTGGGAGATCCGACCGTCGGATTCTCCTGAAACCGGAACCGTTGGGTTCGTATCGAAAAGAGCTTTCCAATGAATACTAGAAATTTGAAATATAATGGTTGGATTTGGAATTATGTCCAAATAAAATTTGAAAAAGGTCATTGTAAGTGCAGTTCGGTGGCCGTTATTGAAAACCAACTGTATGGGCCTTGATAAAATTATTAAAAATATTAATAATTTGTGTAAAATCATAATATATGAATTAGAAACTAGGTTGAAAAATTCCACATTTGAAAGGATAAAAATATATTTTTATCCAAATGAACTAGTTTTGAACTAGATTTGAAATGGTTTTGAAAATAATCAGAATTTCCAATAAACAAATTGGAATGGATTTGAATCGAAATTATCTTCGGAATATTTCAATGTTGGATTTCGTGATTATACAGATATGGTTGTGGAAATTTGAAAGATATATTTATATCGTTATTTCCAATACGATATTTGTTGGTTTCAGAATTTGATATTGAATATAAGCCGATATATTTTCTATTCAGAGCCTTGTATTTAATATCAAATTGGATTTTGGGTTCGTCGTGAATGGTGTCTTAAATAACACTGTTCTTGAACCTAGTTTAGAAAAGAATAAATCTTTTAATTAAGATTTTGTGAAATTTTCCAGTTAATTAGTATTTAATTGGAATTGAATTTAAATTGGTTTTTGGTGTTTATCGTGAGCGGTGTTTTGAATAACACCTGTTCTTTAACGCGATTAACAATGGAATGTGATTTTGGATTTATTGTGAACCGTGTTATAGATGATGTTGGTTCTTTAACCCAGTTAAAGACAGGATATTGATTTTTGGGAAGATTAAAACTAAGTGGAGTTTTAATGAATCTTTAATTAGATTAAAGTGATCGAGAATGGAGTATCACCAGTTTTGCTCCAAAGCGATAGTTAAATCTTTAATTAGATTTGAACGTGAAATGGTAATTAATATTTACCGATAACACCGTGGTGTTAGATATGGAGTATTACCAGTTTTGCTCCATGGGATGAATAGGTTGGGATTGGGAGATAAAATAAATAATTACTTCGGTGTGGTTCGCTAATCCCGACTAGTTTGGAAAACCTTAATATGGTTTGAAATGATATCCAAAGGAAGATTAAAGAATAAATTTAGAAGAATTTATCTTTGATAAAATTAATGGGAACCTTTCCCTAAGAATGTGAATATTTAATAAAGAATATTCTGAATTGGAATGAGGCGTATGTTGTGTTTGTGTAACATTTGTTTATTATATACGCGGGTTATTTGAAAGGCCGGGTTTATACCCATTCTGAATAACTGATTCGACGATAATTCGAAGATGAAGACGGTGGTTGAAGACCGGAGGTCTTCACATCATTTGGATGATTACTGATGATCTTGATTGGGTTGTACACCCAAGAGGAGGGAATCAGTTGGTGAACGTCCAGACGTACTTGGAGATCGATGGATATGCGAGGAATAAGGTTCCTCCGATTTCGTTCAGACCCAGAACGAACTTGTAAATGGACTATGTGTCTGACATTGGATTTAATTCTGTGTGATTGATTTCTATTAAATATATATCTGTTTGGCAGCAGAGAATTTAATCTCTTGCTTAACGCCCTTCTCTGAGACGTACGAGCTCAGAGGTTATATATTGATGGATGTCAATCGCATGGCATGAATTGCCTGTGTGGCATGCCTAAGTGGAAAATGATCAAGGCTTCTATTGAAAAGCAAAGTCTTGTGGTCGATGATCAAAGCACTTCCTGTGTGGCATAGCTTTGTGAATAGCGTTAATTCGCGAGACTCACACCTCGGTATGAGTCAAAAACAGGATAAGGACCCATGGAGTGTACGACGTTTCATTCTAGCTATTGGTGATGTCAGTGACCTACCAGCCCTGACATTTATATTATTTTTACCTATGTGGTTGTTGGATGCGAGGCACCTCGGATATAGGTCCTATAGGACTGGGAAACGTGTGTTCTGGAATACTAATCCTCAAAAGTAAGAGAGCACCGACCTTGGAGGTTCCAAGGATTGTTGTGTGTGGTCTTGAGACATTTGCTAGAGTGTCTCGAATGGAGAGGAGCTTGCCCCTTGCCTTGTCTCATGATGGAAATCCAATTTCCCATACGTGACATTTCGGTTTTATTTGTAGAGCCTAGTTTGGCGACATAGTGGTATGGGGCACTTATGCCGTCTATGATTTATACATTATGATTGAAGATGTTTTCTTTACTTATAGTAATAATAAAATATGAAATTTCACGTACCAGCATTTTTGGCTATTATAAGGTAAAAACCGTATCCTCCGGCTTGCGTTGCATTGTGTGATGGGACCTGGGTCTTATAATACCTTCATTTTCTTTATTTAGCATTGCGTTGTTGTTATATGCACTGGTATTCTTGGGGTAAAAAACCGTTCCGTGTTATACGGCGTGGTCCCTTGATTTACCTAACTTTAAAATAAAGATTAATAACTGTTTTAGTTCTCACACCAGTCACATGACTGACCTGGAGTTTATTGTTTTAACCTAAACTCTGCTTGCCCCTATTTTCCACACGGGCAGCTAGTAGTTTTGGTTTTGCAGATTTATATTCACAGGATCCTGATTTACAACTGGAACGATGCTCGGAAAGCTCTATATCCGTGTATTACTTTCAGTTGTGTTTTGTATTGTTTTTCCGCTGCTATGTAATTTATTGTAATCTCTGATATTTATCGAATGTATTTTATTTATTCATACTCTGTATATTCTTGTATTATGATGGAATTGTTGTAATAAACAATGAAATGTTCTTCTGTTTGTGTTCTAATTGGTCTTGTCCTCAAAGCAATTCGTTCTTTCCTTTACGGGGAAGTTCGGGTCACCACATCTATCATTATTGATGATAACCTAGAACTTCTATAAGGCATCCCTGAAGCAGGTACGGGTGTTTAGAATAATTTTATGGTGGGATTTTTATTGGATCAACCTTTATCTTACACTACAGTTGTAAAAAAATTACTTGTGATTTGGAAGCTCAAGGGTTCGGTTCAGGTGAGATCTGATGGGGTAGTTTTCATGTTTGAATTCTCTTGCGAAGAAGATAAGATCAGGATCCTTCAGGAAGACCCAATTGTGCTAAGTAGCAAGCTTTTCATCATTAAGCCTTACTACCCATCAATTAGCATTGTTCGAGGTAATATTAAATCTGTTTCAGTTTGGGTAATATTATGTAACATACCTATTTTCGCCCAGTCAAACTTTGATATTAACTGGATAAGCTGTATTTTGGGTAAATTTTTATGCATAGATGAAATGATCGAAAGTGGATTGAGAATACAACAAACAAAACGTTTGATTGAGGTAAAACCAGATAAAGAATTGGTGAATGATTTTTTAGTCAAAACTCCAGAGGGGGTGTATAGCGGATTTATGTTGAATATTTGTGGAAACCGGACAACTATGTCAGTTGTAAGTCCTTTGGACACACCAGTGAAAACTGCGATTCAGTTGAATTGGAAGTAAATTAAATGAAACAGGAGAATGGGAAAGTAGCATTTGCAAACCAGTACAAATGAGAGAACAACTGATTTACAAGCCTCAAGTAGCAATCAAAAGTGGCAAGTGGTAAGAAATAGAAGGAATAGAGATATAGAGAACTCAATTAACAAAGGAAATGCAAGTATTAGCACTGGTGTGAGGCAAAACAATGGGAAGGAGAAAATTAATGAAATTGAAAAGAGAAACAGCTTTGTAGCATTGGAAGAGGGTGAAATTGCACAAGAGAAAGAAATTAAAAATGTAGAACAAGGAACCATGGACGAATTTCTAAATTTGGATATGGAATGGACAGATGATTATGTACGTCTACACTGGATCAATTTCTTGAATAGGATTAGTTTGACATGTCCACGATGGTAAGAAATGGGGTACTTGTTGAAATAGAAGTGATAGATGAAATTAGAGAAAGCAATATTTTGATTGAGATGATCAATGAAACAGTAAAGGAAGGGAGAATGGCAGAAATTAATGAAGTACCTGAAAATCAAACAAGCATCGGTAATCAAGTGTTGATTGACAATGAAGCAGTTGATGGTATATTGGTAATGCAATATTGCATGGTAGTTGATTAACATAGAAATGTGTTTATTTTATGCTCTTATATCTTATCTTTTGTATATAAATAAATATTACTTGGTTATTGTTCTGTCACTTTTACAGATATACCAATTAAGCCATTAACAGTCAAAAAAATGGAAAATAGAGGTCAAATTGATGTGTATACATATTTGAAGACTTTCAGATGAAGATCTTACATCAAATTGCTTTTTGGATATGAAAATAACTGGTAGAAAGGCTATGTGTATCACAAATCAATGAAGAATTATCAAGGAAGCAAGAGGAAAAGAAGAAAGGCCCAATTTCACTAGAATTAATTAAGGCCCATTTGTGATTGCATTAGGGTTTAGGTTGGCTATCTATCCTATAAATACCCTTGTAATATCATTGAAAAGATCACCGATGAATTGAAGTTTTCTTTTCTCTTCCGTGTTTCTATTTTCTTAGCAATTAGTGTTGTCTACACAATTAGATTTGGTAGAACACTATTTGTCTTTTTCATTTATTTTTCATTAGTGATCGACCGTCTGATTAGATTTAGTGGTAATTCTAATTTTATTCTCTGTTTGTTATTTTATTCGTACAATTTTAATTTCTGCTTTTATTTGCTTTCCTAGGTCATATTGAATTAAATATAGATTTGATTATATTCAAATCTGTATTTAATTCGATAATAGTTTTATTGCTTTTCTGTTTCAATTTCAATTTTTATTGTTTTTCAAACCATCCTTCAAATTTCTTCTAACTCGCCGAAGAAATTACATAAATAATTTGATTTAATTTTTCCTCCTAGTGATTCAAGCTGCATATTACACGATCTGTGCGCTTGCGGTTATTTTTACAAAATTCGCGCTTTTCTAATTCATACAAAAGTAGCGATCAAGTTTTTGGAGCCATTGCCAGGGAGGTAACAATTAAATTTTATTATTTATTTAATTTCTGATCTGTGTTAGTTTTTATTTTTATTTTTTGTTTTCTTGTATATATAGAAAAGAAAAAGAAAAATCTTGATTGGTGAGATTTGGTATTAATTAATGATATTATAATCTTCTATATAAGGAAAAAAATATTGTTAGTTTTTCTTTGATTTCTTTCCCTTTTATTTCTCAATTTATTTCCCTTTTTCACAACTTCTTTCCTTTCTTTCTCAACAAATGAAAAAAAATCTTCTTTTGCAATTTTCTTTCTGTTGTGATTTCTATCTTCTGCTCCCTGCCGCTCCTATTCCATCATCCATACCAAATTTAAACACACACAATTGCTTTCAATTCTACCCAAACAACTAGCTCCCATCTGCCGTCCTACCACATCTTCCCTCAACGAAATTTTCCACCATACATTCAAAACATTCTCCATCATCTTCACTATAGCAAACTGCATCAAACTCATCCCGACAACAACTCCGTCCACCGATCATCACTTCTGCAATAACCATTCTTCCACAAAGAAACTACCCTGCTTCCCATCCACAAATAGTCTAAAATCAAGCACCTCCACCGAAAACTCACGTATCCATTCCAAAACCATCTCTAATCCACATCTACTCTGCAAATTACACAACCCAATTCACTGCTGCAAAAATACCAAATACCAAATCGCAAATCCCGTTCATCCACCAATCCAAAATCGTTCATACTTCATCATCTTCATCAAAACCAACTCCGAAACCCACTTTGCCACAATTCGAGCAAACCCTCTTCAATTCGAACTCCAGCCGCCATAAACCACAAGTCCAACAGGCGATCAACCTTACCTCCAGTTTGCCCCGCTCTAAAATCTCAATTCAAAAAAATGCGGTATCTATCTCGATCAGAAACGGTGAGCAAAAATCATGATCAGAACCTCCAATTCAAGAATCCCAAATCGCGAACCAGACTACTCGAAACGTGATTCAGAACCCTAAATCGAAGCAATTCAAAACCATATTCGGACCCACATCTAATTTAAACTCCAAGCTAGACCACATCAGAAAAAGAAGCAAAAAAAATCTTTGTTGTGATTTGAAATCGCGGTTGTAGTGCGATTGTTTCCTAAAGAGATAGTTTTGCATTGTTGAGATAGTGTTTCTTTTTGGGCTTCATTTATTTCTGAAAAGAGGGGCATGAGTGTGTGGGTTATTTATTTAATAGAAGGGTGGTTTACATACTTGATTATTTGGGCTTGATCTTGCGCAAAAAAATTGGTTTTATACTACGATTGGTCTCATTTGTTTTCTATGGTGTGAGTGCACGAGCCTATGGTAGTTGAGTCTATTTACTTTGTTTAGTTTTATTTAATTTTGATTTAGTTCTTTTTTTTGAATTTGTTATTTTTATTTGCTTACTCCCTCTTTCAAAAAAGAAGAAGAAGAAGAAAGAAGAAGAAGAAAAAGAAAAAATAAATCAAAAGCCAAACTAAAGGAAAAAAGTAAAGCAATAAATCAAAATTTCAGATGTCAACCAATTTGCAATCGGTGAAGTTTGAAATGTGAGCTCTACTCAAAATTTCTGGATGGACTGCCATACCCCACTGTAAAATTCTCTAAACTCTATAGGTGCTGCAGTTGCTTAGAAAAATATAGAAATTGCTTATTAAATTTTTTTGCAGGGGCAGCGACTTGCTTGTACAATTTTTTTTAATTATGCTATTATTTTGTGACTGTTCTGTGACTGATATTTCTGAATCTGTTTGTGAGGAACGAATTTCCATAACTAAAATCGTCACTCTCATTGTTTTTCAGTTATAAAGCTTGATTTGATTTGCAAAATAATATAACTGAAAAGTGGTGTTTTGTAAAGTTGACTGTCTCGTATAATTGGATCGCGGATATATAGTAATTCAATATATTGAACTATTAGCAAAAGAGGTTGCATAGTACCCGTAAAACATTGGTCATATCCCTTAGTATTCATACTATATGTGAACGGCAATAAGACCTTCTTCCCCCTTCTAATTGAGTCAATTAATTAATAGAGCACAACTTAATATTTTATACTATTTTGAGGTCAGAATAATTTCTGTCTTGCCTTGACTTCATTCAAATGTCTGATTCAAAAAAAATCTTGAGAGAATTGTAGGAAAATAACTTGAGAAGACGTTCTGTGGAAGAGTATGAGTATGAACTACAATTCATGAGGCAAAATTTTCCAAAAATTCGTGAGCCCAATGCCAACAATTTTCAAAATTTTCCAAATGACTAACATTTTCAAAATCATAGAAATGATCGAAATTGCGATTTCAATTCAAATCTCAATAATTTGGATTATGGGCCATATCCACATCCACATCAATATAGCTTTGAATCCCAATATAGCCTTGATCAACATCATTATGGGGTTGTAAACCAAAATTTTCAAAGTTATAGCTCATATCAACATCTTGACAATAACTAAAATTGCAATTTTCCATCGAATTTCAATAGTTTTGGTTACGAACATAATTTTTATAATCAAAATGATTTCCAATATCATTGTCATTTTCCTGAAAATTCAAACAATCACCTCATTGGAAATAATATTGATTGTGAAATTGATGTGGACTATAATTTTAAGAATCAAGAAATTCCAAACGAGAGCCCTCAAATCAACGATTCTGAAGAATATCATCTTAACATTCTTAAAAAGAGGGTAGAAAGGAAAGATAGATAGCTTGATGGAAAAGATAGACAGCTTGATGAACTTCTTTGTTTAATGACGTCTTTTAAAGAACAATTGGAGCAACAAAATCAAATTCAAGCATACGATGAATCAGGAAATAATCAATCTTTACTGGTAGTGAAAATTTTCAAATAACAACTTTGGAAATTGATAATAACCATCTAAATGAAGTTGTTCACAATTCAGTAAATGATTTAGACTTCAACTCTTTTCAGGAGAAAGATTTAAGCTCAAATTTTGATCTTTCTCTTCCAGACTGCGAGAAACTGGAAATTTTAGAAATTAACAAAAATAAAGATGTTGAAATTTTCAATAACTCAAAATTTGAGAAGGATTTTAATGAACATGAATTTTTTTGGGTTGTATGAAGGTAAATTGTCATATGAGGAAGATGTAGATTCTAGTCACGAGTTTGAAAATTTTAACTTTGAGAAAACTTTAAACAAACTTGAAATTGTCAGTGTCGAAAATACGTTGTCAATTAATTGAGAAATGTGATCACATAATCTTGAACAACAATCAAAATTTAAATTTCACGATTGCAACGGAATTTGTATACGATCACAAATTTTTGGACAATTACACTGATAAATTTGTTGAACACATGAATTATTTTTGGAATGCTGGCTTGGTTGAAAAACTTCATGTTAGGATAGCCCTGGAAATTTATCTACTGGACTATAAATCTAGGTATAATGAATGAGATGGTTTTCAAAACCCTTCGCTTATTAGAAAACATACCTAGACATAGTGGGAATGCGATTCATTGGGCCAGAACCAAGTGTGGGTGGAAAAGTTGGTGGCATTCTTTGCATCGTATGCATCACAAACACATATATCATTGTACATATGATCCATTCTTAGATATAGTTAGACTGCATTTCATTTTATAAATCATTTTACATTTAATCCATCTTTGGGTGCTGTCTTTCACATTTAGAAAACGTGTTTACAGTGTGGACACTGTTCAGTTCTAGTGTGGAGGGGGGGGGGGAGTCTGCATTGCATTTTTTGTTATTTTATTTTCTTTTTCCTTTTCATTTTCATTCATTTAGATAGGACCATCATACATTTTAGATCGTAGTAACATACCATTTTTTTTTGAAATACGACTCATTTTAGATTGATACAACAAAATAAATTAACAATTTTTAGTCAGTTGATAGTATTTGTTTCTCTCAACTAAGATCGAAAAGGAAATATAATGAAAAGTTGAATTTTGAGGGATAATAGTGTAACTGGTACATAGGGAGATTCTTAGGTGATGACCATGAAGTCTATTCTAAATTGTAGTCTTTGTTTAATGAGTGCAGGACTTGAAATACTTATATTTGCTTTTTGAATCTTTAAAACAAAGTTGTGTTAAGCTGAATTCGCATAACTCTCTCATATTCTTATATTTTCAATAAAAATAATAATAGTAATCCAAGGGTATCCAACATTTCTTGTATATCTATAGTTGGTGCGAAAACCCGCCAAGCTCTATCCGACATGTTGTTGACAAAGTTAGCGTCGGTATACCTTGGACTCATTTTATGAGTTGCACACCTAAGGATTACCGACATGTTGTTGACAAAGTCAGCGTCGGTCTACACAATCCGCCAATCTCTGTCTCAACTCTCCGTCAGTCTACAAGGCAGTGCAGGGGTGGTATACCTTGGTCTTTAAGTTGGGTGTATGTAATTAATCATAAATTTTATTTTTTATAAAGATAGAGAATAAGCGATGATTCCCAAACACTTCTTGACCTTATTGATTGACTAGTGATACACAAGAAAATTAGAATACCACTTTTCGAATTGTGACAAACAAAATAAGAATTTATTTCATGGCTGCACTATGTTATCAACTAAACCAACTGGCCAAACTAGAACATAACGTTTGAAAACTTGAATTATATTGAAAATTTGTGACAAGTTGAGGTATCTAAAATAAAATCAACTGATTAAAATTTGTTAACTTAATTTGTTGTACCACTTTCCTGAAACAAGTCGTGTTTTCATTTTTCGTTTTTATTTGCATATGTCCGTTGCATTTATGTAGTTGCATCAGAACCATATCATACTGCATTTGGATTTTGTGGGTAGTATCCGCTGAAAACCCTCACGAGACACCACTCGTCCTACCAGGGACACCTAGAGGTTTAATTGCTTGTTGCACACGCTTAATGCAATCTTGTTTCCTACGAAAGTGTGACCTATCTAGTGTAGTTTTTCATTTTTTGTTTTACTCGAGGACGAGTAAAAGATAAGTGTAGGGGTATTTGATTAACATAGAAATGTGTTTATTTTATGCTTTTATATCTTTTTTTTGTATATAAATAAATATTACTTGGGTATTGTTTTGTCAATTTTAAAGATATACCAATTAAGCCATTTACAGTCAGAAAAATGGAAAATAGAGGTCAAATTGCTATGTATACATATTTGAAGACTTGCATATGAAGATCTTACATCAAATTGCTTTTTGGACTAGAAAATAACTGGTAGAAAGTCTATGTATATCACAAATCAATGAAGAATTATTGAGGAAGCAAGAGGAAAAGAAGAAAGGCCCAATTTCACTAGAATTAATTAAGGCCCGTTTGGGACTGCATTAGGGTTTAGATTGGCTATCTATCCTATAAATACCCTTGTAATCTCATTATAAAGATCATCCATAAATTGAAGTTTTCTTTTCTCTTTTCCGTATTTCTATTTTCTTAGCAATTAGTGTTGTCTACACAATTAGATTTGGTAGAACACTATTTGTCTTTTTCATTTATTTTTCATTAGTGATTGACCGTCAGATTAGATTCAGCAGTAATCCTAATTTTATTCTCTGTTTGTTATTTTATTCATGCAATTTTAATTTCTGCAGTAATCCTAATTAAATATAGATTTGATTAGATTTAGATATGTATTCAGTTCAACAATAGTTTTATTGTTTTTCTATTTCAGTTTCAATTTTATTGTTTTTCAACCCACCCTCCAAATTTCGTCTAACTCGCCCAAGAAATTACATAAATAATTTGATTTAATTTCTCCTCCCTGTGATTCGACCTGCATATTACATGATCTATGTACTTGTAGTTATTTTTACAAAATTCACGCTTTTTTAATTCATAGAAAAGTAGCGATCAAGTTTTTGGTAGTCAAATGTAATAAATGTATAGAATGCATTTAACTCACATGCACCACGTGACCACTTAATTGAACCACTATTACCTATCCCCGTGCAAAATCCTATGCCCAATTATCCTCTTTTAGATCCAGATATACAAGTGCAAAATCAAACCCACCTTCAACCTCTAAAACCACACCGCTCACTCACACATACTCCCACTTGATACCACCACTGGCTTACAAATCACCTTCAATAGACTCCTTTATTCCAATCACTTATAACCAAACCAAAGGAAAAAAATAGAAGTCCTGTCGTTATTACTTGCAAGTACACGCTAAGGAGTACGAAAGATGAAGTCACCTTACCCCTATTGTTTAATCAATGAGGAAAACATAGGTGTGTGGAATATAAGAGGATGCTACAAAGACACCAAACTAGATCAATGTAAAATGCTCATTGCAAAGAATAAGTTATGCTTACTTTCCATACTTGAAACCAAACTCAACCTATAATTAACCCAAAGAGCTTCTACTTATATTAGTCCATCATGGCACCATCACCATAACCTAGTTGAAGCCCCATACGGTAGAGTATTAATACTCCATAACCCCACTGTAATCCAAATCAACCCAATTCTCTCCTCACCTCAAATGATCCACTGCAATGATTTTTTCTTAGCAGATCCAATTCCATTTCTTTTGATTGTAGTATATGCTGCAAATTCTCTAAAGGCTAGGAAATATTTTCTAGATGATTTACCTTCGCTTTATCAAACTACTATTCCTTGGTTCATCATGGGTGATTTTAACTGTTGTTATGATGACAATCAAAGGATTGGAGGTAATCCTTTGTCCCTATCAGAAATCACTCCTCTTAAAACTGCTATTGAAAATTTAAACCTAATCAATATAAATAGATCTGGTTTACCTTTCTCGTGGAACAACAAAAATAGAACTGACCCTAGGACTTACTTACTAATTGACCATGCATTATATTGCCCTTTAGTTTACTCCCTCTGGCCTGCACTATCATGTAACTGACCGCCTCCATTGTTATCTGATCACTCCCCCATCATCCTGAACCTTAGTGGGCTAGACATGAAGAATGCCTCCAATTTTGAATTTTTTAATAAATGGGTCAGCGAACCTGACTTCTTTGACGCTGTTAAAAATGTTTAGGGGAGACCTATATATGGTAACCCTATGTTTGTATTGTAGAAAAAGTTAAAGGAGACAAAAGGAAAGCTAAGAGAATAGGCAAGAGAAAATATGGTAATGTCCAGAAGAAAACATCATACAGGAGGAGCAAACTTGAAGAAATACAGTTTGAAATGATGCAGGGCCCCTCAAACACTGTTCACTCCAGCATGGAGACCTATATAGCAAAGTAGTATCAAGAAGCACTCAATATTGAAGTTGGAACGACAAAACAGAAATCTAGACAGAAATGGAAACTTGAAGAAGATAGCAACAGTGCCTACTTTCATGCTTCTCTTAAGGACAAGCAATGTAGGGAGAATCTGGAGATAGTTGTAGGCAAAAAGGTAACACTTCTAGTGTTAACCCATAAAATGTGAGTCAGATATAATACAAAAATCATGCCAATATTAGTCAAGTCGTTGGGTTTATATGAAGTAAAAAAAAGTCGGACTCGGACTCATGGCGTGGGAACCAGGACGCTTCAAGGCCATATCGCAAGGAAGGGAACAACAACAAGCCTCTTTTCAAGGCATGTCGTATCTCGCCCTGTCACTCCGTAGAAACCAGGTCGATTCCAGGTCATGCCGCATTTCATTTATGGCGACAAAGTAAAGAAAAAGAACCTAGCAGTCATGTCGTCATGACGCAAGTCATTATCTCGTTAATCGTCCATGTCGGCCTTATGTTATGTCGTAGAAGGTAAGTTAGGTTTAGGAAATGCGTCATGCTGTCTCGCTCCCATGCCGCTCGACGACATGAAATGCAGGCTGCTACTCAAGATCTCGAGCTGATCCATGTCGTGATCTATTCATGCTGCATCCACATATTACCAGATTGTTGACAGCTATCATCCGAACGAGATGAACAATGTTAAGGAGAATCATGACGTGTCAAAGGCTCAAGGCGCTCAGAAGCATAGGGTTGTGCGACATGAGTCATGCCGCCCTGCCTCCATATCATTCTACGACGTAAAGGGTAAGTCACTAATCAAGATCTGAAGTTAAACCATGCAGCACCCCGCTCATATCGCATCCAGCTAATGTCAAGTCACCCGAATGAGATGAACCATGCCGTAGAAAATCATGTCATGTCGAGAACTCAGGATATCAAGTGGTTTATTAGAGCGGCATGGGTCATGTCGTCTGGCGCCATGAGTCATAGCGTTTCTCTGCATAATTACGAAGCTGCCACCTGGTCTGGAAATCTCCTATAAATACCCCCTCGCTTCTTCATTTGAGGGGGGGGGGGGACCTTGAGACCACGAAGTGCTGGCGAAAATATTCCACAACAATTCTAACATCCATTCAACATCATAAATTGAAGATTAATCCATTGATCGTGATTTCCATCAAACACATCCAAATGATTCAAGAGTTGAAGATTGATTGAGCAAGTCTACATGAAAGACGGATTCCTTTCAATTCTATCGCATCTACATTAAATCTCCGCTGAACAATTCTCTTATCAATCATCTTTAGTAGATTAAGTGTAATTCATGAGTAAGGAAGTGATAAAATTGATGTAAGTGAGAAGCTAATCTTGTAATCTTCATATTGATAATGGAATCTTTTATGAAAGTGGATGTAAACCCTTATTGGGTTGAACCACTATAAAACCTGGTGTCTTTTACTTACCTTTCAATCGTTGTAAGGCTCCACTTTTCATTTTTGTGAGACGTTTCTTCACATTTTTGGTGTTTTGTCCAATTTTGGGGAAAACATTTGGCGCCCACTGTGGGGCCAGAATTGCCAATCCATTTCTCGCTCTTTCACAAAGTAGAAGGCCTTGCATTGGAATTTTGAATCCACTCTGATCATCTAAGTTCTCCAAGTTGCAGTACTTATCTCAAAAGCCATGGAAAAAACAGGTAGACCATCGAAGAAAGTTACAAGTAAAAGCCACGAAGATGTCGATAATGCCACTAACACAGAAGATACTCTGCCTACTAATCAGTTTGAAGTTGGTGAAAGTTCTAAAGCCGGAACTGCCGTAACAAGGAAGGAGTTGGATGAAGTGGCAGCAGGACTAACAAGTCTAATGGATATTGCGAATGAAGCCATGATGAAGAAGCTTTAACACCATGTTCGCCATGCAAGCCGCAACGGCCAAAGTTACCATGAGTGCAAGCCATCTCAAAACTGCTAAAACCACTGGAACGGAAGATACTGGATCTTCTTCCTCGAGTCCAAATAAAGGAAATTCTGTCCAGGAGGTTGCAAATCCTAGTCATAAGGGAATGAGGCCACCTATTCATAACCACTCTGGAAAAGCAACTCCTCAACAAGCGTTTGGTTCCACCAAAGGGGCACTTCCCCATGCGGGAGGTCCAAGGCCCCGGAATCTGAACCGCGATCGTTTGCGTAGGCAAACATCTGGCAAAGAGGAAGGCGTCCGCCCTGTGGACCAACTCAATGAGGAGGAGCGAATATTCTGAATGATACGGAAAATCATGAATGAGAGCCAGAAAAAGGTGGATGATGAAAAAGAATGGGGATTTGCTCCTACAAAAGCCCCACTTACAGAAAGAAAAAAATGGCGCCATATCCAAATAAATTCAAACCCCAGTTGCACAAGCCTACAATGGAACTGGCAATCCAAACGTGTTCCTATTCAGATACAATCAGCACATGGATGGGGCACGCGCTACTGATGAACTCGAGTGTTAGTACTTCCCTACCTATTTGGAGGGAGTAGCCTCACTCTGGTTCACAAAACTCCCGCCAAAATCCGTGGATGACTTCGCTACATTGGCCAAGCTGTTCAGACAACAATTCTGGCTCCAAGCAACCAAGGTGCGCGATGTAATGGAATTGAATGAACTGGAACAAGAGTCGGGGGAGTCCATTAAGGCCTTCCTTTCTCGTTTTAACACAGTCGCGGCCGAAGTTGGAAACTATGAGCCACGTTTGGCTTTGATGGCTCTAAAGGGAGGCATAAGTAAAAAGACCAAACTCGGGCGGTGGATCAAGAAGAAGAAGCCTACCACTCTCGAAGAGCTGTTTGACAAGGCAGAGGAGTATATAGGCATGGATGAGGATCCGGCCTATATAATGGAAGCTGCAGAAAGTAAGGGGCCATCAGAAAAGAGGGACGTAAACGTGCAAGGAGGACAGAAAAATGCCGGAGGAAATCAGAAAAGGGGGAATGAAGGGAAAGACGGTCGAAACAACAAAAAGCTTCGTTTCTTCAAGAATTCTGAAATGACTCCTCTTAACGACACCATAGAGAACATTTATATGGCGACCAAATACACTGAAGAGTACCCAGAGCCCGGGAAGTTAAGAGTCACTGATAACGCAATAAAGTCTGGCAGGTTCTGCCGATTCCATAACCAGCCGGGGCATAGCACGAACGAATGTAGACATTTGAAAAGCTTAATCGAAGACTGATAAGAAAAAACAGGCTTCAACAGTACACAAAGAACCCCCAGAATGCTCCGGGAACTCAAGACCAAGGAGCCTCTATAGGACAGCCCAAACAGAATGAGAACGCCTCAATTGTTGCTATACCAAGGATGATCATAAACACCATCTCAGGAGGCCCCTACCCGGTTGAGAAAAGCTGGGGGGATATGGTGAAGTACGCTCAAGAGGTGAAGGACTTTTCGAAAAAGGGTGAACTCATGACCATAGATGAAGTTTTATCGGCAAAAGTACCAAGAATCCTGCGAGACGACATCACATTTAAAGATGAAGATCCAACTAGGATCATAACAGCTACAAAGGATCCAATGGTGATAACTGTTGGTCTGGGCCCGTCCATAGTAAGAAGGGTGTTAGTCGATAGTGGAGCCTCAGTTAATATCCATTTCTTTAGCGCATTCCATAGGATGAAGCTTTCCATGAGTGATGTAAAAGCCTGTCAGAACAAGGTCCATGGATTCGATGGTCAAGTTGTTCAACTGATTGGTGTCATTAGTCTGCTGGTGGAGCTTAGGGAAGGAAAGCAGAAAGCCACACGGATACAAGACTTTGTTATAATCGATGAACCCTCTGCTTACAACGCCTTCCTGGGAAGACCTACTCTCGTAGCATTAAGAATAACTATGGCTCCGTGGTGCCTCACTATGAAATTTCCAACGAAGAATGGTGTTGGCACAATTATAGGAGATCAACAAGCAGCAAAGGAGTGTTATTTGGTTGAATTGGTAGAAGCAAGGAAGAAGGAATTGAAGAAGGATGTAGAGCCGTCGCTTTGCATCCAGAAACCCCTCCTATAGCAACTAAAGAAAAAAACCCTATACTGGTGAGCACAGTGGCGCTCGAAAGGCAATTGATCCAAGGAAAAACAATATGGGGAAAATAGAGCAGCGCCGTCCGAAGATACTATCCCCGTTCCAGTATCCAAAGTCCCTAACCAAGTCCTGAAGAAAGGTTCACAGCTAGGCATGAAGCTGCGGAAGGAATTAATCTTGTTTTTGAAAGCAAACCTAGATGTATTTGCCTGGGAACACTCAGATATATGTGGGATCCCACCGAATGTAATTGTTCACAAGTTGAATATAAACCAAAAATTGACTCCTGTAAAGCAGAAGAGGCAAATGCAGAGACTTGGGAGGTCTGAAGCTCTAAAAGAAGAAGTAAATAGATTGCTCCAAAACAATTTCATATGGGAAACTACATATCCAGATTGGGTCTCTAAACCAGTTCCTGTTAAAAAGTCCAATGGGAAATGGAGAGTGTGTATAGACTACTCAGGCCTTAATAAAGCGTGCCCAAAAGATAGCTTTCCTTTACCCCGGGTCGATCAACTTGTAGATGCTACAACGGGTCATGGGTTACTATCTTTTATGGATGCATATTCCGGATATAATCAAATTATGATGTACAAGCCGGACGAAGAGAAGCAGAGCTTAACATAGCAGCCCATCAACAGAAAGTAGCCAGATATTTCAATACAAAAAGTCAAGCCAAGAACTTTTCAAATCGGGGACCTCGTCCTGAAGAGAATTATGACAAGAACTGGGGTATTCAGACCCAATTGGGAGTGGCCGTACATGATTAGCCAGAAATTTGCAAATGGCACTTTTGAGCTAAAAACGACAGATGTAATCGCACACCCTCGGGCATGGAATAGCATCCACCTTCGCCGTTATTTTGCTTGAAGTTTCTTCCATATATTACTCATTATGCACACATCAAGAATTGTAAATATATCATGCATTGTAAATATGATGCAAAGTATGTACAAATTAATGAAAGAAACTACTTTACCCGTCTAAAATCGTACATCTGCTGGTTTTAATGTCCAGCTGCTAACGTCGATTTTAATTACAGGCTTTTTAAGTAGATAGAAGCACACTCAGAACCAAATAAAGCTTAATGAATGCTACGGCACATCTCCAACCGAAAGAGCTCAAACACCCGTTGCCTGGTACACGAACACCCTTGCCTTTCATTTCATTAAGGATATAAAATATGAGGCCATAAATAAGGGGCATCAAGAACTCTAAACCTGAACGATGTGACACCCAGACTACGAACCAAGTTTTGCATTTCACCGTAGGGGCACATTCTTAACAGAGTTCGAAGTTCTAGATCTGAAGATTTACAATGAGAGGTTGACAAATAAACTAGGGTCAGCCTCTAAAAACAATGTGACAATTAACCCAAGACCTCCCTGAGGGACACCCGGTTCATCGCCGACGCCATTAAGATATGGCTGGACAGCGATACAAACACCGGGCTCTTTAACCCAAGACCACCCTGAAGGGCACCCGGTTCATCGCCGACGCCATTAAGATATGGCTGGACAGCGATACAAACACCGGGCTCTTTAACCCAAGACCTCCCTGAGGGGCACCCGATTCATCGCCGACGCCATTAAGATATGGCTGGACAGCGATACAAACACCGGGCTCTTTAACCCAAGACCTCCCTGAGGGGAACCCGGTTCATCGCCGACGTCATTAAGATATGGCTGGACAACGATACAAACGGGCTCTTTAACCCAAGACCTCCCTGAGGGGCACCCAGTTCATCGTCGATGCCATTAAGATATGGCTAGACAGCGATACAAACATGGGGTTTTCAAAGACCTCTTTGGAGGCATCCACTCAGATGCTGGATCTTCCAAATTCACCTATTGATTTTGGGTCCTCCAAACCCAGTTACTGAAGGACCCAAAAGACCCCTTAGGAGGCATCCAACAAGTTCAACAAGCGTTTGAATTATTCAGACTCAACGAACGATGGGTCAAAAATCCTTTTATGGACACCCGGTCAGAAGTCGAATTTTCCGAATTCGATTAGTAGCGGAACCAAAAGATTTCCCTCAAAGTTATCAGATAAAAAAAACCATAGGAAATTGACCCACTCAGTTACCAGGAATAACAGATTCCTTTATCTAACTGTAAATACCAACCCCAAATTTTCGAAGTATTGAAACCAGTTGTGGTATGGGGGCATTAGCATCACATTAATAAAATCTAATAATGCTCTCTTAAAAACACACCACAATCTGGTCATAATTCTATGAAAACTTGGCATTGGATCATTGCAACTAACAAAACTAGATTTCCTTAAATGACTAAGGTGAAATCAAAGATCCTAGCAAAATGGTTATTTATGCGAAAGGATTTTTGGACGTCATCTCAGTCAAGGTTGGGAAAATATTATCTTGTCGGTTGGGTTAACTCAGCCTATAATAACAAACAATTTGTGATGCACAATCTATATTGCAAATGTAAAGCGGGCATGAAATGCAGAATAGAGAAGTAGCAAGAATAAAAGCGAAATTTAAAGCATGAAAAGCAGGACATAATTTCCTGATAACAAAGCAGAATTATACCATAAAGTCAGAGGCTAAAATGCAAAATGTCAGATGATAGAGTGCGTAAAGACGACAAATACAAAAGTAATGAGCAGGGATCGGTGCCCGCATATACAACCGGCCCGAGTAAAACATGCAAAAGGAGATAGTTAACAACTAAAATTAAGCTACTATTAAGCACGGTCATTTCATCCTACCACTTGATCTCAAAGCAGGCTTGTTAACCAAAGGTGGAGGGGTCTCTTCTACGTTACTCCGATTCTCTTGGGAAGAAAAAGCGGTAGCCTCCATCTCATTCTTCCTCTTCTTCTTAGACAATGAAGATTTGGCAGACTTCTTTCCTTTCTCCTTGGTGGTAACCCGGGGACTCTCATCCGTATTAATAACTTCAAGATCGTCACTAAGGCTGTAGTCAACGACATCCAAATCTGAGAAGGCACCGATTTTTGCATCCTGTGACCCAGGAGCTGCAATAAGAAAGGGTGTTTTATTAAGAGGAAGGGGAGTAATGACAGAAGTAAGAGGAAAAGTTATCAATGGTGAGTCAGCCTTAATAGCTCCTGTTGTCAATACATTGCCTACGGTAGGAGAAGACAGGGGTGAAATTAAATTCAAAGTATGGAAACATTGAGCACAATAAGCAAGGGGCCCAGGTGAATCGAAAATGGACTCTAAGCACGACAGGGTAAAGTTAGTTTCAATTTTACCTGTATCTAGAAGATTCTCTGAGGGATCCCTATGCTCGATTCTCCAGTGGTCGGGATTGTCTTAATCATCCTCATCGTGTTCACCACGCTCATTAGCAATATCCTCTGTATTGATATCCCCCTCAATGGAGACATTTTTGCCTTTAGGAACATCACCCGGGTTAGCTAATGTCTGTGAGCCAGAAGCTTCACATGCCGAAGGATCAATAGGAAGGTTGACATCTGGTTGAGTGTGAGTTTTCTCACCAGAAGTACCAGTCCTCTCGTCCAATAGTTGGGCCTTTCCTTCTGCCAAAGCCTCTTTGGACCTGTCGTCTAAAAGTTTGTCGATAAGTTCGTCCTCACTACAATCATCACCATTAATCTCGAGCACTCGCTCCCAAACAAGCGCCAAAGTACGTGCAAAACTATCCCCTAGGTAATGCAAGCTCCCACGACTCATGACGCTGTAAACATAAAAGCGGAACATGTCATCATCAGCTTCGTCCATGACTTGCTTGTGAGTTTCTTCTGCAGTTGTCTTGTCCTTCTCAAGGGATTCGACCCTGGCCATGAGTGTATGGTTGGAAGCCTTTAGAGATTTTACCTCCTTACGGAGGTTAGCGGCATCTTCCCGATATTGTTTGGAGAAATACTTCTCCACAGCCAATTCAGCATCAACATTGCGCTTGGCAGCTATGGCATCTTTTTCTCTTTGTTTGGAAGCCTCACGTTCTTCCCGGAGTTTTTTAATTTCATTGTCTGATGCCTCCAACTCTGCGACTCTTTTATTAAGAATTGCGATGGTAGCATCACGATCATTCAAAACCTTCTCCTATTTGATCTTATCATCCTCAAGCTCGGCAATTTTCGTAAGATGAGAATTATGGCGCTTTTGGAGGTCATCACGAAGCTTTTCCCATCCACGCAACTATTGGTAAAATATATCTCTTACGATATTCCATTTTGTCTCAAGTTGACTCTTGGCAGTATTGAGCTGGGTGTGTGTCTGACTTATAACCGCATCCACCTCTTTAAGAAAATCATCGGCGTCGGTTATACATACTCCACGATCAAAGTAAAGTCCTTTCAAGTTCCAACCCGGGAGTTTTTCGGTAATGGAGATGTTCGTCGAGCCAGGAGTATGGCGAGGTTTATTGATAATCGAGTGGATCTCAGTTGGAGGACTAAGAGGGCCAGAGGTTGAAAGAAGTCGGGGTTTAATAGGCAGCTTCTCTACTTGGGAGTGCTCATAAGAACCATCCCTTTCTCGTTTCCTTCTTCGCTCCCTTTCATCGGGAGTGTCTTCCCTTAGCCAACTGCGCCTTCTAGCCTCTTCTTCTTCCTCGCGTATCTTTTTTCTTTGTTCCTCAGTCAAAACGGATTCTGATACATGGAAAGACTGAGAAGAGGGCTTCGAAGGCGGTGGAGGATGGGGCTGCTAATTGTCACCGGATGGTTACCGGGGTTCAGATTGTAGTAAGTGCTTCGGATCAATAGCTTTGCTCTTCTTATTGAAATCTGATCTGATTCCTGACGAGTGTTTCCCATACATGTCTAAACCTAAAATAAGACATGCATGAGTTTTCGATACTTGAAACTATACAGTGTCTAAGAATGCTAAAGTAAGATACCAACACAGGAAAATAATTGAAATACATAAGATGAATTTCTTTAAAAGGTACTATTGTTAACAGACCAGTTATATCCCCTGAGTTTAAGGGAATTCGTAAAAATTTAAGAGGCCTTTCTGACTCAGTTGAGGCTGCATCCCTAAGTCCGGTTTCTATGGTTTGAGGCTCGAGTGGCTGAGTAACTGAACCGTCCTGACTAAGATATCTAGCAGAGTTGAGGTCACTCAAATTGTCAAATGTACCTGCAGAATCTTCCTTTGCTGCATTTTCAATAGGAGAACCTCCACTTAAAGTGTCAGTATTTGGATCAGTTTCTAATACGACTACGTCTTCACCATCATGTTCAATCCTGTACTCAAGTTCAGAGGGATTCACTTCCCTATCATCTCTTCTAACCTGTTCGGAATCTAATTCTGACTCAGGATGCGGGGAAATATTTTCTTTCTCAACCGACGTTGTGGGATCTTCACCTCTATGATGGTTAGGGTCTTTATCCTTATCCAAAGTCTTCGATGAGGGCGACATTTTTCCATTAACAGACCCAGAATATCTTTTCAAGGAAGGGTCAACGGAAGGGTTCCGATCAGCTTGAGTTACACTCCTCTCGTCTGGATTTACTAAATCTGACTTCGTAAGGATATGTTTAGGAGTGGAAGGTCCAGCCTTACATAAAAACTTCCGTAAGGGATGGAGTAGTTCGTATCGGTGAAGAATGCTATCAGTGATTAAAAGTTTTCTACTTCTCTTGGCCTCGTCAATAGCTTTTAGTGTTTCGTATGTGGCTTTAATAGAAGGGGGCTTTGCTGTCCTTAATCAGGGTGGGAAGTACTGCATTTCCAAAAGGAAATGATGTAAGAACGTATAGCTCATAGAGAAGTAAAGTCAAGACCTCTGAATAAAATATGCATACCTCCATCTGTCCATTGCCCTCGGAATGTCTCGGGGCATCTGACAAAGAAGAATTGACTTAAAAACCCTAAAACACTGTCCGGTAATTCGAGAACCAGCTTCTGGTTTCTGGCACCTTCAACATGCAAATAGATGGGGTATCCTTCCTACTTTTGAAAGAATATAGGTACTGAAGGTCCTGGAAAGTAGGCTCTTGCTTTGTTGTATCCATGAAAAGGACATAAAGGCCCAGCAAAACTGTGTAGCCATTAGGGTGGAGTTCGAAAGGAGCAATGCCTAGATGGTGTAAGATTCGCCCTAAAAAAGGATTAAATAGGGGAATAGCACTAGCTGCTAGCGTTTGTTTGCTTACAGCAACATATCCAACAGGGGGGTCGTCGGCAAAAACACCGTCCTTTGCTAATATTGCATCCGTAAGAGGAATTCCGTATTGACCACACAACAGTTCGTATTGCTCTTGATTTAGGGTAGTAGACTGTCTCTCTTGATCTCTAGCCTTAATCGGAAGAAGATCCAAAGGAAGAGAGGCAAAAACTTGACTAAAAGTTGTGGTTGTCTCAGTCTCGGAAGCCTTGGTTAAGGTAGGATCGTCTTTAGCCGAGGAGGTCTCTTCACTTTGAGGAAGGACTTGCTTCTCAGTAGCCATTCTACACAGATGTACTTAAATATATTTTAGTTTTCTAGCGGCAAGGTTCGAAGAAAAAGGTGTAGAAACACATAAAAGCATTAAAACAAAGGTGACAAGCACCGAGGCAAGGTGTTTGTTAGCAATAGGGTTAAGTCGTTATGACATGGTTGCTCATGCCGTAGCAACAACATAACGGTTCACTCATGTCGCCGCCACGAATTGGATTTCATGTCGGTTCACAACACGAGGATCATCTCGGTTCATGGCATGAAACTCATGTCGATTCACAGCACAAGGCTCATACCGGTTCATAAGTATGAGGTTTATGTCAATTCACAACATAACACTCATACTGATCCACGACATGAACCTCATATCGATCCATGACATGAGAACCATGTCAGTCCACAACTTTGAATTTTGAAAGCAACTCAATGTCGATACCAAGGGTCCTAGCATTAAAAAGGAGTGTTTGAACGTTATTACAAGTTAAGGACTTTATCGCTATTGTGTCCTACGAACTATGGCCCAAGTCATTATCACAACTTAAGAACTCATATCACCAATGGTTAAACACTCATGTCGACCTGCGACTTGAGAGTCTTACAATTCCTGGGGATAAAACTCACGGCACTTCTACTGATTAATGGCTCATTCTCACGACTTGAGTTGCCTTGGCAGTTTAGGCGACTTGTCAATTCGTACGACTTGTCAATTCATACGACTTCAGAATCTACTCTAAAATTCTAGTGTAAGCAAAACGTTTCCAACCGTCTACGACACGATGATATGTAAAAACGAATTGATGACAAATAATCAAGCTTCATGATCCAAACATTTCACCGAAATACAACTCGTGTGAATTATATAAAAAACTCAAAGTCCTTATACATAGTTTATCCATTCCAATCTAGATCATTTTCGATTTACAAACATCTCAATAACACAGGGCGGTCAAAATTGATTCACGGGATCAGTACTTTATCAAAAGTAAGTAAAAATCTTCGGATTCTATACAAGTCTTAGCATACAGAGAAAAAAAATAAAACATAAAGTGGAATTTAGATCTAAAAATTACTTGTAATAAGATCTGAAACGATCGTTGAAGGAAGAATTCTTCAAAATCGAGAGTATGGGTGTCGAACTGAGTAGATGTGTCTCGATGAAGAAAGAATCTCTTATTATCTGATGGATCTCGTCGAAGTTGGTCGGAATCTGGTCGAAGTGGATTCGATGGAGGCTGCGAACTGATTAGATATGTCACTCAAGATGAAAGCGACTTTGTCTCTCCGATCCTATCCACCATTAACAAGAGAAGCTTCAGGATGCGATGAAGAATAATAATGGGCACACGGGTTAGAGATAATATAAGAGGCGCCGACATGATTGGGCCGAGTTTTGTTCAAATTAAGGCCCAACACAACTTAGAAACTTTCACACGACATGGAAAGATCAAAGAGGGTCACGACAATATGACGACATGCGACATAAATCTGAGAGCGATTTGGTTCCTTCATAAGAGCAGTTAACGACTTAACTAAAATGCAAGGAAAAAAGTGTCAGAAACATCATGATTCGAAGCCCATGTTATTTTTAATAACACGAACTTCGAGGGGCAAAATGTTAACCCATAAAATGTGAGTCAGATAAAATACAAAAATCATGCCAATATTAGTCAAGTCGTTGGGTTCATATGAAGTAAACCAAGTCGGACTCGGACTCATGGCGTGGGAACCAGGACGCTTCAACTCCATATCGCAAGGAAGGGAACAACAACAAGCCGCTTTTCAAGGCATGTTGTATCTCGCCCTGTCGCTCCATTGAAACCAGGTCGATCTCAGGTCATGCCGGATTTCATTTATGGTGACAAAGTAAAGCAAAAGCACCTAGCAGTCATGTCGTCATGACGCAAGTCGTTATCTCGTTAATCGTCCATGTCGGCCTTAAGTTATGTCGTAGGAGGTAAGTTAGGTTCAAGAAACGCGTCATGTTGTCTCGCTCCCATGCCGCTCGACGACATGAATTGCAGGCTGCTGCTCAAGATCTCGAGATGATCCATGTCGTGATCTATTCATGCCGCATCCACCTATTACCAGATTGCTAACAGCTATCATCCGAACGAGATGAACCATGTTAAGGAGAATTATGACATGTCAAAGGCTCAAGGCGCTCAGAAGCATAGGGTCGTGCGACATGAGTCATGCCACCCTACCTCCATATCGTTCTGCAACGTAAAGGGTAAGTCACTAATCAAGATCTAAAGTTAAACCATGCCGCTCCCCGCTCATATCGCCTCCAACTAATGTTAAGTCACCCGAACGAGATGAACCATGCCGTAGAAAATCATGTCATGTCGAGAACTCAGGATATCAAGTGGTTTATTAGAGCGGCATGGGTCATGTCGTCTGGCGCCATGAGTCATAGCGTTTCTCTGCATAATTATGAAACTGCCACTTGGTCTAGAAATCTCCTATAAATACTCCCTCGCTTCTTCATTTGAGGGGGGGGGGGGAACCTTGAGACCACGAAGTGCTGCCGAAAATATTCCACAACAATTCTAACATCCATTCAACATCATAAATTAAAGATTAATCCATGGATCATGATTTCCATCAAACACATCCAAATGATTCAAGAGTTGAAGATTGATTGAGCAAGTCTACATGAAAGAGGGATTCCTTTCAATTCTACCGCATCTACATTAAATCTCCGCTGAATAATTCTCTTCTCAATCATCTTTAGTAGATTAAGTGTAATTCATGAGTAAGGAAGTGATAAAATTGATGTAAGAGAGAAGCTAATCTCGTAATCTTCATATTGATAATGGAATCTCTTATGAAAATGGATGTAAACCCTTATTGGGTTGAACCACTATAAAACCTGGTGTTTTTTACTTACCTTTCAATCGTTGTAAGGCTCCACTTTTCATTTTTGTGAGACGTTTGTTCACATTTTTGGTGTTTTGTCCAATTTTGGGGAAAACAGCTAGCACTTAAACTGATGCAGAAAATGCTTTTATAAATCATTTCTCTGAGTTAGTAGGCAACAAAGATGGGTTTGAACATAATATTGATATGGTTAAGACATATATTATACTTAAAATATCTAGTCAGGATTGTCAATCTTTGTATGCAGAAATAACAGATGATGAGGTTAAAACTTCTATATTCTCACTTTATATCAACTCATCTAGTGGTCCAGATGGATTTAATGTATTCTTCTATAAAAATGCTAGAGCTTTATTAATTTGGATGCATGCTCTACTGCTAAACACTTTTTCAAGAGAGCCAACTTGAACTTATCCTTTAATAATACCAACATTGCCCTTATATCAAAAATGAAGTGTGCCACTAAAGTTTCTTATTATAGACCAATATCTTGCTATAACACAATATACAAATGCCTCTCAAAGATCATAGCTACAAGGATAAAAGCTGTTATCCCTTCAATTATTTCTGCCAATCAAGCAGCTTTTCTCCCAGGTAGAAACGTTCTTGATAATGTGCTATTGTCATACGAACTACCAAACAGGTACTCTAGCTCTTTGGTTTCCCCTAGAGCTATGTTCAAGTTTGACATTATGAAGGAATTTGACATGCTTCAATGGGACACCATAGTCAGGCTGATGGGGTTTATGAACTTCCCTCCACATTTCATAACTCGGATTTACTCTTGCATTTCTTCTCCAAAGTATTCCTTGCTATTAAATGGATCTGCAGTTGTTTTTTTAAGAGAAAATAGAGGATTAGATAGGGTGACCCACTTTCTTCTTATCTTTTCATTATTGTTATGGACATGCTAACTAAAATGTTGAACAACAAGATTGACTGAGGTTTATTTCAACTGCACCCAAGATGCAAAGAACTAAGAGTCTCCTCACTTATGTTTACTGGCGATCTCGTTATCTTTTGCAACCCAAATGCTAGCACTATAGACATAATATTTGGTACTCTTAAGAGCTTTAATGAGATGACTGGTTTGAAAGTGAATGTTGAAAAGTCTGAAGTGAAAATTGCTGAGCTAACTGAAATTTGCATGAATGAGCTGTGCAATAGAAAAGGTTTGGCAAGAAGTAATGACACAATATCCTACCTGGGGTTGCCTTTCACCACTGGAAAGACAAAGACAAGCCAGTACATGCCTCTTTATAGCAAGATAATTACAAGACTGAATTATTTGACCAGCAGAATCTTGAGCCAGGCTGGAAGACCGACTTTGATTAAATCGGTGGTATTTTCCATGCAGGTTTACAAGTTGAGAACCTTTATACTCCTACCATGTTGACTGCTATGATCAGATCAGCATTCATGAATTTCTTATGGAAAGGTAAAATGAATGATAGATACATTGCTCCAATTGCATTAAAGGCAGTTGAAAAGTCAATAAGAAAAGGAAGTCTAGGTATTGTGAATATGTTAACATGGAATAAGGCAACATTTATAAAATATATTGATAGTTTTCTCAATAGAAATGTCAATGTATAGGTTGAATGGTCATGGAACCATGTAATCAAAACCAGGAATTTATGGACGATGCTACAACCGCAGAAATTAAGCTGAACTTGGAGGTGTATATCCAAACTAAGAGACCTGATTCTACCCTTTTTCAAATACAAGGTGATCTCTTCTCCCTTAATCAACTTTTGGCAGGACCCCTGGCTAAAGAAAGGCCATATATTGTGTAGAGAGTTAAGTAGCATTGAGAATGAAGTGACTATAATGAGCATAAATTGAACAGTTAGCCAATTTATTCATGATAATGTGGTATGCATTCTTGATATTACTATCGCCAGAATTAATATTTTGTGGAGAACTGCACGCAATCTAAAGGTGTATGATATAAATGAAGTATCCACCCAATGGGAAAAGATGAAAAACCTTACCAGATTAAAGGTATGCACTCAAAACTCTCTGATTATGATACAATGGTCAAGTGTAAATGGAGTAGGAGAGTTTGGTTTGTAACACCCAGTAAACTTCGTAAGTATTAATATTAAATAAATAATTATAAATAAGCAATTAAATAATATGGCTGGAAAATGAATTTTTGCCGCTTTAGAAATTTGGACATGAAATTCTTTTATTTGGATTCATGGTGAAATTCTACATTGTTTTCATATATAATATGCTGAAAACAGTCAATGTATGAAGAAGTTATGAATAAATGAATTTGGATAGTAAACGCAGAAAATATACATACATACATACATATATATAATATTAAATGGATAATATATGTATGTGTGTGTCCAAGATAAATTCAAAACAAACAGGGAGAATTAAAATTTTGAATTGAAGATATGATCAGGGGAAGAAGCATATTGTATATATGGCCTAAGATTAAGCGATTAAGGAACGTGTTAATTAAAATAAGCAACTCAGCAACGCAGCCTTATTGGGCGTTCCAGCCTCGAAGGGGTTGATCGCCCCCTCCTAAGGGGTGTCGATCGTCGGTCGACCAGTAGGGTTGACCGCTCGGCGGTTGGACAACCTAATAAATTTAGTTGATTAGGGTTTTTCTTAGAGGAAATATATAAATAAAAGGCCTAGATTAATTCTAAGTAATCCAACGGTCTATGCTCACACGGGCAACTATATATAGCTCCGCATATCACACTATGAAACCCTAATCATTCTCCATCCCTGCCTCCATACTGCCTCTCTACCATTGCTAAATTCCAAAGAAAATAAAGGTTAAGGTTTTTTTTCTAATTCTCCTTTCTAAATTCTTATCTCCTTTCTATTTTAATTCATATGGGTTTTTAGAATAAACTTTGGAATTTGGTATAATATGCATATATAAGATTCTAATACATGTCTCTTGTATATATATATTATGAGGATTGTTAGAGCACGTTTGAATGAAAATAATTAGTGCAGATCTAGATCTACTACAGATTTCTCTCTAATCTGCCTAAATCTGTGAGTGGAATATTGTTTACTTAAGGCATATTCATGTTTTTATTAGATTATCATGTCGATAGATATGCCTACGAGGATTTGTAAATTCAATAACAAAAACATTAAAAACCCCAAATCCTCTACTTTATATTTGCGTATGAATTGTCATGATTATTTAGGTTTGTGGACTCTTTGATTTTAATATTCGGTTAAAGATGGGAATGGGTGTTGCTACAATTGTTCCTACTTTTTGTAATTCACCCTATTAAACAATTGATTGTATCCTAAAAGGTTTTAGATTTTGGTATTTCACGATTTGATTAGGTTTGAGTTATATTTTGAATCCAAGCATGTTCATACCTGAAATATGTCAAATGTAAAGATTTTTATGTGCATAACACCAAAAACATGTGTATTAGACAAAGTAAAAATTATAACATACATATATAAATGTGTGTAATACTCTAGTTTTAATCTAGTATTGAAATCATTTCAAAAATCCTAGGATGCAATTTGAAATTGTTATGTATGTATATTTTCCATTCACAGCTATTTGTTATATTATCATTATGCCATCATGCCTAAGTTGTAGCAGTAAAAGTACGGAAAATCTAACTTGTATACATTGATTTGGGCAAATTGATAATTGCCACCTCGTTAGAACGTTTCCTCGTTTACGAGTATTCACGTTATTTAGGTGATAAAATTATTTTACTTATATAAATGTAATCAACGTAATTAACGTTGTATTAGCCTAATAAGTGTGATTAGATTCGAATTTGAAATGTCTCCTTAATATATATATATATATATATATATTTGGTTACTTGTGTGTGCATACATAGAATGGCGTTATATATATTAATAGTGATACATAGACACGAGGTTAGTTGCCATTTGTGGTAGAAGTCTTCTCGGAAACGACCGACAAATCCAGCAACCAAAAGTAAGCCCAACTAATGTGAGATGTATAGGTGCCATGGGTCATTCAATAACTTAGTACATTAGACACGAGGTTAAACCAACCTGTAGTAGAAGCCTGCCCGGAACAGACCGGCATATCCATCATCTACAGGTATACGGTTTAATGTGAAAGGTCTATTGTGTATTTATATATAAGTCTATTGCGTTTGAAAATAGGCAGGTTTACTACACCTTAGGAAGGTCTTAAGTGGCTGACTCTCTTTTTATCTAGTTTGGGTCTTAAGTGGTTAGGACTAGGATCCCTCCGAAGGTCTACTCCTTGGAGAAGAACCTGTAACGTCCCGGATTTTTAGCGATTTACTTATTTAATTATTTATATAAATTGGTTTGATAATTCAGAATGTATTGAATTCAAATATTTGAATATTTAAATTCAGTATATAATAAACGGGATAATAGATTTAATTTCCGGAAATGTTCGAAAATGGTTAAAATGCAGTATTGCATAATCTGGATGAAATACGATATTTATTTCATATTCAAGTTATAATAACGAATATATTATTTAAACGACAGTTGAACGTATTAATTATAATATAAATTATAATCGAGCCCATAAAGTCGTAGCAGTTCGTAATATTATGATTTGAACTTCAACAGAGTGTATAAGATCTGTTATTAGTCGGATTTCTTCGAAATAAGAAATGTTTGAGTCTATTGAACGGTATTTTTCTAATGGAAGAGAAAAATAGAGATTTCGTATTATAAATTGTAAGGTATATCCAAATCAAATTTTCAAATACCCGCTTATGGAGTCATTTATAAAGCATAACGACATATTTAATATTAATTAAATATTGGCTTCAAATTTAGATAGGATTTTTGAGGCGTAGGTATAATTTAATTTTTAGAGATTTTCTGTAATTTTTATTTTGGAAAATAAACACTTTTTATTTTGAAGTATTTTGCACCCTAAATTAGCATTTTGGGGTTTCATAGAATAAACTAACTAGTCTATATTATTATAATTCTGTGATCGTGGTGCATTGCTCGTCGCTACTGCATATTAATATTCGTCGATCGTCATTTACAGATGAACAGAGTTTTTTTTAGCGAGGTGCGCTATTTCTTACCTTTGAAGTAGTGTTTGATTTTATTTATATTTTTCAGTCAACTCACTTCATATTAATGCGTACGCCTTAACATTGAAGTATGCTTAAAATAGAAGGACCCAACTTAAAATATCTTTGATTTGTCTTGTTGCTCACGTTTGCTTAGTTGGTAAGAAAAGGTGTTTCCTTAGCCTAGAAAGAAGACTTGACAAATATATATGCGCGACATGAATCAAAATGTATGTTTTTTCCAAAAGCTAAAACTCGAAGCCTCCAAGTACTTATTTCTTTCATAAATGATTCGAGAATAATAAAAATAATAAACAAAAGGAAATCCAAGTATACATTCATGTATACAATATCACTCTTAAACCTGTTGTTCTCTTGGAAAATAAAATATAAGTATATTGTATTCTTCACTCCTAAGTCTTCATACATGTCCCTTCCATCACTGAGACATGCTCCAGCTACAACCTAGATTCCAGCTAACCTACCTTTACTTAACCTCTAAGCTTTCACTAAGGCTTCCATTGCAAGGTGGATTTAACATTATATAAAGGACGTTATTTGTTAGGAATAACTACTTTGTTCTAAGCTTCGAAACCAGGAGAGAAATATTAATGAATTCCTCACAACCCTCTCGTCACTTAGATATGTAAATAGGTGTCCAATGCAAAGAGGAGTTCACACATGAGAATGGGAGCAGCGTACAGGAGTTTTGACAGCAAGTAGCAGATTGGTGGAGAACGAGAGGAGCATTGGAGAAGAACTTAAGCTTGCATGATGGTCAAACCGCGGAGGGTGCGTTTTGGATGGAAAGGATGGAGGAGTTGTTACACAGCTTGCGTGAGTAGATAGGAGCATATGTGCGTCTTCTTTTGAGCATGAGGATCATGGAGAGTTGAGGAAATGGGTGTAGGGATTCAGTGATTTAAAACTTATGTGATGTACTGGACCGGAAAAGTTCATGTGAATATGGCGCAGGGATTAAATGGCAAAAGAATAAAGAAAAAAAATACTATATGAAGATGTACAGGCGTGTTGGGGTGAGCTTGCAGGATAGAGAACAAAATCATGGGTATTCATGGGAGTGGAATTCGACGGTGATGAAGGTGACTGTGTGTTCATAGCCCAGTACAGGAAAGGTTGCGCAAGTTGAAAGTAATTGTGTGCAAATAGAAGAGGAGGAGTAGCAGAGTCTAATGGTGTTTTTAGTTTGAAATTCAGTGGAGTTTTGGGAATAAGAACTTGCGGAAATGGTCATGGACGTTAGAAGAAATAACTGGAGCAGGTACCGTGTTTTTGTTGGTTCGGGAAGATGAAATACACGATGGGTTTTGTTGTGCCGAATATAATAAAGTAAAGCCTAATTTTCTTTAATTTAATTCTAACTTATATAGAAACATTTTTGGTTACTCTAATCATATTAGTTTGAGCTGAATAGTTTTAATAGTCAGTTGGGGTTTTGTTGTGTAACATACCTGAAATGCTCAAAATGATTTGGATAATGACCGTACTTTTCATGGGTGGGAAAATGTGGATATATTATCGTCAGAAATGGAAATATTGGCACTAGGTTCTTACATTAAGGTAATGAGTATGGAACATGTGCTAACAATAAGGAAGTTCTTTATTCCTCGGTTAAAATTTAAAAGTTAATTTTTAAGGTTAACAAAAATTTAGGGTATAGTGAAGATTAACTTAATTATTATTTAAAAGTTAGTATAAATTAATTCGTTAAGAACTTGCGAAAGGTATAACCTTTCCATTAATACACAGAATTTCGCAAAATCAGGATCTGTTAGGATCGTACGCTCGAAGGCTACACAACGGAACTAGTCTGGAGAGATTTGGAGACCATTTCAATTTATGGCGGAATTAAACGCCCGATATGATCAACCAAATGTTAACCATTATTTAACGATTAACGACCAAGGTGAGTAATCTCACTAACTCTGTCCAGTTTTATAATTTTATAAACGTTATTTAATATTGATAAAAATAATTGAATGTAGTGTGTGATGGTTGTTTTGAGAATTAGCTTATTAATTGTTTGAAATTACAAACACAGTTATATATATATATATGAATCGTTAGTTAAATTTTGATTCTATTTATTTTATTATTTCATATTAATATGAAATAAATGTTGATTAACAACTGTGGATGCAGGGAAACAGGTTGGAGGAATCCCACGGGATTCCTCAACAATTATATTGTTGTTTTTCATATATTGCATTATATGATGTAACAAATAATTTATGATTGATTGTTGTGCTTTGGGATGTTGAATAACATTGAGCTGAAATAATTGGTATTCGAATACCGTAGAATACATTCGAATATATTGGAAAGGAATTCGAGTTTTAAAAAGGATAATCTATTTTTTTTTAAATAAAAATTTAATGTAAATAAATTGTTTTAATTTTATTAAATAAAAAAGTTTGATTTATGACGATATTTATAAATGAAGCGAAATTATTTTTATTAAGCAGTTTGGAAATATAAATTTAAGAAATGAGTTTATATAAAAAGAAAGGGGAAATCGATTAGAAGGAAAAACGATGAACTTATTTCGATGTTCGAATATGAATAGAATTGAAATAAATCGACAAGGTTTTATAATTATAATTCGATGATTTCGAACGTTATTAGAATAATTTATTTTAAAAATATATAAAATGGAATTCAGGATTTGATGAGATAATTAATATTTGGATTTGTTAGCAAATAGGAAATCAAGATTTAAATTATAACTTAAAGTTGGTAGCTACTACTAACCGTCGTGTGCGAAGCACGGGTCCCATCCTAGTTATAACTTATAAAATGAGTTTATGGAATGAAATATGAATATGAATTTATAAAAGAACTAGATAAATTGAATTACAAAACTGTAATGGTATTTAATACTTAAATCAAGATTTGATTTAATAAAATGAGTCTGGATTTCTATAAAGAAATAATATTCACATTCCAAAGCGAATAATGGTATAAAAGAAAATGGTTTAAAGATTTAGAATGGTTATAGAAGGAGATTGATAAATGTTTTAAAGATGACAAATTCATAAATGAATTTAGGAATGGAGTTGACCCGAAATAGTAATTTATTAAGACGTTCTGAATGGTAATTGAATAGGGATTTTTCAAAAGTGAGTTATACGTTGGAATTCGATTCTATCGAATTCAGAAAAGGACCATTTACTTTCCGGTTATAATCAAGATTTATTTATTAACCTAATTAATTAATTAATTGTTTGTTTATTTAAATAGAAGTTTTATTTTGAAATTTAATATTTCAAAAGCAGAGATTATAACGCTATCATTGTAATCAAAGATTTCCGTAAAGAAATGGATTCGTAAACTGAATGGAGAGTTGTGTAAACAGTTTGTAAATAAGAAATTAAGAAATGGAGTTAAGAACATTAGAATTTGACTGGAAATTAGTTATGTTGAATAGTTGTCTGAGTATCAATCTGATGTTGGTTTCGGCCTTCGGGGTTGATATTTTCGAAATTGTTCTCTTACAAAATTTACGGTTAGGGACTGATGGGTGTGGAAGGATAGTAATGCACGAATGAGATGGAAATGTTTTCCAATATCAATAAGAAATATTTTCTGATATATAGAAATTAAATGGTTCAAAATAAATGGAAATGTTTTCCAAGGATCGGAAAAAGCCAACAAGTTTGAGAAATATTTGGGTAAAAATATTGAAGGAGAATTGGGAAATGAAATGATTGTTTATAAATCTATTGAAGGGGGCCAGTGTTGATTGATGATTGATCGGTAAGATTTCCATTTGGAAATACGACCGTTGTTTGTATACATGATTTTCTTTAACAGTTAAATCACCGACTATCAAAGTTTTCGACCATTTCAGTTGTCAATACAGAGAGACCGGGATCAGATTTATTATCTGAAAACCACTCCATATGGGAATTATCGTTTCGAATCAAATATATCAAAGACAATTAAAGATGGAGTTTATGAAAGGGTTATTCTGGCAATCCTAGGTAGAAACTGCCTAACATGGATTTACAGAATAAATTCCTTCGGGTTGTCCAGTCCCAGGACAGCTTGAGTGGACGAATGTCTGACAGAGTATATCTGGTAGATTGCGTAAGTTAATCGTTTCAATCGTATTTACATTGGTGGTAGAGGAATTCGTTTCTCTTAGCTTTATACCCGTGATACTTTGGAGAAATCAATTTGTGATTTGGCGGATATGAGGATGTGGTATTCAAAGTAAATAAAGACGTGATCTGTATAGTGATACGTTATGGCCTCAAATCTCATCAACCGAGAAATGACAGAAATCGGGTAGGTAGCATGGCTAAGTGGGTCGCACCTAATTAGGGTATATTGTCACCATCAAGAGAATATTCATATTTGTTATTTCTTTCAATTCTGTATCTCCCGAGAACGGTTATGTTGGTATGCCAAACGTAAAAGACAATATATTCGGAACATTCAAGGAAATGAATGGCTGGTCATGTGTGGCCGAGTTACAAGATGTTCTTGTTGAACTCCAGTGTATCAATTCTAGAGTACACTGACCGGAAGGTGGTTCCAAACCTTGTCATAGTTGGAAATCCATTACCCAATAAGAGCCCGCGGTTTTTGATTGTATATTATATATGTAGAGCTTGAGATGAAAGTGTCCTACTAGATTGTTATTTACTTGATTTAGACATTATAATAATATCAGAAAATATTGATCTTAAGAAATATTTTGGGTAATCGTAAGGTAAAAACCGTTTATGTTTATATGTGGATCGGTCTTATGATTATCATTTCTTTTAAAAGGATTTTAAAAGTTAAACCAAGTGATTAGAGTTTACTCACACCAGTCACATGGCAGACCCTGAGTTTATTTTGTTTTGTTTTTCCTAAACTCTTGGGTGCCCAAATTTGTACGGGCAGTCAAGTAGTCGGGATTTTCCAGATACATGGAGGAGCTCGAAGCAGAAGGCTTCAAAGTTAGATATTTATAGAGTTTATTTCCGCTGTGATATTATATGATAATTGTATGTATGTACAGTTACCAGTTAGTATTTCCAAAGTTGCTATATAATATATTTTATTCGTTCCACAGTGAGATTCGTGTTTACTCTGTTATGTTGTGTTCTTCTTCTTCTTCTTTTCTTAGTTTTCTTTCTGTTTCTCACCCTCTAACTTCTTTCTATTAATGATCCTGTATTTCTGATGCTTGAATAGTCGACATGGTGTGTTGTGTCGATTTTCAGGGTCGAAAATCTATGTTCGTTACAGTGGCATCAGAGCTGAAGGTTGACTAATTACCTTGGATTTGTGGCGTGACCCAGTAGATATAGGATTAGTAATACCCTAGATTGAGTTGAGTGTATTTATATGAGAGTGCGTATTTGTAGATTTATTAAAAATGATTTTATATTTCGGAGATTTATTTGTTCAATGGCTTATAAATTCTGATCGATAGTGGGGCACCACAATGTCGATAGGTGTTTCTAAATGCTCGAATATGATGAACCGACACAGTATGTTTTAAAAGAGGGTAAATGAGATCATTTTACCCAAATTATATTTTGATATAAAGAAGTATATATATTGGAATTAGTATACATATATTGGATATATTGATTGCTATCATAATCGAATAGGATTTTAACTGAATTGATTATAAATAACCAATCCGAATTCATATAAGATATAGAGTATGAAGAATCAAATCTGGATTCAAATCAAAATTGGTATTAAAACTCTGGAAAATTGGAAAAGTGTTGTAATGGTTTTGGATTTAATATATGGAAATTTTAAGATCTTAGGTAGATTTGGAAATGTTTTCCAAACGTTTTAAAGAATATTTTGAAGTGATTCAAAGTGGAAGTGTTTAAAAATGAGTTTTGAAAGTGATATAGTTTTGAACTCACTTCGATGGCTGGGAAATAATCCTAATGATGAACCGCGACATCATTAGTGTTCATTTTCGAGTTCTAAGTGACGGATTACTACCAAAGATTTTGTTTTGGATTATTTTGCGGAAACAAGTTGTTTAAAAATTCAAATGTTTTGAATTTGTTATTATTATGTATTATTTCAAACTGATTTGAAATAAAACCTTGAGATTTGAATTCTGAAATCAAAATTTAACTTATGAAGTTAAATAAATTGAAATGGTAAAGGTGAATTAATAAATTAGAATTTAACTTAAAACCTAGTTAAATAATATTGGACCGGATTAGAGATAACCTGGAATGAAAACGGTGTGTTGAATAAGAATTTGGAATTGATATTAGAGATGGAGTTGTGATAAAAATTGGCTTGGGTATAAGCAAGTGATTTGGATTTGGAATAAATTGATTGGAAATCAATTGGAAATGCATAGGTATATATGGAATTGATAGCAAGTAGAAAGGATAGAGTTGAATGCCTGACTAGAAAAGTACATGTTTATATTTTATACGAGTATGAGATTTATGAGCCTGTTTGGCAAGTCACTTGGCTGTTTGTTTTTCTTTTGAATTGGAGAAGGCCTAGAGAGACGAGTTGTAGTTGTATCGATTTAGCCATGCAAAGGAGACATTGGCAAAAAAATTCGGAGATTCAGAGTGTTAGAAAATTTTCGGAGTTTGTGAAAATTTTCCTTCATAGGAATTAATTAATATCATCATTAAAATAAACTGGTTCAGTTTAAACAGAAGTGTAACGACCTGCATTCTACGCATCAAGGGATCGTAGAATATTTATTTCTTTCTCATGCGAAGCTTATAGCCATGTAACTTTGGGAGATGATTATTGGTGTCTTTTCCCATGTTCATGATTTTTACCGATTTTTAAATGACCGTTTTGCTCCTAGCTGATTTTGTTTCGGCCATAACTTTTGATTGGTAAGGTGTTTTTGACCTGAAACAACTTCCATTAGATTCGATGATGGTTTACCTTTCCGTAGAGTGTCACATTAGCCAAACGGACTCACCGTTTGGGAGATATGGATGAAACAAGGTTTAGAAGTTGAAAAACAACTTAACCGGGCCTAATTAGGCTGATTAGCAAGAGGGCCCATGACCCATCTCGGGATTAGGGTTATGGGGAGGCTGAAATCAGTTAGGAAATGATTTTTATTTCATTTTTCAGCCGCCTAAAACATTCCCATAACCCTAGCAATGGCCTCCAATACCCAAATCACATTCTAATCACCATTTAATAAAGTTTTAGCCTAATCTATATCTAATCAAGGCAAATTAGCATCTAATTGGGAATAGAGCTGCTGTGTTGCATAGAGATTCGACCCAAATCAGAGATATTTTCAGATCTAAGATTTATTTGTGGCCAAGGTGAGTGATTTGCATTGTTTTTCACTAATTACGGCTAATTAGGGGTGATTAGTGATAATTAGCGAAATTATAACTCAGAAAAATCTAGAAAAATTTGTAAAATTCTAAAATATTATTTTAGGGCTCTGCTAGAAATTTGGGCTAAATTGGATAAGTTTTGCTAATTGTATGCTTAACATGATTAAGGGGGATTAAGGGGAAAATATGGGTTTTGGTATGTTTGATCCATTTTAATACATCATATTGTTGTTTTGGTGTTTGTGGTTGATTATACATGTTTCTATGACTGTATGGTATGCTTTTTGATTGATTAGAAAAGTTAGAATGGTTGAAAACGTCGTCGTATGGCGTAAAATAGGCTAGAAGAGTTACAGGGAAATATGCAGAGGACCGGATCGGATCGCCCCAGCCAAACCGACCCGCTCTTGACCCCGAACCGACCCAGACCCGCTCGCCTGGGTGTATCACGAACCGCCTGCTAGGGTCAGGAGGTTTGACCCTGAACCGCTCGTGCTTCGCATACCCCGAACCGATCTGAAGTGGAAGTCACGAACTGATGCTCCGAAGAGGACATTACGAATTGAGGAGCCCGACCCGAACCCAGTAGGTGCACACGAACCGACCCAAAGTGTATGCCATGAACCGATCTGACCAGGAGCACCACAAACCAACCCAGACAAGGCACCACAAACCGAACCGTCAGGGGATGTGGACCACGACCTGGAGTTTGACCATGAGCAGGAGAGATACCTAAACCGAACCCAGGTGATTATCACGAACCCAATGGAGATCGAAGCCGGAGGAGACCAAAACCCGAGATGCAAAGGTAGTCCAAATAGGAAGCTTGTACTCAGGATCCAATTGGGAACCAACGAGTTAACTTCATGAGTTGGGCTTTGCTGCGGGACGTGTGCTAAGGGGTTATCGATGTCCATAACTTTTATTCACCACCAAGATGGATGTTAGGAAACAGATCAGTACACTGGGGTAGTTATTACTCCATGGGGCAGAGTGATCGTAGCATGGCTATGATCCAGTGAAGTGGAGTCGTTATGACTTCATGGGGGCAGATTGGACATAACAAGGACTAGTGGCTATGGATCAGTGCAGTGGAGTCGCCATGACTTCATGGGGCAGAGTGATCATAGCAAGGATTTGGGTGATCAAAGCGGTGGATATCGTATGCTTTATGCACTGAGTGAGAGATGTGAGGATGGTTGCTATGCTTGATTGTTTGCCATCATTATGACATGCACACCCCCACCCCGTATCTTTACACCATATGTTAGTGTCACCTTAGAGTATTGTACATCTTGTTGTGCTAACTCTTTGGTTGCAGGTCTGGGTTCACGTATGGTTTAGAATACCTGTTATTGTTCTGTTTTGTTGCTTATCGCTCATACCAGACTTTTGTATGACCCAGAGTTTTATGTCTCTTCTTATTACTCTGGGTGCTCTTAAATGGGCAGACTAGAGACAGGTTAGGTGGTATGCACGAGTAGCTGTACCGGAGGCGAGCAGGAGGCTTCCACGTATGAAATATATATATTCTCCCTGTGTCGCTGCTGGTCACTACTTTGGGCATTAGTAGTGTACCTTTATTATTTTGCTTTAGAGACAATTTTCGAAGTTGTAATAATGATGATGTGGAACATAAGCTGTATTTTGAATTTTCCGCTGCTATGATGATTATGGTTTAGTTCTCCGCTTATGCATTGCCTTGCATGTTTTCTGTCAAGTATGTTATTGTTATATTTTTTTCCATGCACTATGAGGCATTTTACAGGTTCCTTGTTAGCTCAAATTCCCTTCTCTTCCTTTCTTTGACGGTCATCCCGTGCTGGTTGGACATCGGCACAATGCACTTTCATTGGAAATGTCGGCTGGTGCGGGGTGGGCTGTAACATTTGGTATCAGAGCTCTAGGTTACGTAGTTAACCTAGGGAGAGATAGTATACGTATATGAGAGCGCGTATTTGTGATATTTTGGTTTTCAAAATCTATATATATACTATTAGTATATTTAAGGATGGAGTTGCACTACACTGGCACCACTGAAGAGATGGTTAATCGTTTCTCCGTACGGATTGAACGATGAGCTGATACACGGGAGGTACTGGTAGAGCAGCTAATAATAGGAATACTCCTGATACGAGGACGATGTTCACTGACCTCATGAGAGAGATGCTTAGGGATGTTCATAGGGCAGCCCCTAATGCTGCAAATGGTGGTAGTGCAGCGGTGCAGGCGCCTAGGGCTGATTTCGCCAAGCTACGCAAGGATTACACTGGTCTTGGTGGGAAGCCGTTCCACAGAACGGAATTGGCTACAGAAGTTCAGGATTGGCTCGATAGCTGTGAGAGCATCTTTGAAGATTTGGGTATCGAGGATGCGACGAAGAGAAAGCTAGCATCTCGTCAGTTGCAAGGACGGGCGATGAATTGGTGGAATGTTATTTAGGCAGCAACTCCAGTGGATCAAGTTACATGGGATCAGTTTAAGACCCGATTCAGTGAAAAGTTTATCCCATCTGCTCAGAAGTAAGAGTTGTTTAGGAAGTTCATGGAGCTTAGGAAGAATGGTAGGGCAGTCTCGGAGTATATTGTTGAGTTCGATACTTTACCGAAGTATGGATTATCTCTTATCGACACTCCCGAGAAGAAGAATGAGAAGTTCATAACAGGCTTAGGTCAGTACTTAGGGGAAGGCTTATAAACCATATCAATGAGACATTTGAATCAATTGTGGGGAAAGCTTTGAGATCAGAGAGGCTATACCCTAAGTCGAAGACTGAGGTTGCATCTGCAGAGGAGCCAAAACCGCAAGCAAGCGGTGGAGGCAAGAATGGTTCTCAGAATAGGAGAAAGCAGAATCAGACCAAGGATGGCCAGAAGAAGAAGAATAAGAAAGATGTTGAGTGCTTTAGCTGTGGCAAGAAGGGTCATTATGCTAAAGAATGTCGAGCAAAGCCAGCGGACAGGAAGTGCTTCAACTGTGGCCAAGTGGGACATCACAAGGATAAGTGTCCGCAACCCCCTAAAGAAAAGCAGATTGTGAAAGCATATGCTCTTAATGTTGTTCCTTCTTCGTCGAATGTCCCAACTGCGATGGAGAAAGGAAAGAATGTCATTATCCAATGTATGCTTTCTGTTTATGATGTTCCTATTCGAGTATTTTTTGATACCGGGCCTTCCCGTTCCTTCATATCTATGACCTGGTAGATAGATTGGGATTAGAACCCGAGATAGTCGATAGACCTTTAGCAGTGACAACCCGATTGGTGGTTCGACTAGCCTTTGTATGATTTGCCGTAATGTAATCATATCGAGTCATGGATGTATGTTTGTTTGTGATTGCTTTGTTTTGGGCTTTACTGGGTTTGGCATTATTTTGGGAGTCGATTGGCTCCAAAGGTACGGAGTGGTGGTAGACTATGAGGGCTTTTTAGTGACAGTTAGAGCAGATGATGGGAGGAGGGTAGTGTTAGGTGGCTACCTAGTGATGGGGTAATGGGTAGTTTTTTAAATTCCCTCGACATCCTGCATGATGAGTTGTCAGATGTGCCCGTGGCTAGCTATTATTCGAACATCTTCGAGGAAGTGACCGGACTTCCACCACACCGAGAGATTGAGTTCCGTATTGATTTAGTGAAAGATACCAGACCTATAGTGATGCCACTTCGTCGTATGGCACCAAGGGAGCAGCGAGAGCTCGGGGTGCAATTGAGCGATCTGTTGAAGAAGGGATTTATCAGAAGAAGTGTTTCTGAGTAGGGAGCACCAGTTGTGTTTGCTACCAAGGCAGATGATTCCCTTCGATTGTATGTGGACTACCGCGAGTTGAATAAAGTGACGAGGAAGAATAAGTACCCTCTACCATGGATAAATGATTTGTTTGATCAGTTGAGTGACGCGAGAGTGTTCTCCCAGTTGGATCTCGCGACAGGTTTTCATCAGCTTAGGGTGGAAGCTGAGAGTATAGATAAAACGGCCTTTCGGACGCCGTTTGGATTCTATAAGTGGTTGTCATGCCATTCGGGTTGACCAATGCACCAGCATATTTTGTGGATCTTACGAATAGAGTATTCCGTGATCAATTGAATAAGTTTGTTCTTGTGTTCATAGACGATATCTTGGTTTATTCGAGGACATCGGAAGAACACAAGGAACATTTGAGGATAATAATGGAGGTCTTGAGAAAACACCAATTGAAAGCAAAGTTTTCTAAGTGTCACTTCTGGAGGAGGGAAGTGAGATTCTTATGCCATGTTGTTTTAGAGAATGGTATTGCCGTGGACCCTGCGAAGGTGGCTACGGTACAAGATTGGTCTACGCCCAAGAATGCAACAGACATAAGAAGTTTCTTGGGATTAGCTGGATATTATCGTAAGTTTATCCAAGACTTCTCCAAGATAGCGACACCGTTGACTCAGTTAACTAAGAATAATCAAGCTTTTGTTTGGGATGAAAAGTGCCAGGTTGCATTTAAGAGCCTAAAGGAAAAGTTGGCGTGTGCGCCAGTGTTAGTCATTCCTAAAGGGAATGAAGAGATAACGGTATACACAGAAGCATGTGGTACCGGACTAGGTGCTGTATTGATGCAAGGAGGTAGGGTTGTAGCTTATGCTAGTTGGCAACTGAAACCGCATGAGAAAATATATCCTACCCATGATTTGGAATTGGCAGCGATCGTGTTCGCATTGAAGATGTGGAGACATTATCTCTTGGGAGAAAGATTTGAGTTGTTTACCAATCATAAATCGTTAAAGTATCTCTTCTCTCAGAAGGATTTAAACCTCCGACAATAAAGATGGTTAGAATTTTTGGCTTCCTATGATTTCGATATCGCATATGCACCAGGGAAGGGCAATGCGGTAGCTGATGCATTGAGTAGAAGACATGCCAGTTTAGGGGCTATGTTTCTGGAATGGAAGCAACTGGAGTATACCGATGGGTATGATTTCAGACCAGTGCGAATTGGATCTAGAGATGTTAGCAAGTTTGACGATTAGACCCACTTTGATTAAGCGGATTGGTTCCAGTCAGAGAGAATATCCTAACCTATTGGAAATCATCTCAAAGTTAGAGATGGGTATCGACGAGGAGATGAACAGGTATGAGCTTGATCGAGATGGATGGCTTAGAAAGAATGGAAGACTAGTTATGCCCAATGTCAATGGATTGAGAGATGAAGTTCTTAGAGAATGTCATCACTCAAAAACTGACTATACATCCCGGTGGTAACAAAATGTATCGAGACATGAAGCATACCTACTACTGGGAAGGGATGAAAAAAGACGTTGGGAAGTTTATATCCAAATGCATGAACTGCCAGTTAGTTAAAGTTGAGCAAAAGAAACCTAGTGGTTTGTTGCAACCATTAGAAATTCCAGAATGGAAATGGGAACAAGTTAGCTAGTTAGTTTGACGATCAGACCCACTTTGATAGGGCGGATTGGTTCCAGCCAGAGGGACGATCCTAATCTATTGGAAATCATCTCCAAGTTAGAGATGGGTATCGATGAGGAGATGAATGTGTATGGGCTTGATCGAGATGGATGGCTTCGGAAGAATGGAAGACTAGTTGTGCCCAACGTGAATGGTTTGAGAGATGAAGTGCTTAGAGAATGTCATCACTCAAAACTGACTATACATCCCGGTGGTAATAAGATGTATCGAGACATGAAGCAGACTTACTACTGGGAAGGGATGAAAAGAGACGTTGGGAAGTTTATATCCAAATGCATGAATTGCCAGCTAGTTAAAGCCGAGCAAAAGAAGCCTAGTGGGTTGTTGCAACCATTAGAAATTCCCGAATGGAAATGGGAGCAAGTCTCGATGGATTTCATCGATGGTTTACCAAGGACTAGATCGGGATATGATACCATTTGGGTAATTGTTGATCGATTGACTAAAAGTGCAAGGTTTATACCTATCAAGTCGAATAGAACGACAGCTAAGTTAGCGGAACTATATATGAAGTGGGTAGTGAGATTTCATGGAGTACCTAAAATCATTGTGAGTGACCGAGACCCATTGTTTACTAGTGGGTTTAGGAAGAGCTTACAAGACGATCTAAGGTCAGAATTATATCTCAGTACCACGAATCATTCTCAAACTGATGGTCAAACAAAGAGGGTAAGTCATATATTAGAAGATCTCTTGCGAGCTTGTATATTGGATTTTGGTGGATCATGAGATGACCATCTGCATCTAGAGGAGTTTGCATATAATAATAGTTATCAATCCTGTAACGACCAGCATTCTATGCATCAGAGGATCATAGAATATTTATTTTTATTTTTCCTTGATAAGTCGTATGGTAATATACTTTTGGGGAACGACTAATAGGGTCATTTCCCATGTTCATGATTTTTGTTGATTTTTAAATGACCGTTTTGCCCCTAGTTGATCTTGTTTAGTTCATAACTTTTGATTGGTAAGGAGTTTTAACCTGAAACCACTTCCATTATATCTGTTTGATGCTTTACCTTTCCGTAGAGTGGTCACATTAGTCAAACGGATTTACCGTTTGGGAGATATGGCTGAATTAAGGTTTAGAGGGTGAAAAACAGCTTAATTGGGCTTAACCGAGTGATTAGTAGCTAGACCCATTGGGGGATTTCGGGATTAGGAGTATATGAGGGCTGCTAGGGTTTAGAAAACATTTTTTTAGTATTTTTCAGCTGCCACTAACCTCCTTTGAACCCTAGCCATGGCCTCCACTTTCTAAATCTCTTCAAAACACCTCTAAATCACTTTCTTATCAAGGATTAAGCTAATCAACATCAAACCAAGCCAAGATAGCATCAAATCAGAGTTGGGGATGTTGCTAAGCATTGGGATTTGACCCAAAACAGAGGATATTTCAGATCTACAGTTTAATTTGTGGCAAAGGTGAGTGATTTGCATTGTTTTTCACTAATTATGGCTAATTAGCGAAGATTAGCGAAATTATAACTCAGAAAAATTTGGAAAAGATTGTAAAATTCTAAAATATTATTTTAGGGCTTTGATAGAAATTTGCATTGTTTGATCCGTTTTGACATATCATATTGTTGTTTTCCTGTTTGTGGATGTTTATGCATGTTGCTATGGTTGTATGGTATGCTTTATGATTGTTTAGAACTGTTAGAATGGTCGAAAACGCCGTCGTATGGCGTAAAACAGTCGCTGGAAAGTTGCAGGAAAATATGCAGGAAATCGGATCGGATCGCCCCTTATAAACGAACCGCTCGTGATGTACTTTGGCCGATCCGAGACGTTATAAACCAGAAGAGTTGACCCGATCCGATGGAGGGATCACGACCCAACCTGAACCACCTACATGAAACTCACGAGCACCAACCACGAACTTCTTGAAGAAGCAAGTCACGATCCAATGCTCTGGAGCTGGCACCACGATCCGAACCGATCGAGTGAAGAAGCTCGATCCCGAACCGGAGCATCCACGAACTGAGAAGCTGAACTGATCTGATGTAGGCATCATCGCGAGCCACGACCCGACCCTAAGGAGGAACTAGCGACCCGATCCGAACAAGGTGGAGGACGATGGACTGAATGAGGAGAGGAGGATTGATCCAAACGGAAGCTGATTTCTGAACCTATCCGAAGATGATGACCAAAACCCGAGAAGCAAAGGTAGTCCAAATGGGAAGTTTGTACTCAGGATCTAGTTGGGAACCAATGAGTTAACTTCACGATTGGACTTTGCTGCGGGACGTGTGCAAAGGGGTTGTTAGTATTCATAACTTTAGTTCACCACTGAGAGACGGATAGTGGGCTTGTAGTGATAGTTGTACGGGGTTGGACTCCGCCAAGGCCTAAAGGATTAGGTGAGCAAATAGTGGATATCGTATGCTTTATGCACTGAGTGAGAGATGTGAGGATGGTTGCTATGCTTGATCATTTTCCATCACTATGACATGCACACCCCCTCCCCCGTATCTTTACACCATATGTTAGTGGCACCTTAGAGTATTGTACGGTGCGTAGTGCTAACTTTTTGTTTGCAGGTCCAGGTTCAGGTATGATTGGATTATACCTGTTATTGTTCTGTTTTGATGCTTATCGCTCATACCAGACTTTTGTCTAACCCAGAGTTTTATGTCTCCTCTTATTACTCTAGGTGCTCCTAAACGAGCAGACTAGAGACAGGTTAGGTGGTATGCACGAGTAGCTGTACAGGAGATGAGCAGGAGGCTCCCACGTATGATATATAGATATTCTCCCTGTGTTGTTGAAGGTCACTGCTTGGGCATTAGTAGTGTACCGCCTTTTACTTTTTTTTTTACTTTAGAGACAGTTTTAAAGTTGTAATAATGATGTTGGATCATGAGCTGTATTTTGGATTTCCGCTGCTATGATGATGATGGTTTTAGTTTTCAGCTTATGCACTATCTCGCCTGTTTTATGTCAAGTATGTTACTATTATATTTTATTCCATGCGCCGTGAGACATTCTATAGGTTTCTTTGTTAGTTCTTTCATCTTCTTTCCTTTCTTTGATGACCGTCCCGTGCTAGCGGACATGTGTACAACGCACTTTCGGAGGAAACGCCGGTTAATGCGGGGCGGGCCGTCACACTTGGTATCAAATGTAACACCCCACATTCTATGCATTAGAGGATCATAGAATATTTATTTTTATATTTTCCTGGTAAGTCGTATGGTAATGTAATTTTGGGGAACGACTAATGGGTTCATTTCCCATGTTCATGATTTTTGTCGATTTTTAAATGACCATTTTGCCCTTAACTGATCTTGTTTTGTTCATAACTTTTGATTGGTAAGGAGTACTGACCTGAAACCACTTTCATAGATCTGTTCTAATGGTTTACCTTTCCGTGGAGTGGTCACATTAGTCAAACGGATTTACCGTTTGGGAGATATGGCTAAATTAAGGTTTAGAGGGTAAAAACGGCTTAATTGGGCTTAACCGGGTGATTCGTAGCCAGGCCATTGGGGGAATTCGGGATTAGGAGTATATGAGGGCTGCTAGAGTTTAGAAAACATTCTTTTTCAGTATTTTTCAGTCGCCACTAACCACCTTTGAACCCTAGCCATGGCCTCCACTTTCTAAATCTCTTCAAAACACCTCTAAATCACTTTCTTATCAAGGATTAAGCTAATCAACATCAAACCAAGCCAAGATAGCATCAAATCAGAGTTGGGGATGCTGCTAAGCATTGGGATTCAACCCAAAATAGAGGATATTTCAGATCTACAGTTTAATTTGTGGCAAAGGTGAGTGATTTGCATTGTTTTTCACTAATTATGGCTAATTAGGGTAATTAGCGAAGATTAGCGAAATTATAACTCAAAATAATCTAGAAAAATTTGTAGAATTCTTAAATATTATTTTAGGACTCTGATAGAAATTTGTGTTGATATGGTTAAGTTTTACTAATCTTATCATTAGTTGTTGTTAAACATGCTTAAGGGGAAAATAAGGGTTTTTGGGTATGTTTGATCCGTTTTGACATATCATATTGTTGTTTTGCTGTTTGTGGATGTTTATACATGTTGCTATGGTTGTATGGTATGCTTTGTAATTGTTTAGAATAGTTAGAATGGTCGAAAACGCCGTCGTGTGGCGTAAAACAGTCGCTGGAAAGTTGCAGGAAACCGGATCGGATCGCCCCCTATAAACGAACCGCTTGTGATGTACTTTGGCCTATCCGAGACATAATGAACCAGAAGCCTTGACCTGATCTGATGGAGGGATCATGACCCAACCCGAACCACCTGCATGAAACTCACGAACACCAACCACGAACTGCCTGAAGAAGCAAGTCACGATCCGATGCTCTGGAGCTGGCACCACGATCTGAACCGATCGAGTGAAGAAACCCGATCCCGAACCGGAGCATCCACGAACTGAGAAGCTGAACTGATCCGATGTTCTAGAGGCATCATCGCGAGCCACGACCCGACCTGAGGAGGAACTAGCGACCTGATCCGAAGAAGGTGGATGACCATGGATTGAATGAGGAGAGGAGGATTGATCCAAACGGAAGCTGATTTCTGAACCGATCCGGAGATGATGACCAAAACCCGAGATGCAAAGGTAGTCCAAATGGGAAGTTTGTACTCAGGATCCAGTTGGGAACCAAAGATTTAACTTCACGCTTGGATATTGCTGCGGAACGGGTGCAAAGGGGTTGTCGGTATTTATAACTTTGGTTCATGTAACGACCCGGAAAATCTGAACCAATTTAAAAAATTTTAATTGGCTAAAATAATGGATTTTAAATATTTAAAATAAATATTTTAAATAATAGCGATGAAAAGTGAGTTTGAATCGACGTTTGAAAATAAATATAATTAATTCTAATTATAAACAAGGACTGAAAAGGCGCTGCAGTTTCAAAAATTGAATTCAAACTTTGTCGGACTGTACCGGGTGCAAAACAAAACGGATTTGAGTGAAACCAAAAATATTTAAATCTGTTAGTGAATACCTTTCTAACAAATCTGAAAAATCGAAGTTTCATAGCGGAAAGCAAAAGTCATGGCCAAATGAATTTTCAGAAAGATCGCTATGGAATTTATATAGCCCGTGAAATTGGCCATTTTGCATACGACCTCGGAATTCGACGGAACCACTTTTGTTGGATCCGGGATGTGAAGTTATTGCTAGGTTTCAAATTTCATAATTTTTGAAGCTAGTATGTGAGCGGGGCAAAGGAAAACGTGTTTTGGTCAATTATAGTTAAATTGGATCGACCAGAAATGGGCCTTTTTGCAAACGGTATCAGAATTCGACGAAACTAGTTTTGTTGGGACCGTATCGTCAAAACTAAGCTAGATTTATTTTTCTGGAATTTTTCGAATCAGTTTGTGGCCCTGGCAAATTAAAATGTACGTTCAAATCAAATATTGAATGTTATATATTTTAAATTGAATGAAAACTGACTGAAACATTCGAATGGGCCCACGAAACATGTCCCATTGTGTTCGGAATGGGGGTAAAACACTAGGGACGAATTCGTTGGGTTTTGATTGTAGGTCGTGTCAGAAAACTCCTTATAAAACCTCCCGGCCAATCAGATTTTTTTTTTTTAAAAAAAAGAGAAAATACTTTTCTCTCTCCCCGATTATACGACGGCAGCAGCTCGAATCTTCTCTCCTCTTTTTCTCCTCCTCCACGCAATAATAGCCAACGCTCCAGTTAAGCTTTTTGTAGATCTTCCTGAGCTCTTCAAATCCATACCAGCTGGAGAATTTATCGTGCAGTATTTTAGGAGAATCACCTCGCCAAAGTTGGCGACTTCAGACCGCCGCCCCAACCGCCTGGCACTACCGAGTGGGTCCCCACCACCACGTGCAGGCGCGCGCCTCCCCCCTCTTCGTCGCTGGACCGGCCGATCCTCCCATCGATTCACGGTTTGATCGAAAATTGCAAACCTAGTTTTGAACGTTTTATTGAAGGTATGGCTTTGGTTTATTTTCAACAGTTTTAACACCTTTAAACCGTTGCAAACTTTGAAAAATCATATCTTTTTCATTTCTTGACGAAATTCGATGAAACAGGAAACATCGTGACCGTGTGGACGTCTTCTACATTTTAGAAGAGACCGCATATTTTTCTGAGCCTTCTGCTATTTTTGGTGGAGTGGAACCCAATGTGAGATTTATAATTTATAAACGATATGGAAAACGACGATGTATAAATTATATAGTCGATGTATGGGTTATATAAGCGTTGTACACCTCATGTATAAGCGTTGTATAAGTTGTACGTTCGATGTATAAGTTATATATGCGTTGTAAAAATTATATATGTGTTGAAATAGAAGTGAAATGCTATATATAAATATATATATATATATATATACGCCCCTCGTCCACAAACCATGGACGATATTTATTGATTGTGATTGGTGTGAAAATTGGTTGATAGCAAATGGTTGATTATAATTATTTGTGGTTGGAATTGATTGATTTGTGGTTGAAAAATACCCGTTTGTTGTTGAGAAATATTTGGTTGAAACCACATAGGATTAGTTTGTGGAAATGAAATAAATATACATGCCGCCTGCGTGCGAACTAGATGCATGATTCCCCATTGTCAAAAACCGCGAGGTTTTAAGGTAGAGCGAGGAGCCGTACTAGAGACGGTCCCGGTTTTAACTACCCTGTCGTTATGCTGCCAAAATTTTGAATAATATTCATGTGTTTGAATTATTTTCATTTGTTGAAACTATATTTATTCGTTGAATAGAAAGCCTTCATGTGTTGAGTCGATATTCATTCGTTGGATAGAAATTCATGTGTTGAATGGTATTCGTGTTTTAAATATAAAAATCACATTTTTATCTATATATATATAAACTATAGAAAACCTTCATGTGTTGAATCGATATTCATTCGTTGAATCGAAATTCATGTGTTGAATGGTATTCGTGTTTTAAATATAAAAATCACATTTTTATCTATATATATAAACTATAGAAAACCTTCATGTGTTGAATCGATATTCATTCGTTGAATTGAAATTCATGTATTGAATGGTGTTCGTGTTTTAAATATAAAAATCACATTTTTATCTATATATATAAACTATAGAAAACCTTCATTTGTTGAATCGATATTCATTCGTTGAATTGAAATTCATGTGTTGAATGGTATTCATATTTTGAAATAAATTGTTTTATAATAAAAATCACAATTTTATCATCTATATAAACTATATAAAATAACCTTGTTTTGAAAGAAATTGTTTTATAATAAAAATCCTATTTTTATTACCTATATGAACTATATAAAATAATAGTGTTTTGAAATGAATTGTTTTACAATAAAAATCACATTTTTATTATATACATGAATTGTTAAATATAGTGAAGTGTTGAAATAGAAGACAGTTAGATAAAAATATCATTTTTATCAAATGTATGAAAAGAATATAGCTTTGAAATCGAAGAATCGATATATATATATATATAAATAGAGTTAAAATATATCGAATAACGACGCTGCAGTTCGTATTTTGAAACCGTGATTTCAAACGATTATACCGGGAGATCCGACCATCAGATTTTCCTGAAATCGCAACCGTTAGGTTCGCTTTGGAAATATCTTTCCAACGACACCAACTTTGTAAAAATCCAACGGTTGGATTGTCTGGAATGTTTAATTCAAATCTGAAGAAAAACAGCGCCAGAATCGATTATATATATATATATATATAATTATATTTAATCGAATAACGACGTTGCAGTTCGTATTTTGAAATCGAAACTTCAAACGATTATACCGGGAGATCCGACCGTCGGATTTTCCCGAAACTGGAACCGTTGGATTCGTTTTGAAAAGATCTTTCTAATGATGTAAATTTTATGAAGATCCAACGGTTAGATTTTCAGATATGTGTAAATCAAATCTGAAGAAAAACAGCACCACGGTCGCGTTATGGCCCGAAGCGTCGTTTTGAATAAATTGGCTATTTTAAAATAAATAAAAATAGCGATAAATCGTTATAAAATATTACAAACGATATGGATGTGATTTAGATATTAACTGAAGGTTAGCTAAGTCGAATGGTTTCCTGGGTGTTGATTTGATGTTGGTTTCGGCCTTCGGGGTTAATATTTGGGAAATCGTTCTCTTACTGATTGACGGTTAGTGACTAATGAATTGAAATGATGCATGTGTATGTTAGTGTTGCACTTGTTTATTATAAACGCGAGTTGCTCAGAAAGACCGGGTTTATCCCATTCTGAATAACTGAATCGACGATAAGAAATCGAAGATGAAGACGGTGGTCGAAGACCGGGGATCTTCACCTCGTTTGGATGGTAACCGAGGTCCTGATTGGGAGGCATCCCGAAATATGGATAATGAGTGGTGATCGTCCAGACGTACGTGGTGGTCGATGGGTTTGCGAGGTATATAGTGCCTCCGGTTTCGTTCAAACCCAGAACGGACTTGTAAATGGACTGTGTGTCTGACATTGGATTTTATTCTGTGTTGATTGATCTCTATTAATTAGACATCTGTTTGGCGACGGAGAATTTATTCTTTTGCTTAACGCCCTTCTCTAAAACGCACGAGCTCAAAGGTTTTATATCGATGGACATCAGTCGCATGGCATTTATTGCTAGTGCGGCATGCCTAAGTGGCAAATGATCTGGGCTTCTGTTGAAAAGCAAAGTCTTGTGGTGATGATCAAAGCACCGCCTGTGTGGCGTAGCTTTGTGTATAACGTGAATTCGCGAGCCTCACTCCCCGGTATGAACCAGAAACGGGAGAAGGACCTCAGGGAGGGCATGCGTTTCTTTCTAGCTAGGAGTTGTGTCGGTGTTTTTACATGGCCTGACATTTTACTTATGTGGATGATGGATAGCGAGGCGCCTCGGATATATCGGTCGATCCGGGACCGATGGAATCATTCGTTGGCTCATTTACGCCCCATAGGGCAGAGAAACGTAGTGTTCAGGAATTTTTATCCACATCGGTGGACCGGCCCTATCGCTCCAAAGGGTCACTCGAGCTCTGACCCTGAGACATGGGCTAGATTGTCTCGAAGTCGGTAAGGACTATCTTTTGCCTTGGTTCATGACGGAAATCCAATTTCCAAATACGTGACTGTGCGGTTTTGATTGTATACCTATATATGGCGACATAGTGGTATGGGGCATTAATGCCGTTTATGATTGATACTTATGATTTGAAATTGTTTTTGAAACATATAAACACTAGTAATAATATCAAATGCTTTTGTTTTATTCGTATCAAGCATATCTTGGCCATTATAAGGTAAAAACTCTATCCTCCGATTTGCGTTGCATTGTGTGATGGGAACTGAGTCTTATAATGGCTTCATTTTTATAAAGAGCATTGCGATGTTTAAAAGAATGATTTGTTTTAAAGCACTGGCAATCCAATGGAGTAAACCAGTTCCACGAAAGTGGCGTGGTCCTGTGATTAGCCTTATTTCAAATGTGTTGAGTAGATTTCTCATACTAGTCCCACGACCGACTCGTAGTTTGTTTCACTTTCAAATTCGGGTGCCCCTTTTTCTACACGGGCAGCCTTGTATTCAGGTTTTAGCTGGCTTTTTCTGGATAGCTGGAGCTGAAGATGGATTCTATTATTTATCTCTTTTTATGCTGTTCAGCTCCTATTGTACATATTATGTTTATTTTCCGCTGTAGACATTTATGTATAGTTGAAGTGTATTTGCACTAAGTATGATCCTGTATACTGTGTAACTCTGATGATTACGTTTATTCAGTGTATTATTTGTACATTATCTGGTGTATTTATTTAATTCTGTTCTGCTATTATCTGTTTCTGTGTTATATTCCAAGGATTACCTTTGCCGCCGTCAGTACGGGGTTTGGGGTCGTCTCAGTTCACCACTGAGATACGGATTGTGGGCTTGTAGTGATAGTTGTACGGGGTTGGACTCCGTCAGGGCCCAAAGGATTAGGTGACCAAATAGTGGATTTCGTATGCTTTACGCACTGAGTGAGAGATGTGAGCATGGTTGCTATGATTGATCGTTTGCCATCACTATGACATGCACAGCCCCTCACCTGTATCTTTACACCATATGTTAGTGGCACCTTAGAGTATTGTACAGTGTGTAGTGCTAACCCTTTGGTTACAGGTCCAGGTTCAGGTATGATTGGATTATACCTATTATTGTTCTGTTCTGTTTTGTTGCTTATCGCTCATACCAGACTTTTGTCTGACCCAGAGTTTTATGTCTCTTCTTATTACTCTGGGTGCTCCTAAACGAGAAGACTAGAGACAGGTTAGGTGGTATGCATGAATAGCTGTACAGAAGACGAGCAGGAGGCTCCCACGTATGATATATAGATATTCTCCCTGTGTTGTTGAAGGTCACTACTTGGGCATTAGTAGTGTACCTCCTTCTTTTACTCTTTTTTTTTGCGTTAGAGACAGTTTTAATGTTGTAATAATGAAGCTGGATCATAAGCTGTATTTTGGATTTCCGCTGCTATGATGATGATGGTTTTAGTTTTCAGCTTATGTACTTTCTCGCTTGTTTTATGTCAAGTATGTTACTATTATATTTTATTCAATGCGCTGTGAGACATTCTACAGGTTTCTTTGTTAGTTCTTTCATCTTCTTTCCTTTCTTTGACGACCGTCCCGTGCTAGCGGACATGTGTACATCGCACTTTCGGAGGAAACGTCGGTTAATGCGGGGCGGGCCATCACACTTGGTATCAGAGCTCCAGGTTGCGTAGTTAACCTAGGGAAGTCATCAGGGAGAGATAGTACACATATATGAGAGTGCACATTTGTGATTATTTTGGTTTTCAAAAGCTATATATATACTATTAGTATAGCTAAGGATGAAGTCGCATTGCACTAGCACCACTATGGAGATGGTTAATCGTTTTCTCTTTACAGATTGAACGATGAGACGAAATACGAGGAGTACGGGTTCAGGAGCAAACAATAGGGGTGTTCCTGATATGAGGACGATTTTTGTTACCTTCATGCGAGAGATGCTTAAGGATGCTCGAGGAGCAGTTCCTAATGCTGCTAACGGTGGCGATGCAGTAGTGCAGGCGCCTAGGGACTATTTCGCCAAGCTAAACAAGGATTATACTAGTCTTCGTGGGAAACCGTTCCACGGAACAGAGTCGGCTACAGAAGTTCAAGATTGGCTAGATAGTTGCGACCGCATCATCCAAGATCTGGGAATCGAAGACGCAATGAAGAGGAAGCTAGCATCGCGTCAACTGCAAGGACGGGCTATGAATTGGTGGAATGCTATTAAGGCAGCTACCCCAGAGGATCAAATTACTTGGAATCGGTTTAAAACTCGCTTTTGTGATAAGTTTATCCCTGCTGCTCAGAAATCAGAATTGTTCAGGAAGTTCTTGGAGCTTAAGCAGAATGGTAGAGCAGTCTCGGAGTATATTGCTGAATTCGACACTTTTATCGAAATATGGATTGTCCCTTATCGATACATTCGAAAAGAAGAACGAAAAGTTCATAACTGGTTTAAATGGGTACTTGGGGGAAAGACTTATAAACCATATCGATGAGACGTTCGAGTCTATTGTAGAAAGGCATTAAGGTCAGAGAGCCTTTTCCCTAAGTCAAAGACCGAAGTTGCTATTGCATCTACAAAGGAACCAAAGCCGCAAGCAGGCGGTGAAGGCAAGAAGAATTCTCAGAACAAGAGGAAGCAGAACCCGACCAAGGATGGTCAGAACAAGAAGAATAAGAATGGTGGCGAGTGCTTTAGTTGTGGAAAGAAGGGCCACTATGCCAGAGATTGTCGAGAAAAGCCTGGGGAAAGGAAGTGCTTTAACTACGGCCAGGCGGGACACCACAAGGATGATTGTCCATAACCTCCTAGGGAGAAGCAGATTGTGAAAGTGTATGCTATCAATGCTATTCCTTCTTCGTTGAATGCTCCAACTGCGGCGCAGAAGGGAAAAAGTGTCGTTATCAAAGGTATGCTTTCTATTTAAGATGTTTCTGTTCGAGTATTGTTTGACAAACCCGAGATAGTCGATGGACCTATAGTAGTGACGAACACGGTTGGTGGTTCGACTAGCCTTAGCATGATTTGTCGTAACGTGGTTATGTTTGTTTGTGATTGCTTTGTTTTGGGCTACTGGGTTTAGCATTATTTTGGGGAGTCGATCTACTCTAAAGGAATAGGGTGGTATTAGGTACCTACCTAGTGATGGCGTTAGTAATTGGAGTTAAGGAAGCTGAGAGGATATCGTTGTAAAAAGTTCTAGTTGTCTCTGGGAGGCAAATGAGTGCTCCAGAGCTTAGTTGTTTTGCTAGTATCACCTCACGTGGATTGTCCGAATTCGGAGGAGATGTTCCTTGGGTGCTTGTCTGATATTGGTTTAGGCCTTTGGGGCTTGTGCTGGGGAATGTCGAGTTTGACTAGGATGGTTTGCATGAGAGATAAATAGTTGTTGCGATTCTTCATTGGATGATATCTTAGGTTACTCGAGGAGTGATGGGCAACCGTGACATGATAAGACTGTTCAATGGTATAGACTGCCCCGAGTTAGACTCGATAGGGTTATGAGATGGCTCGACTGGGATTCGAGAAAGATGCAAAGTAATGGATTGTTTAGGACCCTATGCTGATGTTCTCTTTGGATAGTAGAACTTTGAACAAATAGGATGTGTTCGTTGATAACGGAAGATGCAACGAAGATTAGGACGATTCAAGTTGGACTTGAACTCGTAAAAGAAAATGGGTGTTCGTTGATCTTGGAGATGCAACGAATAGGGAGACGACTCACGTTGGACTAGAGTTTGTCGTTAATGGATACTCAAGACTGGGTCTGAGTTATAGATTGACTCGAGCTGGGCTCGAGAACGCTGCAAGGAATTGGATTTGGCTCGAGTTGGACTCGAGAGGGCAGCAAGATAGTGGATAGACTTGGGTTGGACTCAAGTATTTTAGGCGGACTTAAAGCAGGGGTATCTGGGGACGCCCATTACCTTGGATCCGTTGGACGTGATATAATTATCCTTGGAGGATAAAACGTACGTTGGACGTACGGTAGTCCGTTTGGAGGCTGGGCTTCCATTAGTTCTTGATGTTGGTTGGACCAGACATACAAGAAACGACATATTGGGATTGGTTAGACCAGTCATGTAGGTGTCGACGTGTTCATGGCTTTAGCAGGTGATAGGTAGGACTTGTTTGATGGATGTTATGGTTGTTATGTTTGTCCCTATCTTTCTTCCCTTGAGTAGACCATCACCTGTAGGGTTCTAGCGATGGGGAACAAAGAGATGGTAGTATAGACGAACATTAGGCTATGAGCCAATGCAGTGAAGTTGTCATGACTTCATGGGGCAGAGTGGACATAGCAAAGCATTTAGGTGCGGTAACAGTTGCACTGAGTAGGAGGCATGCCAGTCTAGAGGTTATGTTTCTGGGTTGGAAGCAACTAGAGTATATCACAGAATATGATTTCAGACCCAAGAGTGAATTGGATTCAGAAATGCTAGTAAGCTTGACGATTAGATCGATTTTGATTGAGTGGATTGGTTCCAGTTAGAAGGACGATCCTAAGCTATTAGAAATCATCTCTAGGGTAGAGATGGGTATAGATGGAAAGAGAATGATCAAGAAAGGATTTGATCGAGAAGGATGGCTTCGAAAGAATGGGGGACTAGTTGTACCCAATGTAGACGGACTGAGAGTTGAGGTGCTTAGAGCATATCATCACTCGAAACTGACTATATATCCCCGTGATAACAAAATGTATTGAGACATGGATCAGACATACCACTGGGAAAGGATAAATAAGGACGTTGGGAAGTTTATGTCCAAGTGCATGAATTGCCAGTTAGTTAAAGCTGAGCAAAAGAAGCCTAGTGGGTTGTTACAACCATTAGAAATTCCTAAATGGAAATGGGAACAAGTCTCAATGGATTATATTGATGGTTTACCAAGGACTAGGTCAGGTCATGATGGTATTTGAGTGAATGGTATACTAGAGGATCTTTTGAGAACTTATATATTGGATTTTGGAGGGTCATGGGATGGCCATTTGTATCTGGTGAGTTATAGTTATTAGCCCAGTATTGGTATGGTTCCAATTGAAATTTTGTACGGAAGACCGTGCAAGGCACCATCATGTTGGTTAGAAAATGGTGAGAAATTTGAGCTTAGACCAAAAATAATTAGAGGGACTTTAGACAAGATCAAGATTATCCAACAGAGAATGTAGACTACCTAAGATAGGCAGAAGACTTATGTCGATAAGAGACGAAGAGATTTGGAATTCTTCTTAACGACTTGGTGTTCGTCAAGGTCTCTCCATTGATGAATGTGATTCGTTTTGGTGGGAAAGGTAAGTTAGCACCAAGGTTTGTTGGCCCATTTTCAGTTCTCGAGCAAGATGGGAATTTGGCATATAAAGTTGAGTTACCGGACAAGACGGCGGGAGTTCACAACGTATTTCATGTTTCCCAGTTAAGGAAGTTTGTGCAAGACCCTAATGTGGCTATTTCACCAGATCAGTTGGACGATATCGAGGTTGAACCCGAGGCGGTTGGGAACTGTAAGCCTATGCGTATTGTTGGGAATGATAAGAAGCAGCTTCGAAGGAAGGCAGTGAATCTAGTCAAAGTTCAATGGGGTGATGATGAGAAAGGCTGCACTTGGGAAACAGAGGAGGACATAAGGAAGAAGTATCCAGAGCTCTTTGCCTGGTAAGGTTTTTGGTAGTGATAATTCTTCCCTTGTTAGTAAACCGCATGCTAGGATAGGCTTACAGTTGATAGGCATGCATAATACTTTGTATGTTTCGGTTAAGGAATTTCGGGGACGAAATTTCTTAAGGTGGAGAGAATGTAACGACCCGCATTCTATGCATCAGAGGATCACAGAATATTTATTTTTATTTTTCCCTAGTAAGTCGTATGGTAATGTACTTTTGGGGAGCGACTAATGGGGTCATTTCCCATGTTCATGATTTTTGTCAATTTTTAAATGACTGTGTTGCCCCTAGCTGATCTTGTTTCGTTAATAACTTTTGATTGGTAAGGAGTTTTGACCTGAAACTACTTCCATTAGATCTATTTGATGGTTTACCTTTCCTATAGTGGTCACATTAGTCAAACGGATTTACCGTTTGGGAGATATGGTTGAATTAAGGTTTAGAGGGTGAAAACAGCTTAATTGGGCTTAATCGGGTGATTAGTAGCTAGGCCCATTGGGGGATTTCGGGATTAGGAGTATATGAGGGATGCTAGGGTTTAGAAAACATTCTTTTTCAGTATTTTTCAGCCGCCACTAACCTCCTTTGAACCCTAGCCATGGCCTTCACTTTCTAAATCTCTTCAAAACACATCTAAATCACTTTCTTATCAAGGATTAAGCTAATCAACATCAAACCAAGCCAAGATACATCAAATTAGAGTTGAGGATGCTGCTAAGCATTGGGATTCGACCCAAAACAGAGGATATTTCAGATCTATAGTTTAATTTGTGGCAAAGGTGAGTGATTTGCATTGTTTTTCACTAATTATGGCTCATTAGGGTAATTAGCGAAGATTAGCGAAATTATAACTCAGAAAAATCTGGAAAAAATTGTAAAATTCTAAAATATTATTTTAGGGCTCTGATAGAAATTTAGTTTGATTTGGTTAAGTTTTATTAATCTTATCATTAGTTGTTAAACATGCTTAAGTGGAAAATAAGGGTTTTTCGGTATGTTTGATCCGTTTTGACATATCATATTGTTGTTTTGCTGTTTGTGGATGTTTATACACGTTGCTATAGTTGTATGGTATGCTTTTTGATTGTTTAGAACATTTAGAATGGTCGAAAATGCCGTCGTGTGGCGTAAAACAGTTGCTGGAAAGTTGCAGGAAAATATGCAGGAAACCAGATCGGATCGCCCCCTATAAACGAACCGCTCGTGATGTACTTTGGCCGATCCGAGACGTAATGAACTAGAAGCCTTGACCCGATCCGATGGAGGGATCACGACCCAACCCGAACCACCTTCATGAAACTCACGAGCACCAAGCACGAACCGCCTGAAGAAGCAAGTCACAATCCGATGCTCTAGAGCTGGCACCTCGATCTGAAACGATCGAGTGAAGAAGCCCGATCCCGAACCGGAGCATCCACGAACTGAGAAGCTGAACTGATCCGATGTTCTAGAGGCGTCATCGCGAGCCATGCCCCGACCTGAGGAGGAACTAGATAACCGATCCGAACAAGGTGGATGACCATGGACTGAATGAGGAGAGGAGGATTGATCCAAACGGAAGTTGATTTCTGAACCGATCTGGAGATGATGACCAAAACTCGAGATGCAAAGGTAGTCCAAATGGGAAGTTTGTACTTAGGATCCAGTTGGGAACCAAAGAGTTAACTTCACGATTGGACTTTGCTGCAGGACGTGTCCAAAGGGGTTGTCGGTATTCATAAGTTTGGTTCACCACTGAGAGACGGATAGTGGGCTTGTAGTGATAGTTGTACGGGGTTGGACTCCGTCAGGGCCCAAAGGATTAGGTGACCAATAGTGGATATCGTATGCTTTACGCACTGAGTGAGAGATGTGAGGATGGCTGCTATGCTTGATCGTTTGCCATCACTATGACATGCTTACCCCCTCCCCCTTATCTTTACACCATATGTTAGTGGCACCTTAGAGTATTGTACGGTGTGTAGTGCTAACTCTTTGGTTGCAGGTATGATTTGATTATACCTGTTATTGTTCTGTTTTGTTGCTTATCGCTCATACCAGACTTTTGTCTGACCCAGAGTTTTATGTCTCTTCTTACTACTCTTGGTGCTCCTAAACGAGCAGACTAGAGGCAGGTTAGGTGGTATGCACGAGTAGCTATACCGGAGGTGAGCAGGAGGCTCCCACGTATGATATATAGATATTCTCTCTGTGTTGTTGAAGGTCACTACTTGGGCATTAGTAGTGTACCACTTTCTTTTACTTTCTTTTTCTTTACAGACAGTTTTAAAGTTGTAATAATGATGTTGGATCATAAGCTGTATTTTGGATTTCCGCTGCTATGATGATGATGGTTTTAGTTTTCAGCTTATGCACTGTCTCGCCTGTTTTATGTCAAGTATGTTACTATAATATTTTATTCCATGCTCTATGAGACATTCTACAGGTTTCTTTGTTGGTTCTTTCATCTTCTTTCCTTTCTTTGACGACCGTCCCGTGCTAGCGGACATGTGTACAGCGCAGTTTCGGAGGAAATGTCGGTTAATGCGGGGCGGGCCGTCACAAATCCAGTATTGGTATGGCTCCATTTGAAGCTTTGTACGGAAAACCGTGCAACTCATCGTCATGTTGGTTAGAAACTGGTGAGAAGTTTGTGCCCGGACCAGATGTGATAAGAGAAACTTCAGACTATATTAAGATCATTCAACAGTGAATGAAGGCTGCCCAAGATAGGCAGAAGAGTTATGCTGATAAGAGGCAAAAGGATTTGAAATTCTTCATTGGCGACCTATTATTTGTCAAGATCTCTCCATTAAAGAATGTTATTCGATTTGGAAGGAGAGGAAAGCTGGCACCAAGATTTGTTGGTCCATTCCCAATCCTCGAGCAAATTTGGAATTTGGCATATAAAGTTGAATTACCAGAGAAGATGGCAGGAGTTCATAACGTATTTCAGATTTCCCAGTTGAGGAAATTCGTGCACAACCCCGATATGACTATTTCACCTGATCAGTTGGATGATATCGAAGTAGAACCCGAGGCAGTTGGGAACTGCAAGCTGATTGTATTGTCGAGCACGATACGAAGCAACTTCGAAGGAAAGCGGTGAATATAGTCAAAGTTCAGTGGGGCGAGAATAAGAATGATTGTACTTGGGAGACAGAGAGAGAGCATTAGGAAGATGTATCCAGAATTCTTTGCCTGGTAAGATTTTAATTGCAAATTAGTTTTCCGCATGTTAGGATAGACTTGTTTGTTGTTTTGTATGTTTGATTGTTGTGAATGGTTGGTAGGCATGCGGGATCCTCACTTGTTTCTTAGTTAAGGAATTTAGGGGGCAAAATTTCTTAAGGGGAGAAGAATGTAAAGACCCGCATTCTATGCATCAGGGGATCGTAGAATATTTATTTCTTTCTCGTGCGAAGTCGTATAGACATGTAACTTTGGGAGATGACTATTGGGGTCATTTCTCATGTTCATGATTTTTGTCAATTTTTAAATGACTATTTTGCCCCTAGCTGATCTTGTTTCGGCCATAACTTTTGACTGGTAAGGAGTATTGACTTGAAACCACTTCCATTAGATCCGGATAACGGATTACTTCCCGTAAAGTGGTACATTAGCCAAATGGACTCACCGACTGGGAGATATGGCTGAAACAAGGTTTAGAAGGTGAAAAACAGCTTAACCGGGCCTAATTAGGGTGATTAGCAAGAGGGCCATGACATATTTCGGGATTACGGTTATGGGGAGGCTGAAATTAGTTAGGAAATGATTTTTATTTCATTTTTCAACCGCCTAAAACATTTCCCTGACCCAAGCAATGGCCTCCAACACCCAAATCACCTTCTAATCACCATTTAATCAAGTTTTAGCATAATCTACATCTAATCAAGGAAAATTAGCATCAAATTGGGAATAGAGCTGCTGTGTTGCATAAAGATTCAACCCAAATCAGATATATTTTCAGATCTAAGATTTATTTGTGGCAAAGGTGAGTGATTTGCATTGTTTTTCACTAATTACGGCTAATTACGGGCGATTAGTGATAATTAGAGAAATTATAACTCAGAAAAATCTGGAAAAATAATAAAATTCTAAAATATTATTTTATGGCTCTGATAGAAATTTGGGCTAAATAGGATAAGTTTTGCTAATTGTATGCTTAACATGATGAAGGGGGATTAAGGGGAAAATATGGGTTTTGGGTATGTTTGATCCATTTTAATACGTCATATTATTGTTTTAGTGTTTATGGTTGATTATACATGTTGCTATGACTGTATGGTATGCTTTGTGATTGATTAGAAAAGTTAGAATGGTCGAAATCGCTGTCATATGGAGTAAAATAGTCGTTGGAAGAGCTGCAGGAAAATATGTAGAGGACCGGATCGGATCGCCCCCACCAAACCGACCCGCTCTTGACCCCGAACTGACCCAGACCCGCTCGCCTGGGTGTATCACGAACCGCCTGCTAGGGCCAGGAGGCTTGACCCTGAACCGCTCGTGCTTCGCATACCACGAACCGATCTAAAATGGAAGTCATGAACTGATGCCCCGAAGAGGAAATCACGAATTGAGGAGCCCGACCCGAACTCAGTAGGCGCACACAAACCGACCTGGCGTGTATGCCACGAACCGATCTGACCAGGAGCACCACGACCCGACATGGACGAGGCACCACGAACCGAACCGCCAAGGGATGTGGACCACGACCTGGAGCTTGACACGAGCAGGAGAGATACTCGAACCGAACCCAGGTAATGATCACGAAACAAATGGAGATCGAAGCTGGAGGAGACCAAAACCCGAGATGCAAAGGTAGTCCAAATAGGAAGCTTGTACTCAGGATCCAGTTGGGAACCAACGAGTTAACTTCATGAGTTGGGTTTTGCTGCGGGACGTGTGCTAAGGGGTTATTGACGTCCATAACGTTGATTCCCCACCAAGACGGATATTAGGCTACGGATCAGTGCAGTGGGGTAGTTATTACTCTATGGGGGCAGAGTGATCGTAGCATGACTATGAGCCAATGCAGTGGAGTCGTTATGACTTCATGGGGCAGAGTGGACATAGCAAGGACTAGTGGCTATGATTCAGTGCAGTGGAGTCGCCATAACTCCATGGGGCAGAGTGATCATAGCAAGGATTTGGGTGATCAAAGCGGTGGATATCGTATGCTTTATGCATTGAGTGAGAGATGTGAGGATGTTTGCTATGCTTGATTGTTTTCCATCATTATGACATGCACACCCCCCCCCCCCGTATCTGTACACCATATGTTAGTGTTACCTTAGAGTATTGTACGTCTTATTGTGCTAACTCTTTGGTTGCAGGTCTAGGTTCAAGTATGGTGGGGTAGTTATTACTCTATGGGGGCAGAGTGATCGTAGCAGGGCTATGAGCCAATGCAGTGGAGTCGTTATGACTTCATGGGGGCAGAGTGGACATAGCAAGGACTAGTGGCTATGATTCAGTGCAGTGGAGTCGCCATAACTCCATGGGGCAAAGTGATCATAGCAAGGATTTGGGTGATCAAAGCGGTGGATATCGTATGCTTTATGCATTGAGTGAGAGATGTGAGGATGTTTGGTATGCTTGATTGTTTGCCATCATTATGACATGCACACCCCACCCCGTATCTGTACACCATATGTTAGTGTTACCTTAGAGTATTGTACATCTTGTTGTGCTAACTCTTTGGTTGCAGGTCTAGGTTCAAGTATGGTTGTTTGCCATCATTATGACATGCACACCCCACCCCGTATCTGTACACCATATGTTAGTGTTACCTTAAAGTATTATACATCTTGTTGTGCTAACTCTTTGGTTGCAGGTCCAGGTTGAAGTATGGTTTAGTGTACCTGTTATTGTTCTGTTTTGCTGCTTATCGCTCATACCAGTCTAACCCAGAGTTTTATGGCTCTTCTTATTACTCTAGGTGCTCTCAAACGGGCAGACTAGAGACAAATTAGGTGGTATGCACGAGTAGATGTACCAGAGACGAGCAGGAGGCTTCGACGTATGAAATATATATTCTCCCTATGTCGCTGCTGGTCACTACTTTGGTAATTAGTAGTGAACCTTTCTTATTTTGTTTTAGAGACATTTTTCAAAGTTGTAATAACGATGATGTGGAACATAAGCTGTATTTTGAATTTTCCGATGTTATGATGATTATGGTTTAGTTCTCAGCTTATGCACTGTCTCGCCTGTTTTCTGTCAAGTATGTTATTATTATATTTTATTCTGTGCGCTGTGAGACATTCTACATGTTCCTTATTAGCTTAAATTCCCTTCTCTTCCTTTCTTTGACGGTCGTCCCGTGCTGGTCGGACATCAGCACAGCGTACTTTCATTGGAAATGTCGGCTGGTGCGGGATGGACCATCACATGAAGTTTAATGAGTAAAATAAAAGATTTTTAGGGTGATATCATCTTTCTGGCTTAGTAATTTCGAGGACGAAATTCTTTTAAGGCGGAAGGAATGTAACGTCCCGGATTTTTAGCGATGTAATAATTTATTTATTTAATTATATAATTTGGTTTAATAATTCAGAATGGTTTGAATTCAAATATTTGAATATTTAAATTCAGTATATAATAACTGGGATAATAGATTTAATTTTCAGAAATGTTCGGAAATGGTTAAAATGCTGTATTGCATAATTTAGATGGTATACGATATTTATTTTTGTTTATATTCAAGTTATAATAATGAATATATAATTTAAATGACAGTTGAACGTATTAATTATAATATAAATTATAATCTAGCCTATTACGTCGCGACAGTTCGTAATATTACGATTTGAACTTCAACAGAGTGTATAAGATCCTTTATTAGTCGGATTTCTTCGGAACGAGAAACGTTTGAATCTATTGAACGGTATTTTTCTAATGGAAGAGAAAAATAGAGATTTCGTATTATGAATTGTAAGTTATGTCCAAATCAAATTTTCAAATAGTCGCTTATGGAATCGTTTATAAAGAATAACGATATATTTTATTTTAATTAAATATTGGCTTTGAATTTAGACAGGATTTTTGAGATCTAGGTATAATTTAATTTTTAGAATTTTTCTGTAATTTTTATTTTGGAAAATAAACACTTTTTATTTTGAAGTATTTTGCACCCTAAATTAGCATTTTGGGGTTTCAAAAAATTAACTAACTAGTCTATGTTATTATAATTCTGTGATAGTGGCGCATTGCTTATCACTACGGCATATTTATATTCGTTGATCGTCATTTATAGATGAAAGGAGTTTTTCGTAGCGGGGTGCGCTATTTCTTAACTAAGAAGTAGTGTTTGATTTTATTTATATTTTTCGGTCAACTCACTTCATATTAATGATTGTATGCCTTAACATTGAAGTATGCTTAAAATAGAAGGACCCAACTTAAAATATCTCTTATTTGTATTGTTTCTCACGTTTGCGTAGTTGGTAAGAAAAGGTGTTTCCTTAGCCTAGAAGGAAGACCTGACAAATATATATGCGCGACCTGAATCAAAATGTATGTTTTTTTACTTCCGAAAGCTAAAACTCGAAGCCTCCAAGAACTTATTTCTTTCATAAATGATTCGAGAATAATAAAAATAATAAACGAAAGGAAATCCAAGTATACATTCATGTATACAATATCACTCTTAAACCTGTTGTTCTCTTGGAAAATAGAATATAAGTATATTGTATTCTTCACTCCTAAGTCTTCATACAAGTCCCTTCCATCACCGAGACATGCTCCAGCTACTACCTAGGTTCCAGCTAACCTACCTTTACTTAACCTCTAAGCTTTCACTAAGGCTTCCATTGCAAGGTGGATTTAGCAATATATAAGGGACGTTATTTGTTACGAACAACTGCTTCGTTCTAAGCTTTGAAACCAGGAGAGAAATATAAATGAATTCCCGACAACCCTCTCGTCACTTAAATATGTAAATAGGTGTCCAATGCAAAGAGGGGTTCATGCATGAGATTGAGAGCAGCATACAGGAGAGTGGCGGAATTTCAGACAGCAAGTAGCAAACTGGTAGAGAATGAGAGGAGCATTGGAGAAGAACTTAAGCTTGCGTTATGGTCAAATTGTGGAGGGTGCGTTTTGGATGGAAAGAATGGATGAGTAGTTACACAGCTTGCGTGAGTAGATAGGAGCAGCTATGCGTGTTCTTTTGAGCATGAGGACCACGGCGAGTTGATGGGTGCAGGGATTCAATGATTTAAAACTAGTGTGATGTACTGTACCAGAAAAGTTCATGTGAATACGGCGCAGGGATTAAATGGCAAAAGAAGAAAGAAAAAAAATACTATATGAAGGTGTACAGATGCGTTGGGGTGAGCTTGCAGGATGGAGAAAGAAATCATGGGTATGCGTGGGAGTAGAATTCAATGGTGATGAAGGTGACAGTGTGTTCGAAGTCCAATGTAGGAAAGGTTGCGCAAGTTGCAAGTAATTGTGTGCAAATAGAAGAGGAGGAGTAGTAGAGTCTAACGGTGTTTTCAGTTCGAAAATCAATGGAGTTTTGGGAATAAGAACTTGAGGAAATGGCCATGGACGTTAGAAAAAATAACTGGAGCAGGTACCGTGTTTTTGTTGGTTCGGGAAGATGAAATATGCGATGGGTTTTGTTGGGCCAAATATAATAAAGTAAAGCCTAGTTTTCTTTAATTCAATTCTAACTTATATAGGAACATTTTTGGTTACTCTAATCACATTAGTTTGGGCTGAATAGTTTTAATAGTCAGTTGGGGTTTTATTGTGCAACATACCTGAAATGCTCAAAATGATTTGGATAATGACCGTACTTTTCATGGGCGGGCAAATGTGGAAATATTATTGTCAGAAATAGAAATATTGGCAGCAGGTTCTTAAATTAAGGTAAGGTGTATGGAACATATGCTAACAAAAAGGAAGTTCATTGTAGCTCGATTATTAATTAAAAGTTAATTTTTAATGTAAACAAAAGTTTAGGGTATAGTGAAGATTAACTTAATTATTATTTAAAAGTTATTATAAATTAATTCGCTTAGAACTTGCGAAAGGTACAACTTTTCCATTCATAAACAGAATGTCATAAAATCAGGATCTGTTAGGATCGTACGCTCGCAGGCTACACAACGGAACTTGTCTGGAGAGATTTGGAGACTAGTTCAATTTATGGCAGAATTAAACGCTTGATATGATCAACCAAATGTTAACCTTTATTTAACAATTAACGACCAAGGTGAGAATTCACTAACTCTGTCCAGTTTTATAATTTTATAAATTTTATTTAATATTGATAAAAATAATTGAATGCTGTGTGCGTTGGTTGCTTGGATAATTTGCTTATTAATTGTTTGAAATTATAAACACAATTATGTATATAAATCGTTAGTTAAATATCGATTCTATTTATTTTATTATTTCATATTGATATGAAATAAGTGTTGATTAACATCTATGGATGCAGGGAAACAGTTTGGAGGAATCCCACGGGATTCCTCAACAATTATATTGTTGTTTTTCATATATTGCATTATATGATGTAACCAAGGTTTTAAATCTCAGATATCGGTCGCGTTTCGTCTCAGGGATTTTATAGACTCGGTCTCGTATCGAGGGAGATCTTGGACGAGATGAGCCTAACTTGGGAGTTCATCTCGGATTTTCATCTCGGGTCTGAAAGTTCATATCAGAACAATCTCGGGATACAAGATATGTTAAAAATGATATTCTAACAAAATGATTTTTATGAATGCTGTTAAAAACATAGTAACTTAAACTTAAAATGCAAAATAACTTTATTGTTCTTTATTTTACGAAAGATCATTCATAATCTAAACTGTAATATGCTTAAAGCAAAAATATTGTTAGATAGAAGACATTAAAAGGATCCAAAATATTAAAAAAATCAGCATAAATGCACCATAAAATACATAATTTCATAAGTAACATGTATGTAAAAAGACGAATATGAAAATCATAAGCATTGTAAAACATATACGAACATACAATACAGTCATTTAACATGAAAAATGTAAAATAACAAAAGATTAATATGGATAGATTTGAATTTTTTAATTATAGTTCTAGTTCAGGCGCAAATTTAAATTTTAACCAAAAAAACTAAGATCTCGGATGATATTCCATTATTTCGTCTCAGTCGGTATATCGTTCAATACTGCAATATCTCGGGCGATATATTCGAAAGGAGATTTAGTGTGATATTTGTTGTTTCGTTTCGGGATGAGCCCAAAACGAGATCTCGGGGGAGATCTCGGGCGATATTTGCAAGATTTGAAACAGTGGATGTAACAAATAATCTGTGATTGATTATTATGTTTTGGGATGTTGAATAACATTGATCTTAAATAATTGGTATTCAAATACCGTAGAATATATTCGAATATATTGGAAAGGAATTCGAGTTTTAAAAAAGGATAATATATTTTATTTAAATAAAAATTTAATGTAAATAAATTATTTTAATTTTATTAAAAGAAGAAGTTTGATTTATAACGATATTTATAAATGAACCGAAATTATTTTTATTAAACAGTCTAGAAATATAAATTTAAGAAATGAATTTATATAAAAAGAAAGGGGAAATCGGTTAGAAGGAAAAACGATGAACTTATTTCGATGTTCGAAATATGAATAGAATTGAAATAAATCAACACGGATTTATAATTATAATTCGATGATGTCGAACGTTATTAGAATAATTTTTTTAAAAATTATATAAAATGAAATTCATGATTTGACGAGATAATTAATATTTGGATTTGTTAACAAATAGGAAATCGAGATTTAAATTATAACTTAAAGTCGGTAGCCACCACCAACCGCCGTGTGCGAAGCATGGGTCTCATCTTAGTTATAACTTATAAAATGAGTTTATGGAATGAAATATGAAAATGAATTTATAAAACAACCAGATAAATTGAATTACAAAACTGTAATGGTATTTAATACTTAAATCAAGATTTGATTTAATAAAATGAGTCCTGATTTCTGTAAAGAAATAATATTCACATTTCAAAGTGGATAATGATTTAAAAGAAAATGGTTTGAAGATTTAGAATGGTTATAGAAGGAGATTGATAAATTTTTTAAAGATGATAAATTCATAAATGAATTTAGGAATGGAGTTGACCCGAAATGGTAATTTATTCAGACGTTCTGAACGATAATTGAATAGGATTTTTTGAAAGTGAGTTATATGTTGGAATTCTATTCTATTGAATTCAGAAAAGTACCATTTACTTTTTGGTTATAATCAAGATTTATTTATTTACATAATTAATTAATTATTTGTTTATTTATTTAAATAGAAGTTATATTTTTAAATTTAATATTTCAAAAGCAGAGATTATAATGCTACCTTTATAATCATAGATTTCCGTAACGAAGTGGATTCGTAAACTGAATAGAGAGTTGTGCGAACATTTTGTAAATAAGAAATTAAGAAATGGAGTTAAGAACATTAAAAACTGACTGAAATTAGTTATGTTGAATAGTTGTCTGAGTATCAATCTGATGTTGGTTTCGGCCTTCGGGGTTGATACTTGGGAAATTGTTCTCTTACTAAATTTACGGTTAGGGACAGATGGGCGTGGAAGGATGGTGATGCACGAATGAGATCGAGATGTTTTCTGATATCAATAAGAAATATTTTCTAAGATATAGAAATTAAATGGTTAAAATAAATGGAAATGTTTTCCAAGGATCGGAAAAAGCCAACGAGTTAGAAAAATATTTGGGTAAAAATATTGAAGGGGTCAGTGTTGATTGATGATTGATCGGTAAGATTTCATTTGGAAATACGACCGTTGTCTATACACATGTTTTTCTTTGATAGTTAGATCACCGACTATCAAAGTTTTTGATCATTTTGGTTGTCAATATGGAGAGACTGGGAACAGATTTATTATCTGAAAACCACTCCATATGGGCATTATCGTTTCGAATCAAATATATCGAAGGCAATTGAAGACGGAGTTTATGCAAGGGTTATTCTGACGATCCTAGGTAGAAATTTCCTAAGATGGATTTACAGAATAAATTCCTTCAGGTTGTCCAGTCCCAGGACAGCTTGAATGTCTGGCAGAGTATATCTAGTAGATCACGTAAGTTGATCGTTTCAAACGTATTTACGTTGGTGGCGGAGGAATTCGTTTCTCTTAGCTTTATACCCGTGATATTTTTGGAGAAATCAATTTGTGATTTGGCGGGTATGATGATGTGGCATTCAAAATTAATAAAGACGTAATCTGTATAGTGATACGTTATGGGCTCAAACCTCATCAATTGAGAAATGACAAAAATCGGGTAGGTTGTATGGCTAAGTGGGTCACACCCAATAAGGGTATATTTTCACCATCTAGAGAATATTCATATTTGTTACTTCTTCCAATTCTGTATCTCCCTGGAACGGTTATGTTGGTATACCAACCGTAAGGTGACAATATATTCAGAACATTCAAGCGAAATGAATGGTCGGTTATGTGTGGCCGAGTTACAAGATGTTCTCGTTGAACTCCAGTGTATCGCTTCTTGAGTACACTGATCGAAAGGTGGTTCCATACCTTGTCATAGTTGGATATCCATTACCCAAGTTGGATACCCATTACCCAATAAAAGCCCGCTGTTTTTGATTGTATATTATATATGTAGAGCATGAGATGAAAGCGTTCTACTAGATTTCTATTTACTTGATTTAGACATTATAATAATATCAGAAAATATTGATCTTAAGAAATATATTGGGTTATCGTAAGGTAAAAACCGTCTATGTTTATGTGTGGATCGGTCTTATGATTATCATTTCTTTTAAAAGGATTTTAAAAGTTAAACCAAGTGATTAGAGTTTACTCACACCAGTCACATGACTGACCCAGAGTTTATTTTTTTTTGTTTTCCCTAAACTCTTGGATGCCCAAATTTGTATGGGCAGTCAAGTAGTCGGGATTTTCCAAATACATGGAGGAGCTCGGAGCAGGAGGCTTCAGAGTTAGATATTTATAGAGTTTATTTCCGTTGTGATATTATATGATAATGGTATGTAGGTACAGTTACCAGTTTGTATTTCCAAAGTTGTTATATAATATATTTTATTTGTTCCGTTGTGAGATTCGTGTTTACTTTGTTATGTTGTGTTCTTCTTCTATTCTAAGTTTTCTTTCTTTCTGTTTCTCACCCTCTAACATCTTTCAATTAATGGTCTGGTATTTCCGATGCTTGAATAGTCAACACAGTGTGTTGTGTCAATTTTCAAGGTCGAAAATCCGTGTTCGTTACAGAACCCAAGTCATGGGACCCACCCTTATTTGATTTAAAATAAGTCTTTGGGTCCTCCTTCTCTAAAAGTGGTTAGGCATAAATGGTAACGAAGTAGGGTAGTTCACGGGGATGTCCACTTCCTCTATAAGCTTGTAAGGGTTCAACTAGGGACAGACTTGTTATATAAAATATATGTGGCCAATGCATGCTAACTAACTGTCTAAGGGAAGTCCTAAGCGACATAGAAGGCCTACCGTAATGTCAGTTAAGTAGTAACGTTCACAGTACTACTTCTCATATTACAAATGAGAGTATAGATGTTAAGAACGTTGACGTATTAGGATGAGGTCTTAAGGGGCTAGGGGTCTGTCTCAGGGTTATAAGAGATCATAAGAATCCACCTTTAATAGGGCCATAAGTGACCAAGAATTCCCACCTCGTTGGCGTTTTACCCTAAAAACACGGATGGGCGATTGACTTGGATATCTACCCCATTAGTCAGATACTTGGTGTTTGTTGTGTGCTGCATAGACATACCTTGACATAAATAACCTGCTAAAAAAAATATAGGGTTTGGACATTAAGTAACACTATATTTCAGTCACACAGAATTTTATGTTCTGACCCCTCTCCTCAACATATCCCACAAATCTGTAGATGGGGTAAAATCCTTGGACGAATCATGATTGAAGCTGATGAAGAAGACGAAGTTATTATGCTATTATTGGTAGTTATTGCTTTACTTCTTTTGGAAACTTGTGAGAATGAACTATTTGATGTACCCATTGAACAGATGTAACTACGACTGTTGTATTTATGTGGTTTTTAAATAATGGTACATCTTATTTGAATATTATAATTTCTCTTTCCGCAGTGTGAGATTTTCATTGGAAGTATGTGTATAAATTCTTTGCAAATGTAGTCTTTACAGGAACCAACGACCCATTTAGAATGGGTCTAAGTTTCGATGGGCCTTTTCTGGGTCGAAATTCAGGCCCATTCCGGGCAGGTTGTTAAATTTGGTATCAGAGCTTAGGTTACCCGATTATAAGGGAACTACACGTATGACAGGCGTATTTGTAATTTGAAAAATATTTTTCAAACTATATTTATATATATAATATATATTTAACCCAAAAAGCATACACATTTATACTAGGCATCTTTATCCTTTTCTTCCTTTTTCAGCTTACGTACTATCTCAGGAGTATCCACTAATGGATTCTTCCTTTTCTTTTCAAATAGTAGAATGACCGAAAATTCTAATGAGCAGAGTAACCAGGCAAGACCCCGATACTTGCCAGTGTGGTTCCAGTAGTACCTCCATACTGTGGAATAGGTCTCCTGCCGCTGAGGTGGCCTTTGACTTTTCGAACTACTATAAGACCTTTATGAATCTTGGAGGGAAGTCGTTTTCTAGGAAAGAAAGCTTTACCAATACGTAGTCTTGGTTGATGGACTGTGAAAGAATCTTTGAAGCTACTGGCCGGCCTTATGAGGATAAGAGAAGAATAGTGGCCTGACACTCAAAGGATGAGGCCCTAGAATGGTGGAACTTAGTATCGGTGGAGAACGAGGGCCATATTTTTACATGGTCCGGATGCAAGACGCATTTTGAAGAGACGTTTTTGCTAAGGGTAGAAATGACTATCCATCTAGAGAAATTCATCCACCTCAAGCATGGAAGCTTGAGCCTGCAAAAGTATGTATCCAAATTTTTCGAGCCATGTAAGTTTGGAAGAGAATTGGTAGACACCCCCATGAACAAAGCCCTTAGATTTGTTAAAGGACTGAACTTTTCATTGAAAGAGACCTTATTAGCCCAAGTAACGTTTGGGGCAACTTTTGAGACTCTAATTGAGACAGCTATTTTATGCACGGCGGAAGGCGCCAAGGAGGAGAAAGATGAAGAGAAGAGAGAAGGAATATCCAACAAAAATAAGAAGAAGGAATGGTGGAAGAATAAGAAAAAGAACAAATTCAAAAAGGACGCAAAGACTTATACGAGGTGCCACAAGGGCCATGAGGCCAAGGATTGTAGGAGCTCGTTAGCGAAAAAGGAGTTCAAGGGAAAATGTTACAAATTCCAGGAAGATAGACACATGTCCAAAGACTTCCCAAAGCCCAAAGTTGTCAAGAGTGGCCAGTACTGTGCAATAGAGGCAGCATCAATTCAAAGCCGACCCCAAGAGACTACGGGAAGACCGCACTTGAAGGTATAACCACTGTTTTAGGAAATTAAATATACACGTTGTTTGATTCTGGAGCGACCCATTCTTTTATCTCCAAACGATTAGTAAATCTGTTGAATCATTCCATATCTATCTCGGATAGTCCGATAGAGGTGGCCAACCCTATTGGAGGATCTAAGTATCTTAAGCTGTTGTCCAAAGACCTAGTATTGGAGGTCGAAAATGTCGAGTTCCATTGTGAATCATATGCATTGGATTTTAAGGTGTATGACCTTTATCCTGGGTATGGACTGGCTATCATTTTATGGGGTCGTCCTAGATTGCGATAAGAGGAACGTTCGTCTTAGAAGCCAAGGAGGACGTAACCTGAATATTCCTTGTAATGTTAGAAACAAGAACAAAGCCTTATTATATTCCTTATCATCTAGTTTTGAAGGACCATCTTCGGTTCCTATAGTTTGTGAGTTCTTGGATGTTTTTGAGGAAGTCACGGGACTTCCAACACACAAAGAAGTCTCTTTTCGTATTGACCTGGAGAAGGATGTTAGACCCGTAGCACTACCCTTGAGGCATATTGCGCCCAAGGAAAGAAGGGAGTTAGATAAACAAATTTCAGAGCTATTGCAAAAAGGTTTCTTTTGTCAAAGTACTGCAGAATGGGGTGCACCTATTGTATTTACCACCAAAGCAGATGGATCTTTGAGACATTGTGTGGATTATAGGGAACTTAATAAATTGACCAAGAAGAATAGTTACCCTTTACCAATCGACGACCTTTTTGACCACTTGGGAGGAGCCCGAGTATTTTCCCAACTAGGCCTTGCTACTGGATTTCACCAATTAAGAATTGCGTAGAACAGCAAGGTCAAAACTGTTGTAACACCACATGTCCATTAATGTCACTCACTAAGGGAATGCATTAACTTTCATGGAGTATTATAAGAGTAAAGAACAGAATATCACAAGATAGATATATAAAATAGTACTTAAGAAAATTTAAAATTTATTCATTGCAGCGGAAAAGCAAAACGTGTTTGGTTACAACATCAAAACCACATACTAGATTCAAGTACACAAATATCCATCTTGTACAAAATTATTATTAGAGTACATAAAAGTAAAATCATAATCCCACTCCAAATAGCCATAATGGAAAAGAGATAAAGCTGAGCATTACTTTCAACACTTCCAAGCACTTCAAGAAGAAAGAGATCCAAGTCAAGCTTCACTAATCCCACCCTGAGGACCTGGGGGGAAGAAAGAAAAGAGACGAAACAAAAAGGGGTTAGACATACGTCTGGCGAGTCTAGTGACTATAGCAATATAATCAGTAAAGTAACAGGATAAGAACATAAAATAGGTATAAGAGATGACTGTAACATAAGTAGATATGACAAGGTAAATAAGATGAACAAGATGTGACGTTGATTGCACTTCAAATCACTATAAGATAATTCCTACACTGCACCAATACTAGTTCCATACTGAAAGTTGATCCCTCTTACTAAACATAATAATAATAATGGTAGTTTCCTGGCTGCTATCATAGGTGCCGCCTGCTCCTATCTCCACTAGTTGTACCCACTACTCTCCCCATTCGATCGACTCCCTAACTCGTAGATACCCATGCTGGTCCCACAGTAGGGTGTATCACTCCCTAAAGTGGCAACCGATACAACTAAAAGGCACAGCTTATATCTACACGATGCAACAACGTCTTATCTACCAGCCCGGACCCATGCACGCACATGACTCCGTTGGACTTGCATTGCCACCGCTAACTCTTTATTAACCTCTTACAATCAAACCCAGTAAGCGTGTCCCGTCCTCGACCTAGTTCGAGCTCACATAGAAAAAAATGGGTTACTGGTTGAAAGGGGTCCCACACTTGACACAAGCTTCACTCCTAAGCTTGGCCCCCATTAGGAATTCCCACTTAACCCCTCTTTATTCTCATGTCTAATCACATGTTTCACCTTGGTTAAGTGCTTCTAGTTATATTTCACATGTCACCCATGTTACCCACTTAACTCCCACGTCTTACTACATGTCTTATCTTGGTTAAGTGTTCATTAATTCATTATAACCGTAATCTTGTAAGATCTCCCACATTAGATTGTCGTTTTGCGGTTGCTGGATATGTCGGGTGGTTCCGGGCAGTGTTATACCTGTAACGTCCTGCATTTTTCGACGATTAACGTTGAAAGATTGAAACAATTAAATATTTGATTTGAAATCAAATTGGAGATTTATATAGAGTTCATTTATTTAATTTATTAAATAAGTATATTTTTATTTGATAAATATAAGTGTGTATCATCGATTTATTTTACAGGTGAAAATAGCGATGTTTCAGGCGATTTTAGAATTCGATGAAATAAATTCCATCGGATCAGTAATAGAGTATTGTTGCTGGATTTTGTATTTCATAACATTTAAATTTATCGATTTAACATACGATCAGTAAATGTCGAAGAATAATTAAATCGAATTTAATTTTAATCGTCAGTTTAAATTTATATCTTCACCATACGATCAAATTGGACTTCAAAACCTGTTCCAGGGAGTTCAGAACAGTGGCATAACCCTAGAAGTGTTGTTTGTTGCGTTCAAATAAGAGTTCGAATACACGTGATATTTTTAAATTAAACAGATTCATATTGGTTCAAATTAATTTAGGTCCACGCATATTAATTCCTTTCTCTATACGCTGAAAATAATTTTCCCTTCTACTGTAAGCTTTCCAACAAGGTACACTATAACTCTATTTTTTCATATACCTACCAATAGCCTTAGCTTCTCCTTTCAATTCATTTCGAATTGGCAAATTTACTTAAGAACAAAGGGGTAGCCTACGCTAGCTTGCTGCATCGTTCTTTCACAATCACCTTCTTTCTTTCACTTCAAAGTTTTTCTACAAACCTAACTCCTAATTTCAACGCCTAAATCCTACCTTGTACCCTTTGGAGATGGACGTCGTTCTTATCATCAAAACGTCCACCTATAAATTGAACTCTCGCTATGTGCTCCCCATTCCCATCGAAGCCTTTACTTTTCTCGTCATTTTTTCCATTCTACAAGCAGAGAGCTTTTGCCTTAAATTCATTTCTTCCATTTCTAAAAACCTGAAATCAACTAAATTACTTCCATTCCCTTTTCCCAGTCAAACCAAATACCACTGAATATAACCCAAATCGATTCGATCGATCCACAATAAAAAAAAGAGTTCGCAATTTGAAATCGCGAGTGAAACCGCCGGTCCTGTGGAGTTCGACACAGCCAGAGACAACGATGGTAATGGGAGCGACTTTGGTTGTATATTCAAAAGGGAGCGAGGGTGGTGCGAGTACTGATGAAGTCGAACTGGGTATTTGAGGTCAGTGCAATTTAAGGAAAACAATATCGTGAGTAGAGTAGAGTGTGATTGGGATGTTGATCTAACAGGAAGGAGGTTGAGGGTGCAAAGTGTTGAAAGGTCTAACGTTGTCTAGTATAGTGCGACACTGGTACTGGCGTTGGAGTTTGAACTAGGGTGCGTTGTTGAAGGATTGGATGCTAGAAAGCGCTGTAGTGGGATTTTTGGAGTTCGAATGGGTGTGCTAAGATTGAAGAAGGGTGTTCTGATGCTTGGGGGTGAGACTGGATGGAGTGAGAGGTCTGAGGTGCTGGGTTATTTGGATTTCGACAGTAAAGTTTTAGGAGTTCAGATTTGGATTTCTTTTTTTGAACATGGTGTGATGGATGCCTAGACCGTGAACGCTGAAAGGTTGAGGCATTGGCATTGGTGTTAGATCGGTTTGTGGTGTAAAGGCAGTAGTGAAGGATGATTAAATGAAATGGTGGATCATCTATAAGCTATTCAAGGAAATGCCGAAGATAGTTTGGGGCTCATTTTCGTGAATTTAGTAATTCGAAGATCGAAAGGTATATCTTTTACTAAATTTAAATACGTAGAAAATTTAATTAATTCCATGGTAGTTAATTTAAATTATAATCATTTAATCATTAAATATAAAATAAATATATCGTAGGAATAAATTAATTCAAGACATTTCTAGACAGTCCGTAGACGCAGATATGGAATTAAAATGGAATATTCAACAAATGAGGAAATATCGAGGTGAGTTAAACTCACTCAGTTAAATTATTGGGAAGTATTTTTAATAGTTCAAATTTTATTGCTTGCTTGTCGGATGATAAATTGCTTGATATAAAGTGATAATATTATATAATAATAATATTAGGGATTGATGATTGGATAATGCCCGTAGTACCATTAGCGGATGCCCGCAGTTTCATTAGCAGATGATTTTCCATATACGCTCCACAATATATATAGTGGATGACCTTCTATACCGCGATATCCTGCCTCGGAGCAGGATGGGTATTATTATTATTGTTGTTGTTGTTGTTGACTAACATCTGTGGATGCAGGAAAAACAGGTTGGAGGGGTCCAACTGGATTCCTCAACATTTATTTATTTATGTTTTCCCATATATGTTGATATGATTGATACCATGTGATAGTTTATGATATATTGGATGTGTAAGTAACCCTACTCTTGATTTTGGGTATTTTTAAATGCACAAGGTAATATATGGATTTTTACAATAGAATGTGAAATATAAAAATATTAAAAGGAAATTTTAGATACCAAATTTATAAATAGAAATGAAAGTAAAGATGAATATTGAATTTTTAATTATATAAGGAAGTGGATTATTATTATCTTATTAGTAAATAATGAAGTAAAGTATTTCTATTAAATATAAAAATGTGGAAATGAATTATTATTTAGTTAATAATAATCAGAGCGATAATTGAGTAATTAGAATTCATTTAGTGAAATTATGAAGTACAATAACTCGTTATAATTAAAGGAAATTTATATTTCAAATAGAATATTTATTAATAGAATATTAAAGGTAAAAAGTTATTTTTAATAAATGAAATATGAAGTAGATTCTATAAACAATGTTTATAAAGAAGTAGGACATTCGAGAATTTAAAAACATAATTCAAATGTAAATTTGGGAAAAAATAGAAATGCTGGTTGAAGCTAATATTTTAAATATATTGAATTATGAAGGAAATTACAAATAAGGTTATATGAAATAACTCTATAATTAGATGTTATAATAGGATTGGAACTTGAAATTTGAAATCAACTCTAGTATGGATTCGTATTCACAATTAAAGTGAATAAAGCGAATAAAGCAAGTAATGTGAAAAATAGAAATTTGTAAAAGCTAGAAAAGGGTTTTAAATTATAAATTTGCATTTAAATAGAATTAATTTAAATAATATAATATAAATTATATTAAATAATTTTACATATGATAAATAATAATAATTATTATTATTTGTAAATGATAGTAATGTATGAATGTTTCAGAACAGAAGTCATAAACAGAATGGAATGAAGTTTCAAACATATATAGATGTTCGTAAAATATTTATGAGTTAAAGACTTGTTAAAAACCTAGTTTACAAATGTAAACGAATTTGAGTTGGTTAATAAAAATTCATTGTTATAAGGAAAATCTTGTTTTTCTTTAGGAATAAATATTTAGCAAATGTTTTGCAAATCAAACCCTTAAGGGAATATTTTATAAAGGTTGTAGCGACGTTTTGTAAATGTTATTTATAAGTAAAATATTTGAATGGTTATAAAATTTAGATAAACATCTCAAATAGTAATTGATATTTGAAATTTCTATTCGTCTAGAAATTAAGTAATGAAGTTAATGGAATTTGTGACGATCCCAAAATCCGAGGGGCGGTATTAAGGATAATCATTAGGAAATAACACATTAATCATCATAGCAAAGTACAGATAATAGCAGAAACAATAAATAAAATAATTTTACATGGATATGACAGCGGAATCACAACATGTAGGAATATCAGAATAGCATAACGTGGGATATACTTAGCAAAAAGAAAGGGAAGTGATCAGTTATCATCGCCAGAGGCGGAATACATACATGCAGTGACATAATAAGAGTATCAGTCTACATCGCCGAAGGCGGAATACATATACATATAGTGAGAAATACGGAAAGTAAATCAGTCTGCATCGCCAGTGGCGGAATCATAACATAAATACAGGAATGGCGGAAAATATCTAAGTCATCTCTATGAAGTCAGCCTCGCCATGAGCCAAAAGTGTACGCTAAGCAGCTGTGCAGAACCAAAAACCACCTGTCACCTGTGTACTAGGCTGCCCGTGTGAAAATAAGGGCACCCGCGTTTGCAAAGTGAAACAAACAACGAGTTAGTCATGGGGACTGGTATGAGGAATCCATTTAACAGTTAAACAATAGTAATAGCAAATCATAGGACCACGCCACTTTCGCGGAACGGGTTTACTCCAGTGATTGCTAGGGCATTTAAGACAAGGTAAATTCTTTTTAAACGACGCAATGCTTTTAGAAAGAATGAAGCTATTATAAGACTCAGGTCCCATCACACAATGCAACGCAAGCCGGAGGATAGAGTTTTACCTTATAATAGCCAAATATGCTTGATACGTATAAAGCAAAATCATTTGATATTATTACTAGTGCATATATGTTTCAAAAACGAATAGCATCATAAATATCAATCATAGGCGGCATAGCTACCATATACTATGTCACCATACTAGTACTAAAATCAAGTCCGTTATTTCGTATTGGAAATTGGATTTCCGTCATGAGTCGAGGCAAGGGGCAAGCTCCTCTCCGCTTCGAGACACTCTAGCAAATGCCTCAGGATTACGCACACTGGGTAACCCCTGGATCGGCTGGGCCGGTCCTCACTTACGTTAGAGGATTGGCAATTCCTGAACACACGTTTCCCGGTCCTTACAGACCTATAATCGAGGCGCCTCGCATTCCAACAACCACAAAGGTGAAAAATAGATATATATGTCAGGGCTGGTAAGTCACTGACACCACCATAGCTAGAAAGAAACGTCGTGCTCTCCCAGCGGCCCGTATCCCGTTTTTAACTCATACCGGGGTGTGAGGTTCGCGAATCTACGAAATACACAAAGCTAGGCCACGTAGGCCTTGCTTTGATCATCATCCACAAGACTTTGCTTTGCAACAGAAGCCTTGATCACAGCATCTTGGCATGCCACATAGGCAGTCCACTCCATACGATTGATTTCCATCGATATATAACCTCTAAGCTCGTACGTCTCAGAGAAGGGCGTTAAGCAAAAGAATAAATTCTCCGCCGCCAAACAGATATATATTTAACAGAGATCAATCAGTATAGAACTGTAACACCCCACGCCCGCTATAGTCACTCACTAAGGGAATGCCATAACATCGGTGGAGTATTTTAGTGAATATAGAACAGAAAAATCACACCAAGACAGATATAAACAGTATTTGAAATTTAAAACATCATCTCATAACAGCGGAAATAAACATGTCTGGTTACATCATAAAACCATGATAAAAGTTAAGTACAATATCTGTCAAAATAAAGAAGTACATAATCCCACTCTCTCATACAATAGCCATAAGAAAAGAAAAAAATAACTGGATAACTGGAGCTTTACATCTACCCAAGCTCCTCAAGACTGGAAACAGAAATCCGATCAAGCTCTACTACCGCTAGGATCCACCGTAGGACCTGAGGGTTGGAAAAAAAGATAAAAACAACGGGGTCAGACATGAGTCTGAGTGAGTCCTATAACTTTAACAATAGAATCATTAAAGTAACCAGAGAAGACATAAACTTGACCACGGTAATATCTGGGGATGAATGGCTACACTAAGCAGCTTGGTAGACTTAGGATAAACTAAGATAACCGTCAGGACGCATCTACCCACCCAAGGATAATTACTAACTGCACCACACCAGTCATTTCCTACTTAAGGGTTGATCCCTTCCAAGGACTTAGAAAATTTCCCCAGTAGTTCCATGTACTCCTAGCCCACTACATAGGTGCCGTCTGCCCCTATCTCCACTAGGTGTACCCAGTAATTCTTACTTAGTAGTTTCGTGTACCCCTTCATAGGTGCCGTCTGCCCCTATTTCCACTAGGCGTACCCACTACTCCCCAAGCGATCGGCTCCCTACCGTAGATACCCGTGCTGGTCCCACAGTGGGGTGTATCACTCCCCTAAAGTGGCTACCCAATACTAACGGTGCACGGCTTTATATCTACACGATGCAACAACGGCTTATCTACCAGCCCGGGCCCACACACGCATATGAAGCCCGTTGGACTTGCGTTGCCACCGCTAACCCGTTTTGGCCTCTTATAATCAAGCCCAATATGCGTGTCCCGTCACTCGACTTGGGTCGAGCCCACAAAGATACGTTTGGGATATTGGTTGAAATGGGCCCCCACAAGCTACCCACTTAAGCTTGTCAAATATCTAGTGTATCCCACTTAACCCTTTAATCATGTTTAATTACATGTTTCCACTTGGTTAAGTATTCTAATCGTATTTTCTATTGCCACCCAAGGCAACCCACTAGATTCCACATGCCACCCAAGGCAACCACCAAATTTCCTCATGCCACCCAAGGCACCCACTTAACCCCTCATGTCCCACTACATGCTATTATGGTTAAGTGTTTCTTAATTAATTAAGACCGTGATTTCCCGTAAAGACCTCCCACATTAGACTGACTGTTATGACCGCCTGGTTAAGCCGGTAGAATCCGGGCAGTCTTACGTCATAACAGAGTCTAACCTCGTGTCTTTACCTTAATCACGTATTTAATTTATGGCTAAGACCTCTCACATTGGGCTGACATTTGTAGCAACTGGTTAAGCCGGTCGGGTCCGGGCAGTTTTACACTACAAATGAGTCCAACCTCGTGTCTTAGTCGATTAATTATACCTAATTAATCACCCCCATATTAATTATCCCTAATTAATATCAAGTTTTCCATAACATGGGTAGACCTAACTCAATAGGTAAATTCCCATGGGGTAGACCTAACTCAATAGGTAAATTCCCACTTATGGTAATTTATTTTTATGGTATGCTTAATCATACCCAAACATTCATTAATTAACATATTTACCAACCCCATCGTTCCCCACGTAAATCGTTCTCGTTACATGACATAATAAGGGGAAGATCATCACAAATATCATGGGTTTAGCATACAACTTTGTCATGGGTTAAGAGGATGTCAACTTGCATATATGAGCATATATTAACCCAACTACATACAACCCAAACTTGAATATTATCATACACATGGTTTGCATAACATGTTGTATATGAGCTTGCATATTATCATACACATATCTTGCATAACATGTTGAACTTGCATATAGGCATTCTCAATCTTGCATAACATGTTAAACATGCATTTAAGCATACACATAACTAGCATAAGCATTCACATACTTGCATAGGCATTCACATACTTGCATAACTTGCATATCATGTCATTTAAGCATATACATATCTTGCATAAGTATTCATATACTCGCATAAGCATGCATAACTTGCATATCACATAAATCTTGCATTTAACCATATACATGACTTGCATAAGCATCCATACACTTGCATAAGCATGCATAACTTGCATATCACATAAATCTTGCATTTAACCATATACATGACTTGCATAAGCATCCATACACTTGCATAAGCATGCATAACTTGCATATCACTTTCAACTTGCATTTAAACATACACTTAACTTGCATATCTCACTTTGATAAACATGCATAATTCCACTTATTAAATATGCATAAATCCACTTATTAAACATGCATATATCAACTTGTTAAACATGCATAAATCAACTTATTAAGCATGCATAAACCAACTTATCAAATATGCATAAACATAGAACAACATAGAGTAACATATCATTATACATGATTCATACTCACTAATCCGCATTTAAGACCATAAGTCTCATTACACCCAATCTACTTACTTTAACAATTGATGTTAAAGTGATAGAAACTCACCAAACTCAAGATTAACCAACTTGTGAAGAGAGATTAGTTGCTAATTATGATGATGGTGAGGATTAGAGAATGATATGAGAGGGATTAGCTTGAAACTTCCTCCTTAGATTAATGGAGACTCCTTTTAGGATTTGATTTGGCGGCATGAGGCCATTATTTCTATTTTTGGTGAGGATTAAGGTAGGTTTAGGGTGTATTTATAGATTAAGAAAGTGTTTTAGGCCCTTGGATTAACCCTAGATTAATTTAGGTCCATTAGATTTAGGAAACCTCTAGAACCAGACCCAGCCCTAACCAGAAAATCAGATCTGGTGCACCCAAGCACCCTGGCTCGACACACCATGTCGACAGGCAAGTCGACAGGCATGTCGACACCCCTGTCGACAGGCCTGTCGACAGCCCTGTCGACATGCTTAGGCGGGAATCCTCCCGCCTGGCCCCGCTGGTTCTAAATTTAAATTTAAATTTAAATTCCTAAATCTGTTTTTATCTCTAATTTTTCTGCAAACTTCCTTGGGCCATAACCAGGCCATACGGACTCCGATTTTCGAAAACTCGGACTCTATTTCGCGTATTTTTCCGAGACGAACGCAATAACGCAGCCCGTTACCCCCAATTCCCACATCTGAGATTATTTATCCTGTAATTAGTGAATTTTAGTATTAACCCAAAATTCGGGGTGTTACATTCTCCCCTCCTTAAAGGATTTCGTCCCCGAAATCTCTAAGCTAAGGAGAATGCATATCCTACCATCCAAACAACCATCTACTCAAACCATCAACCACTGGCATCCATTGTCCTTAAAACAATTTCTAATGATGTATGAGCATATGCAAAAAGTGTGTGTATATGTTCCCTATCTAATGTATGAACATATGAAAACCATGATAGTGCCATGCATCCATTATGTATGCAAGAGAACCCTATCGACACATACAATATCTACATGAGTGCACAATCATTCACCAAAATGCATCATTCATGTGATAACACAACCATTATACATCCATAAATATATCTTCCTACACACAATTTTTATGCAATATGCAATATGAAGTGACTGAGCCGATCTAGTGCCTAGAGTGTGTGTATATGCATCCACGAGCAACCACTAGCAAACACTTGCATCCACTTGCATCCATCAACCATAACATGTCTCAAACACATGTTTCAACCATAGGTTTACCCTATCTAAAGGTCAAAGGTACTAACGAGAGGACATACCAAAGATAAGATAAGTACTAGACAAGCGATAAAGGAGAAAGTAAAGACATACCCTCAAAAAGAAATGGGTACAATGAACGCATCTTCGCTTCCGTCTCCCAAGTTGCGTTGCTCTCATCTTCTCCCCATTGCACTTTGACTAGCTGAACCTCTCGATTCCTCAATTTCCTAGTCTCTGACCCAAGGATGCGAGTAGGAGCTCGTCGAATCGTCGCATCACGCTCAACCTCCATATCCCTAAGCAAGCTCGGCTCTACCACCTCTGCGGTCTCATGTAAGCATTTCCTCAAATGGGACACATGGAATACATCATGGACACCACTAAGTCTGTCAGGCAACTCCACTCTATATGCCATCCGTCCAATCCTTTCCTTGATAGGAAACGGCCCAACAAACCTTGGTGCTAACTTCCCAACGGATCCGAAGCGAACAACATTTCTCAACGGAGATACCTTGACAAAAACCATATCCCCTACCTCAAACTCAAGATCCGTCCTTCTCTTGTCCGCATAAGATTTTTGCCTATCCTGCGCTGCTTTCATCCTTCTTCGAATCAAGTCAATCTTCTCAGAAGTCTCCCTAATCATATCAGGCCCAAGCAAGATCTTATCCGTAGATTCCCACCAACATGTAGGCGATCGACAAGGCCTTCCATAGAGAGCTTCGAAAGGAGCCATACCAATACTGGACTGAAAGCTGTTATTATATGCGAACTCCACCAGTGGAAGATGCTCTTCCCATGTACCTCCAAAATCTAAGATACAAAGCCTCAAAAGGTCTTCTGGAACACGATTCACCCTCTCAGTCTGGCCGTCTGTCTGAGGATGATATGCGGTGCTCAGACACAATTGAGTCCCCACTGCTTCTTGCAAACTTCTCCAGAACTCGCTAGTGAAGATAGGATCTCGATCACTAACTATGCTAGAGGGTACCCCATGTAATCGAACTATCTCTCGAAGATATACTGAAGCTAGCCATGGAGCAGTCCTCTTGCTCTTCATAGGTATGAAATGGGCGCTCTTAGTAAGTCTATCTACCACCACCCAAATTCCTGTATTACCCTTCCTCGACCTGGGTAACCCGTCAATAAAATCCATCGAGACGCTATCCCACTTCCATTGCGGAACCTCCAATGGGTGAAGCAACCCACCTGGTTTCCTTTGCTCCGCCTTCACTTGCTGACATACCAAGCATCGAGCTACATATTCGGCCACATCTTTCTTCATACCGGCCCAGAAGAAAACCCTCTTCATGTCTTGGTACATCTTATCCCCACCGGGATGAATGGTCATCCTAGAACGGTGTGCGTCATCAAGAATAGCCTTCCTCAAACCCTCGCCTTGCGGTACACAAAGTCTACCGTCTCTACGCAAGTGCCCCCTATCATCTAGGGTGTACCTACTCAAATGGCTGGACGACTCCCCCCTTATGAGTTTCTCTACTAACTCAACCAACTGTGGGTCGCCCCTCTGTGCTTCCCCAATCCGCCCCAAAAGAGTAGGTCTAACTTCCAAAGAAGCTAGCAAACCGGGTACATAGTCAACGGAAGGTCTGAAATCAAACATCGAGATAAACTCCAAGTTTCGTCGTTCCACGAACAATGGACTCAAGGACAACCTCTTCCTACTCAAGGCGTCCGCCACCACGTTACCCTTGCCAGGGGTATACAATATCTCGAAGTCATAGGATGCTAAGAACTCCATCCACCTTTGCTGTCTTAAGTTTAAATCCTTCTGAGAGAATAAGTACTTCAATGATTTATGGTCAGTGAACAACTCGAATCTCTCACCAAGAAGATAATGGCGCCAAATCTTAAGCGCAAAAACAATAGCGGCCAACTCTAAATCATGGGTAGGGTAATTTTTCTCATGTGCCCTCAACTGCCTTCCACCGTAGGCTATTACCCTTCCCTCTTGCATTAAGACTGCGCCAAGGCCTGTCCCACAGGCATCGGTATAGACAACAAATGGCTTGCTCCCATCTGGCAACACTAAAACTGGAGCGGTGGTTAAAGCTCTCTTTAACCGTCGGAACGCATCATCACAATCTACGTCCCATGTGAAAACAAGATTCTTCTTTGTTAAGCGGGTTAATGGGGCTGATATCTTCGCGAAGTCTTTGATAAACTTCCTATAATAACCTGCCAACCCCAAGAAACTTCTTACTTCGGTAGCATTCTTCGGAACCTTCCAATCCTGAATTGATACTACCTTCGCGGGATCCACAGCTATCCCTTCCTTGGAGACCACATGCCCCAAGAACCGCACTTCCCTCCTCCAGAAGTGACATTTAGAGAATTTAGCCTTAAGACTATGTGCTCGAAGAGTCTTCAATACTTCCCCAAGATGTAGGGCATGCTCTTCTTCACTCTTAGAAAATACTAAGATATCATCCACAAAGACCACCACAAATTTATTAAGGAACTCCCTGAACACCCTACTCATCAAATCAACAAAGTATGCAGGGGCGTTCGTCAATCCAAATGGCATCACCAGCCACTCATAGAAACCATCCGGAGTCCTAAAGGCAGTCTTGTCTATGCTATCCTCAGCCACCCTCAACTAATGAAACCCCGTGGCTAAGTCCAACTGAGAAAATACTGAAGCGCCAACCAACTGATCGAAAAGATCATCAATCCTCGGCAATGGGTGTCTATTCTTCTTTGTGAGCTTGTTGAGTTCTCTATAGTCTACACAAAGTCTGAGGGACCCATCCGCCTTTGTAGCGAATACTACTGGAGCACCCCACTCCGATATGCTCCGTCTTATGAACCCCTTCTCAAGCAACTCCCCTACCTGCTTATGGAGTTCCCTCCTCTCACGAGGAGCCATGTGGCGCACTGGTAAAGATACCGGTTTAGCATTATCCACCAAATATATTCGGAAGTCAATCTCCCGCTTCGGAGGTAAGCCCTTCACCTCCTCAAACACATCCGGATATTCCCGGACCACTCTAATAGATTGCAAACTCTCGACCGAAGCGTTAAGCGATTCAAGATAACTTAGCATAACAGAGTCCATGGGATTACAAGAAATCTCGAGAGTGTTACCCAAGCGGGTCATGAGCCTAACAACTCTCCTTTCGCAATCAAGAATGGCACCATTACTGGATAACCAGTCCATGCCCAAAATCAACCCATAGCCCGTGAAGCCCAACACAAAAGCATCACATCTAAACTCAATGCTAAGTATAGAAATCTTCAAACCCAAACATATCATGGACAAATAAGTGGAGCCCCCAATTGGGTTTGAAACAACCAAGGGATCATCTACCAGACTGGTGTCTAGGTGCAGTGACTCAACTAATGATGATGAAATAAACGAATGCGATGCGCCTGAATCAAACAATGTACGGACAGGATGGTCAAATAGAAAAACCAGACTTTCAACGGAAATAGTTCTACCTCTCTCCTGAATCGGTGGAACCGCGAGAGCCTGTACTTGCCCCCTAGCCTGACTCGGTGCCATAAGAGCTTGCACCTGTCCTCCTGAGGTAGATCCCGTCCTTTGCCCTTTCTTAGGGCAATCCTTCACTAAGTGCCCTGCTTCGCCACAGTGGAAGCAACCGGTCTTCTTCTTCTTACGACAATCCTTGCTTAGGTGGCCAGGTGTCCCACAATTGAAACACTTCTTCTTCTTGCCCTTGCCACCGTTGCTTTTCCCACCTTTGCTTTGCTGTTGTTGAGGTCTCTTTTGATCTCCCTTCTTCTCGGGTGCCTTATTAGCATTAGGACCCTTCTCTTCCTCATACATGAGTGCCATGTCAACTAGCTTCTCAAAGGTGGCCCCCATAGGGATGTGAGTCATAGCCAACCCATGCATCGGTTCATTCAAGCCTTTCACGAACCTCAAAGCCTTCTTCTCCGGTGTATTCACCATATCTAGGCCAAACCTTGCCAATTGATTAAACTTGTTAACATATTCCTTCACCGAAAGATTTCCTTGCTTTAGAGTCAAGAATCTTTCCATATACAAGTTTTCCTCCGCCCTTGAGAGAAACTTTGCCACAAATCTTTGCCTAAAATCCGCCCAAGAGTCAACGGGGCGTTCTCCATTAGTGACCTCCCACCAGAATGAGGCCTCCCCCTTCATTAACCAAGCAGCCAACTTGACTTTCTTCCCTTCTTCCATCTCAAAGATATCTATCAACTCTTCCACCTCCTTAAGCCAATCTCTAGCCTCCACAAAGGTTTCAGATCCTTGAAAAGGTTTCCCTCCCATAGTTTTAAATTCCTTGCAAGTCTTAGCAAAAGTATCCGTGCGAGGAGGAGGGGGAGGAGGAAGATCGGGTGCTATGGTTGGTGGAGGAATATTTGCTGGACCCGCAGTAGTGGCCCTAGCCTCCATCAATCTCCTATACCATACTGGTACCGTCACACCCTCCGGAAGATTAAGATTCTCGGCCATGCTAAAACGGAAAAGGAAAGATTCAAAACGGAGAATTCGAAGGATATAGATATGGCTATTGGGGATTATGCTTTTCTTTCAAAAACTTTCCTCTTAAAAGACATGTTTTTGAAAATATCTTTTCCAAAAATGTTTTAGAAAAATAGTTTTCTAAAATTTTTATCTGTTCCGGTAACCTTTGCTCTGATACCACGTGTAACACCCCACGCCCGCTATAGTCACTCACTAAGGGAATGCCATAACATCGGTGGAGTATTTTAGTGAATATAGAACAGAAAAATCACACCAAGACAGATATAAACAGTATTTGAAATTTAAAACATCATCTCATAACAACGGAAATAAACATGTCTGGTTACATCATAAAACCATGATAAAAGTTAAGTACAATATCTGTCAAAATAAAGAAGTACATAATCCCACTCTCTCATACAATAGCCATAAGAAAAGAAAAAAATAACTGGATAACTGGAGCTTTACATCTACCCAAGCTCCTCAAGACTGGAAACAGAAATCCGATCAAGCTCTACTACCGCTAGGATCCACCGTAGGACCTGAGGGTTGGAAAAAAAGATAAAAACAACGGGGTCAGACATGAGTCTGAGTGAGTCCTATAACTTTAACAATAGAATCATTAAAGTAACCAGAGAAGACATAAACTTGACCACGGTAATATCTGGGGATGAATGGCTACACTAAGCAGCTTGGTAGACTTAGGATAAACTAAGATAACCGTCAGGACGCATCTACCCACCCAAGGATAATTACTAACTGCACCACACCAGTCATTTCCTACTTAAGGGTTGATCCCTTCCAAGGACTTAGAAAATTTCCCCAGTAGTTCCATGTACTCCTAGCCCACTACATAGGTGCCGTCTGCCCCTATCTCCACTAGGTGTACCCAGTAATTCTTACTTAGTAGTTTCGTGTACCCCTTCATAGGTGCCGTCTGCCCCTATTTCCACTAGGCGTACCCACTACTCCCCAAGCGATCGGCTCCCTACCGTAGATACCCGTGCTGGTCCCACAGTGGGGTGTATCACTCCCCTAAAGTGGCTACCCAATACTAACGGTGCACGGCTTTATATCTACACGATGCAACAACGGCTTATCTACCAGCCCGGGCCCACACACGCATATGAAGCCCGTTGGACTTGCGTTGCCACCGCTAACCCGTTTTGGCCTCTTATAATCAAGCCCAATATGCGTGTCCCGTCACTCGACTTGGGTCGAGCCCACAAAGATACGTTTGGGATATTGGTTGAAATGGGCCCCCACAAGCTACCCACTTAAGCTTGTCAAATATCTAGTCTATCCCACTTAACCCTTTAATCATGTTTAATTACATGTTTCCACTTGGTTAAGTATTCTAATCGTGTTTTCTATTGCCACCCAAGGCAACCCACTAGATTCCACATGCCACCCAAGGCAACCACCAAATTTCCTCATGCCACCCAAGGCACCCACTTAACCCCTCATGTCCCACTACATGCTATTATGGTTAAGTGTTTCTTAATTAATTAAGACCGTGATTTCCCGTAAAGACCTCCTACATTAGACTGACTGTTATGACCGCCTGGTTAAGCCGGTAGAATCCGGGCAGTCTTACGTCATAACAGAGTCTAACCTCGTGTCTTTACCTTAATCACGTATTTAATTTATGGCTAAGACCTCTCACATTGGGCTGACATTTGTAGCAACTGGTTAAGCCGGTCGGGTCCGGGCAGTTTTACACTACAAATGAGTCCAACCTCGTGTCTTAGTCGATTAATTATACCTAATTAATCACCCCCATATTAATTATCCCTAATTAATATCAAGTTTTCCATAACATGGGTAGACCTAACTCAATAGGTAAATTCCCATGGGGTAGACCTAACTCAATAGGTAAATTCCCACTTATGGTAATTTATTTTTATGGTATGCTTAATCATACCCAAACATTCATTTATTAACATATTTACCAACCCCATCGTTCCCCACGTAAATCGTTCTCGTTACATGACATAATAAGGGGAAGATCATCACAAATATCATGGGTTTAGCATACAACTTTGTCATGGGTTAAGAGGATGTCAACTTGCATATATGAGCATATATTAACCCAACTACATACAACCCAAACTTGAATATTATCATACACATGGTTTGCATAACATGTTGTATATGAGCTTGCATATTATCATACACATATCTTGCATAACATGTTGAACTTGCATATAGGCATTCTCAATCTTGCATAACATGTTAAACATGCATTTAAGCATACACATAACTTGCATAAGCATTCACATACTTGCATAGGCATTCACATACTTGCATAACTTGCATATCATGTCATTTAAGCATATACATATCTTGCATAAGTATTCATATACTCGCATAAGCATGCATAACTTGCATATCACATAAATCTTGCATTTAACCATATACATGACTTGCATAAGCATCCATACACTTGCATAAGCATGCATAACTTGCATATCACATAAATCTTGCATTTAACCATATACATGACTTGCATAAGCATCCATACACTTGCATAAGCATGCATAACTTGCATATCACTTTCAACTTGCATTTAAACATACACTTAACTTGCATATCTCACTTTGATAAACATGCATAATTCCACTTATTAAATATGCATAAATCCACTTATTAAACATGCATATATCAACTTGTTAAACATGCATAAATCAACTTATTAAGCATGCATAAACCAACTTATCAAATATGCATAAACATAGAACAACATAGAGTAACATATCATTATACATGATTCATACTCACTAATCCGCATTTAAGACCATAAGTCTCATTACACCCAATCTACTTACTTTAACAATTGATGTTAAAGTGATAGAAACTCACCAAACTCAAGATTAACCAACTTGTGAAGAGAGATTAGTTGCTAATTATGATGATGGTGAGGATTAGAGAATGATATGAGAGGGATTAGCTTGAAACTTCCTCCTTAGATTAATGGAGACTCCTTTTAGGATTTGATTTGGCGGCATGAGGCCATTATTTCTATTTTTGGTGAGGATTAAGGTAGGTTTAGGGTGTATTTATAGATTAAGAAAGTGTTTTAGGCCCTTGGATTAACCCTAGATTAATTTAGGTCCATTAGATTTAGGAAACCTCTAGAACCAGACCCAGCCCTAACCAGAAAATCAGATCTGGTGCACCCAAGCACCCTGGCTCGACACACCATGTCGACAGGCAAGTCGACAGGCATGTCGACACCCCTGTCGACAGGCCTGTCGACAGCCCTGTCGACATGCTTAGGCGGGAATCCTCCCGCCTGGCCCCGCTGGTTCTAAATTTAAATTTAAATTTAAATTCCTAAATCTGTTTTTATCTCTAATTTTTCTGCAAACTTCCTTGGGCCATAACCAGGCCATACGGACTCCGATTTTCGAAAACTCGGACTCTATTTCGCGTATTTTTCCGAGACGAACGCAATAACGCAGCCCGTTACCCCCAATTCCCACATCTGAGATTATTTATCCTGTAATTAGTGAATTTTAGTATTAACCCAAAATTCGGGGTGTTACAAGAACAAAATCCAATGTCAGACACACAGTCCATTTACAAGTCCGTCCTGGGTCTGAACGAAACCGGAGGCGTCAAATTCCTCGCGTATCCGTCCAATCAACACATACGTTCAGACGGCTACTACTTCCGTCCCTTTCCGGTAGCTACTCCGGTTAGGAACCTCAATAGCGCCCATCCAACCGATACGAAGATCGTCGGTCTTGAATCGTCTTTGCACTTTCCAATTCGAATCGCTCGATGAATTATTTGAAATGAGGGCTAGCTCGGCCTTTTCAAATAATTCACGTCATTAGAATTTAAATCGATTCTTTATATGGTTATATTATTCGACATCCATCTTTCAGTTATTTAGTGTTATTTTCATGTCATACACATACAACCATCAAATATCAAACAATTCAAGCCCAATCGGTTTATTTGCAATCTATGTTGCTTATAATATTTTATAACGATTTTCCCTTAATAGAAATCTTCGCCTACTTCGCCTTCTTGTTGCTTTCGTTGCCTGTATTCTCTACATAGGTAAAAATCGAATTTTTACTATGTTATTTAATATACAAAGATTGCATTTTGACTTCGCTATTTAAATATAAAGATTATATTTTTGTTATTCTTATGATGTAAAAATTATATTTTTATTGCTTTTTAAAAATATAAGAATCATACCTTACTTTTTCTACCTAACAAAAATTCCATCTTTTCTATTTTTAAAAATATGATCTTTATTTTTGCAAGTTCAAATCTTTTCCTATTAAAAGATTAAACCCTTTTTCTTATTTTAAAGTTTAAAATAAAATCAGTTTTATAATTCCTTTTAAAAAATCAGTTTTTATTTTCTTTTAAAACAGTTTTTATAATTCTTTTAAAAACAAAACAGTTTTAAAATTCCTAAAACAAAAATCAGTTTCTTTTCTTTAAAAAAAACAGTTTTTAAATCATTATAAAAGAAACAGTTTTCTATATCTTTTAAAAACTCAGTTTTTAGTTTCTTTTTCCAATCAGTTTTTTTCTTTTATAAAATTGCAGTTTTTATCTTTTTTTAAAAAAAATTGCAGTTTTTATCCCTTTTTAAAAAAATGCAGTTTTTATCTTTATAAAAATGCAGTTTTTATTTTTTTAAAAATGCAGTTTTTATGCTTTTTAAAAATGCAGTTTTTATGCTTTCTAAAAATTCAGTTTTTATTTTTCTTTTAAAATTCAGTTTATATAATTTAAAAAAAACAGTTTTTGCCTTTTAGGAAAAAAACAGTTTTTTTCTCTTTAAAAATTAGTCTATATAATTTAAAAAAAACAGTTAAACAGTTTTTAAATTATTTAAAAATACAGTTTTAAAACTATACTGTAAAACAAAAATAAAAACAAAAACAAAATAATTTAAACACTCACCTCAGGCTCGATGGTGTTCGTCGGTGGCGAGCTTCAGGGGCGTCGCGAGGCGGTGTTCGAGGTGGAGGCTTCGATTGGGGGGGGGGCTGCTTCGATTCGATGTCGGCGGCGTCTTCGCTGGGAGGAGGAGGTCGCGAGGGTGGTGGGGGCGTCAGCGTCGAGGGGTTGTTCGGCGGTGGGTTCAGGCGGCGGCTCGATTAGGGTTTTAGGTTTTTTTTTTTTTTTAAATCGTTTCTGTATAATGAAACGGGGGGGCCAACGAAGAAGAAAAAGGGGGGAATTCTATATTTTTTTATTTTATTTTATTATTTAATTATTAAATTTTTGCAAAAGGGTTGACTTTTACATACGACCTCGAAACGAGGTCCACCGCCTGTCGTCCATAGCGTTTTACCCCCATTCCGAACACAATGGGATATGTATCGTAAGCTGGTTTGATCGTTACAATCAGTTTCCGTTGAATTTACAATTTAAATCCTTATATTGAAATTTAAACGTACATTTCAAATTACCGGGGTCACATACTAACTAGAAAAATTCCCGAAAAATATTTTCTAGTTTCGTATTAACGATACGGTCCTAACAAAACTAGTTTCGTCGAATTCTGAGACCGTTTGAAAAATGGCCAATTTCCAGTCGATCAAATTCAACAGAAACTGGTCAAACGCGTTTTCCTTTGCCACGCTCACATATTGATTCGAAAAATTATGAAATTTGAAACCTAGCAATAGTTTGACATCCTCGACCCAACAAAAGTGGTTTCGTCGAATTCCGAGGTCGTTTGCAAAATATAAATTTTCCAGGCCTATATATTCTATATACCGACTCTTCTGAAAATTCATTCTGCCATAACTTTTGATTCCCGTTATGAAACTTCGATTTTTCAGATTCGTTAGAAAGGTATTGACTAACAGATTTAAATATTTTTGGTCTCACTAAAATCCGTTATATTTTCCATCCTGCACAGTCAGACTTTGTTTGTATTCAAAATTTCAAACGGCCATATTATACACAATTCTATATTCTATGAAAATAGGCTATTTTAATCATTCAAATTTCTTGTTAATAACCTAATTTAAAATTTTTAAACTGGTTCACATTTTCCGGGTTATTACAATCTCCCCCACTTAAAACTTTTCGTCCTCGAAAAGGAAATAATAGTGAAGCAGGAAATAAGATGTAAATGCAAAGTATTGTTAAGGTACCTTGCACCGGAGTTAATCAGAGATGTCCACTCTGCATTTGGGATAGGCTTGCTTAATGCTCTCCTCAGTTTCCCAAGTACAGTCTCTAGGATCACTACTCCACTGTACTTTGACTAAATGGATCTTTTTCCTCCTTAGCTCTCTGGTTTCTTTGCCAACTATCTTTAATGGATCTCTTTTGAGTGCTAATTCTGGAGTTATGTCAATATCCTGTTGTGCTGCTTCTTCCACAACAAGATCTGGATCATGAACATGTTTTCTGAGTTGAGATACGTGGAACACATTATGTACACCAGGCAACCAATCAGGTAATGAAACCCTATATGCAAGAGTTCCAATCCGTTCAAGTATAGGAAAGGGACCAATAAATCTCGGTGCCAACTTCCCAGTCTTGCCAAATCTGATTACTCCCCGCATGGGAGAAACTCTTAAATAAACATAATCGCCAACGGCAAACGATATATCCCTTCTTCTCGCATCAGCATAACTTTTCTGCCGGCTCTGTGCGGTTTTTAATCGCTTCTTAATGAAATCGACTTTATCCGATGCTTCTTGAATCATATCGGGCCCTAACACAAGTCTGTTGCCAGGTTCTACCCAACATGCGGGAGATCTGCACGGTCTACCGTATAGTGCTTCAAATGGGGACATTCCCAAACTTGCTTGATAGCTATTGTTGTAAGAGAATTCTGCTAAATGTAAATGATCTTCCCATGAGCCTCCAAAATCAATAACGCAAGCCCGCAGCAAATCTTCTAAAATTCTATTCACCCGCTCAGTTTGACCGTCTGTTTGAGGATGATAAGCGGTGCTTAGATTTAATTTGGTTCCCAATTCTTCTTGGAATGCTTCCCAGAATTTGCTAGTGAACAGGGGATCTCTATCGCTGACTATATTGAGCGGTACTCCATGAAGTTTAACAATTTCTTTGAAGTAAATCTGTGCCAGACTTTGAGCCGTTCTGTTGGATCGGACAGGTATGAAATGGGCAGTCTTCGTGAAGCGATCTACGATTACCCATATACTGTCGTTTCCTTTTCTAGTCCGAGGCAGGCCATCGATGAAATCCATCGAGATTTGTTCCCACTTCCAACCTGGAATTTCTAATGGTTGCAATAATCCAGCCAATTTCTGCTGATCACTCTTGACTAGCTGACAAGTGGAGCATCTGCTAACATATAATGAGATATCTCTTTTCATTGACCTCCACCAGAACGTGCGTTTGATATCGTTATACATTTTGCTCACACCCGGATGGATACTTAATTTGGATTTGTGGCATTCATCCAGTATTTCTCTTCTGAGCTCGGGAAGGTTTGGGATGCAGATTCTACCCTTTAATCTTAGAACTCCCTTGTCATCGAGTCTAAAACTTGTGGATTCACCTCCTTTGACCCTTTGACTGATTCTTTGAATAAATTCATCGTCTTTCTGAAGAGTCGAGATCCTGTCTATTAATGAAGATGTGATGACAAAACTGGCGATGATTTCATTCTTTCTGCTGAGCGCATCTGCTACAACATTGGCTTTCCCTGGAGTGTATATAATTTCAAAATCGTATGCTGCAAGGAATTCTAACCAACGCTGTTGTCTCAAGTTTAGATCTTTCTGGGTGAAAAGGTATTTCAAGGATTGATGATCGGTAAATAGCTCGAATTTCTCGCCCAGTAAATAATGCCTCCATATTCTTAAAGCGAACACGATAGCTAATAACTCAAGATCATGAGTAGCATAGTTTCTTTCATGCGGCTTTAGTTGACGACTGGCATATGCGATCACTTGGCCTTTTTGCATTAACACTGCTCCTAGCCCTCTAATAGAAGCATCTGTCCATACTGTCAAGTCTTGGTTACCTTCTATTATTGTCAATACCGGAGCGGTTGTCAACTTTAGTTTCAGCTCCTGGAAAGCTTCTTCACATTCGGGAGTCCATTTGAATTTCTCATGCTTCTTTGTAAGCTTTGTCAAAACTCCTGATATCTTTGAAAAATCCTGAACGAATTTCCGATAGTAACTAGCTAACCCAAGGAAACTTCGAACTTCAGTGGGTGTAGTAGGTTGTTTCCAGTTCTGAATCGCTGTAATTTTGCTTGGGTCTACAGCAATTCCTTCCTTTGATACGACGTGGCCAAGGAATTTAACTTCATTCTGCCAGAAGACACACTTAGAAAATTTAGCTTTCAAGACATTTCTTCTCAGAATTTTCAACACTTGTTCTAAATGTTTTGCATGTTCTTCTTCCGACTTAGAGTAGATTAGAATGTCATCGATGAAGACTAGAACAAATTTATTCAACACACCACGGAACACTCTGTTCATAAGATCAACGAAGTATGCCGGAGCGTTGCACAAACCGAACGGCATTACTAACCATTCGTAGAATAAATCGGGACCCCTGAAGGCTGTCAAAGGAACACAGTCTTCGGCTATACGCAATTGGTGGAAACCTGTAGCTAGGTCCATTCTGGAGAATACTGTTGCTCCATTTAATTGATCTAATAGATCGTCTATTCGGGGCAAAGGATATTTGTTCTTCAGTGTTTGTTTGTTGAGATCCCTGTAATCAACGCAAAGTCTTAGAGTACCGTCTGATTTAGGGACAAATACTACTGCGGCTCCCCATGCTGAAAAGCTTGGTCTGATCAGACCTTTCCAAAGTAATTCTCGGGTTTGGCTACTTAGCTCTTCTTTTTCTTTCGGGGCCATTCTTCTTATTGGATGGACTACTGGTCGAGCGTTCGGAATTAGATCAATTCTAAATTCAATTTCTCTTTGCGGCGGTAAGTTTTCTACTTCTTCAAATACAGCCGCGTAGTTTTTCACGACCGGTATCTTTTCTAATGAAGGGGGAGTAATTTCTAAAGAAGCCCAGAATTCTGTTCTATTTATTTCTGAACCGAGACAAGGTATAATGATATGCCCAGATTTTGTTTCAACTTTAACGATTCTTTCGGCACATCTAACTTCGGCTTTATATTGTGTCAACCAGTCAAGTCCCAATATCATATCAAATTCGGAAAGGTCCATGACAATCGAATCAAAAGGGAATCGGTATCGAGAAAAGGAAATAGGCACTTTACAATATATACCGAGACTAACAGAACCTCCTATCGGGTTTTGAACTTTTATCGGTTCCTTAAGTTTTCTTCGCTTCAATTTTAATTTGTGAACAATGTTACCAGAAATGAAGCTACGTGATGCACCAGTATCAAAAAGTACAGAAACAGGAATATTTTTAATAGTAAGGGTACCTCCCAAGACATCGGGTTTACCTGATCCGTCGGTGATAGCTGGCGGGGTATCCCCGTCATAAACATGGGCCACTTGTGCGCTCTTCTTCAAAGGACAGTTCTTGCTGTAGTGCCCCTTCTTGTGGTAGTTGTAGCATTCAACTGAGTCACTGGCCCTTGGCTTCTTTGGGGCTTTGCATACATTAGAGAAATGACCGGGCTTCCCGCAATTATAGCAGTTTCCTTTCGGGATCTTCGCGGGTTTTTGAGTAGCGGCCGCGGTGATGCTAGATTCGGGTTGGTCAGTTGAAGTCTTGCGCTTATTCCCTGCTTGGCTCTTAGCGCGGTCTTGGCTAGCATGCCTCTCATCCATGTCCTCATAGTTGCAAGCCATCTCTACGAGTTCTGTAAAAGAAAGTTTGATGTTGCTCATAGCTCTATCGTGGTATTTGCGCTTCAGCCCAAAAATGAATCTCTTATTCTTCGCTTTGTCGGTCAAAACCAACTCTGGAGTATAGCGCGATAGCTGAGTGAACTTATTCAGATAGTCCTGAATAGAGAGGTCTCCCTGTTGGAGATTAGCAAATTGCTCCCGCATCCTCTCAAGAGCTTGTTCTGGCACAAACTTCTCATTGAATAAAGTCCTGAACTGCTCCCAAGTTCGGATAGTACCAGCTGCATCTCCAGAAGTAATGGCATCCCACCACAGCTCTGCCTCTTCCTGAAGAAGCCAAATGCCAAGTCGGGCTTTATTGTTAGTTCCCATGCCCATACCTTCGAAGATCTTCTCACATGTTTTCAGCCAAGCGATAGCTTCAGTCACTGTGCCTGTGCCAGTAAAAGGTTTCCCTCCAAGATTTCTGTATCTCTTTGCCACTTTATCTAACTCAAAGTCTTCTGCGGCTAGTGGCTGAATAATAGGGATTTCCACAGCTACGGGGATATTCCCCCGTCCTCCTGCTGCAACTCCTCGGCCTCCACGGCCTCCTCTGGCTGCTGCTGCTCGTGTAGCCATCTAAGAGTACTGTATAAGCAAGAAAAGAGTCAAGCTCACAGATTTGATAATTTTCATAATTGATAAAGCAAGGGAATACAAAAAAAGATAATGATGATGTACTGATCAAATTGTTTTGCTAATCTGTTTAGCTCATTCTAGGATATTGCTAATCCTATCTCTAATGAGCTACTCGCATTAGAACACTACTGATTCTATTCTAACGAGGTGTTTAATGTGTTAGATCCCGGAGCTAAGGTTAACCAAAGCTCCGATACCAACTGTGACGATCCCAAAATCCGAGGGGCGGTATTAAGGATAATCATTAGGAAATAACACATTAATCATCATAGCAAAGTACAGATAATAGCAGAAACAATAAATAAAATAATTTTACATGGATATGACAGCGGAATCACAACATGTAGGAATATCAGAATAGCATAACGTGGGATATACTTAGCAAAAAGAAAGGGAAGTGATCAGTCATCATCGCCAGAGGCGGAATACATACATGCAGTGACATAATAAGAGTATCAGTCTACATCGCCGAAGGCGGAATACATATACATATAGTGAGAAATACGGAAAGTAAATCAGTCTGCATCGCCAGTGGCGGAATCATAACATAAATACAGGAATGGCGGAAAATATCTAAGTCATCTCTATGAAGTCAGCCTCGCCATGAGCCAAAAGTGCACGCTAAGCAGCTGTGCAGAACCAAAAACCACCTGTCACCTGTGTACTAGGCTGCCCGTGTGAAAATAAGGGCACCCGCGTTTGCAAAGTGAAACAAACAACGAGTCAGTCATGGGGACTGGTATGAGGAATCCATTTAACAGTTAAACAATAGTAATAGCAAATCATAGGACCACGCCACTTTCGCGGAACGGGTTTACTCCAGTGATTGCTAGGGCATTTAAGACAAGGTAAATTCTTTTTAAACGACGCAATGCTTTTAGAAAGAATGAAGCTATTATAAGACTCAGGTCCCATCACACAATGCAACGCAAGCCGGAGGATAGAGTTTTACCTTATAATAGCCAAATATGCTTGATACGTATAAAGCAAAATCATTTGATATTATTACTAGTGCATATATGTTTCAAAAACGAATAGCATCATAAATATCAATCATAGGCGGCATAGCTACCATATACTATGTCACCATACTAGTACTAAAATCAAGTCCGTTATTTCGTATTGGAAATTGGATTTCCGTCATGAGTCGAGGCAAGGGGCAAGCTCCTCTCCGCTTCGAGACACTCTAGCAAATGCCTCAGGATTACGCACACTGGGTAACCCCTGGATCGGCTGGGCCGGTCCTCACTTACGTTAGAGGATTGGCAATTCCTGAACACACGTTTTCCGGTCCTTACAGACCTATAATCGAGGCGCCTCGCATTCCAACAACCACAAAGGTGAAAAATAGATATATATGTCAGGGCTGGTAAGTCACTGACACCACCATAGCTAGAAAGAAACGTCGTGCTCTCCCAGCGGCCCGTATCCCGTTTTTAACTCATACCGGGGTGTGAGGTTCGCGAATCTACGAAATACACAAAGCTAGGCCACGTAGGCCTTGCTTTGATCATCATCCACAAGACTTTGCTTTGCAACAGAAGCCTTGATCACAGCATCTTGGCATGCCACATAGGCAGTCCACTCCATACGATTGATTTCCATCGATATATAACCTCTAAGCTCGTACGTCTCAGAGAAGGGCGTTAAGCAAAAGAATAAATTCTCCGCCGCCAAACAGATATATATTTAACAGAGATCAATCAGTATAGAACAAAATCCAATGTCAGACACACAGTCCATTTACAAGTCCGTCCTGGGTCTGAACGAAACCGGAGGCGTCAAATTCCTCGCGTATCCGTCCAATCAACACATACGTTCAGACGGCTACTACTTCCGTCCCTTTCCGGTAGCTACTCCGGTTAGGAACCTCAATAGCGCCCATCCAACCGATACGAAGATCGTCGGTCTTGAATCGTCTTTGCACTTTCCAATTCGAATCGCTCGATGAATTATTTGAAATGAGGGCTAGCTCGGCCTTTTCAAATAATTCACGTCATTAGAATTTAAATCGATTCTTTATATGGTTATATTATTCGACATCCATCTTTCAGTTATTTAGTGTTATTTTCATGTCATACACATACAACCATCAAATATCAAACAATTCAAGCCCAATCGGTTTATTTGCAATCTATGTTGCTTATAATATTTTATAACGATTTTCCCTTAATAGAAATCTTCGCCTACTTCGCCTTCTTGTTGCTTTCGTTGCCTGTATTCTCTACATAGGTAAAAATCGAATTTTTACTATGTTATTTAATATACAAAGATTGCATTTTGACTTCGCTATTTAAATATAAAGATTATATTTTTGTTATTCTTATGATGTAAAAATTATATTTTTATTGCTTTTTAAAAATATAAGAATCATACCTTACTTTTTCTACCTAACAAAAATTCCATCTTTTCTATTTTTAAAAATATGATCTTTATTTTTGCAAGTTCAAATCTTTTCCTATTAAAAGACTAAACCCTTTTTCTTATTTTAAAGTTTAAAATAAAATCAGTTTTATAATTCCTTTTAAAAAACCAGTTTTTATTTTCTTTTAAAACAGTTTTTATAATTCTTTTAAAAACAAAACAGTTTTAAAATTCCTAAAACAAAAATCAGTTTCTTTTCTTTAAAAAAAACAGTTTTTAAATCATTATAAAAGAAACAGTTTTCTATATCTTTTAAAAACTCAGTTTTTAGTTTCTTTTTCCAATCAGTTTTTTTCTTTTATAAAATTGCAGTTTTTATCTTTTTTAAAAAAAAATTGCAGTTTTTATCCCTTTTTAAAAAAATGCAGTTTTTATCTTTATAAAAATGCAGTTTTTATTTTTTTAAAAATGCAGTTTTTATGCTTTTTAAAAATGCAGTTTTTATGCTTTCTAAAAATGCAGTTTTTATTTTTCTTTTAAAATTCAGTTTATATAATTTAAAAAAAACAGTTTTTGCCTTTTAGGAAAAAACAGTTTTTTTTCTCTTTAAAAATTAGTCTATATAATTTAAAAAAAACAGTTAAACAGTTTTTAAATTATTTAAAAATACAGTTTTAAAACTATACTGTAAAACAAAAATAAAAACAAAATAATTTAAACACTCACCTCAGGCTCGATGGTGTTCGTCGGTGGCGAGCTTCAGGGGCGTCGCGAGGCGGTGTTCGAGGTGGAGGCTTCGATTGGGGGGGGCTGCTTCGATTCGATGTCGGCGGCGTCTTCGCTGGGAGGAGGAGGTCGCGAGGGTGGTGGGGGCGTCAGCGTCGAGGGGTTGTTCGGCGGTGGGTTCAGGCGGCGGCTCGATTAGGGTTTTAGGTTTTTTTTTTTTTTTTTTTAAATCGTTTCTGTATAATGAAACGGGGGGGCCAACGAAGAAGAAAAAGGGGGGAATTCTATATTTTTTTATTTTATTTTATTATTTAATTATTAAATTTTTGCAAAAGGGTTGACTTTTACATACGACCTCGAAACGAGGTCCACCGCCTGTCGTCCATAGCGTTTTACCCCCATTCCGAACACAATGGGATATGTATCGTAAGCTGGTTTGATCGTTACAATCAGTTTCCGTTGAATTTACAATTTAAATCCTTATATTGAAATTTAAACGTACATTTCAAATTACCGGGGTCACATACTAACTAGAAAAATTCCCGAAAAATATTTTCTAGTTTCGTATTAACGATACGGTCCTAACAAAACTAGTTTCGTCGAATTCTGAGACCGTTTGAAAAATGGCCAATTTCCAGTCGATCAAATTCAACAGAAACTGGTCAAACGCGTTTTCCTTTGCCACGCTCACATATTGATTCGAAAAATTATGAAACTTGAAACCTAGCAATAGTTTGACATCCCGGACCCAACAAAAGTGGTTTCGTCGAATTCCGAGGTCGTTTGCAAAATATAAATTTTCCAGGCCTATATATTCTATATACCGACTCTTCTGAAAATTCATTCTGCCATAACTTTTGATTCCCGTTATGAAACTTCGATTTTTCAGATTCGTTAGAAAGGTATTGACTAACAGATTTAAATATTTTTGGTCTCACTAAAATCCGTTATATTTTCCATCCTGCACAGTCAGACTTTGTTTGTATTCAAAATTTCAAACGGCCATATTATACACAATTCTATATTCTATGAAAATAGGCTATTTTAATCATTCAAATTTCTTGTTAATAACCTAATTTAAAATTTTTAAACTGGTTCACATTTTCCGGGTTATTACAGAATTAGAAACTAACCAGAGATCACTTGAGATGAATAGTTTTCTAAGTATCGATCGGATGTTGGTTTCGGCCTTCGAGGTTGATACTTAGGGAATTATTCTCTTACTAGTGTACGGATAGGGACTAATGACCAAGATGAGAAGAACGTTATTATAGTACTTTAAAGATGAACTGGTTTGGAATATTCTTATATATTAATATAAGAACATAATTGTGTGTTTCAAAGTGTTGGGAAAATTAATAAGTTTGATTAATGAATGACCAAATAAAGAGGCAAATATTGAATCGATAAATTCAATTTTTCTTTTATGGATGAATGGTTGTTTTTATTTGATAGTTAAATAACCGATTACCAAACCTGGCCTAAAACGCTTGTTTGTACGGAAAAGCTGGGATCGAATTTATATTCGGAAACAATTCCGACCAGCAAATACGTAGACGTTGGAGATATTAGATGCGAATCAAGATAGAGTAATTGAAGATCGTAGATCTTCATAAAATGGAAGAACTGCTTAAAATCTTTGGTTTAGCGGCCAGAGATATACTGTGGTTCTGTCGTGGTTGGAATTTACGGATTACAAGGGCTTCTCGCTACTGATCTATAGGGTGATTCCTAGGATGTGGTAGGAGGGTGCCTTCGGTTTTTCCAGACCCAGGACAACTTGTATGGACGAATGTATAACAAAGTATTTCCAAAAGAATCACGTACATTGGTTTTTACCAACGTATTTTTGTTAGTAGCGGAGAAGGGCACTTCTCTTAGCTTAACGACCAGAATATTTTTGTGGAATTAGTGATTTGGCGGATCTGACGATGTGACATTCAAACTGAATGGTAGCCAGATGTTCCATATGAATATAAATAAATAATTAACTAAATAAATTATGACCTCAAGCCTCTCAACCGGGAAATGACAAAAATCGGGCAGACAGCATGGCTATGTTGGTCGTGCCCATTAGAGTGTATTGTCACCATCTACAGAATATTCATATTTGTTACTTCTTTTCATTTCCGTATCTCCCGGGAACGGTTATGTTGGTACCAACCGTAGGTGACAATATATTCGATACACTCAAAAGAAATGAGTGGTCGATCATGTGTGGGCCGGGTTGCAAGACGTTCTTGTTGAACCCAGTGTATTACTCTCTAGAGATACACCATCGGCAGGTGGTTCCATACCTTGTCATAGTTGGAAATCCAATCTCCAATAAGCGCCTGCAGTTTTGATTGTATACTATATATGTAGAGCGTGAGATGCAAGCATTCTGCTAGATTCTATTTATTTGTATTCAGACACTATTATAATATCACAATAAGATATTGATTTCAAAAATGTTTTGGGGTAAAAACCATCCGTGTTTATGTGTGGATTTGGTCTTACGATTATCCTTTTTCTTTCAAAATGATTTTTAACTTTAAAATCAAGTTGGATGATACCAATAATTTAGCGGGTTTTTCTCACGTTGGTTCACCAGACTGACCTGTGCATTTGTAATGCTCGGGTCAGCCCAAGTACAAGTTCAGGATAAGATACGAATTCCAGGAGGCGAGCTAGAGAAGTTCAGACGTATGATTCATATATTATTCCACTGTGTGTTGTAAACAAGGACAAATTGTTATAGCTGTCCAGATGAATTGAATGTCCGCTATACTCTGATAAATTGTAAGTATTATTTCAAGTTTTTCAATAAAGATTTATTTCTGTATTATATTTTATTCCGCTGCGATGTAAGACTGTGTGTTATTGTTCTTACTCTTTATTCTATTCTTAACTTTCTTTCTATTTCTCATTCTCTTATTTCTTTCTATTAGCTTTCTGGAATTTCAATAATTGAATTTGGACATGGAATGTATAAATGTCTGTATTCGAGAGTCGAAATTTCCGGGACGCTACAATACCGCAATCCGAATATAACCTCGTGTCTTTGCATTATTACGTATCTAATATCTGACTTTGACCTCTCACATTAGATTACAAAATTGTGGTTGTTGGATGTGCCGGGCGGTTCTAGGCAGTCTTATACCGCAATTCGAATCTAACCTCGTGTCTTGGGCGTTCATTTTCACTTTCTTGATTTAAGTCCCAATTTTAAATCTTGGATTAAATTATACTCTAGTTACCCATAATTTCCAATCTAAATTATGTTTATAATTTTAATCCAAATTAGGCCTATAATCTTATGTATACATGTTATGCCAAATTACGCCCAAATCACTTTGCATTCATTATTATTAACAATTTATGCCAAACTCATGTATACAAATTATATCCAATTATGCCCAATCCAACTTATGCCAAATCTCATGTATACAAGTTATACATAATTATGCCCCAAATCAACTACGTGATTACAAATCAGTTTATGCCCAATTACATATTATTCAATATTTCCCCAAACTTTCTCCACCACATTCCCACGTCATTCGTACGTATAATTCAACGTAATATGTTAGGCTCGAAGTTAGCCTAATCTCATAAAAAAAGGAAAAGAAGGGAATAGAATCATGTCATCAAAACTGGCATAAAAGAGACATATGAAACACGAACTGGCATAAAACAATAAAACAAATCCAATTAGGCATATGATAACAGTGATTTGGGTATGAATCTTAAAGATAAGAATTTACAAACTAGATATAAATCATCATACAAGCATGATCATAAAATCCAATTTACAATCCTATCACAATCAATTTTTAATTAATTATATGTGAAAGTAACATAGACTCACAGCGATAGGATTTAGGAGAGAGAATTGATCTGAATATGATTTCTGAATTTGATTAGCTAAGCTGTTGTTGTAGAATTTTATTCTTATCTTCCAATTTGAATACTCCTATTTTGATTTGCTTTGGAGAAGAGAAGGGAAGAGAGGCTAGTTTAATTTATACTATATCAGCATGGATGCACCACAGATTAGTATAATGAAATTAGGGTTAGGTTTAGGTGTGTTTTTATAGGAGTACTAGGTGTATTAGGACCCTTAGATTAGATTAGGATCCATCAGAGCCATCCAAACCAGAAAAACACGTCATCCGGCAATCCCAGAATGAGACATCAACCCTAGACGTCAAAAACACGTCTGCCAAATCTGGATAGAAGGGGGGTCGACACACTATAGGGGGGTCGACACCTGTGTTGACACCCCTATAGGGGGGTCGACACCTATGTCGACTCCACTAGAGGGGATCGACACCCTAGAACGGGAAATTTCCCGTTCATCCAGATTTTCTAATTTTGATTTTTGAACTCGTTTTTTATTTTTAATTATTATTTTAATTTAAATTCTGCTAATTCTACAATTCTTTTAAGCTTCATAACTTCTTCGTATTATATCCGTTTTACGCAAACTCGGACTCTATCCCAAGAAGAATTCCGAGACGAACGCAATGGCGCAGCCCGTTTCCCTTAATTCTTCTTATAAAAATTAAGTATTCTTTAACTATCCTTTATGTCATGTTTTAAAATTACGAGGTGTTACATTCTCCCCTCCTTAAAGGATTTCGTCCACGAAATCTTTAAGTTAAGAAGAATGTATGCTACATCCAATCATCCATCAACTCATCCATCATCCACAAGCATTTATTGTCCTTAAAAGATTTCTAATGCTATATGAACATATGCAAAATTGTGTGTATATGTCCCCTATCTAATGCAAAGATCAGGCGGTCTACTAATTTAGTTGACCTCCTTAATGCAAAACATAATAGTGCCATGCATTCGTTATGTATGAAAAAGAATCCTAATGATGCATATCATTTCTATTCGAGTGCACAACCATTCATTCAAATGCAACATCCATATGATAGCACATTCAATATACATCCATTAACTTAATTATGCACACCCATTCATATGCAATATGAAAGTGATTGAGCCGATCTAGTGCCTAATGTGTGTGTAAATGCATCCACGAGCAACCACTAGCAAACACTTACATCCACTTGCATCCATCAAACATAACATGTTTCAAACACATGTTTACAACCATAGGTTTTTCTACCTAAGGGTCGAAAATATAATCGAGAGGATACACTAAACGATAGAACAAGTATAAACAAAGCCGTAGAAAAATGAGAAGTTAAGAACATACCCTCAAAAAGGAAAGGGTACGACGCACGTATCTTGTCTTTAGTCTCCTAAGTCGCATCTCCTTGATCATCTCCCCACTAGACTTTAACTAACTTGACCTCTCGATTGCGTAATTTCTTGACCTCCGATCCAAGGATGCATGTAGGAGCTTGTCTAATCGTGGCATCTCGCTCCACTTCCACTTCTCTAAGCATGCTCGGCTCTGCTAATTCCACTGTATTATGTAAACACTTCCGCAAATGCGACACATGAAATACGTCATGAACACCACTGAGCTTCTCGGGCAACTTCACTCTGTAGGCCATCTGTCCAATTCTTTCTGTAATGGGGAATGGCCCTACGAACCTTGGTGCCAATTTCCCTACAGACCCAAAACTAACTATATTCCTCAACGGTGATACTTTAATAAAGACCATGTCTCCAAAGCTGAACTCAAGATCGGTCCTTCTTTTATCAGCATATGACTTTTGCCGGTCCTGTGCCATCTTCATGCATCTTCGAATCAAGTCTATCTTCTCTGAAGTTTCCGTAATCATCTCGGGCCCAAACAAAATCTTATCTATAGACTCCCACCAACAAATCGGTGATCGACAAGGTCGTCCATATAGAGCCTCAAAAGGGGCCATGCCAATACTAATCTGATAGCTGTTGTTGTAGGAAAACTCTACTAATGGAAGATGTTCCTCCTATGTCCCTCCAAAGTCCAAGATACATAACCTCAAAGATCTTCTAGAATCTAATTCACTCTTTCTGTTTGGCCGTTCGTCTAGGGGTGATAAGCGGTACTCAAACACAGTTGCATTCCTACCGCCTCTTACAAACTCTTCCAAAACTCACTGGTGAAAATGGGATCTTGATCGCTCACAATACTAGAAGGTATGCCATGTGGACGAACTATGTCTCGGACATAAACAGATGTTAACCATGCCGCTGCTCTTTTACTCTTAACGGGAATGAAATGGTCGCTCTTGGTAAGTCTATCTACTACTACCCAAATCCCTGTATTACCCTTCCTTGATCTCGGCAACCCATCGACAAAATCCATGGAAACACTTTCCCATTTCCACTGTTGAACTTCTAAAGGGTGAAGCACAACACCAAGCTTCTTTTGCTCATCCTTGACTTGCTGGCACACTAAGCATCTAGAAACGAACTCAGCCACATCGTTCTTCATTCCGGCCTAAAAGAAAACTCGTTTCATGTCCCTATACATCTTGTCTCCACCGGGATGTATGGTCATCTTAGAACGATGTGCTTCTTCAAGGATTGTCTTTCTCAAACTCTCGTCTCGAGGTACGCAAAGTCTCCCATCCATACGCAACCATCCTTTTCCATCGATAGTATACCTACTAAGATGGCTCAAAGACTCACCTTTTATGAGCTTGACTACTATCTCTATCTACTATGGGCCACCTCGCTGTGCCGCACCTATCTGTCCCAAAAGCGTAGGTCGCACCTCTAATGATGCCTACAAATCAGGTACAAAATCAATAGAGGGTATAAAGTCAAAGGTAGAGATATACTCTAAACTCTACCGCTCGACAAACAAAGGACTCAAAGTCAACTTCTATCTACTCAAGACATCAGCTACAACGTTACCCTTGCCATGTGTATATGCAATCTCAAAATCGTAGGATGCTAAGAACTCCATCCATCTTTATTGCCTTAAGTTTAAGTCTTTTTGGGAGAACAAGTACTTTAGTGACTTATGGTCTGTATACAACTCAGACCTCTCACCAAGCAAATAGTGACGCTAAGACTTAAGCGCAAAAACTATGGCAGCTAACTATAAGTCGTGTTCATATGCCTTTAACTACCTTCCACCATAGCATATCGCCCTTCCCTCTTGCATCAAAACTATGCCAAGTCCACTATTTGTACATCTCACTGATATTCATTACAGTACAATAAATTTCATTATATATAATTCCCCTCACTACATACACTCTGTCACTCTGTTTACAGTTTCATTTGTACAAACACTCAGACTCACTCATATACACATTTTCACACTGTTCTTTTCTTCAATTTTCTTTCTTGACAACATCTTCACTGTCAGTCCAGTCATCATCTGCTTACCTGTCACATGAAACACACATGTAGTACACTGCAGCAGAAATAAAACTGTATACGCATGAATATAAATTTTAATTTTAAAATTTTATTTGCCTTAGATTTCTGGTGTGTTTCTCATCATTTTTCATGACTTGGTCTGATTTATATGTGTCTAGACAGCTTGTGATATTCATAGTGATACATTGTAATACCACAAGGAAGTCAGTGTACATATAAAATATTTTAGTGCAGGTACAAGAATATATTCTGAATGGCTGCATATACACACATGTATATATATACACACATGTATATATATACACACACGTGTGCACTGCCTCGCCAATCCAGATGCAACTGAGGAGTAGCCACGTGGACCATCTGGACTCAGTGCAGCATGGTCAACATAGTCAACACAAATCAAATGGTCGAGCAACTCAATGGCACAGCTCAAATAAAATGGCCGAGCACAATGGTGAGACAAGGAAGGTTCAAATACAACATGACTGAACAATGGTGTCAAACAGATCATCACAGGTTCAAGGCAGCTCAGGTTCATCTAATCAACATTAAAAGGTTACAGCCCAAGCATGGTTCATGGTCCAGCAAAGTGGAGCATCTCAAACAGAGTTCATGGCAATGCAAGGGAATATATTTCAGCATTGTGTTCATGAGTGCAAAGTCAAACAAATGAGTGGTGCATCATGTACTAAGGTATCTGCAGTAGTATAGTCAAAGTGGTCGAGCTCAACTACATGAATCATAATAGCAGCAGGTAGTTCAAGTGGTCAATGCAACATGTCCAAGACAGTGCAGTCAACATAGTAAACAAATATGGAGCAGCTCAAGTGAAATATAGCTCAGTCCATGGAGGATGATCAAAGACATGCAACTTCAATAATAAAGCCAGTGGATCAAAATGACATGCAAATGTTCAAGTGAAGCCAGTGCAGCAGCTAATGCATGCACAGAAAAGCAGTGTGCAAGTATGCATACACAACAGAAAGATGATAAAATGGTGCATGTATACATGGTGATAAAAATACAAGTGTACAAAGTGATAGGAAACAGTTCATCATGTTTATATATGGCAAAAGTTCTACAAATCATAATGTTTATTTCCAGAAATACATGATTCAAGTTTTTGGACAAAACCATTCAAATCAGCTTCCCGAAATGAAGTAGTGGTTTTGAAAACTACTTTCAATTAAGGAACATCTTATATTTGGGTACCAAGTATTTTTGCAAGCAAGAATAAACAGAATCAGCCAAAACAATTTTTTCAGAAATGAATATATACCTTTTGGACAAGAAATCAGTCTTTTTTACTCAACATTGTTTTCGGGGAAATAATTTAATTCCAGAAATTACATTTGGACATATTGGACAATAAACAGATTTGGCATTCAATTTTTTCAATTCGGCAACAATTTAAATGGGACAGAGAAAAAACATTTCTAGTTTTTATATGTAAACATACATGGGCAAGTGGTTCTAGACATTCTAGAAATGATTCAATCAAGGCAGAAATATTTGGCAACAGTTTATTCTTTTTGATTCAATTCATTTTAGATAACACCAACAAATCAAGAAAGCAATCAAAGCCATTACATTTCATTCAAGCCAACAAACAGTATTTCCAGAATATCACTTAAGATAGTGTTAAGTCAGGCACAAAATGGAACATTTTTCATGCAAGAAATCAAATAGGAATTCACGCAATCAGATCGAATCATTTTCTAAAATCAGAGAATCTAGGGTTTAGTTTTACCCTATATGTACACCCTTTGCATCATTGGCTAAAGTGCGATCGAAAACCACAAACAATTCAATCAAAAAACCATTGAAACTAAAACATCAATAATTCATAGAGCAGAGAAATTAAAATTCAGTTTTCCTCACAATTTTTCAGAAGATTTCGATCGCCACAATTTTCCCTTAGTCAGATAACATGCAATTGAAGATGCAAGCATCTCGAATCTGAATCCATAAGAGATTCATCTTTCAACAATCAATTTGATTTGGGGAAATTCAAAGAATCCCTAGTTTTTTACTGCCGCCATTTTTTAATCTCCTCAGAAGAAAGAGAACGGGTTCAGCATAGAAGTGAAATGGGCCAGCCATTTTCCACACTTAAGCTCTACCATTTTGTTTAAGTGTTAAAATAAGGGCTAAATTGTTTTGAATTTTTTTAAGCTAGGTTTATGTTATTGTGTTATTTTGTTATTTTCAATTTGTATTGTAAACCATCCGATCAGTTCTAGAGTCTGTAAAATCTAGGGGAGATTCAGTTAGGGGCTAACTGACAGTTTACTAGAGTTTGTAAAAACTAGGGTTACTGGTTACGGAGTTGTAATCAGGGGAAATCTGATCTAGGGGATTAGATCAGTCTAGGGTTTTGAGCGTAGGGTTAGTACATGTAACGACACGGATTTTGCCCGCCCTTAATCGGTCGCAAAATCGACCAAGACCGTTCAAATCCCGCATACGTTAACTTTGGGAATACAAACAACATTAGAACAAATAACAGCCGACTTTTATAAACAGTACAAAATGTTTACATCAGAGTACAGAACATCAGAGTACATCTAATTATATTACAGCGGAAGATTAAATTTACAAAAATTATAATACATCACAGTGCAGCGGAAATAAAATAACTAAGCTCTGGACACAGCTTTAAACTTCAATCCAGAATCCTGCTCGAGAGATAAACCTGTAGACAAACTACTCGACTGCCCGTGTGGAGAAGAGGGCACCCGAGTTTGCAAAGGTGGAAACAAACAACGGGTCAGTCATGGGACTGGTGTGAGAATTCTTAACTAACTTAACTAATAGTAATAAAGCAAATCCAAGGACCACGCCGCGTTAGCGGAACGGGTTTACTCCAATGGATTGACGTGCATAACTTAAAGTAAATCGTGAAATAACGCAATGCTTTTGGAAAAATGGAATCACCATAAGACTCAGGTCCCATCACACAATGCAACGCACACCAGAGGATAGAGTTTTACCTTATGGTGATTAAAAGATGATAAATACGTATGAAACGATATTATTATTAGTGTGTATATGTTTTAATAAAACATTTCAATCATAATGTATCAATCCTAGGAAGCATAGGTACCCATATATTATGCCTCCGTACTAGTAATACAATCAAGTCCGTAAGGGTCGTATTGGAAATTTGGATTTCCATACTGAGTCAAGGCTAGGAGCGAGATCCTTACCGATTCGAGACACTCTAGCAATGCCCCAGGATTGGTACTCTGTCCAACCCTTGGATCCTGCAGGGCCGGTCCATACGTTAACGCTTAATGGATTGGCAATTCCTGAACACACGCCTCCCGATCCTAACGGACCTTTAAATTGGCCAGTAGCGACCAATATGCCGAGGTACCTCAAATCCAACAACCACTTTTAGCTAGAAAGAGACGTGCGCACTCCCTGCGTTCCCATGCTCCATTTTAGACTCCACCGGGGTGTGAGGCTCGCAAAGTAACGTTATAACCACAAGGCCTGCTTTTCAACAAAGCCTTGATCATCTTCATCTTAGAGTGCCACATTGTCAATCCATACCGTACCATTGATCATCCATCAACATATAAATGGGTGTTAAGTAAAGAATAAATTCTTCACCACCAACATTTATACATTAACAGAAAATCAATAACAAGATATTTAACGGAGTACGATGTCAGACACACAATCCATTTACAAGTCCGCTCTGGGTCTGAGCGAAAGCCAAATCCGTCGATTTCCAAATGCGTTTGGACGATCATTACTAAATATCTTGCCTTGGGAGGCCAGTCCCAATTCAAGCTACCAGTCATCATCATCCCAACGATGTGAAAACCTTTGGTCTTCAACCATCACCTTCATCTTCGACTCCTGATTGTCGTGATGATTACTCAGAATGGGTTAAACCCGGTCATTCTGAGTAACTCGCGTATTTTGTGATTAAAAATCAAATGCTATAAAATCACACCAACGCCACATTCCAACTCCGGATATTCTTTTAACAAGATATTCGTATTAAAAGATTCTCGTTAATTTTATCAAAGATAAATCTTTTTAATTTAATCTTAAATCTTTATTTATCCATATTAAACCAAATTATGGTTTATCCAATCTAATCGGAATTTACGCCTTATCGAAATAATTATAAATTAATTAATCCCCATCCCGATCTTTTATCCCAATTGGTTCAGGTACTTAATTTCCATTACCCATTTAAATCTAATTAAAGATTTAATTAACGCATGGAGATAAACTGGTGGAACTCCATTTTCGATCCTTAATTCAGTAATTTTATTTACTTAATTCCTCTCCAATCTAATTAAAGTTTTAATTAAAACCTTATTTCGTTTTAACCTTCCAAAGTCATTAATAAATAATTAATCAAAAATTAGGAAATTAATCCCCTCATTAATCCGGTTAAAGAATAAATGTTATTTAAAACATAATTCACGATAAACCCAAATTCAAATTTCATTGCAAATCCGTGGTTATAATAAAACCATTTTTAATTCTTATTATTTATTCTAAAATAAATAAACCATTTATTCTGATCAAAATATCATTTCTCATATTAAAATGTTATTTTCAAAATATTAATTTTGAAATTAACTCTTTTAATATTCATTATAAAATGGATAATATAAGTTAATAAACTTGTTCAGGTTAAAATGATGTTTCTATTTAAAATGGATTAAATAATCCAATTCGTTATATTATTCATTTATGTTTTATAATGGGCCAGACTTCTCACATTAGGCCTACAACTTGTGGATGCTGGATATGCCGGTTGGGTCCGGGCAGATTTATTCCACAGTTGGGCTTAACCTCGAGTCAAAACCCAATTTGTATTCGTGTACTTGGACCTCTCACATTAGGCCCAACATTTATGGCTGCTGGATATGCCGGTTGGTTCCGGGCAGACTTCCGCCATAAACGTGACCTAACCTCGTGTCCAAGAACAATTATAATTATAATTATAATTTTTTTTAAAAAAAAAAGTTATTTTAAAATATTTCATATTTTAAAAATATATAACTTCTAAAATGTCATATGTTCCAAAGTATAACTTTACATTGAAATATTCTTTATATTGCCTTTCCAATTTTCAATAAATATCGACCTTTCCATATTATAATAATATTATAATAATAATTACTTCAAAAATGGTTTTAATTACGATATCAAAACCTACCATTCCAACATCAAACGTAATCTTTTCCCATCAATCCATTTATGTTAAATTTTGAAATCACATCTTTTAAAATTTAGTGTTAACATAAAAACGAAAGCTTTTCAATTCAAATCTTCTTGTTATATTTGGAATGTAATTTTACTAACTTAATATTTCATTAAAACTCCTAAATAATAGAAATTTAGTTTCCTTAATTCAAACGTCAATCAATTCCATTAATTGAATAATAAATGAATTTTTTTTTCTTTCATTCGAAATTGGGATGAGGCCCACACCATTTCCATGTAATTCAATTATACGGATTTCATTCATTTATCTCATAAAAATTTTCAAACATCTATTAACAGCCAAAGTGCATTTCTAATTAACCACAAGGGTGACATGTATTCAAATGTCAGCCCCTGACCCGTGTGGGGTTTCAACCAACACAAGTTCGAATAAAATAAACTGTGCTTTTGGACGATGTATGAAAATTGATCGTCCAATCACATAAACAAGTTAGGTCACTTGTAAATGGAAGTGTATACATGTGCTTAAATAGAAACATACATAACATACATAATTTGGCATACTCACATATTTTAAGTTTCAACTATTCGATGTCAAGTTTTCATGTTGAACAAGATAAAATAACATGACACTTATGTTGCAACACATTTCTTTTAATGTTAAAAAAAGAAGAAACGACAAAAATGACCCTTTTCATGTTCTTCTAAATTTTATACTTTTATTTAATAAATAAAATGCCAAATAAAATTTACTTTCACTTTTTCTCTTTATATTTATTAACAAATTAATGTATTTTTGGACCTTGTACTTTAATTAAACAAACAATGCTAAAAATATTCTTCTTAAGTTTCAACATAAAAAGAAAAACTTCATGTTAAAATTCTTTAACATGTTGTTTCACACAAAAAGAATAACTTTATGTTAAATCAATTTATTTTAACTTAAAAAGAAGCTTTTATGTTAAACTATTTTTAACTTTTTATTTTAAACATAAAAGAATATTTTATGTTAAATCATTTTTAACTTTACATTTTTACATAAAAAGGCAACTTCATGTTACAACATTTTTCCTGCAATACTTTTAATCATAAAAAGTTCAAAACAATTTCCTAACTTTTAATTTTAACATAAAATGTGTTAAACCACTTTCTGTTCTTTTATGTTAACATAAATTTTAAATAAAATGTTATTTAAACAAATTAGGTATTTTGCTTACAAAATGAATAATAAAACAAAGTCTATTCTTTTTGTTACAAAAATAATAATAAAACAAATTTTATCCCTTTTTTTTAAAAGAAAAAAAAAGATCTGGTTCTTTTTATAGAAAATAAAAATGAAATTACAGGTATATTTTCTTTTACCTAAATTTTGTCATCCATTTTACCAAAGAACCACAAACTAAAAAGGTATCACAGTTTTTATTTCAATAAAATTTCACTTCTCATCAAATTCCATCGTTTAAGGTTAACAAATAAAAATAAGCTTTATTTATCATTCAAATTCCATTGTTAAGGCAACAAATAAAAATGACGTTTTTATTTGTAAATCAATTGTTTACCGTTTCTTCATTTTTTTTATATAAAAATGATATTCTATCATATAAAATAAATCAAAACAAATGGATCTTAAATAAATAGAAGTTCAGATCCAATTTCACTCCCAAGACAAAATTTCATCACATATGCTGTTTCATCACATATCTCATACAACATGAACAACAGATCGCAACACAACCAACAAACAACACCACATAAATCACAGATATTTCAGATCTGAATCGATAGCATATACATAATCATTTTTAAGAGAGAAAAATAATTAATCAATAATTTAATAATTTAAAAATTAGAATTCTCACATTGATTGGATAAGAATTTGTCCCAATAGCTTTCTTTCCTTTTTTAAAAAAGGTCGTATTTAAAGTCACGGTTCTCACGATCATGGCGCACCTCGCATCGACCGCCTTCGACTTGCTAACCCGCCGCCCAGGTCTCGGCCAACTCGTCGTTGTGTCCACCCTCAAAAACCAACCCCGAACCTTGCCACTTCATGCTACCGCCCTGGCCACCGTGTGTTATGAAGAGTTGAACCATTTTTGCGTTGGAAGGGCTTTCAATTGATGAAGGAATTGGAAGAAAGAGGAGGAAGGATTGAGCCATTTAGAGAGGAAGAACGGCTACTGCCATTGAAAAGAAGAAGATGGAGGCGGCGGCTTTTAGAAAAGAGAATGAGATTAGGATTTTGTTAATCTCTATATCTATAGGAAAAAGGAAGTGAATAGATAAAGGGTTGATTTAGGTTAGAGTTTAGGAAAGGATTTCAAATGCAATATTTAATTTCATTTATTCGTCCTTAATTCTATTTCAAAACATTACCCATCTAATCCTAATTCAACATAGGAATAAATTACCTATGTTATATATCTCAAATTCAATTTTTTAACAATTTTAATTGAGCAATCAATTCATTAATTATTCCTTCCAAATATAATATGACAAAGTTATCATAATGCCTCATTTCAAATTTCTTTTTATACTCGAATTAAACTATTCAAAAATTTCATTATACTAAATTCCAACATTATATTTCAATCATAAAATTAAATGGTTTGTATCCTTGTATTGATTCAACATTTATTACAGTTCCATTATTTCAAAAACTTTTTTTTTCTCTAATCACTTTTATTACTCAATTTACATTAAATTATATTTATGTTCATCTCATTAATTATACGTTACCTTAAATTTAACATTCACATTAGAAACAATCCCCATTTGATTATAATTAAATTTCTAATGAATTGTTATACTTTGATTTTACCACACCATAAATATCATATGAACAATTAGTATTTACACATGTTACATTCATAATTTGCAGTCATCATCTTAACCATATAAGTTTATTTCAAAATGCTACCTTCTATATATATCATTTTGATTACTTAAATAATTGCCAAACATTTACGATATTTTTAAAACAAATTCACATACCAAAATTCAAGTTAGGTATTAAACCGATTCACGGTGTTTGGTTTCAATTGTAATTAAATTTCTTTAAGTATATATATATATATATATATATATATTTATTTATTTAATTCCACTAAATTTGGTTTGATTTAATTATGTCAATGAATTACAAGATTTTTAAAAAAATAAAATAATTAGCAATCCAAATATGGTTATATGTTTATTGTATGTTTATTGTATATGGACAAACATGATATAACATTTTCTTTTCTAACATAAGAAATGTAACATCTTTATATGACAAATTTTAATTGAATATAATTAAATGACATTACTAACTTACTATAGCATTTCAAACAAAAATGACATTTTAAATATGAACGAACATTACTCTACATAAATGACATTTTAATTAACATACCTGATTCTAAATAAAGTGACATTTTTAATTCTAACATAAATGACATTTTTGAATTCTAACGTAAATGTTCCTTTTTAATTCTAACATGACAAATTAAAATTAAAATGTTTATTTTGTCTAACAATGAAAAATGTTTATTTTGTCTACCATGACAAATTATAACTAGAATGTCTATGTTGTTCTAACTTGGCAATTTTAACATAAATGATGCTTTTATTTAGACAATACATTCCTAACCTTAATGAAATCCCTTTTATGATAACATTATAATGAAAATTTTTAATATGTTAACATAAAAATGATAATTCTTTTATTTTCTTAGCATACCACTCTTTTTATTCTTCAAACAATAAAAATGTTATTTTTTATTTATTCCTAACATGAACATCCTTTTTGTACATAAACGATAAAAATATGATTTTTTTAACATGAAACATCTTAGTTATATATATAAACAATAAAAATATGGATTTTATTGTATGCACAAATATGGCCTAACAAGAATATACACAGTTCAATTCTGATTTATACTGAATCCTGTACATTCAGTTATAGTTAAAAATCAAAATTTCAAACTGCAGCGCTATTTTAAACTCCTTTTATATTTAAATTAAACTTATTCGTTTTAACTTCAATTAGAATAAATTTTTGATCGTTATTATTTAAAATAAATTATTTTAAATCTTTTAAATTCATTAAAATTTCTAAAATAAAAATTTTAAACTGGTCCCAAAATTCCGGGTTATTACAGTCTCCCCCACTTAAGAACTTTTCATCCTCGAAAAGTTACGAAGTTAAAAGTGTATTAATTATCCTACTCAAATTCTTTTCTATACATTTCTATAATTTTATTTGTTGATTAACTTTCAAGTATATATAACTTTTACATACTCAAAAATCATATTTTCTAAAATGGATTATAATTACAAATACGTATATCATAAGCTTTTCACTCTGAACTCATCCTAGGGCAATACTAACCCCATCTCTAATGAGTTTTCTCATTCTAGGAAACTGCTGATCCTATCTCTAATGAGTATTCTTATTGGATATTGCTAATCCAATCTCTGATGAGTCTTTTGTTCAGTTCTAATGAGTTGTATCCCAAAGATTTGAGCTAACCGAGCTCTGATACCAACTGTAACGACACGGATTTTGCCCGCCCTTAATCGATCGCAAAATCGACCAAGACCGTTCAAATCCCGCATACGTTAACTTTGGGAATACAACAACATTAGAATAAATAACAGCCGACTTTTATAAACAGTACAAAATGTTTACATCAGAGTACAGAACATCAGAGTACATCTAATTATATTACAGCGGAAGATTAAATTTACAAAAATTATAATACATCACAGTGCAGCGGAAATAAAATAACTAAGCTCTGGACACAGCTTTAAACTTCAATCTAGAATCCTGCTCGAGAGATAAACCTATAGACAAACTACTCAACTGCCCGTGTGGAGAAGAGGGCACCCGAGTTTGCAAAGGTGGAAACAAACAACGGGTCAGTCATGGGACTGGTGTGAGAATTCTTAACTAACTTAACTAATAGTAATAAAGCAAATCCAAGGACCACGCCGCGTTAGCGGAACGGGTTTACTCCAATGGATTGACGTGCATAACTTAAAGTAAATCGTGAAATAACGCAATGCTTTTGGAAAAATGGAATCACCATAAGACTCAGGTCCCATCACACAATGCAACGCACACCAGAGGATAGAGTTTTACCTTATGGTGATTAAAAGATGATAAATACGTATGAAACGATATTATTATTAGTGTGTATATGTTTTAATAAAACATTTCGATCATAATGTATCAATCCTAGGAAGCATAGGTACCCATATATTATGCCTTCGTACTAGTAATACAATCAAGTCCGTAAGGGTCGTATTGGAAATTTGGATTTCCATACTGAGTCAAGGCTAGGAGCGAGATCCTTACCGATTCGAGACACTCTAGCAATGCCCCAGGATTGGTACTCTGTCCAACCCTTGGATCCTGCAGGGCCGATCCATACGTTAACGCTTAATGGATTGGCAATTTCTGAACATACGCCTCCCGATCCTAACGGACCTTTAAATTGGCCAGTAGCGACCAATATACCGAGGTACCTCAAATCCAACAACCACTTTTAGCTAGAAAGAGACGTGCGCACCCCCTGCGTTCCCTTGCTCCATTTTAGACTCCACCGGGGTGTGAGGCTCGCGAAGTAACGTTATAACCACAAGGCCTGCTTTTCAACAAAGCCTTGATCATCTTCATCTTAGAGTGCCACATTGTCAATCCATACCGTACCATTGATCATCCATCAACATATAAATGGGTGTTAAGTAAAGAATAAATTCTTCACCACCAACATTTATACATTAACAGAAAATCAATAACAAGATATTTAACGGAGTACGATGTCGGACACACAATCCATTTACAAGTCCGCTCTGGGTCTGAGCGAAAGCCAAATCCGTTGATTTCCAAATGCGTTTGGACGATCATTACTAAATATCTTGCCTTGGGAGGCCAGTCCCAATTCAAGCTACCAGTCATCATCATCCCAACGATGTGAAAACCTTCGGTCTTCAACCATCACCTTCATCTTCGACTCCTGATTGTCGTGATGATTACTCAGAATGGGTTAAACCCGGTCATTCTGAGTAACTCGCGTATTTTGTGATTAAAAATCAAATGCTATAAAATCACACCAACGCCACATTCCAACTCCGGATATTCTTTTAACAAGATATTCGTATTAAAAGATTCTCGTTAATTTTATCAAAGATAAATCTTTTTAATTTAATCTTAAATCTTTATTTATCCATATTAAAGCAAATTATGGTTTATCCAATCTAATCGGAATTTACGCCTTATCAAAATAATTATAAATTAATTAATCCCTATCCCGATCTTTTATCCCAATTGGTTCAGGTACTTAATTTCCATTACCCATTTAAATCTAATTAAAGATTTAATTAACGCATGGAGTTAAACTGGTGGAACTCCATTTTCGATCCTTAATTCAGTAATTTTATTTACTTAATTCCTCTCCAATCTAATTAAAGTTTTAATTAAAACCTTATTTCGTTTTAACCTTCCAAAGTCATTAATAAATAATTAATCAAAAATTAGGAAATTAATCCCCTCATTAATCCGGGTTAAAGAATAAATGTTATTTAAAACATAATTCACGATAAACCCAAATTCAAATTTCATTACAAATCCGTGGTTATAATAAAACCATTTTTAATTCTTATTATTTATTCTAAAATAAATAAACCATTTATTCTGATCAAAATATCATTTCTCATATTAAAATGTTATTTTCAAAATATTAATTTTGAAATTAACTCTTTTAATATTCATTATAGAATGGATAATATAAGTTAATAAACTTGTTCAGGTTAAAATGATGTTTCTATTTAAAATGGATTAAATAATCCAATTCGTTATATTATTCATTTATGATTTATAATGGGCCAGACTTCTCACATTAGGCCTACAACTTGTGGATGCTGGATATGCCGGTTGGGTCCGGGCAGACTTATTCCACAGTTGGGCTTAACCTCGAGTCAAAACCCAATTTGTATTTGTGTACTTGGACCTCTCACATTAGGTGTAACAACCCGTAAAATGCGAGCCAGTTTGAAATTTTTATTTTGGCAATTTTAGCGAATTTTGAATATTTAAAATGGATTATTTTAAATAATATCGACGAGAAATTTATTTTGAATATAATTCGAACGTATATATTTATACGCGTCGTCGTTAGAATATAAATATTTATATATAATTATAAAAGGAATTGAAAATGGCGCGGTAGTTCGATAATTCGATTTCAAACTTCAATTGAATGTACCGGGTGCAAAACAATCCGGATTTTAGTGAAACCAAAAATAATGGGATCTAATTGATAATATCTTTCCAACGAATCCGAGTAATCGAAATTTCATAGCGGGGATCAAAAGATATGTCCAGTTGAAAATTCTGAATAGTCGCTATGGAATTTAGGCCCTTAAAAATGGACATTTTGCAAACGACCTCGGATTTCGACGAAACCAGTTTGGTTGGGTCCGGGATGTGAAGTTATTGCTAGATTCCAAATTTCATAATTTTTTGAGTCAATATGTGAGCGTGGCAAAAGAAAACGCGTTTGACCAGTTTCAGTTGATTTTAATCGACTGGAAATTGGCCATTTTTCTAACAGTCTCAGAATTCGATGAAACTAGTTTTGTTAGGACCGTATCGTCAATACGAAGCTAGAAAATATTTTTCGAGAATTTTTAGAGTTAGTATGTGACCCCGGTAATTTGAAATGTACGTTTAAAGTTCAATATAGAGATTTAAATGTAAATTTAACGAAAACTGATCGTAACGTCCGAATCAACCTACGATACATATCCCATTGTGTTCGGAATGGGGGTGAAACGCTATGGACGACAGGCGGTGGGCCTCGTTTCGAGGTTGTATGTAAAAGTCAACTTTTAGAAATTAAATAATATAAAAAAAAAAAACCCCCTCCCCCTTATTTCATTCTGGCCCCCCCCCATTTCTTCGTTCGCTCAGACAAAAAAAAAAAAAAAAAAAAACGACGAGAGAGAAGGAAGGGGGAGGAGCCGCCGCTCCTCCCACCGTCGCGCCCACCCAAGGGGGCGCTGACCACCGCAGCCCCCCACCCGATTCCTCCTCTCCTCTCTCTTCTATCCATATGCAGATCGACGCACCCCTCCCCCAAAACCCGCTGCAGCCCTAACCATCGCAACCCTCAACCCATCGCCACCGCCGCCAGGTCCCCCTCCACCGCTCGCGCGACCCCCTCCTCCGTTTCCAGCTCCTCCCTTCGACGAAGACCACTGACAACCCCCCCCCCTCTGTAAGTCGTTTTTAATTTATTTATTTTATTTTTGTTTTATATAAATAATAAGAAAACTAATTTTTTTTTTAGGGTTTTAAAACTGAATTTTTTTTTAAAAAAAAAGGGGTTAAACTGAATTTTCTAAAAGGTTTAAAAACCGAATTTTTTTGAAAAAAAAACATTTGAAAACTGATTTTGAAAAGTTTGAAAAACTGATTTTATTTTAGGATTTTAAATAGAAAAAGGTTTGAATTTTAAATAGAAAAGATTGGATTTTTAAAATAGGAAAAATTAGATTTTTGAAATGGGAAAAGGCGAAATCCTTGCAGAATAAAAATTCGATTTTTAAAGGTATGAAGCGATAATAAAAATAGAATTTTTATATATTGAACTTCGAAAGAAAAATAGAATTTTTATATATTGAACTTCGAAAGAAAAATAGAATTTTTATATATTGAACTTCGAAAGAAAAATAGAATTTTTATATATTGAACTTCGAAAGAAAAATAGAATTTTTATATATTGAACTTCGAAAGAAAAATAGAATTTTTATATATTGAACTTCGAAATAGAATTTTTTTTATATATATTGAACATCGAGGTAAAAATATGATTTTTATATATTGAATAACGAAGTAAAAATGTGATTTTTACATATGTAGTGGCTACGGGCGAAGAAAGTGATAAGAGACGAGAACAGTGAAGATTTCCTGCATTTGAAGTGCCGTGGAGCTAGGATAGCTATCGGTGAGAATTTCTCACCTTTCAATTTCTTTTCTAGTCATATATATATACTAGGATGCAGACGGTGCTTAGTAGCACCCGACACAATCGTCCACAGACCATGGACTTGTTTGTTTGGTTGCATAGATTAGTTAGATGATTTGATTTGAAATTGAATTGTTTGGTGAAATGAATGAATTGATTGATGTGTGAATGGCGTGGGCCTTCACTAGACCGGGGATAAGGCTAGGCCTCGTCCCGTTTCTAGTATCGTGCCGTTATGCCGCCGAAATTTTCTAAAATATATTAGAAAAATAAAAATATCATTTCATTGAATAAATGAACTGAATAGAACATTCATAGGTTAAATAAAATATTTTATCGTTAAAAATATAATTTTTAACGTGAAGTGAATAAAACAAAATATTCATTTACAAACCGGACGGTTTGTTTATGTACACCTATTTGAAAGACATTGATTGGGTCGATAAATTTTACACATCGCCCAACTGCACAAATAAAATCTGTGTTTGATTGTTTGAAACCCCACATGGGTGTTAGGGTGAAATTTGAAGTTCACTCATCCTGATTGATTAAATATGTCGATCGATTGATTGACAGGCTGTTATAAGCGTTAGATATCTATATTTGATGCTTATACAGTGTAGTGCACTTTGGTTGATGGTTGATTATTTTTCAATGCTATTATATACATGTGTTGTATGAAAATCCATATAATTAATTTTATATGGTTATTGATTGGGCCTCATTCCAGTTTTAAAATAGAAATATGTGAAAAAGAAATATTTGAAATAGAATATTTGAAATAGAATATTTGAAAATAGAAATGCATTAAGCCGTGTTGATTAGATTGACGCCATTTTGACGTGAATGATATTTAAATTGAATTGAAAACGATTTCGAAATGAATTGAATTGAAAACGATTTCGAAATGAATTGAATTGAAAACGATTTCGAAATGAATTGAATTGAAAACGATTTCGAAATGAATTGAATTGAAAACGATTTCGAAATGAATTGAATTGAAAACGATTTCGAAATGAATTGAATTGAAAACGATTTCGAAATGAATTGAATTGAAAACGATTTCGAAATGAATTGAATTGAAAACGATTTCGAAATGAATTGAATTGAAAACGATTTCTAAATGAATTGAATTGAAAACGATTTCGAAATGAATTGAATTGAAAACGATTTTAAAATGAATTGAATTGAAAACGACTTCGAAATGAATTGAATTGAAAGTGAATTGAAATGAATTCAAAGTGAATTGAAATTTGAATTGAATAGAAATGAATTTTTAAAACGAATTTATAAAGAAGAATTCAATTTTGATTTGAATTGAAATGGAAGTTGAAATTGCTTTTGAAACGAATTTAAAACTATTTATATAATTCGTTTTAAATAGAAATCGACGAAATATATATTATATATATTATATATATAATATAATGGCCTGAATAGAATGCGCCGCGCCGCGGCAGTTCGTGAATTTCGACCATTTATTTCAAATGGACATTACGGGAGATCCGACCGTCGGATTCTCCTAAAACCGGAACTGTTGGGTTCGTATCGAAAAGAGCTTTCTAATGAATATTTGAAATTAGAAATCTAACGGTTGGATTTGGAATTATGTCCAAATCAAATTAGAAAAAGGTCGCTATAAGTGCAGTTTGATGGCCATTGATGGAAATCGACTGTACGGGCCTTGATAAAATTATTAAAAATAGTGATAATTTGTGTAAAATCATAAGAAATGATTTGGGAAAAATTGGGATGAAAAACTCCATAATTGAAAAGATAAAAATAGATTTTTATCGAAATGAACTAGTTTTGAACTAGAATTATAATTCTATTTATTTTTAAGTAAATAAATTGAATTTGAAATGGTTTTGAAAATAACCAGAAATTCCAATGATTGCATTGGAATGGATTTGAATCAAAATTGTCTTCGGAATATTTCGATGTTGGATTTCGTGATGATACAGATATTGTTATGGGAATTTGAAAGATATATGTATATCGTTATTTCCAATACGATATTTGTTAGTCATAGAATTTGATATTGAATATAAGCCGGTATATTTTCTATTCAGAGCCTTGTGTTTAATATCAAATGTGATTTGGGTTTGTCGTGAATGGTGTCTTCACTAACACTGTTCTTGAACCCAGTTGAGAAAAGATTAAATCTTTTTATTTAGATTTAATGAAGTGTACCAATTAAATGATATTTAATTGGAATTGAATTGGTATTGATTTTTGGGTTTATCATGAACAGTGTTTTAAACAACACTCGTTCTTTAACCCGATAATTAATGAATGTGATTTTGGGTTTATCGTGAACTGTGTTTTAAATGACACTGATTCTTTAACCCAGTTAACGATTAAAACTAAGTGGAGTTTTAATGAATCTTTAATTAGATTGAAAAGATCGAGAATGGAGTATCACCAGTTTTACTCTAGGCGATAGTTAAATCTTTAATTAGATTTGAACGTGAAATGGTAATTGAATTTACCGATAACACCGTGGTGTTAGATATGAAGTATAACCAGTTTTACTTCATGGGATGAATATGTTGGGATTGGGAAATAATATAAATGATTACTTCGGTGTGGTTCGCTAATCCCGACTAGTTTGAATTGATATTCAAAGGAGATTAAAGAATAAATTTAAAGAATTTATCTTGGATAAAATTAATGGGAACTTTTCCCAAAGTATAGGAATATTTGAATAAAAGAATATTCTGAATTGGAATGAGGCGTATGTTGTGTTTGTGTAACACTTTTATAATGTATACGCGAGTTATTCAGAAAGACCGGGTTTATCCCATTCTGAATAACTGATTCGACGTGGTGTCGAAGATGAAGACGGTGGTCGAAGACCAGAAGTCTTCGCGTCGTTTGGGTGGTTACTGATGATCTTGATTGGGCTGTACACCCAAGAAGATGGAAACAGTTGGTGATCGTCCAGACGTACTTGGAGATCGATGGATATGCGGGGTACTAGGTGCCTCCGGTTTCGTTCAGACCCAGAACGAACTTGTAAATGGACTGTGTGTCTGACATTGGATTTTAGTCTGTGTGATTGATCTCTATTAAATATATATCTGCTTGGCGGCGGAGAATTTATTCTCTTGCTTAACGCCCTTCTCTGAGACGTACGAGCTCAAGGGTTATATATTGATGGATCTCAAACGCATGGAGTGAATTTCCTGTGTGGCATGCCTAAGTGGCAATTGATCGAGGCTTATGTTGGAAAGCAAAGTCTTGTGGTGATGATCAAAGCACAGCCTGTGTGGCACAGCTTTGTGTAACGTGAATTCGCGAGCCTCGCACCCCGGTTGTGAACCAAAAACGGGAGACGGACCTCAGGGAGGGCATGCGTTTCTTTCTAGTTAGAAGTGGCGTCAGTGGTTTTACACGCCCTGACGAGTTTGACTTATGTGGTTGTTGCTGTTGCGAGGCGCCTCGATTATATCGGTTTCGGCCGATGCATTCTGGTCGGCAGACGGACCAGACTTACACCCCATAGGGTGGGGAAACGTAGTGTTCAGGCATTTTAATCCACATCGGTGGACCGGCCCTGTCGCTCCAAGGGTCACTCGAGCTCTGATCCTGTGGCTCGGGCTAGAGAGTCACGAATCGGTTGAGGACTATCTTTTGCCTCGGTTCATAGACGGAAATCCAATTTCCAAATACGTGACATTTGCGGTTTTATTTGTAGAGCCTAGTATGGCGACATAGTGGGATGGGGCACTTATGCCGCCTATGATTGATACTTATGATTTGAAGTTGTTTTATATACTATGCACTTATAATAGTATCAAATGATTTGTTTTCAACGTATCAAGCATTCTTGGCTATTATAAGGTAAAAACCCTATCCTCTGGCTTGCGATTGCATTGTGTGATGGGAACTGGGTCTTATAATAGCTTCATTTTTCTTTATTTAGCATTGCGCTGTTTGTTTTATGCACTGGTATTCTTGGGAGGAAACCCGTTCCGTGATATACGGCGTGGTCCCTTGATTTACCTTACTTTAAAAATAAAGATCTATAACTGTTTTAGTTCTCACACCAGTCACATGACTGACCTGGAGTTTATTGTTTTTAACCTAAACTCTGGGTGCCCCTATTTTGACACGGGCAGCTAGTAGTTTTGGTTTTGCAGATTTATATTCACAGGATCCTGGTTTACAGCTGGAACGATATCCGGAAAGCTTTGTATCCGTATATCTACTTCTAGTTGTGTATTGTATTATTTTCCGCTGCTATGTATTTAAATGCAATTTAAATCTCTGATATTTCTATGTAATATTGATTCATACTCTGTATATTCTTGTAATCTGATGCATTGTTGTAATATACAATGAAACGTTCTTCTGTATGCGTTATGTTGTGGTTTGTTCTCGAACTATCCGACGCTTTCCTTTACGGGGAAGTTGCGGGATTTTACACGTGGTATCAGAGCTTTGGTTTACAAAGCTTAGAGAACAAGGCACATTAGAACCTTACGAAAGAATTCATCGGATATTGGATCAGTAATATCCAATTAGAATGACTCGTTAGAGATAGGATCAGTAGTATCCTAGAACGGGTGTGAAGAGTATATTTTTCTAATGAAAACAAATTTTGTTTTGCAAATTTAAATCAACTATTCGTATTTGATTATTTATTTCATATTGATTAGGACAGTCCAGTATATAAAGATTTTGCATATATGCTTTGCAAACGTGTATTTGAAGTTTTAATATACTGGATAGATATAGAATCGCACTCTAGTCGCCCGAAGATGATTCTGATGATAGTTCGAACATCATCAGAATTGGTATTCGTGTTTCGAAGGTGTAATATCTATATATTTCCTATTGACTGGTGTGAGAACCAAAATTAGATAGGGCCTATTGTTGTGAATTGGCATCAAAAACAAGATTTTCAATATATATATCAAAATAATGAATTTGAAACGTTAAATTCACTAATTGATTGATGTTTGTGTTGTTTGTTCATTTGTTTGCTAATTTTGAACCATTTAGCCTAATTGAATCAAATATTGGATTATATTGAAAATTGGTCGCATTTGCTTGCATATACATATACTTATATTGAACAGGTCATAGCAAGGAGGCTAGAGCCAGAGAATAAAATTTGTTTGCCCGACAAATAGGTACATGTTTACTACATAATTTCCTGTTTTGTTTGGGTGATGATGATTTTGTGAGCCTATTGGCTAGCCGCTTGGCTTTTTCTTTTTCTTTTTGAGATCTGAAGGACCGGGGAAGCTATTTGAAATTCCCCGATGCTCCCGGTGCAGGGGAGGTTATGGCGAAATTTTTCGAAAATTTAGGGTGTTAGCCAAATTTTTGAAATTTTGAAAATTCTCAGAAACTAAAGAGTTGGAGAATGGAAGCCAGATCGAACGTAGAGTTGATTAATAAAACCACTTTCGACTTTGTTCCTTTTCGGGGACGAAAAGTTTTAAGTGGGGGAGATTGTAACAACCCGTAAAATGCGAGCCAGTTTGAAATTTTTATTTTGGCAATTTTAGCGAATTTTGAATATTTAAAATGGATTATTTTAAATAATATCGACGAGAAATTTATTTTGAATATAATTCGAACGTATATATTTATACGCGTCGTTGTTAGAATATAAATATTTATATATAATTATAAAAGGAATTGAAAATGGCGCGGTAGTTCGATAATTCGATTTCAAACTTCAATTGAATGTACCGGGTGCAAAACAATCCGGATTTTAGTGAAACCAAAAATAATGGGATCTAATTGATAATATCTTTCCAACGAATCCGAGTAATCGAAATTTCATAGCGGGGATCAAAAGATATGTCCAGTTGAAAATTCTGAATAGTCGCTATGGAATTCAGGCCCTTAAAAATGGACATTTTGCAAACGACCTCGGATTTCGACGAAACCAGTTTGGTTGGGTCCGGGATGTGAAGTTATTGCTAGATTCCAAATTTCATAATTTTTCGAATCAATATGTGAGCGTGGCAAAAGAAAACGCGTTTGACCAGTTTCAGTTGATTTTAATCGACTGGAAATTGGCCATTTTTCTAACAGTCTCAGAATTCGATGAAACTAGTTTTGTTAGGACCGTATCGTCAATACGAAGCTAGAAAATATTTTTCGAGAATTTTTAGAGTTAGTATGTGACCCCGGTAATTTGAAATGTACGTTTAAAGTTCAATATAGAGATTTAAATGTAAATTTAACGGAAACTAATCGTAACGTCCGAATCAACCTACGATACATATCCCATTGTGTTCGGAATGGGGGTGAAACGCTATGGACGACAGGCGGTGGGCCTCGTTTCGAGGTTGTATGTAAAAGTCAACTTTTAGAAATTAAATAATATAAAATAAAATAAATAAATAAAAAAAGAAAACCCCCTCCCCCTTATTTCATTCTGGTCCCCCCCATATCTTCGTTCGCTCAGACAAAAAAAAAAAAAAAACGACGAGAGAGAAGGAAGGGGGAAGAGCCGCCGCTCCTCCCACCGTCGCGCCCACCCAAGGGGGCGCTGACCACCGCAGCCCCCCACCCGATTCCTCCTCTCCTCTCTCTTCTATCCATATGCAGATCGACGCACCCCTCCCCCAAAACCCGCTGCAGCCCTAACCATCGCAACCCTCAACCCATCGCCACCGCCGCCAGGTCCCCCTCCACCGCTCGCGCGACCCCCTCCTCCGTTTCCAGCTCCTCCCTTCGACGAAGACCACTGACAACCCCCCCTCTGTAAGTCGTTTTTAATTTATTTATTTTATTTTTATTTTATATAAATAATAAGAAAACTGATTTTTTTTAGGGTTTTAAAACTGATTTTTTTTTTAAAAAAAAAAGGGGGTTAAACTGAATTTTCTAAAAGGTTTAAAAACCGAATTTTTTTGAAAAAAAAACATTTGAAAACTGATTTTGAAAAGTTTGAAAAACTGATTTTATTTTAGGATTTTAAATAGAAAAAGATTTGAATTTTAAATAGAAAAGATTGGATTTTTAAAATAGGAAAAATTAGATTTTTGAAATGGGAAAAGGCGAAATCCTTGCAGAATAAAAATTCGATTTTTAAAGGTATGAAGCGATAATAAAAATAGAATTTTTATATATTGAACTTCGAAAGAAAAATAGAATTTTTATATATTGAACTTCGAAAGAAAAATAGAATTTTTATATATTGAACTTCGAAAGAAAAATAGAATTTTTATATATTGAACTTCGAAAGAAAAATAGAATTTTTATATATTGAACTTCGAAATAGATTTTTTTTTATATATATTGAACATCGAGGTAAAAATATGATTTTTATATATTGAATAACGAAGTAAAAATGTGATTTTTACATATGTAGTGGCTACGGGCGAAGAAAGTGATAAGAGTAGAGAACAGTGAAGATTTCCTGCATTTGAAGTGCCGTGGAGCTAGGATAGCTATCGGTGAGAATTTCTCACCTTTCAATTTCTTTTCTAGTCATATATATATACTAGGATGCAGACGGTGCTTAGTAGCACCCGACACAATCGTCCACAGACCATGGACTTGTTTGTTTGGTTGCATAGATTAGTTAGATGATTTGATTTGAAATTGAATTGTTTGGTGAAATGAATGAATTGATTGATGTGTGAATGGCGTGGGCCTTCACTAGACCGGGGATAAGGCTAGGCCTCGTCCCGTTTCTAGTATCGTGCCGTTATGCCGCCGAAATTTTCTAAAATATGTTAGAAAAATAAAAATATCATTTCATTGAATAAATGAACTGAATAGAACATTCATAGGTTAAATAAAATATTTTATCGTTAAAAATATAATTTTTAACGTGAAGTGAATAAAACAAAATATTCATTTACAAACCGTACGGTTTGTTTATGTACACCTATTTGAAAGATATTGATTGGGTCGATAAATTTTACACATCGCCCAACTGCACAAATAAAATCTGTGTTTGATTGTTTGAAACCCCACACGGGTGTTAGGGTGAAATTTGAAGTTCACTCATCCTGATTGATTAAATATGTCGATCGATTGATTGACAGGCTGTTATAAGCATTAGATATCTATATTTGATGCTTATACAGTGTAGTGCACTTTGGTTGATGGTTGATTATTTTTCAATGCTATTATATACATGTGTTGTATGAAAATCCATATAATTAATTTTATATGGTTATTGATTGGGCCTCATTCCAGTTTTAAAATAGAAATATGTGAAAACGAAATATTTGAAATAGAATATTTGAAAATAGAAATGCATTAAGCCGTGTTGATTAGATTGACGCCATTTTGACGTGAACGATATTTAAATTGAATTGAAAACGATTTCGAAATGAATTGAATTGAAAACGATTTCGAAATGAATTGAATTGAAAACGATTTCGAAATGAATTGAATTGAAAACGATTTCGAAATGAATTGAATTGAAAACGATTTCGAAATGAATTGAATTGAAAACGATTTCGAAATGAATTGAATTGAAAACGATTTCGAAATGAATTGAATTGAAAACGATTTCGAAATGAATTGAATTGAAAACGATTTCGAAATGAATTGAATTGAAAACGATTTCGAAATGAATTGAATTGAAAGTGAATTGAAATGAATTCAAAGTGAATTGAAATTTGAATTGAATAGAAATGAATTTTTAAAACGAATTTATAAAGAAGAATTCAATTTTGATTTGAATTGAAATGGAAGTTGAAATTGCTTTTGAAACGAATTCAAAACTATTTATATAATTCGTTTTAAATAGAAATCGACGAAATATATATTATATATATTATATATATAATATAATGGCCTGAATAGAACGCGCCGCGCCGCGGCAGTTAGTGAATTTCGACCATTTATTTCAAATGGACATTACGGGAGATTCGACCGTCGGATTCTCCTAAAACCGGAACTGTTGGGTTCGTATCGAAAAGAGCTTTCTAATGAATATTTGAAATTAGAAATCTAACGGTTGGATTTGGAATTATGTCCAAATCAAATTAGAAAAAGGTCGCTATAAGTGCAGTTTGATGGCCATTGATGGAAATCGACTGTACGGGCCTTGATAAAATTATTAAAAATAGTGATAATTTGTGTAAAATCATAAGAAATGATTTGGGAAAAATTGGGATGAAAAACTCCATATTTGAAAAGATAAAAATAGATTTTTATCAAAATGAACTAGTTTTGAACTAGAATTATAATTCTATTTATTTTTAAGTAAATAAATTGAATTTGAAATGGTTTTGAAAATAACCAGAAATTCCAATGATTGCATTGGAATGGATTTGAATCAAAATTGTCTTCGGAATATTTCGATGTTGGATTTCGTGATGATACAGATATTGTTATGGGAATTTGAAAGATATATGTATATCGTTATTTCCAATACGATATTTGTTAGTCATAGAATTTGATATTGAATATAAGCCGGTATATTTTCTATTCAGAGCCTTGTGTTTAATATCAAATGTGATTTGGGTTTGTCGTGAATGGTGTCTTCACTAACACTGTTCTTGAACCCAGTTGAGAAAAGATTAAATCTTTTTATTTAGATTTAATGAAGTGTACCAATTAAATGATATTTAATTGGAATTGAATTGGTATTGATTTTTGGGTTTATCGTGAACAGTGTTTTAAACAACACTCGTTCTTTAACCCGATAATTAATGAATGTGATTTTGGGTTTATCGTGAACTGTGTTTTAAATGACACTGATTCTTTAACCCAGTTAACGATTAAAACTAAGTGGAGTTTTAATGAATCTTTAATTAGATTGAAAAGATCGAGAATGGAGTATCACCAGTTTTACTCCAGGCGATAGTTAAATCTTTAATTAGATTTGAACGTGAAATGGTAATTGAATTTACCGATAACACCGTGGTGTTAGATATGAAGTATAACCAGTTTTACTTCATGGGATGAATAGGTTGGGATTGGGAAATAATATAAATGATTACTTCGGTGTGGTTCGCTAATCCCGACTAGTTTGAATTGATATTCAAAGGAGATTAAAGAATAAATTTAAAGAATTTATCTTGGATAAAATTAATGGGAACTTTTCCCAAAGTATAGGAATATTTGAATAAAAGAATATTCTGAATTGGAATGAGGCGTATGTTGTGTTTGTGTAACACTTTTATAATGTATACGCGAGTTATTCAGAAAGACCGGGTTTATCCCATTCTGAATAACTGATTCGACGTGGTGTCGAAGATGAAGACGGTGGTCGAAGACCAGAAGTTTTCGCGTCGTTTGGGTGGTTACTGATGATCTTGATTGGGCTGTACACCCAAGAAGATGGAAACAGTTGGTGATCGTCCAGACGTACTTGGAGATCGATGGATATGCGGGGTACTAGGTGCCTCCGGTTTCGTTCAGACCCAGAACGAACTTGTAAATGGACTGTGTGTCTGACATTGGATTTTAGTCCGTGTGATTGATCTCTATTAAATATATATCTGCTTGGCGGCGGAGAATTTATTCTCTTGCTTAACGCCCTTCTCTGAGACGTACGAGCTCAGGGGTTATATATTGATGGATCTCAAACGCATGGAGTGAATTGCCTGTGTGGCATGCCTAAGTGGCAATTGATCGAGGCTTCTGTTGGAAAGCAAAGTCTTGTGGTGATGATCAAAGCACAGCCTGTGTGGCACAGCTTTGTGTAACGTGAATTCGCGAGCCTCGCACCCCGGTTGTGAACCAAAAACGGGAGACGGACCTCAGGGAGGGCATGCGTTTCTTTCTAGTTAGAAGTGGCGTCAGTGGTTTTACACGCCCTGACGAGTTTGACTTATGTGGTTGTTGCTGTTGCGAGGCGCCTCGATTATATCGGTTTCGGCCGATGCATTCTGGTCGGCAGACGGACCAGACTTACACCCATAGGGTGGGGAAACGTAGTGTTCAGGCATTTTAATCCACATCGGTGGACCGGCCCTGTCGCTCCAAGGGTCACTCGAGCTCTGATCCTGTGGCTCGGGCTAGAGAGTCACGAATCGGTTGAGGACTATCTTTTGCCTCGGTTCATAGACGGAAATCCAATTTCCAAATACGTGACATTTGCGGTTTTATTTGTAGAGCCTAGTATGGCGACATAGTGGGATGGGGCACTTATGCCGCCTATGATTGATACTTATGATTTGAAGTTGTTTTATATACTATGCACTTATAATAGTATCAAATGATTTGTTTTCAACGTATCAAGCATTCTTGGCTATTATAAGGTAAAAACCCTATCCTCCGGCTTGCGATTGCATTGTGTGATGGGAACTGGGTCTTATAATAGCTTCATTTTTCTTTATTTAGCATTGCGCTGTTTGTTTTATGCACTGGTATTCTTGGGAGGAAACCCGTTCCGTGATATACGGCGTGGTCCCTTGATTTACCTTACTTTAAAAATAAAGATCTATAACTGTTTTAGTTCTCACACCAGTCACATGACTGACCTGGAGTTTATTGTTTTTAACCTAAACTCTGGGTGCCCCTATTTTGACACGGGCAGCTAGTAGTTTTGGTTTTGCAGATTTATATTCACAGGATCCTGGTTTACAGCTGGAACGATATCCGGAAAGCTTTGTATCCGTATATCTACTTCTAGTTGTGTATTGTATTATTTTCCGCTGCTATGTATTTAAATGCAATTTAAATCTCTGATATTTCTGTGTAATATTGATTCATACTCTGTATATTCTTGTAATCTGATGCATTGTTGTAATATACAATGAAACGTTCTTCTGTATGCGTTCTGTTGTGGTTTGTTCTCGAGCTATCCGACGCTTTCCTTTACGGGGAAGTTGCGGGATTTTACATTAGGCCCAACATTTATGGCTGCTGGATATGCCGGTTGGTTCCGGGCAGACTTCCGCCATAAACGTGACCTAACCTCGTGTCCAAGAACAATTATAATTATAATTATAATTTTTTTTTTTTAAAGTTATTTTAAAATATTTCATATTTTAAAAATATCTAACTTCTAAAATGTCATATGTTCCAAAGTATAACTTAACATTGAAATATTCTTTATATTGCCTTTCCAATTTTCAATAAATATCGACCTTTCCATATTATAATAATAATTACTTCAAAAATGGTTTTAATTACGATATCAAAACCTACCATTCCAACATCAAACGTAATCTTTTCCCATCAATCCATTTATGTTAAATTTTGAAATCACATCTTTTAAAATTTAGTGTTAACATAAAAACGAAAGCTTTTCAATTCAAATCTTCTTGTTATATTTGGAATGTAATTTTACTAACTTAATATTTCATTAAAACTCCTAAATAATAGAAATTTAGTTTCCTTAATTCAAACGTCAATCAATTCCATTAATTGAATAATAAATGAATTTTTTTTTCTTTCATTCGAAATTGGAATGAGGTTCACACCATTTCCATATAATTCAATTATACGGATTTCATTCATTTATCTCATAAAAATTTTCAAACGTCCATTAACAGCCAAAGTGCATTTCTAATTAACCACAAGGGTGAAGTGTATTCAAATGTCAGCCCCTGACCCGTGTGGGGTTTCAACCAACACAAGTTCGAATAAAATAAACTGTGCTTCTGGACGATGTATGAAAATTGATCGTCCAATCACATAAACAAGTTAGGCCACTTGTAAATGGCAGTGTATACATGTGCTTAAATAGAAACATACATAACATACATGATTTGGCATACTCACATATTTTAAGTTTCAACTATTCGATGTCAAGTTTTCATGTTGAACAAGATAAAATAACATGACACTTATGTTGCAACACATTTCTTTTAATGTTAAAAAAAGAAGAAACGACAAAAATGACCCTTTTCATGTTCTTCTAAATTTTATACTTTTATTTAATAAATAAAATGCCAAATAAAATTTACTTTCACTTTTTCTCTTTATATTTATTAACAAATTAATGTATTTTTGGACCTTGTACTTTAATTAAACAAACAATGCTAAAAATATTCTTCTTAAGTTTCAACATAAAAAGAAAAACTTCATGTTAAAATTCTTTAACATGTTGTTTCACACAAAAAGAATAACTTTATGTTAAATCAATTTATTTTAACTTAAAAAGAAGCTTTTATGTTAAACTATTTTTAACTTTTTATTTTAAACATAAAAGAATATTTTATGTTAAATCATTTTTAACTTTACATTTTTACATAAAAAGGCAACTTCATGTTACAACATTTTTCCTGCAATACTTTTAATCATAAAAAGTTCAAAACAATTTCCTAACTTTTAATTTTAACATAAAATGTGTTAAACCACTTTCTGTTCTTTTATGTTAACATAAATTGTAAATAAAATGTTATTTAAACAAATTAGGTCTTTTGCTTACAAAATGAATAATAAAACAAAGTCTATTCTTTTTGTTACAAAAATAATAATAAAACAAATTTTATCCCTTTTTTTTAAAAAAAAAAAAGAAAAAAAAAGATCTGGTTCTTTTTATAGAAAATAAAAATGAAATTACAGGTATATTTTCTTTTACCTAAATTTTGTCATCCATTTTGCCAAAGAACCGCAAACTAAAAAGATATCACAGTTTTTATTTCAATAAAATTTCACTTCTCATCAAATTCCATCGTTTAAGGTTAACAAATAAAAATAAGCTTTATTTATCATTCAAATTCCATTGTTAAGGCAACAAATGACATTTTTATTTGTAAATCAATTCTTTACTGTTTCTTTATTTTTTTTATATAAAAATGATATTCTATCATATAAAATAAATCAAAATAAATGGATCTTAAATAAATAGAAGTTCAGATCCAATTTCACTCCCAAGACAAAATTTCATCACATATGCTGTTTCATCACATATCTCATACAACATGAACAACAGATCGCAACACAACCAACAAACAACATCACATAAATCACAGATATTTCAGATCTGAATCGATAGCATATACATAATCATTTTTAAGAGAGAAAAATAATTAACCAATAATTTAATAATTTAAAAATTAGAATTCTCACCTTGATTGGATAAGAATTTGTCCCAATAGCTTTCTTTCCTTTTTTAAAAAAGGTCGTATTTAAAGTCACGGTTCTCACGATCATGGCGCACCTCGCATCGACCGCCTTCGACTTGCTAACCCGCCGCCCAGGTCTCGGCCAACTCGTCGCTGTTTCCACCCTCAAAAACCAACCCCGAACCTTGCCACTTCATGCTACCGCCCTGGCCACCGTGTGTTATGAAGAGTTGAACCATTTTTGCATTGGAAGGGCTTTCAATTGATGAAGGTATTGGAAGAAAGAGGAGAAAGGATTGAGCCATTTAGAGAGGAAGAACGGCTACTGCCATTGAAAAGAAGAAGATGGAGGCGGCGACTTTTAGAAAAGAGAATGAGATTAGGATTTTGTTAATCTCTATATCTATAGGAAAAAGGAAATGAATAGATAAAGGGTTGATTTAGGTTAGAGTTTAGGAAAGGATTTCAAATGCAATATTTAATTTCATGTATTCGTCCTTAATTCTATTTCAAAACATTACCCATCTAATCCTAATTCAAAATAGGAATAAATTACCTATGTTATATATCTCAAATTCAATTTTTTAACAATTTTAATTGAGCAATCAATTCATTAATTATTCCTTCCAAATATAATATGACAAAGTTATCATAATGCCTCATTTCAAATTTCTTTTTATACTCGAATTAAACTATTCAAAAATTTCATTATACTAAATTCCAACATTATATTTCAATCATAAAATTAAATGGTTTGTATCCTTGTATTGATTCAACATTTATTACAGTTCCATTATTTCAATTTTTTTTTTCTCTAATCACTTTTATTACTCAATTTACATTAAATTATATTTATGTTCATCTCATTAATTATACGTTACCTTAAATTTAACATTCACATTAGAAACAATCCCCATTTGATTATAATTAAATTTCTAATGAATTGTTATACTTTGATTTTACCACACCATAAATATCGTATGAACAATTAGTATTTACACATGTTACATTCATAATTTGCAGTCATCATCTTAACCATTTAAGTTTATTTCAAAATGCTACATTCTATATATATCATTTTGATTACTTAAATAATTGCCAAACATTTACGATATTTTTAAAACAAATTCACATACCAAAATTCAAGTTAGGTATTACATCGATTCACGGTGTTTGGTTTCAATTGTAATTAAATTTCTTTAAGTATATATATATATATATTTATTTATTTAATTCCACTAAATTTGGTTTGATTTAATTATGTCAATGAGTTACAAGATTTTTTTTAAAATAATAATAATAATAATTAGCAATCCAAATATGGTTATATGTTTATTGTATGTTTATTGTATATGGACAAACATGATATAACATTTTCTTTTCTAACATAAGAAATGTAACATCTTTATATGACAAATTTTAATTGAATATAATTAAATGACATTACTAACTTACTATAGCATTTCAAACAAAAATGACATTTTAAATATGAACGAACATTACTCTACATAAATGACATTTTAATTAACATACCTGATTCTAAATAAAGTGACATTTTTAATTCTAACATAAGCGACATTTTTGAATTCTAACATAAATGTTCCTTTTTAATTCTAACATGACAAATTAAAATTAAAATGTTTATTTTGTCTAACAATGAAAAATGTTTATTTTGTCTACCATGACAAATTATAACTAGAATGTTTATGTTGTTCTAACTTGGCAATTTTAACATAAATGATGCTTTTATTTAGACAATACATTCCTAACCTTAATGAAATCCCTTTTATGATAACATTATAATGAAAATTTTTAATATGTTAACATAAAAATGATAATTCTTTTATTTTCTTAGCATACCACTCTTTTTATTCTTTAAACAATAAAAATGTTATTTTTTATTTATTCCTAACATGAACATCCTTTTTGTACCTAAACGATAAAAATATGATTTTTTTAACATGAAACATCTTAGTTATATATATAAACAATAAAAATATGGATTTTATTGTATGCACAAATATGGCCTAACAAGAATATACACAGTTCAATTCTGATTTATACTGAATCCTGTACATTCAGTTATAGTTAAAAATCAAAATTTCAAACTACAGCGCTATTTTAAACTCCTTTTATATTTAAATTAAACTTATTCGTTTTAACTTCAATTAGAATAAATTTTTGATCGTTATTATTTAAAATAAATTATTTTAAATCTTTTAAATTCATTAAAATTTCTAAAATAAAATTTTTAAACTGGTCCCAAAACTCCGGGTTATTACAGTACAGAAGCGGGGAGTGCGAGTTTACAGTGTCTGTAAGTGGGATCTGTTATTATCTTCTTCTAGAAACCTTAGGAATCCAGCAGTAGGCAGGATTTTGCCGAAGCTGGTTTTGAGAAGAACTATTTGTTGCTCTGATAAATGTGCCAAATCTGTTGTTTCGTCTGCTTGGGCTTTGGGCTTAAATTTCTTCTGTCTGTGATATCCTTGTTTGTCTCCAGTGTCTGGTTACAATCCTCCTTAATAAGGATACCAATTGGTATCAGATGTGCTAAATTTTTTTGTATATATTTTTAATCCCACTTGTCATGTATAGCTCTCATATTACTCTTATAATTGATTTTCAATTTTAAGATTATTTATTGAGTATTCATTCACAAATTGAAATCAATATCCAAATTGAACTGTATTTATAATTCATTAAAATTATTATCAGAATTTGAAATTGTGATGAGTTATGACTGCAGTATATTTCACAACAAAAGGAGATTTTATTTAGATTTTCATGATGGTCGAACATTTATTATAATATCTTTGAATTAGTAATTATTTCACGGCCATCTCCTTTATCTATCATCATTCTGCCATCCATGATAATATTTTATTAATGTGGAGAGTTTAATATTTTAAAAAAAAAATCTTATTGAATAAACAGTGAAGATATTTGTGATAGAAATTGGACTATGTTATTATTCAAAATTAGTGATAATTGAAAATTTTCAATGTTCTCGGTACATTCGAGCATATTTCATAATATAATTAATTTAGAAATTTATTTCATGGTCCATTTCTGTACCTACCCCATTTTCTATCATCCATATATTGGTTTTATATACCGAGGAGTTTTTTCCTTTAAATGCTGAAAATAATAAATATAATAAATACATAAGTGTGTCTCTAACCACATTTAAAAATCCAAGCTTTGGTCATGCATGGTTATGAGACAACTTATAATTTAAGTTGTGACGGACCTCATTTAAAAATCCAAGCTCTGGTTATGCATAGTCAGTGTGCTCTTAAATAAAAATAAAAGAAAAGGGAATAATGTGCTATAAATTGAAATAAATCTAAACTTCTCCTTTGTGTATAAAAACCACCCTTTCAATCCATTTTCTAATCTGTGAATTGTGTTAATATCTTATGACGTATTATGATTTGTTGATTGATAGCTATTGGGATCTGAGATTATTAGATTGCGTCACTTAAATTGAATTTATAATTATAGTCCAAATCCATCACTGTTTTTGTACTTTAATTTATAATTTTTTTTGAAAATGACTAGATATATTTATATTTTTATAACTCTCTCTATTATATATAAATTTCATCGTAAATCCGTCATTCTCTGCAATGTGAATAAGCCACTAATCCTTAGAATATTATGATTTTTGTTTGACTAATTGAGATTTATGGTGACCGTTCTTCCTCTTAAGATGAAATTATATATATTTTTTAGTCATTTTTCACCTATATTTTAAATTATGAATCCTTTTGATGATAAAAAGGGGGAGAATGGGTTGAGATTTTGATTTATGTGGTTTCAATCAACATTTGCTAGTGATGAATGGTGTGATAAAATAGGATTGTAAAATCCTTATTTTGCTCTGATTTCCCATATTGGCTTTGATTTGATTGCGTGATTGTTAGCTATGAATCTAGACTGGATTTCTATCTTTGATGAATCTGGAAAAGATAATTTTTCCCTCAACTTTGCAATGAATATTTATGAAGGTTAATTTGAAACCAGAACTTAATGTTTTTCCAAAAAAATATCTGGAAATGTTTTATAAACAGCCGAACTAAATTTGTTCATTCCTGGAAACAAAAGAAATTATTTTTGCTATGAATATTTCCGGATTGCTTGCTTGATATTTATGGCCCAGTTTGTTGCGTGAACTCTCTCTTTGTTTCCCTGAATAAATTGATTTCCTTTGGCATGAAAAACTTAATTGATTCAAATGCAAAATTCTGAAAACAAAATAACTGTTTTCCATATTCCTTTGCATGATTGAATTTTGTGATTTGTTTGAACGATACTTGCCATGCCTGATTAGTTGATTTCAGAAAAGATTCAACCTGATTTCTTGCCAGATATGTCACTGATGAATATCCAGAAATGTTTTTGCCCCTTGAATGAATCCATGCTTGATTGATGCTCTGCTATTTGAAAACACTTGCCGAAAATGGTTGATTAAATTCATGAATCATTTCTGATTTATTTACCAAAAAATTTGCCAAATAAAAATGTCTACTGATTTGTTTAAATCTGAAATGAAATCTTGCCAAAATTGAAATTCCTTAAATGCTTTATCAAAACTGGAAACTTGATTCAATTTGCTAATTTTCTGGAAATCACACGCACTTGCATACTTTGAAACATTTTCTGATTTGTGGATTTATTCCTTACCCAAAATGATCATTGTGACTTCTGCCACTTGTCATTTGAACTGGAAACTACTTTTGAACATGTCAAACACATTTATTATGAGTGAATATTTTATATAAAAAAAATCTTAATTTTGAAAATTCATTATTATTCATTCGTTTCACTCATACATAGTTGTAGGGGAAGTTTTCTGATGTAGGGGGAGCTAATAAATAGGGGGAGTTCAATATTCACTGTCAAACATATTTATTGTGCTCAAAATCTTTTATTTGTTTCTCATCATCAAAAGGGGGAGATTGTTGTATATGATGTAGTTGCATACACAATTATATGATTTTTGTTTGATGATAACAACCAAATATAAATTATTTATAAATGTGTTTGTTGTTGTACTGTTTCACATATACATACAGATAGGAATATAATATTTATATTTAAATAAAATACGATTGTACATAAATTTAAATATTCACATAGTATTTTATTTAATATAATGTTTTATTTCAATATCAAAAAGCACAATTTTAATACTCCACTATTTGTACATCTCACTGAAATTCATTACAGTACAATAAATTTCATTATATATAATTCCCCTCACTACATACACTCTGTCACTCTGTTTACGGTTTCATTTGTACAAAGACTTAGACTCACTCATATACACATTTTCACACTGATCTTTTCTCCGATCTTCTGTCTTGACAACATCTTCACTGTCAGTCCAGTTATCATCTGCTTACCTGTCACATGAAACACACACATTGTACACTGCAATAGAAATGAAATTGTATACACGCGAATATAAATTTTAATTTTAAAATTTTATTTGCCTCAGATTTATGGTGTGTTTCTCATCATTTTTCATGACTTGATCTGATTTATCTGTGTCTAGACAGCTTGTGATATTCACAGTGATACACTATAAATACTACAAGGCAGTTAGTGTATATATAAAATATTTCAGTGCAGGAACAAGAATATTTTCTGAATGGCTGCATATACACACGTGTATATATATACACACGTGTGCACTGCCTCGCCAATCTAGATGCAACTGAGGAGTAGCCACGTGGACCATCTCGACTCAGTGCAGCATGGTCAACATATTCAACACAAATCAAATGGTCGAGTAACTCAGTGGCATAGCTCAAATAAAATGGCCGAGCACAATGGTGAGACAAGGATGGTTCAAATACAACATGACTGAACGATGGTGTCAAACATATCATCACAGGTTCAAGGAAGCTCATGTTCATCTAATCAACATTAAAAGGTTACAGCCCAAGCATGGTTCATGGTCCAACAAAGTGGTGCAGCTCAAACAGAATTCATGGCAATGCAAGGGAATATATTTCAGCATTGTGTTCATGAGTGAAAAGTCAAACAAATGAATGGTGCATCATGTACTAAGGTATGTGCAGCAGTATAGTCAAAGTGGTCGAGCTCAACTACATGAATCATAACAGCAGCAAGTAGTTTAAGTGGTCAATGCAACATGTCCAAGACGGTGCGGTCAAAAAAGTAAACAAATATGGAGCAGCTCAAGTGAAATATAGCTCAGTCCATGGAGGATGATCAAAGATATGCAGCTTCAATAATAAAGCCAGTGGATCAAAATGACATGCCAATGTTCAAGTGAAGAGTGTGCAGCAGCTAATGTATGCATAGAAAAATGGTGTGCAAGTGTGCATACATAACAGAAAGATGACAAAATGGTGCATGTATACATGATGATAAAAATACAAGTGTACAAAGTGACAGGAAAAAGTTCAGCATGTTTATATATAGCAAAGAGTTCTGCAAATCATAATGTTTATTTCCAGAAATACATGATTCAAGTTTTTGGACAAAACCATTCAAATCAGCTTCCTGAAATGAAGTAGTGGTTTGGACAACTACTTTCAATCAAGGAACATCTTATATTTGGGTAGCAAGAATTTTTGCAAGCAAGAATAAATAGATTCTGCCAAAACAATTTTTCTAGAAATGAATATATACCTTTTGGACAATAAATCGGTTTTTTTACTCAACATTGTTTTTGGGGAAATAAGTTAATTCCAGAAATTACAGTAGGACATATTGGGCAAAGACAATTTTTTTTGGGGAAGTTTTTTAATGGCCAAAAATACAATATGCAAAAAGGTTCCAACATATATCATGGGACAAGCATATCACAGCATGAATGGTAACAAATATGTGACACAAGAAATTTGGCAGCATCATCAATATTGCATAAATCATTTTGGGACATAAACTATTTCCAGATTTGGCATTCAAGTTTTTCAATTCAGCAACAATTTAAATGGGACAGAGCAAAAACATTTCCAGTTTTTATATGTAAACATACATGGGCAAGTGGTTCTAGACACTCTAGATATGATTCAATCAAGGAAGAAATATTTGGCAATAGTTTATTCTTTTGGATTCAATTCATTTCAGATAACACCAACAAATTAAGAAAGCAATCAAAGCCATTTCTTTTCATTCAAGCCAACAAACAGTATTTCCAGAATATCACTTAAGACAGTATTAAGTCGAGGCACAAAAGGGAACATTTTTCACTCAGGAAATCAAAGAGGAACTCACGCAATCAGATCAAATCATTTTCTGAAATCAGAGAATCTAGGTTTTAATTTTACCCTATATGTACACCCTTTGCATCATTGGCTGAAGTGGGATCGAAAAACACAAACAATTCAATCGAAAAACCATCGAAACTCAAACATCAATAATTCAGAGAGGAGAGAAATTAAAATTCAGTTTTACTTACAATTTTTTAGAAGATTTCGATCTCCATAATTTTCCCTGAGTCAGATAACATGCAATTGTAGATGCAAGCATCTCGAATCTGAATCCATAAGAGATTAATCTTTCAACCATCGATTTGATTTTGGAAATTCAGAGAATCCCTAGTTTTTTAGCCGCCACCATTTTTTTATCTCCTCGGAAGGAGGAGATCGGGTTCAGCATAGAAGTGAAATGGGCCAGCCATTTTCCAAACTTAAGCCCTACCATTTTTTTTAAGTGTTAAAATAAGGGCTAAGTTGTTTTGAATTTTTTTAAGCTAGGGTTTCTGTTATTGTGTTAATTTGTAATTTTCAGTTTGTGTTGTAAACGTCTGATCAGTTCTAGAGTCTGTAAAATCTAGGGGAGACTCGGTTAGGGGCTAACTGACAGTTTACTAGAGTTTGTAAAAACTAGGGTTACTGGTTACGGAGTTGTAATCAGGGGAAATCTGATCTAGGGGATTAGATCAGTCTAGGGTTTTGAGCGTAGGGTTAGTACAGAAGCGGGGAGTGCGAGTTTACAGTGTCTGTAAGTGGGATCTGTTATTATCTTCTTCTAGAAACCTTAGGAATCCAGCAGTAGGCAGGATTTTGCCGAAGCTGGTATATCTTGTGTCATTTACTTTCTGCATTTCTATTTCTGTTATATTCTATGATCTGTGAATTTTTAAATAATTCTCTAAAATTCAATAAACCCTATTCACCCCCCCCCCCCCAGGGTTAATCTAGATCCAACAAGTTGTATCACAGCCTGGTAATTTCATTAACTCTAGAGTCATGGGTCATCCTAGTTGTCAGTCTTTTGAGAGTCAGTCCAGTGATTTTCCAATTATTTTCAATGGAACAGATTTTTTAATATGGAAATCAAAATTCGAATTATATTTAAAATCTGTTAATTTTGAATATTGGAATATTATTGAAAATTTGGGAGATATGTTATATAAGAAGAATAAGGTTTTAAATGCTCGTGTTATGCTTATTATTTATTCCTATCTTGATAATGATCAATTAAAATTTATCTCTCATTGTTTAACTACGCAGGATATTTGGAAAACTCTCAACACGCTGTATGGAAAATCTGACAGCTGCTCAAAACCCTCAACAACCAACTTAGATTTAGAGTTCTGCTTAACAGGATTTACAAATGAAAATTCAGATGGATCAGTCGATGGAGATTCAACAGACGATGAGACAGGAAATTTCTCATATGAAGATTTAGTTTTTATGTGTGTTGATCTAACTAATTTGTTGATAAACTCCAATCTAAAAACAAATCTCTGAGACTTAGCTTTGAGTTGATGTGCTCGAAGGGTCTCTAAGACTTCCCTAAGATGTAGGGCATGCTCTTCCTCGCTTCTAGAAAATATCAAAATATCATCCACAAAGACCACCACGAACTTGTTTAGAAACTCCCTAAACACCCTACTCATCAAGTCTATGAAATATGTGGGTACATTCGTCAAACCAAAAGGCAGGACGAGCCATTAGAAGAAACCATCGGCAGTCCTAAAAGCAGTCTTATCTATATTATCCTCAGCTACCCTTAATTGATGAAATCCTGTAGCTAAGTCCTACTGTGAGAAAACCGAAGCACCAACCAACTGATCGAACAAATCATCTATCCTTGGTAATGGGTGTCTGTTCTTCTTCATGAGCTTATTCACATCCCTATAGTCCACGCACAATCTAAGCGAACCATCAACCTTTGTAGCAAAAACAACAGGAGCACCCCACTCCGAGATACTTCTCCTTATGAACCCTTTCTTAAGCAACTCTTTCACTTGTTTGCTAAGCTCCCTCCTTTCTCTTGGAGCCATGTGGCGCACCGACAATGCAACTGGCTTTGCATTGCCCACCAAATATATACGGAAATCTATCTCGCGTTTTGGAGGTAAGCCCCTAACCTCCTCAAAGACATCTGCATACTCACGGACTACTTGAACAGATTGCAAATAATCAATAGATGTGTCAAGAGATTCTAGGTTGCTAAGTATAATATAACCCTTAGGGTCACAAGAAATATCGAGAGTATTACCTAAACTAGTCAACAGTCTAACTATCCTCTTTTCACAGTCAAGAATGGCATCATACCTGGTTAGCCAATCCATTCCTAGAATCAACCCATAGCCCGTGAAGCCAAGCACATAAGCGTTGCATTCGAACTCAATGCCATACACATATATTCTCAAATCCCGACATAACATAGAAAGATGAGCCGTACCCCCAATAGGATTTGAGACTACAATGGGATCCATAACTAAACTAGTATTTAGGTGCAATGTTTCAACTAACCAAGCAGATATAAACGAATGTGAAGCGCTAGAATCAAACAAAGCTCGAACAGGATGATCAAAAAGGAAAATCAAATTTTCAACAGAAATATTTCTACCTCTCTTCTGTCCTGGTGCCATGAGAGCATGAACCTGCCCTCCAGAAGTAGATCCTTTCCTCTGTCCTTACCCTTGTACTTGCCTCTTTGGGCAGTCTTTAATCATATGTCCTGCCTCACCACATTGGAAGCAACCCGTCTTCTTCTTCCTACAGTCCTTGCTCAATTGGCCCGGTGCTCCACAATTAAAACATCTTTTCTTCCCTTTCCCCTTGTTATCCTTACCACCTTTCTTTTATTGTTGTTGTGCTTTCTTTGGATCCACTTTCTTATCCTGTGCCTTAACTACATTAGCACCTTTCTCCTCTCCATGCATCAACGCCAAGTCAACAAGTTTCTCGAAAGTAGCCCCCATAGGAATGTAGGACATAGCCATCCCGTGTGATTATTCATTCAGACCCTTGGCAAATCTCAAATCCTTCTTATGTGGTGTATTAACTAATTCCATACCAAATCTTGCTAACTTGTTAAACTTGTTAACGTACTCCTTCATAGATAAACTTCCTTGTTTCAAAGCCAAGAACCTCTCCATGTACAAACTCTCCTCTGCTTGTGAAAGAAATTTCAATTCGAATCTCCGTCTGAAGTCTATCCACGTCTCCACTGGGCCTGCTCCATTAGTTACTTCCCACCAAAAGGAAGCTTCATCCTTCATCAACCAACCAGCTAGCTGAATGTTCCTTCCATCGTCTATCTCAAAGATACCAAACAAGTCCTCCACTTCCTTGAGCCAATTTCGAACCTCAAAAAACGTCTCAATCCCATAAAATGGCTTTCCTCCCACCGCACGAAAGTCTTTGCATATCTTAGAAAAAGCATCTAAATGCGGAGGAGGAGGAGGGGGAGCGGCTACAACTGGGGGAGGAGGAAAGTCTACTGGGCCTGTAGTAGTAGCCTTAGCCTCCAGATACCTTCGGAACCATCCTGGTATCTGTACGCCCTCTGGAAGATTAAGATCCCCAGACATGCAGAAACGAAAGAAAAAGAGATTCAAAATAGAGAATCGAGAGATAGATATATGGCTTTTGGAGACCATGTTTTTCATAATAAACCTTTCTCTTGAAAACACCTTCTTTAAAACGTGTTTTTTGAAAATACTTCTTTCTAAAAATGCTTTTGAAAACGGTTTTTCAAAATCTGTTTTCTGTTCTGGTAACCTTCAGCATTGATACCACGTGTAACACCCCATGTCCATTAATGTCACTCACTAAGGGAATGCATTAACTTTGATGGAGTAACATAAGAGTATAGAACATAATATCACAAAACAGATATATAAAATGGTACTTAAAAAATTTAAAATTTATTCATTGCAGCGGAAAAGCAAAACATGTTTGGTTACAACATCAAAACCACATATCAGAGTTAAGTACACAAATATCCATATTGTACAAAATTATTATCAGAGTACATAAAAGTAAAATCATAATCCCATTCCAAATAGCCATAATGGAGAAGAGATAAAGCTGAGCATTACTTTCAACACTTCCAAGCACTTCAAGAAGAAAGAGATCCAAGTCAAGCTTCACTAATCCCACTCTGAGGACCTGGGGGGAAGAAAGAAAAGAGGCGAAACAAAAAGGGGTCATATATACGTCTGGCGAGTCTAGTGACTTTAACAATATAATCAGTAAAGTAACAGGATAAGAACATAAAATAGATATAAGAGATGACAAGGTAAATAAGATGAACAAGATATAACGTTGATTACGCTTCAAATCACTATAAGATAATTCCTACACTACACCAATACTAGTTCCATACTGAAAGTTGATCCCTCTTACTAAACATAATAATAATGGTAGTTTCCTGGCTGCTGTCATAGGTGCCGCCTGCTCCTATCTTCACTAGTTGTACCCACTACCCTCCCCATTCGATCGACTCCCTAACTCGTAGATACCTGTGCTGCTCCCACAGTAGGGTGTATCACTCCCTAAAGTGGCAAACCGATACAACTAAAAGGCACGGCTTATACCTACACGATGCAACAACGTCTTAACTACCAGCCCGGACCCGTGCACGCACATGACTCCGTTGGACTTGTGTTGCCACCGCTAACTCTTTATTAACCTCTTACAATCAAACTCAGTAAGCGTGTCCCGTCCTCGACCTAGTTCGAGCTCACATAGATAAAAAATGGTTTACTGGTTGAAAAGGGTCCCTACACTTGACACAAGCTTCCCTCCTAAGCTTGGTCCCCAATAGGAATTCTCACTTAACCCCTCTTTATTCTCATGTCTAATCACATGTTTCACCTTGGTTAATTGCTTCTAGTTATATTTCACATGTCACCCATGTCACCCACTTAACCCCCATGCCTTACTACATGTCTTATCTTGGTTAAGTCTTCATTAATTCATTATAACTGTAATCTTGCAAGATCTCCCACATTAGATTGCCATTTTGCGGTTGCTGGATATGTCGGGCGGTTCCGGGTAGTCTTATACCGCAATCCGAATATAACCTCGTGTCTTTGCATTATTACGTATCTAATTTTTGCCTTTGACCTCTCATATTAGATTACAAAATTGCGATTGTTGGATGTGCCGGGCAGTTCCGGGCAGTCTTATACCGCAATTCGAATCTAACCTCGTGTCTTGGACGTTCATTATCACTTTCTTGATTTAAATCCCAATTTTAAATCTTGGATTAAATTATACTCCGATTACCCATAATTTCCTTTCTAAATTATGTTTATAATTTTAATCCAAATTAGGCCTATAATTTTATGTATACATGTTATGCCAAATTACGCCCAAAATACTTTGCATTCATTGTTATTAACAATTTATGCCAACCTCATGTATACAAATTATATTCAATTATGCCCAATCCAACTTATGCCAAATCTCATGTATACAAGTTATACATAATTATGCCCCAAATCAACTACGTGATTACAAATCAGTTTATGCCCAATTACATATTATTCAATATTTTCCCAAACTTTTTCCACAACGTTGCCACGTCATTCATATGTATAACTCAACGTAATATGTTAGGATCGAAGTTAGTCTAATCTCATAAAAAAGGAAAAGAAGAAGGGAAGAGAATCATGTCATCAAAACTGTCATAAAAGAGACATATGAAACATGAACTGGCATAGAACAATAAAATAGATCCAATTAGGCATATAATAACAGTGACTTGGGTATGAATCTGAAAGATAAGAATTTACAAACTTGATATGATTCATCTTACAGGCATGTTCATAAAATCCAATTTACATTCCTATCACAATCACTTTTTAATTAATTATATATGAAAGTAACATAGACTCACATCGATAGAATTTAGGAGAGAGAATAGATCTGAATCTAATTTCTGAATTTGATTAGCTAAACCGTTATTGAAGAATTTGATTCTTATCTTCCAATTTGAATACTCCTATTTTGATTTGCTTTGGAGAAGAGAGAGGATATTTTAATTTATACTAGAGCAGCATGGAGGCGCCATGGATTAGTATAATGAAATTTGGGTTAGGTCTAGGTGTGTTTTTATAGGAGTACGAGGTGTATTAGGACCCTTAGATTAGATTAGGATCCAACAAAGCCATCCAAACCAGAAAAACACGTCATCCAGCCAATCCTATAACGATACATCAGCCCTAGACGTCAAAAACACGTCTACCAGATCTGGACATAAGGGGGGTTGACACCCTATAGGGGGGTCGACACCTATGTCAACACCCATACAGGGGGTTCGACACCTATGTCGACTTCCCTAGGGGGGTCGACACCCTAGAGCGGGAGATTTCCCGCTCACCCAGATTTTCTAATTTTGATTTTTGAACTGGTTTTTTATTTTTAATTATTATTTTAATTTAAATTTTGCTAATTCTAGAATTCTTCTAAGCTTTATAACTTCTTCATATTGTATTCATTTTACGCAAACTCGGACTCTACCCCAAGCAGAATTTTGAGATGAATGCAATGGAGCAACCTATTTCCCTTAATTCTTCTTATAAAAATTAAGTATTCTTTAATTATCCCTTATGTCATGTTTTAAAATTATGGGGTGTTACAACTGTGTTTAGGACGCCTGACGGATTGTTCCAGTAGGAAGTTATGCCATTTGGACTAACGAATGCACCCACCTTCTTTGTTGACCTCATGAGTAGAGTGTTTAGGGGCGTACTGTAACACCCCGTGAATACTATAACCGTGAAATTCGTAAATTAAAGTATAATTAATTTCAAATCAAAGAATTAAGGGAAACGGGATACGCCATTGTGTTCGTCTCGGAAAAATACGCGAAATAGAGTCCGAGTTTTCGAAAAACGGAGTCCGTATGAAGAAGATATGGCCTCCGGAAGTTTCTGAATTAAATTTAAAATTAAAACAGCTCAGAAAAATCAAGTTAAAATTAAAAATCGGGCCCAATGGGCCAGGGCGGGAAAATTCCCGCCTAAGCCACCCAGGTCGACAGGGCTGTCGACCTGGGCTAGCCATGTCAACAGGGCTGTCGACAGCCCTGTCGACAGGAGTGTCGACCTGGTCGAGAGCCAGGTCGAACCCAGTCCAACCTGGCTGGCCAGGTCTGTGTTTGGCCGATTTTCTGTGGTCTGCTTTGTCACTAGGGCTAGGTGGCGACACCGGATTGGCTTCCCCTTCAAACGAACGTCTATGATTGAATCAAGCTCCATCGACGGTTTAAAACATCTCCCAAACATTATAAAAAGGACCTAAGACCTAGCCTAACATCATACTATTTCATTCTAGCCTCAAGCCGCCGCCATTAAACCTAGAGCTCTAAATTAAAAATACAAAGAATAAAAAATTATAGAAGAAGGAGGATGATTCTTGAAGGCTACAACTAGAAGCTACAACAAATACGACGCTTTAGGCAACAAATTTGGAGACTATTTGATTTGGGTTATTTGCTTCATAATTGTAAGTTCTATGTTACTTTTTAGGCAAAAGCGCTAAAACAATATGGACATGCGATGAATTGAAACTGAATTTATGTAATATTGCCAATTCATTGTTTATATTATTTATCATTGAATTATAATTTGGGGATATTGCTATGGCAACATTACAGGTTAAACTCGTCATGATTTTTACGTTGTTATGAATCACTTGGGCTTAATTGTTTGGCAAGTTGGACTAATACATGTCAATGGAATCGCTATGAAATATTTATGTTGATTAAACCATGCCTATGATGCTAATTAGACCGTGGCTATGAATATTAATGGAATTATGCCTGTGGTGTTATTATACCCATCATGATTAATGAAAATTGGGTATTGCTAGGTTAATTATGTTAATTACGCTAAATTGTCTATCATGCTAATTGTGTTAAAGACGCTAAATTGCCTATCATGTTAATTATGCCAAATTGTCTATCATTTTAATTATGTTAAGAACGCCAAATTGGAATCATTATGTCTATGAGAATTATTAGGTTAAGATGATAAATTGGAATCCACTATGCCTATTAGGATTATTATGCCTTCTATGTTTCATGTTTATAATAAAATTATTATGATGCCGCAATGATTATTATGCCTATGATGCAAAGTTTAAATCATCATGTTAAATTAAGTTGGAATCATTACTATGCCAAGTTATCATCGTTGCAACTATGTGATATGTTATAGTCTGTTTATTATGCAAGTAATGTTGGAATTGTCACATATGCCTATCACATGTTTGGTGTTATTCCCCTTTATCTCTTGAATTGTTTATGCTTATGAACGAAGTGCGTTTATATACGTTGGGGATACGATTGGGTAGAATAGGCAAAACTTGAATTAATTATAGGAATAAACTGTGAAATTTGGCATAAGTAGAACATGAAATATGGCATGAAAACTTGACTTGAACATGCCATAACTTGACTTTAAACATGCCTTAGTTGGGCACGAAGTTGACACATGAACATGATATCAAAATTGATAAGAACATGGGCATGACTTTAGAGAACAAGAAGGTGGCCAACTCGAGGTTGGGTTGAGTTTGTAGTGTAAACCTGCCCGGAACCGCCCGGCAAATCCAGTTGCTACAAACAATAGGATCCAATGTGGGTAGTTGGTCACATCGCGCTTGAAACCCGAGGTTGGGTTGAGTTCGTAGCGTAAACCTGCCCGGAACCGCCCGGCAAATCCAGTGGCTACGAACAACAGGATCCAATGTGAGTGGTTCGGTGCATTAACGAATCAATTAATGCCAATTAGGGTTAAGTCATGAACATGAGAAAGACAACTTAACCAACTTGAACATGATTTGTAGGGCTAAGTCATGAACTGGAAAACGACAACACTTAGCCAACTTGACATGACACGTAGGCGGGTTAAGTCACGAACTGAAATGACATACTTAACCATCTTGACATGACTAGACTGGAAAAGGATTAAGTCACGAATTACATGACTTGATCGATAAGGCGGGTTAGGTCACGAATTACATGACCTAATCTATTAAGCGAAACCCTAGACACGACCCCTTTCAGCAGTAACCCTCTAGATGTATCAAGGTACCCTGGGTCTAGGCCGGGTAGGGGCACGATTACTGGGCTGATTGTAAGAGGTGAACGACGGCAGTGGGGTATGCCAGTGTAGGTTCGGCGGACTACGATCGTGCACGTATCCGGGGCAGACACTGGGTATCCGTAGATTTATCTGTGCATCTTGAATCGTGTCAGGGGTTGACACCATAGGGCTGATACACCCTAAGGTGGACCCAGCACAGGTGACTACATTCGTGATTAGCCGTATGACACGGACACTTGACGAGCTAGAACTTGTAGGGAGCCGATCGACTAGATAATCGCTCCGTAGGACCCCGTACTTGGGTCAGACCCCGTTTCAGGGTCATTTCATGATATTGGGCCGTGGGATTTATTTCGTGATTAACTTGTGACACGGGCTTAGTATACTAGTGAAGTCGATGCAACGGATCTCGAACATGTGATGCTTTACTTGACTTGTCTTGACTTATCCTGATCACCTTAGTCTATCTTGTCCACCTTGACACTATTCTTAAGTTTAGTTCCAGTTCATACATGACAGGTTGTTTTAACCGTTTTTACACTGAAAGTCACTAGAACTTACTCAGTCTTTATGACTGACCGTTTTCCTTTCGCCTCTTTTTCTTTCGTTCCCCCCCAGGTTCTCAGGGAGGAATAACTAGCTCTTAGCTTGGATATCACTTGCTTTGGCTCAGCATGTACGGTTTGCTATGGCTGCTTCTTTTGACTGCACTTGGGGAATAAGCTGTTTTACTGTTTTTAAATTACTGCTTCTTTGGCTATTATTACAAGACAGTTGTAATGAAGTTACTTGAAATGTTTGTAAAAGACATGGTTTAATTTGGAATGAAATGAAGTTCTGTTTTGCTCAGAAATTCTTCCGCTGTCTACTTAATTATTTATGTTCTGTCTTGTGATAATTCTGTGATGTTATCTCGATAATACCTCTCCAAAACTAGAGCATTCCCTTTTGTGAGTGACCCTAGCGGAGGTGGGGTGTTACACGTGGTATCAGAGCAGAAGGTTTACCAAGACTGGGCAAAAATTTTGAAAACTTTTTTTTCAAAACCATTTACAAAGAAGCACTTTCCAAGAAAAAGTTTTTAAAGGCTATTCCCCAAAAGCCATTAGCACTATCCTTTGTTTCCTTGTTTGAATCTCTTGTCCTTCGTTTTGAATCTATCCTTCTTATTTCAGCATGTCCGAAGAACTTAACTTGCCGGAGGGTGTGCCGATACCTGGTTGGTTTAGACGATTCTTAGAAGCAAGGGCCACCCAGCCAGGTCCTACCGTTCCCCCTCCCCCAGCTGCAGGAAATCATCCAGCTGCAGCAGCACCTCTTCCTCCACTTCCTCCATGGGGAAACACTTTCGCTAAGATATGTAAAGATTTTAAGGCTATGGGAGGAAAGGACTTTCATGGAACGGAGTCCTTCGTGGCAGCTAGAAATTGGTTAAAGGAAACCGAGGACTTATTCGTCATCTTTGAGGTAGAAGATAGGCAGAAAGTACAATTGGCGGTGTGGCTATTGAAGGGCGAGGCTTCCTACTGGTGGGAGGTCACTAATGCTGAGAGACCAGTGGAGACATGGGAGGACTTTAGGGCAAGGTTTGAAACTAAATTTCTCTCAGATGCGGAAAGAAGTTTGCAGTTGGAAAAATTCTTATTTCTTAAGCAAGGAGACAAGACTGTCAGAGAGTATGTGAATCAGTTCGATGAGCTGGCTAGGTTCGGACTAGACCTAGTCAACACCCCGCACAAAAAGGCCCTCCGCTTTGTCAAAGGATTGAATGAGCCATTACACAGTCTGGCCATGACCCATATACCCATGGGAGCTACTTACGAAAGGTTGGTGCAGATGGCATTGCTGAACGAGGAAGATAAGGGCAAGAAGGAGACAGAGGCAGAAAACTCTCAAGGGAAGAAAGAGGTCAAGCCTAACGATTCTAAGGATAAGAAGGTAGACTCCGAGAAGGGAGGCAAGAACAACAACTCACGCGATAAAAGGAAATGCAATTACTGTGGCACGGAAGGGCACATAGCCAAGGATTGTAGAAAGAGGAAGAGAAAGCAAGGTGAATGTTTTCATTGTGGGAAGACTGGACACATCGGCAAAGACTGTCCTGAGAAGCAGACCGGACCTTCTGGCGGCACATCGTTAACTTATTCTAGATCTATTTTCCTATAGGTTTACATACATTTCTCTTGCTATCCATGTTTGTTTTGTTATCTCCTCGATCCTATCTTGAGAACCATAGGTAGAATCTTTTTGGATGTAAACATGTAATTGAAACATGTTATGATTGCAAAATGGTTGCAAGTGGTCGCAAGTGGTTGCTCGTGGATGCATGAATACACATTAGGCACTAGATCGGCTCAGACACATTTTCATATTGCATATGCATGAGTGTTTATTTTGGAAACTTGGTTGTACTATCATTTGGTTGTTGCATATGATTGAATGTTTGAGCACTCATGTAGAAATTATGAATTATAGTAGGAAAAATTTGCATACATATTGGACTCATTTCACTAAACATATTTTGCATTTAGAAGATCAATCAGGCCTGATCATTAGCATTAGCTAAGGAACATATACACACACTTCGCATATGATCATAAAGCATTAGACGTCTTTTAAGGACAATGGATACTCGTGTTTGATGGATGAGTAGATGGATGTTTGGATGTTAGGATATACATTCCTCCTAACTTGAAGATTTCGGGGACGAAATCCTTTCAAGTGGGGGAGAATGTAACACCCCGTGAATACTATAACCGTGAAATTCGTAAATTAAAGTATAATTAATTTCAAATCAAAGAATTAAGGGAAACGGGATACGCCATTGTGTTCGTCTCGGAAAAATACGTGAAATAGAGTCCGAGTTTTCGAAAAACGGAGTCCGTATGAAGAAGATATGGCCTCCGGAAGTTTCTGAATTAAATTTAAAATTAAAACAGCTCAGAAAAATCAAGTTAAAATTAAAAATCGGGCCCAATGGGCCAGGGCGGGAAAATTCCCGCCTAAGCCACCCAGGTCGACAGGGCTGTCGACCTGGGCTAGCCATGTCGACAGGGCTGTCGACAGCCCTGTCGACAGGGGTGTCGACCTGGTCGAGAGCCAGGTCGAACCCAGTCCAACCTGGCTGGCCAGGTCTGTGTTTGGCCGATTTTCTGTGGTCTGCTTTGTCACTAGGGCTAGGTGGCGACACCGGATTGGCTTCCCCTTCAAACGAACGTCTATGATTGAATCAAGCTCCATCGACGGTTTAAAACATCTCCCAAACATTATAAAAAGGACCTAAGACCTAGCCTAACATCATACTATTTCATTCTAGCCTCAAGCCGCCGCCATTAAACCTAGAGCTCTAAATTAAAAATACAAAGAATAAAAAATTATAGAAGAAGGAGGATGATTCTTGAAGGCTACAACTAGAAGCTACAACAAATACGACGCTTTAGGCAACAAATTTGGAGACTATTTGATTTGGGTTATTTGCTTCATAATTGTAAGTTCTATGTTACTTTTTAGGCAAAAGCGCTAAAACAATATGGACATGCGATGAATTGAAACTGAATTTATGTAATATTGCCAATTCATTGTTTATATTATTTATCATTGAATTATAATTTGGGGATATTGCTATGGCAACATTACAGGTTAAACTCGTCATGATTTTTATGTTGTTATGAATCACTTGGGCTTAATTGTTTGGCAAGTTGGACTAATACATGTCAATGGAATCGCTATGAAATATTTATGTTGATTAAACCATGCCTATGATGCTAATTAGACCGTGGCTATGAATATTAATGGAATTATGCCTGTGGTGTTATTATACCCATCATGATTAATGAAAATTGGGTATTGCTAGGTTAATTATGTTAATTACGCTAAATTGTCTATCATGCTAATTGTGTTAAAGACGCTAAATTGCCTATCATGTTAATTATGCCAAATTGTCTATCATTTTAATTATGTTAAGAACGCCAAATTGGAATCATTATGTCTATGAGAATTATTAGGTTAAGATGATAAATTGGAATCCACTATGCCTATTAGGATTATTATGCCTTCTATGTTTCATGTTTATAATAAAATTATTATGATGCCGCAATGATTATTATGCCTATGATGCAAAGTTTAAATCATCATGTTAAATTAAGTTGGAATCATTACTATGCCAAGTTATCATCGTTGCAACTATGTGATATGTTATAGTCTGTTTATTATGCAAGTAATGTTGGAATTGTCACATATGCCTATCACATGTTTGGTGTTATTCCCCTTTATCTCTTGAATTGTTTATGCTTATGAACGAAGTGCGTTTATATACGTTGGGGATACGATTGGGTAGAATAGGCAAAACTTGAATTAATTATAGGAATAAACTGTGAAATTTGGCATAAGTAGAACATGAAATATGGCACGAAAACTTGACTTGAACATGCCATAACTTGACTTTAAACATGCCTTAGTTGGGCACGAAGTTGACACATGAACATGATATCAAAATTGATAAGAACATGGGCATGACTTTAGAGAACAAGAAGGTGGCCAACTCGAGGTTGGGTTGAGTTTGTAGTGTAAACCTGCCCGGAACCGCCCGGCAAATCCAGTTGCTACAAACAATAGGATCCAATGTGGGTAGTTGGTCACATCGCGCTTGAAACCCGAGGTTGGGTTGAGTTCGTAGCGTAAACCTGCCCGGAACCGCCCGGCAAATCCAGTGGCTACGAACAACAGGATCCAATGTGAGTGGTTCGGTGCATTAACGAATCAATTAATGCCAATTAGGGTTAAGTCATGAACATGAGAAAGACAACTTAACCAACTTGAACATGATTTGTAGGGCTAAGTCATGAACTGGAAAACGACAACACTTAGCCAACTTGACATGACACGTAGGCGGATTAAGTCGCGAACTGAAATGACATACTTAACCATCTTGACATGACTAGACTGGAAAAGGATTAAGTCACGAATTACATGACTTGATCGATAAGGCGGGTTAGGTCACGAATTACATGACCTAATCTATTAAGCGAAACCCTAGACACGACCCCTTTCAGCAGTAACCCTCTAGATGTATCAAGGTACCCTGGGTCTAGGCCGGGTAGGGGCACGATTACTGGGCTGATTGTAAGAGGTGAACGACGGCAGTGGGGTATGCCAGTGTAGGTTCGGCGGACTACGATCGTGCACGTATCCGGGGCAGACACTGGGTATCCGTAGATTTATCTGTGCATCTTGAATCGTGTCAGGGGTTGACACCATAGGGCTGATACACCCTAAGGTGGACCCAGCACAGGTGACTACATTCGTGATTAGCCGTATGACACGGACACTTGACGAGCTAGAACTTGTAGGGAGCCGATCGACTAGATAATCGCTCCGTAGGACCCCGTACTTGGGTCAGACCCCGTTTCAGGGTCATTTCATGATATTGGGCCGTGGGATTTATTTCGTGATTAACTTGTGACACGGGCTTAGTATACTAGTGAAGTCGATGCAACGGATCTCGAACATGTGATGCTTTACTTGACTTGTCTTGACTTATCCTGATCACCTTAGTCTATCTTGTCCACCTTGACACTATTCTTAAGTTTAGTTCCAGTTCATACATGACAGGTTGTTTTAACCGTTTTTACACTGAAAGTCACTAGAACTTACTCAGTCTTTATGACTGACCGTTTTCCTTTCGCCTCTTTTTCTTTCGTTCCCCCCCAGGTTCTCAGGGAGGAATAACTAGCTCTTAGCTTGGATATCACTTGCTTTGGCTCAGCATGTACGGTTTGCTATGGCTGCTTCTTTTGACTGCACTTGGGGAATAAGCTGTTTTACTGTTTTTAAATTACTGCTTCTTTGGCTATTATTACAAGACAGTTGTAATGAAGTTACTTGAAATGTTTGTAAAAGACATGGTTTAATTTGGAATGAAATGAAGTTCTGTTTTGCTCAGAAATTCTTCCGCTGTCTACTTAATTATTTATGTTCTGTCTTGTGATAATTCTGTGATGTTATCTCGATAATACCTCTCCAAAACTAGAGCATTCCCTTTTGTGAGTGACCCTAGCGGAGGTGGGGTGTTGCACGTACTAAATAAAATTGTGGTAGTCTTCATAGATTATATCCTTATATTTTCAAAAGACCATAAAGAGCATGAAGATCACTTGAGACCAAGTGTTAGGGATATTAACAAGAACCAATTAAAAGAAAAATTCTTGAAGTGCCATTTCTGGAGCGAAGAAGTAAGATTTTTAGCGACATATTGTGTCTGGCGAAGGCTTCGCCGTAGACCACATGAAGATCGAGGCAATCAAGGAGTGAAGGTTACCTCGAAATGCTATGGAAGTAAAAAGCTTCCTTGGATTGGCCGGATATTATAGAAAATTCGTTAAAGACTTCACAAAGATCGCTACTCCATTAACCCAATTGACAAGAAAGAATTTGGTATTTCCTTGGAGTAATAAATGCGATATAGCCTTTAAGAAATTAAAGGAACTATAACTAGCACACATGTCCTAATTATACTCTACGTTTCAAAATTGTTTACCGTTTACACCAATGCATGTGGGATCGGTTTAGGAGCAGTCCTTATTCAAAAAAGAAGAGTAGTTGCTTATGATAGTAGACAACTCAAGGATCTAGAAAAAAGATATCCAGTACATGAACTTGAGTTAGTCGCAGCAGTGTTCGCCCTTAAGATGTGGAGGTGTTATCTTTTAGGGGAGAAGTCTGAAGTCTTTACCGAACATAAATCCCTTAAGTATTTATTTTCTCAACGTGACTCAAACTTGAGACAAAAAAGATGGATGGAATATATTGTCGTGTTTGACTTTACGATTCAGTATACCTCGGGCAAGGGGAATGTTGTGGCAGATTCTTTAAGTAGGAAACATGCGACTTTGAATGCAATCCTAGAATGGAAACAATTAGAGTTCCTCTCTAATTTCAATTTTCAACCCTCACCAACCACTTCTAATTGTTTTCTTAGGGCTATGATAATTAGACCTACCCTAAGAGAAAGGATCCAAAGAGCGCAAAACCTTGACAAAGAGTTAAGAGGAATAAAGGAGAAAGTGAGAAAGAGAGAGACCTTTCCTCATTCAGTTAGGTATTAGATCAGCAACGATGGGAGTTTACTTTAGGATGGACGAATTTACGTCCCTAAGGATAAAGGGTTGAGGAAAGAAATTCTAGAGGAGTGCTATAGGTCAAAATTGAACATATACCCTGGTCGAGATAAAATGTACAAGGATATGAAGAGGAATCTCCATTGGGAAGGAATGAAGAGAGGCGTAGCCGAGTTCACGGCCAAATGCTTGACGTGCCAAAAAGTTAAAACGGAGCACGGGAAGCCCGGAGGATTGTTGTTACCTTTAGAGATCCCCACAGGGAAGTGGGAACATATTTCCATGGATTTCGTAAGAGCCAAAAGGGTAATGAGGCCATTTGGCTTGTGGTAGACCATTTAACCAAAAGCGCCCATTTTATACCTGTTAAGAAGACAAAGACTGCAACCTCGTTACCCAATTATATGTCAAGGAGACAGTCAGACTCCATGGCATCCCATCGAGTACTGTAAGTGACAGAGACCCCTTGTTCACAAGCGTATTTTGGAGAAGCCTACAAGCATCTTTGGGGACAACCCTTAACTTAAGCACAACTTATAATCCGCAGACCGACGGACAGACAGAAAGAGTAAATAGAATCTTGGAAGACTTTCCTAGAGGTTGCATCATTGACTTTGGAGGAGTTTAGGGTAACACCTACCGCTTATGGAGTTCACGTATAATAATAGTTCAAACGATGATTGGTATGGCCACTTTTGAAGCGCTTTATGGGAGGCCATGCAAATCGCCAACTTATTGGTGGGAAACTACCTACAAGGTTATACCCGGATCAGACTTCGCCATGAATCCACGGAGAAGATATCTTTGATTAGGCAGAGGTTGTAGGAAGCCCAAGGCCGTCAAAAATCGTATGTCGATAAGCGAAGGAGGGAACCTGAGTTTAATGTTGGAGACTTAGTATTCGTAAAAGTATCCCCGCTTAAGAAGACTGCTCGGTTTGGGAAAACTGGGAAGTTGGCTCCCAGATTTATTGACCCTTTTAGTATAATCGAGAAAACAGGATCATTGGCTTATCGAGTGGATCTCCAAGAGTGTTTATCGGGAATCCATAATGTTTTTCATGTATCTTATGTAAGGAAATACCTTCATGATTCTACTATCAGACTCGAGCTTGATGAAATTGGGGAAATAGAAAAACTCGAGTTGGGGTCCAAGGTGCCCCGTGCCACTGCAAGGATTGTAGAGCACGGAATCAAGAAACTCTGCAACAAAACCATTCGCCTTGTCCAAGTGCAATGGAGAAATGATCTTGCGGAAAGCACATGGGAGACCGAGGATAAGATTAGACAGACTCACCCAGAGCTTTTTACTGGTAAATTTTCCTTAAAATAACGTTTATGTATTCATCGTGATTGCTAGATTGGATGTTAGGAAATTCATGCAACACCATTTCACTGAGCATTCATACAGAAATATATGCATATTTAGGTTGTTTGCATACATACTGCATCATTTATTATACCTACATGATAGTGTAGAGCTCACTATAGTGGGTCTGCAGTTCAAAATCACTATGAGTCATGGATGTTTATGGATGAATTATAAATAACATGGGTGTACAACATTGATATATTGGGCGAGCTGTATTTTTCGCCCCTTAAATAGATTTCAGGACAAGATCTATTTTAGGGGGGGGGGAGGGAGAATGTGACACCCCATAAAATTCATAAGTATTAATATTAAATAAATAATTAAAAATAAGCAATTAAATAAAATGGCAGGAAAATGAATTTTTGCAGCTATAGGAATTTGCCTACGAAATTCTTTTATTTGGTTTCGTGGCGAAATTCTACATCATTTTCATATATAATATGCTGAAAACGGTCAATGTATGAAGAAGTTATGAATAAATGAATTTGGACAATAAACGTATAATATATATATATATATATAATCAAACGGATAACATATGTATGTCTAAGATAAATTCAAAATAAAGAGGGAGAATTCAAATTTTGAATTGAAGATAAGATCAGGGGGACAAAGTATATTGTATATATGGAATAAGATTAAGAGATTAAGGAACATATTAATTAAATAAACAACTCAGCAACGCAGCCTTATTGGGCGTTCTAGCTCCAAAGGGGTCAACCTCCCCCTCCCCCTTAAGGGGTGTCGACCGCTAGGGTCGACCGTTTGGTGGCTGGACAGCCCAATAAATCAAGCTGTTTAGGGTGTTTCTTAGAGAATATATATAAATAAAAGGTCTGGATTAATTCTAAGTAATCCAATGGTCTATGCTCACACGGGCAACTATATATAGCCCCTCATATCACACTATGAAATCCTAATCATTCTCTATCCCTGCCTCCATGCTACCACTCTTCCATTGCTAAATTCCAAAAAAATAAAGGTTAAGGAGTTCTTCTAATTCTCCAGTATAAATTCGTATCTCCTTTCTATTCTAATTCATATAGGCTTTTAGAATAAACTTTGATATTTGGTACAAATATGTATACATAAGATTCTAATACATTTCTCTTGTGTGTATATATATATATATTAGGAGGATTGTTGGAGCACGTTTGAACGCAAAGAATTAGTGTAGATCTAGATCTACTACAGATTACTCTCTATTCTGCCTAGATCTGTGAGTGGGATATCATTTACTTAAGGCATATTCATGTTTTTATTAGACTATCATGTTGATAAATATACCTAGGAGTATTTGTAAATTTGATAACAAAAGCATTAAAACCCCTAAATCCTCTATTTTATATTTGCGTATGAATTGTCATGATTATTTGGGTTTGTGGACTCTTTGATTTTTAATATTGGGTTAAAGATGAGAATAGGTGTTGCTACTATTGTTTATATTTCATGTAATTCACTATATTAAACAATTGATTGTATCCTAAAAGGGTTTAGATTAAGGTATTTCATGATTTGATTAGGTTTGGGCTCTAATTTGAATCCAAACACATTCATACCTGAAATATGTCAAATATAAATGTTTTTATGTGCATAACAAAAAAAACAGGTGAATTAGACAAAGTGGAAATTATAAACATACATGTATACATGTGTGTAATACTCAATTTTTAATCCAGTATTGAAATCATTTCAACAAGCCTAGGATGCAAGTTAAATTGTTATGTATGTATATTTTCCATTCACTGCTATTTATTATATTGTCATTATGTCATCATGCCTAAGTTGTAGTGGTATATGGAAAATCTAACTTGTATACCTTGATTTGGACTAATTTACAATTGCTACCTCGTTAGAACGTTTACTCATTTATATGAATACTCGCGTTATTTAGGCGATATAATTATTTTACTTATATAAACATAATCAATGTAATTAACGTTGTTTTAGCGTAATAAGTGTGATTAGATTAGAATTAGAATTTGAAATGTCCCCTTAATAAATATATATATTTGATTGCTCGTGTGTGCGTATATAGAATGGCTACATATTTATTTATAGTGACACATAGATACAAGGTTAGTTGCCATTTGTGGTAGAAGTCTGCCCGGAACCGACCGGCAAATCCAACAACCACAAGTAAGCCCAACTAATGTGTGAAAATAGGCAGGTTTACTACACCTTGGGAAGGTCTTAAGTGGCTGACTCTCTTTTTATCTAGCTTGGGTCTTAAGTGGTAAGGACTCAGATCCCTCCAAATTTCTACTCCTTAGAGAGGAACCCAAGTCACGGGACCCACCCTTATTAGATTTAAAGTAAATCTTTGGATCCTCCTTCTCTAAAAGCGGTTAGGCATAAAATGGTAACGAAGTAGGGTAGTTCACGGGGATGTCCACTTCCTCTAGAAGCTTGTTAGGGCTCAACAAGGGACATACTTGGTTCTAACGCATGCTAACCAATTGTATAAGGGAAGTCTTAAGCGACATAGGTGTCCTACCGTAATAACAGTTAAGTAGTAAAGTTCACAATACTACTTCTCATATTACAAATGAGAGTATAGACTCTAAGAACGTTGACGTATTAGGATGGGGTCTTAAGGGGCTAGGGGTCCGTCTCAGGATTATAAGGGATCATAAGAATCCACCTTTAATAGGGCCATAAGTGACCACGAATGCCCACCTCGTTGGGTTTTTACCCTAAAAACACTAATGGGCGATTGACTTGGATATCTACCCCATAGGTTAGATACTTGGTGTTTGTTGTGCGCTGCGTAGACATACCTTGACATATGTAACCTACTAAAAATATAAGGTATGGACATTAAGTAACACTATATTTTAGTCGCACAGAACTTTATGTTGTAACTCCTCTCCTTAACATATCCATAGGCCAGTACATGGGGTAAAAGCCAAAGACAAAGTCATGATTGAAGCTGATGAATAAGACAAAGTTGTTATGCTATTATTTGTAGTTATTGCTTTACTTCTTTTGGAAACTTGTGAGAATGAACTATTTGATGTACCCATTGAGCAGATGTAACTGTGACAGTTGTATTTCTGTGGTTTTAAATAATGGTACATCTTATTTGAATATTATATTTTCTCTTTCCATTGTGTGAGATTTCCATTTGAAGTATCTTTATATATATATATATATATATATATATATATATATATTGTGCAAATGTAATCCTTACAGGAACCAACGACCCAACTAGAATGGCTCTAAGTTTCGATGGGCCTTTTCTGGGTCGAAATTTAGGCCCATTCCAGGTGGTTTGTTACAGGTTTAATGATAATTATCCAGGAGATAATATATTGCTATGGAAAATTATTAGAAGAGATATATTAACTAAAGATAAGTTGTATGAAAGGGGAATGCAAACTGATATGTTGTGTGTGATGTGTGGAGTGCAAACTGATAGTCTGGATCACTTATATTTTGAATGCAGCAAGACATTTCCAATTTGGGCAAAGCTTATGCAAATCATAGGAAGAAGGGAAATAAGTCAATGTAGTGAAATTGAATGGAGAAGTTTGGAAAAGAAGGCAATAAGGAAAAGATGTAAGGGTAAATTACTATGTTTTACACTCAAGAAGTTTATATCATCAATTTGGAGGGAAAGGAACGCAAGAATTTTTAACCAGAAGAGGCTAAAGATAATGAACATCTCAAGAAATGTGTGAAAATGGACTTGAGGGATGGATTGAAGCAATTTGGTTTTACATTTGATCCTGGCATCATGCATATGCTTCTTTAGTCAGTTAATGTAAATATGTGTTGTACGTGTTGTCTTCTTTGTGATTGATGTATTGTATTTATATTTCTTCTTGTGTGCATTGTATTTTTTTCTCTTTTCTTCTGTGCATTAATAAAGTGGAAGGGGTCCACTCAACCCCATCGGCCTTGCCAAAAAAATGACCATTGGGAAATATGACCATTGGAAAATATGACCATTGCGAAATATTACCGTTGGGAAATATGACTGTTGGGAAATATGGTCGTTGGAAAATATGACCGTTGAGAGTACTATTCAACAAGTTCTTTTCATAAGTGCATTTGTGTAGAATTATTTAAGGATGGGTTTAACAATATATAACATATCTAACACACAATTTAATAAATAATCATAACCTATATCACTTCTCCTTTGATCTTCTCTTCTTCCTTGTCATGAATCAAAAACTTGCAATCTAACATTCTCCCCCTTTTCTGATTGATGACAATCCTTTGTAGATAATATCAAAGTGTATATTCCTCCCCCAAAATATATGATATATAAATTCCACCCTGAGTTTGTAGCTATGATATTTTCTTGTAGAAACTTGTTAGTATATCAATCTCTCTCCCCCTTTGTCATCGATAAAAAAGTATAGCAGCAAGATAGAAACACCATAAATACAACATAATTTTTGATTTACTCCCTCATTTTAGATTTGTTTCCAAAGATATTAGAGACACTGAAATAACCTTCTCTTTGTTGTGGTGTACCTGCAAAAAATATGATATATATACTTTGGTGCCCACTTTCTCCGTCAGGGTCCAAGCGTTATATGGAAGGTAACCATACCTAAAAGGGTTTCATGGAACCTTTAAAAATGAATTTTTTACTGTTAACTACTGAATTAAAATAATCATCAATATATTTTTCTCTTTATTTCCAATTTACAGGAACCCAAATACTTAAATAACTTATATTGGTGTTTCCTTTCGTACTTCTAGATTTATTATAGATATATCTAGTCATAGAAGTATTCAAATTTCTATAAAAACCGTATCTTGGATTTACTAGTGCTTTAGTACTAACAGTGATATTTTTATTGTATATAAAGGCATATCTAATACTATTTCTATTATTAGTTTTATTATATCCTTAACCACTTTTATCGCGTAAAGGTCAAAATCCAAATAAAATCATATTTAAATCATTTGACCATTATCAAATTTCGCGAACTTGCTTGTACATTTTCCAAATTTGATTCCAAAGTTATGATTAACATTTTCAAAAGAAATTTAGTTATTTTTTAAATCATCAATTTTCTTGTTTAATTCATAATTCTCCTTCTTTAACATACTTTTCTCGTTTTTGAGATGATCAATTCGAGATTCCGAATTATCTAAAGATGGTTATAATAAATTATTTTGGTTTTTCAAATCACAAATTTCTTTTAAAAGATTTTTTTCCTTTTCAAATATAATATATTGTTCTTTGAGAAAATCTTTAAAAACCATAAAATTATTTATTAAAGCATTATGTTGATTTTCTAAATTTATTTTTTCTTTTCTTAATTTCTCATTTTCAGTTCGACGGATTTCATCTTTGCTAAAATAGTGAAATTAAGTTTGCAAATCTTATCACTTATACCAACTAATTCATCATTATTATTTTTAAAAAATTATAAATCAGAAAGTACCATTTTGTAGTCCTCATTTATTGTAGCTTTGCTTGTTCTAGACTTTTTGCTTGCTATATTTCGACTATATCTCTTTCTGGCCATTATTCTATGATGTTGTGACGATCAATAGAATCCCTTGCTTTGATACCAAATAAAAATAGAGTGTTAGAGTAGGATCGGGTAACACGGAACTACGTGTATATGCAGAAATGTTAATAATGTGATATTTTATACTTTGCAATAGTTATGCAAGTAAAAAATTAATGATCCACATACTAAGATATCACAGATAAGTAATGTGTAAATGCAGTAAATAAAAATAATTGACACTAGAAATTTTTATACTGGTTCGGAGCAACGTCCTACGTCCATTTCAAGACTCCTTTTAGAATTTCACTAAGCAATACCCTCACTTCCCCCAGAGGAACAGGTTTACAAGCACCCGAGCATCATAACGAGGACCTGAGCAATAGAACAGGATTTCTCCAGAGCAGCCGAAGAGGACTTCTTACCTGAGCAGCGGAGCAGGACTTTACAAATACAATAGTAGCTTTGACTATATATGTGTTCTAAGTAACACGTATTAGTCACACTTTGAGTGCACCCTTCCTATAATCTTATCCTCAATTATGTGAAGATTTTAAGGAAGGGAAGTCGCTTTTGAATTAAGAAATATAAATATTAAATCAAAGATTCAAGCGATGAAAGATAGTTTTGAGATCTTTTGAATGCAAAGGATATAGAAAGATTAGAATTAGAAAATAGAGCAAGAATTTGTGATTTTAGTGATTTGGAAAGTGATGTTCGTAGTATATAAATAGTAATCGAAGAGCAGTTATTATTCATGAAAAATTTCAGTGAATAAAAGCGACTATTTCTCTTGAAATTGGATTGAAAAATCTTGGTGAAAGCAGTGTCTTTTCACTGAAATACGACAATTGGTACTACTAGTCAACTAGTAAAAAATGACAAGTCAACTAGTTAAATCTTTTGTTGAAAGGAAGTGTCTTTTAGCTGAAATATGACCATAGGGAAATATGACCATTGGGGAATATGACCATTGGGAAATATAACTGTAGGAAAATATAACCATCGGAATATATGATTATTGGAAAATATGACCGTTGGGAAATACGACCATCGGAAGTACTAGTCAATTAGTTCTTTTCATAAGTGCATTTATGTAGAATTATTTGGGGATAGATTTTAACAATATATAACACATCTAAGACACGATTAAATAAATAATCATAATCTATATCACTTCTCCTTTGATCTTCTCTTCTTCCTTGTCATGAGTCAAAAACTTGTGATCTAACAAGAAGAAGGTGGGATACAAAAAGTATAATCCATATCCCTCGCCTTTGTGCATTTGCCGAGTACCCCTTTTCATATCGTAAGAAGGATATGAAAATCTCCGTGATCTAGGAAAGCCGATTTTGTGTGTTAACCTAATTTCCAAGATTTTAAACACTTCGCGACTTCGACCAAATTGTTATGCGATGCCATAAGTCCGTACCTGAGTTTCAAGTGCTCAAAAGGCCGTAAATCCATCATGTGACTACCTTGCCAAAAGGTGGGTCAACACCTGGCATGTTGGTGGAGTTCGACAGCAGACTGTTTCTTGGGCCAACAATGGTTAGAGAGACCTTTGATAAAGTTGATTTGATTAGGAAAAGGATGAAGATGCAAAAGATAGATAAAATCATATGCAGACAAAAGAAGGATCGACCCAGAGTTTTTTATTGGGGATATGGTTTTCATCTAGGTTTCTCCATTAAGGAACGTGGTGATATTTGGCTCCACAAGCAAGCTACCACAAAGGTTTGTTGGGCCAATTCCCGATCACAAAAAGTTTTAGGAAGATATGGCATATAGGGTTCGACTATTGGAGAGGCAATTGGGTGTTCATGTCGTATTCTATGTTTCGCATTTGTGAAAGTGCCTGCATATTCAATAGTGGTAGTAGAGCCTTAGAGGACGTAAAGATTGAGCAAGAGGCGTTTATTCGATGAGTACCTATGAGGATACCAAATTATGAGACTAAGAGGCTAAGAAACAAGGAGGTGAAATTGGTAAGGTTCAATTGGGAAACGACTCTAACAAAGACACTTAGGAACCAGAGGAAAAGATGCATGTTTCTTATCCTTATCTTTTTGATGGTATGTTTCGATCTTTTTTCATCTTTAGTTCTTGAATATGTTCTACCTTTCCATTCCTTTGATTCTGATCTTAGGCGAAACCTATGGATGGTAGGATGTGGATGAAACGTGTTAATAGAACAAGCTATGTTTGATGGACTTAAATGGATGCAAGTTTTTGCAAGTGGACGTAGTGGATACATATACACACATTAGGCACTATCAGGGGATCGGCCGATAGACACTTGCATATGCATATGGATGTGTGTGCATTTAATTATTTTATGATTGTAGAATATGGATGATATCATTTGGTTGTTGCATATGGATGGTTTTGGATGCATGCATATAAAACTATTTGTTATCATTAGGATTGATGCATACATTTAGATGCATGGCACAAACAAGATTGCAAAATAAGGAGGTCAACTGAATCAGTAGACCGCCTAATATTTTGCAATAGTTAGGGTTATATACACTAAACTATTGCATAAGTACATAAATTGCATTAGACAAATTAAGGGAAACGTTTTCCAGTGGATGATGGATGAGTAGATGGATGTAGAAAACACTTATATTATTCTTCCACCTTAGAGATTTCGACGACGAAATCCTTTTAAGGAAGGGAGAATGTAACAACCTAAATTTTAGTATGAAATGGTAAATTATTAAATTAAAACATGGAGAATTTGGCTATGGAGATGGCAATATTGTGTCCGTTACGATATTCTGGTTCAGATAGATATTTGGTTTGCATAAAACAGACTTAAAATGAAGAAGTTATGGCAAATAGAAGTTTGAAATTAAAATTTAAGATTTAATATAAACAAATAAAATATATAAATATTAATAATGTTTCCACTGGGAGGAGCCAGTCCCAGGCTAGGTCGACCCAGGGGTTGTCTCATGCCATAAATGGGTCAACCCTGTGTCGACCCACTCGGGTGATGGGCGACCTAGTTGAACAGCCAACACGATTTTGTGCCTGGCACGAAAAGTGGAACCGTCGAATTTTTACTCTTAGGTTTAACGGTTACGTGTATGGTTGAGAATTACTGATAAGACCAATCCGGATTAACCCAAAGACAGAATGATTCAGATTGAAAACCTATATCTAATAGTTGAGGGTCTTCTACTCCACCTATAAATAAACCTCCATCCCTCCCTTATTCCTCACAACTATTCTCTTCTTCCTTATGATATGCAAATATTCTTTTTGAAAATAATGGAGTTTTGAAATAAAACACTTATGCATGATTTATACATATAATTCTGGAGGACTGTTTACACATGTATTTTGGAGGATTATGCACATATATTCCGAAGTCCTACCAAGGCCATATAGGAAGCAATTGTTCATGAGATTAGTGTGATTATTTTAATTTCTAATAAGCTAAAGTAAAATTTGTAGTAAATTCTTTATAGTTTATTTTTAGATTCAGATTGTTTACAGTTTACTTACAGATTCGGTTTGTTCCTATTTTTTTATGTAAATCTTTCTGTTTATTTCATTAGTTTCCGTTTAGTTAACATTCATATTTATGTAAATTGTTGTGTTCGGTTTTCTTTTCCCTTTTCTATTTTCTAGTTTTGCAGTTTGTTTTTGTTATGCCTAAATATGCATAAAAGGCATGTGAATACGATTATATTAGGCATATATCAGTATGCTTAATATATTACAATGGACTATTATTCTTTTTCATTTTCTATCCTTGGTTGGGGTAAATCTAATTGATTTGGAATAATTAAATTGGTGCTAAATTAGACATAAACAGTAACTAAAAAGGGAATAATTGGATTAAATCTGACTTAGAATGTATAAATGCCTATGGAACAAATTATGATAGAAATTGGACTGTAATCAGTATTTGCATAAATATGATAATCGGAAAATCATAATAAACATGTATGGCTTATTTGCAAAATATAATATGATAGGGAATGATGGAAATGACAGTTAGGCTTTAATGTGAACATATTAACATAAAAATATTAAGTTACGAGAATAAGGCTTTAATATAAACACATTGACTTAAAATGGTTAAGTTAACAGCTTAAGGCTTTAATATGGACATATTGATTTAAGTTGTGAGCACGCAGGCTTTAATACGAATATATTAACTTAAGTTATGAGCTAATAGACTTTAATATAAACATATTAATTTACAAAGGGGTAGATAATGAGCCTAAAATTTTGTGGTCTATGCGTAGTCAGATCAAGTGGGGATTTGGACCGAATATTACTTATTGGTTGGGATCTATTTCGTGCAACATACCCTTTTTTCCATTTACGATCTGAAGTAGAGGGCGAAGATATGCACCATGTTGTGTTTTGGTTGTCAGTTGGACCAAATAGAGGTGGGTACAGATGCATTCCAACAGTTCATTGTGCATGGATTTGTCCGATAAGAGAAAATAAGGCACTGTGAAGCCTGTGATTATTGTTATGCCTTTTGCTGATGGGTTAGGCCTGATAAGCCCAAGTCATTGTAGGCATAGGTTATCACTCTCTAGTTAACAGCTGATTGTGGGTAGTATTAGGAAATTTCTCACTAATTTTTTATTTTGTTCCGAATTTGTAGAAGTGCAAAGAAATCATCATCATCAAATCCTATGAACGAGAACAATCAATATTTTATGACATTTATACTATTTATATTCCTAATTGTTCACTTTTAGATGTACATAAACATTTATCCTCTTATGACACTAGAACTACTATTCTATCTATTTTATTTTGCTTATCAATCGTGCTTGTAATCACGACAGCTCACCAAACTTTATGTCTAACCCAGTTTCCTTCCCTTTTTTCCTTTTTCTTTCCTTTAGGATCCCAGGGAGGAAGTGCATATTTTGAATTGCCTAGCTGAGTCTACCTTGGAGGATTCTTGATGAAGGTGAATTGCTTTTTGTTTCATTTCCATGATTTAGTTATTTCTTTTGACTATTTGGGGAACATTATAAATTATGTACTCTAATGTTGTTGTTTTTCTAGTTGAGATTTAAAACATGATATTCTAAGACAATTTGGTTTTGTTGAAATAATGGTTTTATCATTTTAATGTATATTGTCTTCTTCTTATGCTGTATAATTTATTTATGTCTTATGGAATCTTAATGTCTGTGATATTTTATGTCTTTATACTTACGACGTTCTATATTCCTTAACCGGATTCTATATTAGTATAACATTAATGGGTGTAGGGTGTCATAGCAACAACTAAATAGATATTTAAAACTCTTTTTAAATAAATAATTAATCTTAAACCTTAATTAGATAATTTAATAGTAATACTTTATCCTTTGCTAAATCCTTAAACAATAATTAAACTCTAATTAATTATAATTGTATTCTTAATAAATAATTAATTATAAATTATACTTAAACATCATTACTAAATAATTAGTAAATCTAAAGTTTTAAATATCGTTAATAAATAATTAATAACCTTATCATTTAATTAATAAAATTAATCTTAAATAATTAATTCAACTTAAATCATTTCAAATAATACCTAATTAGTTCTTAAAATCTTCGATAAGAACTTTTTAAACATTCCTAGAAGTAATATTGAACTATTAAATTTATTCCGTTTAGGAATTTAGAAAACTAAAAAATAGTAACAATTTTGAGTCACAACGATTGCAATGGTACATTTAGGTTACCATAAATTTCTACATCGAAATGGGTTCATATGTTAATGTCCTATGCAATACTGCTAAAAAACAAAGGTTCTCGCACATAAGAATCAACAATCCCTAGTTAAATAACTACTCAATCAATATCAATCAATATTTACAACAACTAATTGCACAACTTAAACTGTCTCTTAGTTAGCATAGACCTAATTGAACAACTAAAGTCACGTGAAAATGTATGAGTGCACACGCGACTCTACGTCCACAACAACTCGTTTATGTTATGACATAAACGTGAGTCAACGACTAACGTTAAATTTCATAAGTAAACATGAACTAGACGTTCTACAAAGCTACTGATGGGTCGAGGTTCCCGACATGCTCAACGAAACGATCACAACCGAGTATTAAACAACTTGGAGATCTCTTCTGCTTCTAGGGAAATTTTTTCAACTCAAAACACATCATGTCAAGACAAGATTTACTTTGGGGGCAAGTGTTAACCGACCCTTTGGTCCAGCTCCCAAAAGTACACCAGGCCCACCTGACTTGGCCCGTTGTGTGACACCAAATTCTTAAGTGTTGCCAGAATACTAAGGGTCCAAGCTTAGATGGAATTGACCGAGTGTTAGCCTCACAACACCTCAAAATTTACATATCGCATCACTCTTTCCTTGCATCCCTCGCACTGCATCACTCTACATGGCATCACCTCGCATCCCACTGGCCTCACACTTTGCCTCGCGCCGCATCTCATACGTCGCAACACATTTAGCAAGCCATGGTATCCCCCCATATCGCATCCTACAGGATGCGGTATCATCTCATCCTACAGGATGCGGTATCATCGCATCCTATAGGTTGCGGTATCATCGCATCCCTCAGGATGTGATGTTATCGCATCCCTCGGGATGCGATGCCGCTGCACCCGTCGGATGCGATGTCATCGCATTTACTGGATGCGATGCAACCCTTTGTTCTCCCCCTTGAGCGCAATGAAATGCATCCCACCTGAGGGATGTGGTTTTCTACCTTAAAGCGGGGAGGAATGCGATTTTCTAGCTTCTGTGCTCTAGGGATGCGATTTTCTGCTGTGTGGTCCCCAAATCTCACCTGCTCCTACTTAACCCGCTACCTATAAATACCCCTTTACTCATTCTTTATAAGAGTGGGATTTTGCTTGATTTGACAGCTCTACAAGCTCCTAGAACTTCATTAATGGCAGAATAACTCTTGAGGAAGAAGAAGATCACATCACTTTTTTCCAAGATTTTGCAAATGACAAATATGACTCTCAAATACATTAAAAGTCTTGTAAACAAATGCCATGATGATATTCAATGCTTGTAACTCACTTTTGTGAATGATAGATCAACAAACCCTTCAAAATGGACGTGGCCCCTCACGGGCCAAACCACTATAAACCTCTGTGTTATTTACTACTTTCCGCACTTTGATTTTCCACACATGAAATGCTAATTCTTGATTTAAGTGAACCTTTGGATGCAGCGACATTTTTGGCCGTAAACAGTGAGTTTTTTTGGATTTTTTACAAGTGAATACCAATCACTTGACAAGTAGAAGTGAATTTGGTGTTGATTGGACTGACTGCATCACCTACTGTCAGTTGAAGTGAATGTGGTGTTCAGATTGTTCACATATTCTAGGATGTAGATTAGGTTGACTACCTTGCTTACTAAGTAATTTTCAATTGCTTCGGTGGTGGGATAAGTCATCAAAAAATTATTGTGAATTTGGTCATACGATGATCTTCATGATGTGGTTACAACTATAAAGCATGCCTTAGATGGTGCTTTATTATATTATGGGCTATTAAAATTAGTATTCACAATGTCAGATGAGGTATGACAGTTCACTATTTCCTTACATCTAGTTTGCAAGTATTTCATTTATGCAAGAGAAGGTAAACTAGACTTAATATCTATAATGTTTTGACTAGTGTCCTTTGGTTTTGATTCTGCATTATTACTATCTGTTTTATTTTGCAAGTACTTCTAGAGGTGAAGTCCGCTATCTCCTCTTTTGGTGTCATACTACTGCGAATTATTACTTCTTATCATCCAATGGGACTGACTTAGCCTATCATTGTGGCTATTGAGAACAAGACATTTAAGGATGTTTTGGACCCGAGAAATATGGACTCGCCAGTGAAGAGGCCCACAAGTTTCCATAGCCTGCATTGAAATGCACGGGATAGACGAGGAACGATAGGCATGATTTGGTTACTTTATTACTACCTGATCTTAATAGGTTGAGAGCTCTTAGGGAGTACAAAATGTGCTTTTGTACTTTGAAAAGCACTCAAAGCTTACCTATAAATAGCCAAGATTCCATCAAGTCAGTACACCTTTTGTTGTCAGTTAGAGTATCAGGATCTATATTAACTAAAATGTTAGATTACTAAAAGCATTACTTCAAAATTAAAGGACTATGCTAATTAGGCTTGAAGCAAAATATATTTAAAAGAAGACAATAACAAGGGCTCATTCTATTAAGAACCACAAATGAAAAAAAATAGAAAGCAAAGAAGGAAAAAAAACAGAAAGGAAGAAAGAACATTATTACTGCATTTGTATACCAAGTAAAAAAGCACAAATAGTTAATTTCTATAGGTGAGACAATTTTTTGGTCCATTATTTTTGTTTTTCTATCTGAAATCGATGCGATTTTTACTAAGAAATATGTGATTCATTATTATTTTATATGCATTTCATCGTCCGTGGCGAGCTATGATAATATTTTAGGTATTTACTAAGAAGTATACTTATGCCAAACATGTGGTTATTTCATATATAATGCGCCACTATTTTGCATCCTAATTATTCTTTTTAACTTTTCTATATAGGTACACAAAAATTGCTTTGCTGTATGGAAGATTTCTAGCTAAAATTACTAATAAAAGGTATGTTTTTATATAGTTAATAGCATACGCCATTATGAAGTATATTTTGTTATATGTGTATAAATCCATTCTTGTTTTGATCATGTAAATGTATATTGATTAGGGTGTGTAGGAAAGCACTAACCACACAAAAGATGTGCTGTCGAAAAAAGGAAAAGCGGTGGACACCAATTTTCAAGCTAGTAAGAATGAAAGGAAAGAACGATCTGATAATTTGAACTGTGAGGTGTGGAGTAATGTTAATGTCAGGAAAAGGGGAGTAGTCAAAGCACCATTTCGACGGAACATGCAAGGCAACTGGGGGGTAAAAAAAAAGCTAAGCCAACTGTTAGGCCAGTAGTGGCGAACAGCTTTGGCGTGTCAAATCAGATCAGTGAGGAAAATGAACGCAACGTATTACTAGAAGAAGGAGAGATTGCAAGAGTGGATGAAATAATTACATGTGCGTTCTCGCAAGGCCTCAACATGTTGCGGCTACTGATGATAGCAGTGTGGTATGTAAACAAAAAGTAATGACAGGAGCTCAAGGTAGTATGCAAAATGATGAGGGCTTGAGTAGTAATGAAACTATGGAAATTACCAATGATAAGGTGGATTGTAAAATGCAATGCAATGATGCTGCGACAACTGATGATAGCAGTGTAGTATGTAAACAAAACATGATGACAGAAGCACAAGGTAGTATGCAAAGGGCTTGAGTGGTAATGAGACTATGGAAATTACCAATGGTAAGGTGGACTGTTTAATACAATGCAACGATGTTGTAATGAAACAGGGTGAAAACTCAAAGCAAAGTGAAACTGACACTACATGCAAACCTATGGGGACCTCCAGTTCTGTTGCAAGGCAAAATAATGTTAGCAAGAGAGATGATATAGGGGAAACAGCAGGTACATCAGGTAACATGAGTAATCTTGAAGTCATTGCATTGCTCGGTGCTAATGTTGAAATGATCAACAACTGTAATGTCCCGTATTTTTACGGTATAATAATTAATTAATTTAATTATTCAAAAAGTGATTTAGAGATTTTAATAGTCGTTTAATTAAATAATATTGAATATTTAATTAATATAAATAATAGAATAATATATTTAATTTTTGAAATAGTCAGAAATAGTAGAATTCACAATATTGTGTGAATTGGGCAATTCAAAATATATAATTCAGTTTAAAATTGAATTACGATAACGAATATATTTAAATAATGTCAAAGAAATTATACTATAATTATAATTGAGCTCGAAATGGAGCGGCAGTTCGCTATTTGGCGATTCGAACTTTAAACTATTATACAAAATCGATTTTAAGCCGGATTTCTGTGAAACAAGAAATGTTCGGAGCTAGTGAAGTATATATTTTTAATGGAAGAGAAAAATCGAGATTTCATTGTATAGATTTTGATTTATGTCCAAATCAAATTTTCGAAAAGTCGCTATGGAATTCCTTTATAATTTATTTATATTTTAAATGAATTTTTCTATATAAATTGAATATCGATTCAACCGGGATTTTGAATATCGAGTTATAAATCCAATTGGAGCTGTATGATATCATATGTGAATATATATACGATAATATTTATTTATAAATATTAAATTTAATTATTTTTAAATATATCAATATTTAAAAGGGTTTATTTAGAGCTTTAAAAATAGCCAGTTTTGCAAACAACCTTCGTTTTTGATGAAACTAATTTTGCTGGATCCGCAATATTAAATTATTGCTAGATTTCAATTTCCATGATTTTTGGGGTCATTGTATGGCTGTACGGATTTTTAACGTGAAAAACAGTCAGTATTTTGATGGTTAAAAATACCCTGTTTGAGCAAACGGAGTCGGAATTCGACGAAACCAGTTTCGTTGGGTCCATAATGTCGTACTAAAGGTATATGTCCATTTTCGTGATTTTTGGGTATTGTATGTGATCATACGGATTTTAAGAAGTCAAACACATGTAGCGATAGCTTATTATATTGAAAATATTCGAATATAAAAATATTAATACTACTCTATAAATACCCTTTTATTTTTCTAACCGTAATATTTCTCTCTCGATAGTCAACATTGCAAGCCGCGTTCTTCAGTAAACCAAAATGGATTTCGTGACCTTGGGAAATTCATTGAAATTCAAAATAAAATGTATAAATCCCAAATCCTACAGGTTTGAAATCCCTGAGTAACATTCTTCATTTATATACCCTTTTTATTGGGCCCAAAATACTTTCTGTTTGCTCGAGGTTGTTGAGGCTTCGTTGGGGTGACAGTGCACCACTGTACAATGTGATGAGGCATGCAGAACGTGATGTGAACAAGGTGTGCGAGGTGGATGGTTTGTATGCGGTGTGATAGAGATTTCGAAGAGGATAATCATGGTGAGGTTTGTTTTAGAAATCGTTGAGTATAAATGGAGCAACCAGGGATTTAAGAAGCGGAAATGGCCAGGAGTTAGGGACTGGAAAAATTCGATTGGGGAAAAAGCAGAATGATATTAGCGGGTCTGGACTACTCAAAGAAATGGTTTGGGCTGGGTATTTGGGCCGACAGTTTTGGGGTGAGCCCAATTCAAATGGAAATGGAATTTAATTATTTATGTGATTATCTAAATTTTTAAATTACATAACTACCTCATACGTTATTAGAATTAGACGAAACAAGATCCGACAGGATCGTATGGATGACGACTACAAAATGGAACTAGTTGGGAGTGAATTGGAGCTCGTTACAATTTATAGTGAAATAAATTGTCAGAATCAAATGAACGATAGTTTATCGTTATTTAACGATAACCATCCAATGTGAGTAAACCTCAATAACTCTACCAGTTCATATTTTTATAATGTATTTTTATAACTGATAAATGATGATTGATTACTGTGTGTTGACTGTTAGGTTGAACTGCTAATTAATTGGTTGAAAATATCGATATAGTTATATATATATCGTTAATCAAAAATTGATTCTGTTTAGTAGAATATTTCATATTGAAATGAAATCGATGTTAATTATATCGTTTAACATCTATGATGCAGGGAAACAGGTTGGAGGGATCCAACTGGATTCCTCAATATTTAAAATAATGTTTTGTTTCATATATTGTGATATATGATGTGATATATAATCTGTTGTGGATTATGTGTGTTTGGATGATATTGATCATGGTTATTTGGTATTTTAAATACCATAAGAAATATTGAAATACATAAAGGGAATTTTCAAAGTGTATATTGAAAATAAATTATTTATAAAGTAAAAGGATTTTATAAAAGGAAATATTTATAAAATCAAAGGATTTTATAAAAGAATATTAGAATATATAAAAAGGCAATATTTGGGAAAAACAAATATTGGAATGTATAAAAGGGTAATATTTGGAAAAAAAATATTGGAAATATAATTAAGGAAATATTTATTTGTTAAATAAATAGAATTGAAAAGGAAATAATTGTTAAATTGTAACGACCCGCATTCTATGCATCGAAGGATGGTAGAATATTTATTTCTTTCACATACGAAGTCGTATGGTCATGTAACTTTGGGAGACGACTAGTGGGGTCATTTCCCATGTTCATGATTTTTGTCGATTTTTTAATGACCGTATTGCCCCTAGCTGATCTTGTTTTGACCATAACTTTTGACTAGAAAGGAATTTTGACCTGAAACCATTCCATTGGCTCTGGATGATGGTTTACAATTTCGTAGAGTGGTCACATTAGCCAAACAGACTTACCGTTTGGGAGATATGGCTAAAACAAATTTCAGATGGTGAAAAACAGCTTAATTGGGCTTAACCGGGTGATTAACAGCTAGGCCCAAAGGGGGATTTCGGGATTTGGAGTATTAAAGGGCTGGTAGGGTTAGGGATTTCGGTTTTTCTCATTTCCCAGCCGCCATATACATCTTTGAAAATCCTAACAATGGTCTCCAACATCTAGAATCATCCCTAATCACTTCTTAATCAAGTATTGGCTTAAACTACATCAAATCAAGGAGAAATAGCACCAAATCTGAGTTGGAGCTGCTGCTAGGCATTGGAATTCGACCCATACAGTAGATTATTTCGGATCTAAAGTTTAATTGTGGCAAAGGTGAGTGATTAGCATTGTTTTGACACTAATTGCAGTTAATTAGGGTGATTAGTGATAATTAGCGAATTTATACACGTTAAAAATCTGGAAAAGTATTTATAAATTCTAAAATAATGTTTTAGACCTCTGTTAGAAATTTGGTTTGGTTTGGTTAAGTTTTATTAATCGTGTCATTAGTTTTGCCTAAACATGCTTAAGGGAAATTATGGGATTTTGGCTATGTTTGATCCGTTTAACCTTGTCATATTGTTGTTTTGGTGTTTGTGGTCACTTCTATTTGTTGCTATGACTGTATGCTATGCTTTGTGGTTGATTAGAGCTGTTAGATTGGTAGGAAACGCCGTCATATGGCGTAAAACGGTCGCTGGAAAGTTGCAGGAAATATGCAAGGTTTCAGACCGGATCGGATCGGATCATTGGGCTCAGCTCAGATAAGAGAACCGGGCAGGTGGACCTGATTCGGATTGGAAATTAGAATAAGAGGCTTGGCGAGAAGGAAGGCTATTTGTTTAGAACTAGAGTTGGGAAGGGGATCAGATCGGAGAGACCAACAGGGGATCAGATCGGAAGCAAGGGCGTGGAGATCGGATCGGGCTAGAGCCAGGGAGCAGGATCGGATCGGAGGACCAAGCTTAGAGCTGGAGTTGGGGCGAAGCACTGAATCGGATCGGGACATCTAGGAGGGAGCAATCACCGAGCCGAACCTAGGAAGAGGCATCCGAACCGAACCGATGAGGACTGGAGTACTATGCACAACCGAACCGAACCGGATTGGAGCTGCGATTACGCGACGACTTTTCTGAAGACCAACTCCAATTCAACCAAAACCTGAGATGCAAAGGAAGTCCAAATGGGAAGTAGAGCTCAAGATCCAGTTGGGAACCAACGAGTCGACTTCATGAGTTGGGTTTTGCTGTGGGACGTGTGCTAAGGGGTTGTCGATGTCTGTAACTTTGAATCACTATGTGTAGGGAGTACGTGAACGGATTCAGGGCCATAGTGGCCTAGGTACAACTAAAGAGCTATAGACCAATGAAGTGGGATCATTTGTAAAGATTTGGTCATGACTCCATGAGGTAAGCTTGGTGGTAGCAGTATTTGTACAAGTCGAACTTCGTCACTACTTCGATGGGTCTAGTGATTGACGGTGGTGGACATCGTATGCTTTATGCACTGAGTGAGAGATGTGAGGATGATTGCTATGGTTGATTTGTTTGCCATCATTATGACATGCACACCCCCACCCCCGTTATCTTTACACCATCTGTTCAGTGGCACCTTAGAGTATTGTACGGTATGTAGTGCTAACTCTTTGGTTGCAGGTCCAGGTTCAGGTATGGTTTAGTATACCTGTTATTGTTCAGTTTAGTTGTTTATCGCTCATACCAGACTTTTTGTCTGACCCAGAGTTTTATGTCTCTTCTTATTACTCTGGGTGCTCTCACGAGCAGACTAGAGACAGGTTAGCTGGGTATGCACGAGTAGCTGATCCGGAGATGAGCAGGAGGCTTCCACGTATGATACATATAGATATTCTCCCTGTGTTATTGAAGATCGCTGCTTGGGCATTAGTAGTGCATCTTCTACTCTACCTTTCTTTTTCTTTAGAGACAGTTTAAAGTTGTAATTATGATGTTGGATCATAAGCTGTATTTGGATTTCCGCTGCTATGTAGGTTTAGTTTTCAGCTTATGCACTGTCTCGCCTTTTTTATGTCAAGATTATATTATTATTATATTTTGTTCCATGCGCTGTGAGACATTCTACAGGTTTTCGATTAGTTCATTCTCTTCTTTCCTTTCTTTGGCGACCGTTCCGTGCTAGTCGGGCATGTGTACAGCGCACTTTCGGAGGAAATGCCGGCTGGTGCGGGGCGGGCCGTCACACTTGGTATCAGAGCTCTAGGTTGCGTAGTTAACCTAGGGAAGTCATCAGGGAGAGATAGTATACGAGAGCGCGTATTGGTGATTATTTTGGTTTTCAAAAGCTATATATATACCATTAGTATAGCTAAGGATGAAGTCGCACTGCACTAGCACCACTATGGAGATGGCTAATCGTTTTCTCTTTACAGATTGAACGATGAGCCGATACGCAAGATGTGCCGGTAGAGGAGCTAATAATGGGAATGCTGCTGACATGAGGACGATGTTTACTGACCTCATGAGAGAGATGCTTAGGGATGTGCAGAGGACAGCTCCCAATAATGGTAATGGTGGTGGTCCAATAGTGCAGGCGCCTAGGGCCGATTTCGCCAAGCTGAATAAGGCTTACACTAGTCTTGGTGGGAAGCCGTTCCACGGAACAGAGTCGGCTACGGATGTTCAGGATTGGTTGGATAGCTGCGAGCGTATCTTCGAAGATTTGGGTATCGAGGATGCGATGAAAAGAAGGCTAGCATCCCATCAGCTGCAAGGACGACCAATGAATTGGTGGAATGCTATAAATGCAGCTACTCCCGAGGATCAGATTACTTGGGAGCAGTTTAAGGTTCGCTTTAGCGATAAGTTCATTCCGGCTGCTCAGAAGTCAGTGCTGTTTAAGAAATTCTTGGAGCCCAAGCAGAATGGCAGAGCTGTCTCGGTGTATATTGCCAAATTCGACACTTTGTCGAAGTATGGGTTATCTCTTATTGATACTGCCGAGAATAAGAACGAGAAGTTCATAACTGGCTTGGATCAGTACTTGGGGGAAAGGCTTATTAACCACATCGATGAGACGTTTGAATTGATTGTGGGGAAAGCATTGAGGTCAGAGAGTCTTTACCTTAAGTCGAAGACTGAGGTTGCATCTGCAGAGGAGCCGAAGCTGCAAGCAAGCGGTGGAGGCAAGAGTGGTTTTCAGAATAAGAGGAAGCAGAACCTGAATAAGGATGACCAGAAAAAGAATAAGAAAGATGTTGAGTGCTTCAGCTATGGTAAGAAGGGCCATTATGCTAGTAATTGTCGGGCCAAGCCAGTGGATAGGAAGTGCTTCAATTGTGGCCAAGTGGGACATCACAAGGACAAGTGTCTGCAACTCCCTAAAGAAATGCAGATGGTGAAAGCATATGCCCTTAATGCTATTCCTTCTTCGTCGAATGCCCCAACTGCGGCGGAGAAGGGAAAGAATGTTGTTATTCAAGGTATGCTTTCTGTTTATGATGTTCCTGTTAGATTTTTGTTTGATACCGGGGCTTCCAGTTCTTTCATATCTAGTGACCTAGTAGATAGGTTGGGATTGGAGCCCGAGATTGTCGATAGACCTTTAGTAGTGACGAACCCGATTGGTGGTTCGACTAGCCTTAGCATGATTTGTCGTAATGTGGTTTTGTCGAGTCATGGATGCATGTTTGTTTGTGATTGCTTTGTTTTGGGCTTTACTGGGTTTGGCATTATTTTGGGAGTTGATTGGCTCCAAAGATACGGGGTGGTGGTAGACTGTGAGGGCTTTTTGGTGACAGCTAGAGCGGATAATGGGCTGAGGGTAGTGTTTGGTGGTCTACCCGGTAATGGGGTAATGGCTAGTTTTCTGAATTCCTTCGACATTCCGCATAGTGAGTTGTCGGGTTTGCCCGTGGTTGGCCAGTATCTGGACGTTTTCGAGGAAGTGACCGGGCTTCCACCACACCGAGAGATTGAGTTCCGTATTGATTTAGTGAAAGATGCCAGACCTATAGTGATGCCACCTCGTCGTATAGCACCAAGGGAGCAGCGAGAGCTCGGGGTGCAAGTCAGCGATCTTTTGAAGAAGGGATTTATCAGAAGGAGTGTTTCTGAATGGGGAGCACCATTGTGTTTGCTACCAAGGCGGATGGTTCCCTTCATTTGTGTGTAGACTGCCGCGAGTTGAATAAAGTGACGAGGAAGAATAAGTATCCTCTACCATGGATAGATGATTTGTTTGATCAGTTGAGTGGCGCGAGAGTATTCTCTCAGTTGGATCCCGCGACAGGTTTTCATCAGCTTAGAGTGGAAGCAGAGAGTATAGCTAAAATGGCATTTCGGACACCGTCTAGATTTTATGAGTGGTTGGTCATGCCATTCGGGTTGACCAATGCCCCAGCATATTTTGTGGATCTTATGAATAGGGTATTCAAAGATCAGTTGAATAAGTTTGTCCTTGTGTTCGTGGATGATATTTTGGTCTATTCGAGGACGAAGGAAGAAAACAAGGAACATTTAAGAATAGTGATGGCGGTGTTGAGAAAACACCAATTGAAAGCAAAGTTTTCTAAGTGTCACTTCTGGAGGAGAGAAGTGAGATTCTTGGGCCATGTTGTTTCAGAGAATGGTATTGCCGTGGATCCTGCGAAGGTGGTTACGGTACAAGATTGGTCTACGCCCAAGAATGCAACGGACATAAGAAGTTTATTGGGATTAGCTGGATATTATCGTCAGTTTATCCAAGACTTCTCCAAGATAGCAGCACCGTTGACTCAGTTGACCAAGAAGAATCAAGCTTTTGTCTGGGATGAAAAGTGCGAGAATGCATTCAAGAGTTTAAAGGAAAAGTTGACATGTGCACCAGTGTTAGTCATTCCTAAGGGGAATGAAGAGATGACAGTATATATGGATGCATGTGGTACCGGACTAGGTGTTGTATTGATGCAAGGAGGTAGGGTTGTAGCTTATGCAAACCGGCAACTGAAACCGATGAGAAAAGATACCCTACCCTTGATTTGGAATTGGCAGCGATCGTGTTTGCACTGAAGATGTGAAGACATTATCTCTTGGGAGAAAGATTCGAGTTGTTTACCGATCATAGATCGTTAAAGTATCTTTTCTCTCAGAAGGATCTAAATCTCCGACAGCAGATGGTTAGAATTCTTAGCTTCCTATGATTTCGACATCACATATACACCAGGAAAGGGCAACGCAGTAGCTAATGCATTGAGTAGAAGACATGCCATTTTAGGGGCTATGTTTCTACAATGGAAGCAACTGGAGTACATCGCTGGGTATGAATTTACAACAAAAGTGCGAATTGGATCCAGAAATGTTAGCAAGTTTGACGATCAGACCCACTTTGATTGAGCGGATCGGTTCCAGTCAGAGGAATGATCCTAACCTATTGGAAATCATCTCCAAGTTAGAGATGGGTATCGATGAGGAGATGAACAAGTATGGGCTTGATCGAGATCGATGGCTTAGAAAGAATGGAAGACTAGTTGTACCCAATGTCAATGGATTGAGAGATGAAGTACTTAGAGAATGTCATCACTCAAAACTGACTATACATCCCGGTGGTAACAAGATGTACCAAGACATGAAGCAGACCTACTACTGTGAAGGGATGAAAAGAGATGTTGGGAAGTTTATATCCAAATGCATGAATTGCCAGCTAGTTAAAGCTGAGCAAAAGAAGCCTAGTGGTTTGTTACAACCATTAGAAGTTCCAGAATGGAAATGGGAACAAATCTCGATGGATTTCATTGATGGGTTACCAAGGACTAGATCGGGCCATGATAGCATTTGGGTGATTGTGGACCGATTGACTAAGAGATTTATACCCGTCAAATCGAACAGGACAGCAGCTAAGTTAGTTGAACTATATTTAAAGTGAGCAGTGAGATTTCATGGAATACCCAAAGGCATTGTGAGTGACAGAGATAAGTTGTTCACCAGTGGATTTTGGAAGATCTTACAAGAGGCGTTAGGATCAGAACTACATCTCAGTACTGCATATCATCCTCAAACCGATGGACAGACAGAGAGGGTGAATCGAGTATTAAAGGATCTCTTGAGAGCCTGTATATTGGATTTTGGTGGATCATGGGATGACCATTTGCATCTAGTAGAGTTTGCATATAATAATAGTTATCAATCCAGTATTGGTATGGCTCCATTTGAAGCTTTGTACGGAAGATCGTGCAACTCACCGTCATGTTGGGTAGAAACTGGTGAGAAGTTTGTGCTTGGACCCGACGTGATAAGAGAAACTTCAATTAAGATTAAGATTATCCAACAACGGATGAAGGCTTCCCAAGATAGGCAGAAGAGTTATGCCGATAAGAGGAGAAGAGATTTAAAGTTCTCCATTGGCGACTTGGTGTTTGTCATGATTTCTCCGTTGAATAGCGTGATACGATTTGGCAGGAGAGGCAAGTTAGCACCAAGATTTGTGGGTCCATTCCCAGTTCTTGAGAAAATTGGGAATTTGGCATACAAAGTTGAATTACCAGAGAAGATGGCAGGAGTTCACAACGTATTTCATGCTTCCCAGTTAAGAAAGTTCGTACACGACCCAAATGTGACTATTTCACCTGATCAGTTGGATGATATCGAAGTTGAACCCGAGGCGGTTGGGAACCGCAGGCCTATGCGTATTGTTGGGAATGATACGAAGCAGCTTCGAAGGAAGGCGGTGAAATTAGTCAAAGTTCAGTAGGGCGAGAATGAGAATGACTGTACTTGGGAGACAGAGGGGAGCATTAGGAAGACATATCAAGAACTCTTCGCCTGGTAAGATTTCAGTTTCGATTTAGTCTTTCCGCATGCTAGGATAGGTTGTTTTGTTTGTTTTGCATGTTTGTGTTATATATGATTGGTAGGCATGCAGGATCCTTGGTAGGTTTTGGGTTAAGGAATTTCGGGGACGAAATTTCTTAAGGGGGGATAGTGTAACGACCTGCATTCTACGCATCGAAAGATCGTAGAATATTTATTTCTTTCACATACGAAATCGTATGGTCATGTAACTTTGGGAGACGACTAGTGGGGTCATTTCCCATGTTCATGATTTTTGTCGATTTTCAAATGATCGTTTTGTCCCTAACTGATCTTGTTTTGACCATAACTTTTGACTAGAAAGGAATTTTGACCTGAAACCACTTCCATTGGCTCCGGATGATGGTTTACAATTCCGTAGAGTGGTCACATTAGCCAAACGGACTTAGTGTTTGGGAGATATGGCTGAAACAAGTTTCAGATGGTGAAAAACAGTTTAATTGGGCTTAACCGGGTGATTAACAGCTAGGCCCAAAGGGGGGATTTCGGGATTTGGAGTATTTAAGGGCTGTTAGGGTTAGGAATTCTGGTTTTTCTCATTTCCCAGCCGCCATATACATCTTAGAAAATCCTAACAATTGCCTCCAACATCTAAAATCATCCCTAATCACTTCTTAATCAAGTTTTGGCTTAAACTACATCAAATCAAGGAGAAATAACACCAAATCTGAGTTGGAGTTGCTGTTAGGCATTGGAATTCGACCCATACAGTAGATTATTTCAGATTTAAAGTTTAATTGTGGCAAAGTTGAGTGATTAGCATTGTTTTGACACTAATTGCAGTTAATTAAGGTGATTAGTGATAATTAGCGAATTTATACATGTTAAAAATCTGGAAAAATATTTATGAATTCTGAAATAATGTTTTAGACCTCTACTAGAAATTTGGTTTGATTTGGTTAAGTTTTACTAATCATATCACTAGTTTTTCCTAAACATGCTTAGGGGAAAATATGGGATTTCGGCTATGTTTGATCCGTTTAACCTTGCCATATTGTTGTTTTGGTGTTTGTGGTCACTTCTATTTGTTGCTATGACTGTATGCTATGCTTTGTGGTTGATTAGAGCTATTAGATTGGTTGGAAACGCCGTCGTATGGCGTAAAACGGTCGCTGGAAAGTTGCAGGAAATATGCAGGGTTTCAGACTGGCTCGGATCGGATCATTAGGCTCGGATTGGATAGGAGAACTGGGCAGGTGGACCTGATTCGGATTGGAACTTAGCATAATAGGCTTGGCGAAAAGGAAGGTCATTTGCTTAGAATTGGAGTTGGGCAGGGGATCGGATCGGAGAGACCAACAGGGGATCGGATCGGAAGCAAGGGCGTGGAGATCGGATCGGGCTAGAGCCAGGGAGCAGGATCGGATCGGAGGACCAAGCTTGGAGCTGGAGTTGGGGCGAAGCACTGAATCGGATTGGGACATCTAGGAGGGAGAAATCACCGAGCCGAACCCAGGAAGAGGCATCCGAACCGAACCGATGAGGACTGGAGTATTATGCACAACCGAACCGAACCAGATTGGAGCTGCGATTACGCGACGACTTTTCTGAAGACCAACTCCAATTCAACCAAAACCCGAGATGCAAAGGAAGTCCAAATGGGAAGTAGAGCTCAGGATCCAATTGGGAACCAATGAGTCGACTTCATGAGTTGGGCTTTGTTGCGGGACGTGTGCTAAGGGGTTGTCGATGTCTGTAACCTTGAATCACTATGTGTAGGGAGTACGTGAACGGATTCAGGGCCATAGTGGCCTAGGTACAACTAAAGTGCTATAGACCAATGAAGTGGGGTCATTTGTAAAGATTTGGTCATGACTCCATGAGGTAAGCTTGGTGGTAGCAGTAGTTGTACAAGTCGAACTCCGTCACTTCTTCGATGGGTCTAGTGATTGACAGTGGTGGACATCGTATGCTTTACGCACTGAGTGAGAGATGTGAGGATGATTGCTATGGTTGATTTGTTTGCCATCATTATGACATGCACACCCCCACCCCCGTTATCTTTACACCATCTGTTCAGTAGCACCTTAGAGTACTGTATGGTATGTAGTGCTAACTCTTTGGTTGCAGGTCTAGGTTCCGGTATGGTTTAGTATACCTGTTATTGTTCAGTTTAGCTGCTTATCGCTCATACCAGACTTTTTGTCTGACCCAGAGTTTTATGTCTCTTCTTATTACTCTGGGTGCTCTCACGAGCAGACTAGAGACAGGTTAGCTGGGTATGCACGGGTAGCTGATCCGGAGACGAGCAAGAGGCTTCCACGTATGATACATATAGATATTCTCCCTGTGTTGTTGAAGATCACTGCTTGGGCATTAGTAGTGCATCTTCTACTCTAGCTTTCTTTTGCTTTAGAGATAGTTTAAAGTTGTAATAATGATGTTGGATCATAAGCTGTATTTGGATTTCCACTGCTATGTTGGTTTAGTTTTCAGCTTATGCACTGTCTCGCCTGTTTTATGTCAAGATTATATTATTTTTATATTTTGTTCCATGCGCTGTGAGACATTCTACAGGTTTTCGATTAGTTCATTCTCTTCTTTCCTTTCTTTGGCAACCGTTCCGTGCTAGTCGGGCATGTGTACAACGCACTTTCGGAGGAAATGCCGGCTAGTGCGGGGCGGGTCGTCACATAAATAAATAGAATAAAAAGGAAATATTTATTTGTTAAATAAATATAAATGAAAAGGAAATAATTGTTGAACAAATAGGATTGAAAAGGAATATTTATTTGTTAAATAAATGGAGTAAGATAAAAGGAATATTTATTTAGAAAATAAGTAAGATATCATAAAAGGAAATATTTGGGAAGTAAGTAAGATTATAATAGGAATTAGATTTATTCGAATAGAGTTAATCGATTAGAGTTAATCAAATAGAGTTAAATCGAATTAGAGTTAAATCGAATTAGAGTTAATGGAATAAGAGGTAATTGAATATTAGTTATTCGAATTAGAGTTAAGTGATTAGAGTTAATTGAATAGAGTTAATTGGTTAGAGGTAATTAAATGGAGTTAATCGAATATTAGTTATTTAAATAGGAGTTAATCGAATTAGTTATTCGAAAATAGTTAATCGAAATTAGTTATTTGAAATAGAGTTTAATCGAATATAGTTTATTCGAAAGAGAGTTATACATTGGGGATTGATTATATCGAATGTAGGAAAGTACCATTTACTTTTCGTTTTTATATCATGATTTATTTATTCATTTATAAGTTAGTTGTTTGTTTATTTATTCAAATTAATAAATAAAAGTTATATTTAATTTATTATATGTCAGAAGCATGGGATTATAACACTATTTTTATAATCAAATGATTTTTGTAAAAGAAGTGAATTCGTAAATAGAATCCAAGGGTTACGTAAGGAAATTTGTTAAAGATTTAGAAGGTGAACTTGATTTATTTCGAAGTTAGAAATTTTGTTCAGTTAAGGTCTGAGAGGTAGTTATACCCCAACTTGATTGACTTTATTTTTAACTAAGGAATGGTTAAGGTTCGATAGTGAAGGTTGGTTAACTAAATTTAGTTAATGAGGGAAATGTTTTGAGTTGGCATGGCGATGTTTTATTTAAACATCTTTTTAAATCCAAATGTAGGAGTTTTGGAAATGTTTTCCAAATAAGAATCAGATATGTTTTCTGATATAGGAAATAAGAAATGGAAATGTTTTCCAATGTTAATAACGTTTATTTTCTAAATTTAGAAAATAAGAATTGTGGAATTTATGGAAACAGGAGATGAAAATGAATAGATTAATGAACTAAAGAGATAAATTTAAATGATGATTGATCGATATAATTTCCATCTGGAAATAATATCGTTGTTTGCACATGTGTTTTTCTTTGATAGTTAACTCACCGACTATCGAAGTTTTTGACTATTTTTACGTCGTCAATATGGAGAGACCGGGATTAGATTCATTATCTGAAAACCACTCTGTATAGGCGTTAGAGTAGCGATCAAATACAATGAAGATAATTAAAGACGATGTTATGCAAGGGCTGTCCTATTTTACAGAATAATGCCTTCGGCTTGTCCAGTCCCAGGACAACCTGTATGGAAAAATGTCTGACAGAGTACATTTAATGGATCACGTAAGTTGATCTCTTCAAACGTATGTACGTTTGGTGGCGGAGGAATTTGTTTCTCTTAGCTGTATACCCGTTGTATTTTTGGGGAAATCAATTTGTGATTTGGCGGGTATGACGATGTGACATTTAATGTGAATAAATGTGTGATCTGTCAGAGATAAGCGTGGCCTCTAGCCTTACAACTGAGAAATGACAAAATTCGGGCAGGCAGCATGGCTAAGTGGGTTGCTTCCAATTAGGTTGTATTATCACCTATCTAGAGATATTCATTTCATTCTTTAATCTATTCGATGCTGTCCCATTCGGGAAACGGTTGTTGATCCGAACCGTTGGTGATATACATTCGATACACTCAAGCGAAATGAGTGGTCGGTCATGTGTGGCCGGGTTGCAAGATGTTCTTGTTGAACCCAGTGTATTCCTCTCTAGAGGTATACTATCGGAAGGTGGTTCCATACCTTGTCATATATGGAAATCCATTACCCAATAAGTGCTTGCGGTTTTGATTGTATACTATATATGTGGAATGTGAGATGAAAGCGTCCTGCTAGATGATTATTATATTGTGGTTGATAGACACTAGTATAATATCAAAAGAGTTTTGATATAAAAGATCGTTGTTTCTTTCAAAATGATTTTAAATTAAATCAAATTGATTTGGATTCTCATAAGGGAAAAACCCGTTCCGTTATACGGCGTGGTCATATGAGATATCGTTATATTCCCAAACTGTTTTAAGTTGTTTACTCGTACCAGTCCCATGACTGACCCAGAGTTTGTTTTGTTTTGTTTTCCCTAAACTCTTGGGTGCTCAAATTTATACGACCAGTCAAGTAGTCGGGGTTTATAGATGTACTAGAACGGGATGGAGCAGGAGGCTTCGGCAGCGTTTTTATAGCTATTATTCATTTTCGTTGTGATGTAAGTGTTATACTCTGATAATGTTACTATATACATATACTGATTTTATTTCAAAGTTATGTATCTATTATATATTGTTCGTTCTGCTGTGAGATTCGTGTTTATTCTGATGTTGTATGTTCTTCTTCTTTTATTCTAAGTTTCTATCTTATCTATTCTCACCCTCTAATTTCTTTCATGGACTGTTCGGTGTTTTCCGATGCTTGGGTAGTCGACATTGAGTTTATGTCGATAACCAAGGTCGCAAATTCCCCGGGTCATTAAAGTGGTATCAGAGCTGAAGGTTTAGTAATTACCTTGGCTCTGTGGCGTGACTCAGTAGAGATGGGGTTAGTAACACTCCAGATTGAGTTGAGTGTATATATATGAGTGAACGTATTTGTAGATTTTATAAAAAAATGTTTTATATTGTGGAGATTCATTGGTTGAGTTGTTTATGGATTTTGATCGATCAGTCTGATCCACTGTATCGGTAGGAGTTTCTTAACACTCGAATATGATGAACTGACACGATATGTTTTGAAAAGAGGGTAAGTGAAATAATTTTACCCAAATTATATTTTGATATAAGATATTGATATTGAAATGATTATAATATATTGGATATATTAGTTGTTATTATAACCGAATGAGATTATAAAAAGTGAAAGGTTAGATAAAACCAATCGGAGATTCGTATTAATGTAAGATATATAAATCGAAATGAATTAAATCTGAATTTAAATCAGAATTGAAATTAAAACCCTGGAAGTTTGGAAAAGTGTTTGTAAATGGAATTGAATTAAATATATGAGAATTTGAAAATCCTGGGGGATTTTAAATTGTTTTAAAAGCATTGTGAATGGTATTTTTAAATGTACTTCAAAATATAAGTGTTTAGAAATGATTTTGAAAGTGATAGTATTGAACTCACTTCGATAGTTGGAAAATAGATTCCGATGATGATCCGGACATCATCGGTATTCATTTTCGAGTTGCTAAGTGACAGATTACTACCAAAGAGAAGATTTTTGAATTGTTTTGAGAAAAGCAAGTTGTTCTGAATGTAGAAAATGGATATTTGATTTTAGAAAAATAAAGTTATTAAAAATTCCCAAGGAGAGACTGTTTGAATTAAAAACAAATTTAAATAGAAATTTGTGAAATCGAGCTGGATTTGAATTGAAACCAGTTAACTGGAAAATGAATTGAGATAGAAAGTATTGAATTAGATTGGATTGGACATAATCCGAAATGGAATTGACTGGTAAGTTTAGAGTTGAAATTGAAAATGGAATCTGAGTTAAGAACAAAATTTGGCTTGGATATAACCTAATGATTGGGATGACATTGGTATATGCAGAATTGGTAACACATGGAAAGGATATATTGATATGCCCAACAAAAAGGTACCAGTTTATATTATATATGGGTTTGAGATTTTAATGAGCCGAATTGGCAAGCCGCTTGGCTGTTTGATTTTCTTTTGGGTTGAAGAAGGCCTAGAGAGGCAAGTTGGAGTTTGAGCTATCAACCAGTAAAAAGGAGGTGCTGGCGAAATTTTTCGAAAAGCTAAGGTGTTAGAAAATTTTCAGGATTTTTGATAATTTTCATTAGTAGGAATGAATAAATATTTAATTGAAATTAAATTGGTTCAATTGAAACTGAAGTTAAGAAGTGAACAAATGATTTTTACCCAGTTAATAGGGTTTGTTTTCTACCTTAGCAATTTCGAGGATGAAATTATTTTAAGGGGGTAAGAATGTAATGTCCTGTATTTTTACGGTATAATAATTAATTAATTTAATTATTTAAAAAGTGATTCAGAGATTTTAATAGTCGTTTAATTAAATAATATTGAATATTTAATTAATATAAATATTAGAATAATATATTTAATTTTTGAAATAGTCAGAAATAGTAGAATTCACAATATTGTGTGAATTGGGCAATTCAAAATATATAATTCAGTTTAAAATTGAATTACGATAACGAATATATTTAAATAATGTCAGCTGAACGTAGAAATTATACTATAATTATAATCGAGCTCGAAATGGCGTGGCAGTTCGCTATTTGGCGGTTCAAACTTTAAATGAATATACAGAATCCATTTTAAGTCGGATTTCTGTGAAACAAGAAACGTCGTTGAGCTAGTGAAGTACATGTTTCTAATGGAAGAGAAAAATCGAGATTTCATTGTATAGATTTTGATTTATGTCCAAATCAAAATTTCGAAAAAGTCGCTATGAAATTTCTGTATAATTTATTTATATTTTAAATGAATTTTTCAATATAAATTGAATATCGATTCAACCGGGATTTTGAATATCGAGTTATAAATCCAATTGGAGATGTACGATATCGTATGTGAATATATATACGATAATATTTATTTATAAATATTAAATTTATTTATTTTTAAATATATTAATATTTAAAAGGGTTTATTTAGAGCTTCAAAAACAGCCAGTTTTGCAAACAACCTCCATTATCGACGAAACTAATTTTGTTGGATCAACAATATTAAATTATTGCTAGATTTCACTTTCCGTGATTTTTGGGGTCTTTGTGTGGCCATACGGATTTTTAATGTGAAAAATAGTCAGTATTTTGACGGTTAAATATATTTTGTGTGAGCAAACGAAGTCGGAATTCGACGAAACCAGTTTTGTTGGGTCCGTAATGTCGAACTGAAGGTGTATGTCCATTTTCGTGATTTTTGGGTATCGTATGTGATCATACAGATTTTTAGAAGTCAAACACAGATAGAGGTAGCTTATTATATTGAAAATATTCGAACATAAAAATATTAATACTACTCTATAAATACCTTTTTATTTTTCTAACCCTAATATCTCTCTCCCGATAGTCAACATTGCAAGCCGCATTCTTCAGTAAACCAAAATGGATTTCGTGACCTTGGAAAAATCATTGAATTCAAAACAAAATGTATAAATCCCAAATCCAACAGCTTTGAAATCCCTGAGTGACCCACTTCATTTCTATACCCTTTTTGTTAGGCTCGAAATACTTTCTGTTCGCTCGAGATACAACGCAAAGTTTAGGGTTACGAACTGCTGGAATTTAAGGTGACGGGGAAAGGAACCATAGATCACGAGTTTATCAGGGGGTAAGACGAGGCCGTGGGTGGATTTTTGAGGTAGTCGATAATGGAAGGTGTCGTGATGACCCTGTTGCTGAGGCATGGCATGGTAAAGTCGCCTGTCGGGTAGGCGCGAGTTTATTACAGTAAGGACGGGAGATTACAATATGGAAGTTGTTGAGGCTTCGTTGGGGTGAACTGGGGAGATTTGAAGTCGGTGCACCACTGTACAATGTGAGGAGGCGTGCAGAACGTGACGTGAACATGGTGTGCGAGGTGGATGGTTTGTATGCGGTGTGATAGAGATTTCGAAGAGGATAATTATGGTGAGGTTTGTTTTAGAAATCGTTTAGTATAAATGGAGCAATCAGGGATTTAAGAAGCGCTAATGGCCAATAGTTAGGGACTGGAGAAATTCGATTAGGGAAGAAGAAGAATGATATTAGCGGGTCTGGATTTCTCAAAGAAATGGTTTGGGCTGGGTATTTGGGCCGGTATTTTTGGGGTGAGCCCAATTCAAATGGAAATGGAATTTAATTATTTATGTGATTATCTAAATTTGTAAATTACATAACTACCTCATACGTTATCAGAATTAGACGAAACAAGATCCAACATGATCGTATGGATGACGACTACAAAATGGAACTAGTTGTGAGTGAATTGGAGCTCGTTACAATTTATAGCGAAATAAATTGTCAGAATCAAATGAATGATAGTTAATCGTTATTTAACGATAACCGTCCAATGTGAATAAACCTCACTAACTCTACCAGTTCATATTTTTATAACGTATTTTTACAACTGATAAATGATGATTAATTGTTGTGTGTTGCCTATTAGGTTGAACTGCTAATTGATTGGCTGAAAATATCGATATAGTTATATATATATATATTGTTAATCAAAAATTGATTTTGTTTAGTAGAATATTTCATATTGAAATGAAATCGATGTTAATTATATCTTTTAACACCTGTGATGCAGGGAAACAGGTCGGTGGGATCCAACTGGATTCCTCAATATTTAAAATACTGTTTTGTTTCATATATTGTGATATATTATGTGATATATATTCTGTTGTGGATTATGTGTGTTTGGATGATATTGATCATGGTTATTTGGTATTTTAAGTACCATAAGAAATATTGAAATATATAAAGGGAATTTTCAAAGTGTATATTGAAAATAAATTATTTATAAAATCAAAGGATTTTACAAAAGGAAATATTTATAAAATCAAAGGATTTTATAAAATAATATTAGAACATATAAAAGGGTAATATTTGGAAAAAACAAATATTGGAATATATTTAGGGTTAATATTTGGAAAACAAATATTGGAAATATAATTAAGGAAATATTTATTTGTTAAATAAATAGAATAAAAAAGGAAATAATTGTAAAATAAATAGAATTGAAAGGAAATATTTATCTGTTAAATAAATAGAATTAAAAAGGAAATAATTGTTGAACAAATAGAATTGAAAAGTAATATTTATTTGTTAAATAAATGGAGTAAGATAAAAGGAATATTTATTTAGAAAATAAATAGGATATCATAAAAGGAAATATTTGGGAAGTAAGTAGGATTATAAAAGAAATTAGAGTTATTCGAATAGAGTTAATCGATTGGAGTTAATCAAATAGTGTTAAATCGAATTAGAGTTAAATCGAATTAGAGTTAATCGAATAAGAGGTAATCGAATATTAGTTATTCGAATTAGATTTAATGTATTAGAGTTAATTGAATAGAGTTAATTGGTTAGAGATAATTAAATGGAGTTAATCGAGTACTAGTTATTTGAATAGGAGTTAATCGAAATAGTTATTCGAAAAGAGTTAATCGAAATTAGTTATTTAAAATATAGTTAAATCGAATATAGTTTATTCGAAAGAGAATTATACATTGGGGATCGATTATATCGAATGTAGGAAAGTGCCATTTACTTTCCGTTTTTAAATCAAGATTTATTTATTCATTTATAAATTAGCTGTTTGTTTATTTATTCAAATTAATAAATAAAAGTTATATTTAAGTTATTATATTTCAAAAGCATGGGATTACAACACTATTGGTATAATCAAATGATTTCTGTAAAAGAAGTGGATTCGTAAATAGAATCCGAGAGTTACGTAAGGAAATTTGTTAAAGATTTAGAAGGTGAACTTGATTTATTTCGAAATTAAAAATGTTGTTCAGTTAAGGTCTGAGAGGTAGTTATACCCCAACTTGATTGACTTCATTTTTAACTAAGGAATGGTTAAGGTTCGATAGTGAAGGTTGGCTAAGTGAATTTAGTTAATGAGGGAAATGTTTTGAGTTGGCATGGCGATGTTTTATTTAAACATCTGTTCAAATCCAAATGTAGGAGTTTTGGAAATGTTTTCCAAACAAGAATCAGAAATGTTTTCTGATATAGGAAATAAGAAATGGAAATGTTTTCCAATGTTAATAACATATATTTTCTAAATTTAAAAAATAAGAAATGTTGAATATATGGAAACAGGAGATGAAAATGAATAGATTAATGAACTAAAGAGATAAATGTTAAATGATGATTGATCGATATAATTTCCATCTTGCGCACGTGTTTTTCTTTGATAGTTAACTCACCGACTATCGAAGACTTTGACCATATTTACGTAATCAATATAGAGAGACCGGGATCATATTCGTTGTCTGAAAACCACTGTATATAGGCGTTAACGTTGCGATCAAATACAGTGAAGATAACTGAAGACGATGTTATGCAAGGGTTGTCCTGTTTACAGAATAGTGCCTTCGGTTTGTCCAGTCTCAGGACAACCTATATAGAAGAATGTCTGACGGAGTATATTCAATGGATCATGTAAGTTGATCTCTTCAAACGTATGTACGTTTGGTGGCGGAGGAATTCGTTTCTCTTAGTTGTATACCCATTGTATTTTTGGGGAAATCAATTTGTGATTTGGCGGGTGTGACGATGTGACATTCAAAGTGAATAAATGTGTGACCTGTCAGAGATAAGCGTGGCCTCTAGCCTCACAACCAAGAAATGACAAAAATCGGGCAGGCAGCATGGCTAAGTGGTTGCTTTCAATTAGGGTGTATTATCACATATCTAGAGATATCCATTTCATTTTTTAATCTATTCGATGTTGTCCCATTCGGGAAATGGTTGCGGATCCCAACCATTGGTGATATACATTCGATACACTCAAGCGAAATGAGTGGTCGGTCATGTGTGGCCGGGTTGCAAGATGTTCTTGTTGAACCCAGTGTATTCCTCACTAGAGGTACACTATCGTAAGGTGGCTCCTTACCTTATCATAGTTGGAAATCCGTTACCCAATAAGTGCTCGTGGTTTTGATAGTATACTATATATGTGGAAAGTGAGATGAAAGCGTTCTGCAAGATGATTATAATATTGTGGTTGATGGACACTATTATAATATCAAAAGAGTTTTGATATAAAAGATCATTGTTTCTTTCAAAATAATTTGAAAGTAAAATCAAATTGATTTGGATTCTCATAAGGGAAAAACCCGTTCCGTTATATGACGTGGTCTTATGAGATATCATTATTTTCCCAAACTGTTTTAAATTGTTTACTCATACCAATCCCATGACTGACCCAGTGTTTGTTTTGTTTTGTTTTCCCTAAACTCTTAGGTGCTCAAATTTGTACGAGTAGTCAAGTAGTCGGGATTTACAGATGCACTAGAAGGAGCTGGAGCAAGAGGCTTCAGCAGCGTTTTTATTGCTATTGTTTATTTCCTGTAACAACCCAAATTCCGACGGACCGATTTTTTTTCAAAAACCCAATCCATCAAAACCCAAGTTGGTAGCTCTGGTATCCTGCAGAAAAGACAGAGACAAGAAATATGTCAGAGTTCGAAAAACACCTCACAGCGGAAGTAATAAAATATAATATATATAAACATCGCCTGTTATGAATAAAATATAAATATCCTACTGGCTGTGGTAATAGGCACTCGACGACCTACTATCCTTGTTGGTCCTGACCCTCCACCTCCGTTCAGGCAGCCGTCGAATCACCTTTTCCGTCACCGCGAATAGCATTCTGACTGTCCAGCTATTCTTGCAGTCAAGGCCCACCCACCTAGTAGTTACGCTCAGACCCAACCTCTGTGGGCACAGCCCGAAACATCTACCATCACACAGAGGACTACTAGGAGCACCTTTAACTTCTCAGTAAGCCGCGTGCTTCCCCTTCCAGTCCGTTGGAGCCGCCAATATAACAAATGTGCGCTCCCCTCGTGTCTTGTGACACCGTGATGATTTACCTTGTTGGGTTATTCATCCTACAATGTACGGGTTTCCCCAAGCACCTTGATTTTATATGTCATTAGACCCTACGTCTAATCAATTCTTACGCGCTTGTGTTACCTCGTCAGTTTTTCTTATTTAACTTGGTTATTCTTATTTATATTGACTTCCTTTTCAAGTTTACCAAGTTACCCTCACTTATTAATTCAATTTATACTTAACCCATTTAAGTCCATTAATAAGACCACAACATGTTGTTTTCCAACTTCATAAATTATTCCCTTTTAGGGTTACAACAACATGTTATACATAATTCATAGTTAAGCATGTCTTCTCCACATATATACTGATTAGGAGAATAATCCCCTAAACACCAGCCCCGAAGACCGAAATCAACATCAGACTGGCACCCAGAGAATTACTCAACCCAACCAACATATATGATTCTAATTTACTTCTTTTCCATTCATATAACTTATATCATCTTAAGTTTCACACTTCTCCTTCCCAAACTACTCAATTTATAATTAAGTATATCTTCACATATAAGTTACCTTATTTTCCTCTATCGTTTCTTATAACTTACCTTATCCCATAAGTTATACTTTCCACTTGTCCCTAGGACAAGTCTAACCTATTATCCTTCCTTTTCTTATTCAAATTCATTCATAATAGGTTATTTACCATTCCCCACTTTTTCAATAATTTAGATTTACTTAACCCTTTCCATTTATTTAACCCGTTACCTAAACTTTGCCCAATTCAATTAATTTGTGATGCCATAACGGGTCCCCTTTGGTTAAGCATTATTTATTTATGTCTTACATGTCGCCCATGTCCCACTCAACCTCTTTTATTATTGTTTCCATGTCTTACACATGCTTTACTACGGTTAAGTCCACCTTAGTCATGTTATACTTCACGTATCTTACTACAGTTAAGTCCACATTTACATGTTTTACGTGTATTGTCTCACTACGGTTAAGTCCATATTTACATGTTTTACATGTCTTGTCTTACTACGGTTAAGTCCATATTTACATGTCATATTTTACATGTCACCCACTTAACCCTCTAACCATACCCATGTCACCCACATGTCTTATTATGGTTAGTATTCCTTAATTCATTCATTATGACGAACGGTGCATGACCTTCAACATTAGACCGAACACTTAGTGGCTGCTGGATTTGTCGGGCGGTTCTGGGTTGTCTTACACCACAAAGCGGGTCTAACCTCGAGTCACCAACAATTACGCCTACAATTCATGCCTTTGACCTCTCACATTAGACGTCCAATTGTGGCAGCTGGATTTGTCGGGCGGTTCCCGGCAGTCTTACACCACAATTGCGCCTAACCTCGTGTCAAAGGTTCATTAACATCGTATTTCACCCAAATCCCAAATTTCATGTTATGTGTTTCCAATTCAACATATAGTCATGTTTACAATTTTTCCTATTCCAACTTGCACTAATTACATATTAATTAGCCTTAATTACAAATTTCCAATTATAGGCAATTTCATCAATTCCATGTAATCCATACCCAAATACGCCGATATCTATTGTATTCCAATTATCGAAAATATCCAATAATACTCAAGTTCATAAAATCAATATTTTTCCAATATATTTGTCAACGTTCCCATGTTCATACATATAACCTAATTCACCTTTTAGGCTTATCTTACCAATAAATTTCACCAATCCATGTTATCCAATTACATGTTGTTAATATTAAATTGTACTAATTCCATATCCAATTTCAATCATGCCAAACTACATAAATTTAAAATTATCATACAATTATGTCCATAATTCTATTCAAATCATACATAAATCCTTCCAACCCATAGTATGCCCAAACAACCCTTTTTTCCATTTACTTTCTCATTCTCGTTTACAATGCATAAATTCATGATAGATGTAGGCTCGAGATAGCCTAGCTATAAAAATAAAAAGGGGAAAGAATAAAAAGGACAGAACTCAATCGTAAGCATAAATGAAATAACCGATCTTATTAAATTATCATCATATTCATTATGGGGAATGGCAAACGATAGAAGTACAATTATACAACAACTGTATTTTAAACCACTCACCTTGACTGGATTGGAGAAATAAACAATTGGTTGTTGAGGTAGAACGTTGGTTTAGGCTTCTTATTTGATTATTGACGTAGAACGTGAATTGTTGTTGAAGAAACTTGCTACTTGATTTGATTAAACTCCAAAATTGATGAAGAACTTGCAATTTAATTTAGAGTTTAGAGGCAACGGCTATGTTGGGTTGAAGATTGGTGGCATGGAGGCGTCTTATAGAGATAGAATGATTTTAGGGCTAGGTTAGGTGTTCTTTTATCGGTGGGTTAGAGCAACTAGGACCTTAGGATTAAATAAAAACTCATCTAAACCGTCCACCTCACCCTAGAAAAGAACCATCCAGAACAACCCTTTTCACACTTAGTGCTCCTTTAAATAAAAAAAAGAAACCGCTTTATTTCTTTCTAATTAATGCATTACATACTATTTTTAACGTATAGCAACCTCTTTCCTTCATGCATTCACTTATTATTATTTATTTATTTGCACTTATACGTGAACCTTTATTTGCAATATTCTTCTCCTAATCAATTAATTGATTTCTTTCTCTTTTTGTCTACTCTTTTTGAAAAGAAACCGCATGTCCATAAACCATTTTCTTTTATTTATTTACATCTAATCACATGTGCATGCGTTTCTGATTTGAATGTTATTTAATAACATTAACCTTCCTCCAATTGTGGCTTGCTTATGGCCTTATTAGTTTACTTTTTAAACGTTTAAATTTCAAAAGTTGATCCCCTTCACATTTAATTGCTCCATTTTAATGTTTGCAACCTTTTTCTATGCATGCTTTAATTGCACATTTGACATGTTTTGTATACCATATTCTCTTTCTTTTATTTGCATCACATTAGTTTATTTTTATTTAGGTTCATGCATCATCCATTTATTTAATGCAATAATTTCACATATCCTCTTTCCCTTATTGCATTAATTTCAAATAACATGTATACATATATGCCCCCTTTTTGTTTGTCTCTATGTTAGTGCGCAACTTCAAATTTGAATCATGTTCATATGCATCCATCTCTTATGCGTATACTAATTTTTATATGCGAACAATTGTCTATTTTATTTGGAAATTATCTTCCTTAATCAATTAATGGTTTATTTCCATTCTTTCAATTAAACCTCCAATTAACTTATCCCCTTTCGCACTGAACCAATTTGCTAAGCCACTATTTAGCCGCTCCTTAAAACAAAAACAAAAATATATGGCACTGGTGGGGATTGAACTCACAACCTCTTATGTACAAGTCTCATGTATTAACCAAATGAGTTTCTAAGTCTTTTGTTAAGAAGACTTAGGACCAAGCTACATATTATTCTTTTCTCATTGCTCTTTTTCATGTTTTGTTGCATTTCTTAAATTAAGGATAACTTCTTCGTTTTAAATTGGTTTTCTACAAACTATAGGTCTAAATTGACCAGAAAATCGCCATGAACGTAGTGACGCTAATTTCATGACCAAATTTTAGAGTCTCTTCAAATTCTCCTTTTTATTTCTTTTTAAATGTTTGCATGTATTTCTTTGCATTTCACTGTATTTCTTCTTATTTCAAATATTGCATGTAATTTCTTTATTAATCTTTTTCTTTATTTCACTGCATAAACTTCTTACATGCAATTACATTAATATTATTTAGTCTTTCCTTTAAATATATCCATGCATATATACATATACCTCATTTTTAATTATATTAAAAATGCGGGGTGTTACATTCTCCCACCCTTAAGGAATTTCGTCCTTGAAATTCGATAGGGGTAAAATATATAATTCCTCCCATAATATCGAACCATCAAGTGTGCATCCTTTTTTTTTTGCAAACATTGTGCACATGTGCAAAGTGAAATACATCATAGTAATGCATGTATGCCTAATTTGGTACCACCTATATGTATGCAAACTTTCAAAAAATAATAATTCAAAACATGATGCTGACATCTTAAATATACTTGCAGTTCTATATGAATGCAATATTTTTGAAAAACCAAAATATTTTTCATCCAAATTTTCCCATACTCTTATAGAATAAGAGCATTAGTTCATCCAATTGTTGCATCCAAAATCCTACCAACCATTATTAAATTCGAAATTTAGAAAAATCTAATTTTCCTAATTCGATTTCTTACGTTACAAAAAGGTATAAAACAGAAGAATTTACATTTTTCGTTTTTCTTTTATGTACCTTTTCTGGTTGCACTTGGATTTTTACATAGCTATTCTATAAAAAGTTCCTATTTTCCTATCCAGGCACAATTACATAAGAAACTTTTTTTTAGCTTATCTTTTTCGAGCAACAATTCTAGTCTTTATAATGCTTATGCATTCTACGGGAATTTATTTTTATTATTCTAGGATAGTCCTGGTTATTTACTTCCTAGCCTCAAACTCGTTCTTTCTAGACACTAATCCTTACCTACTCCATTCGTTTTATAACATGGTTTGGTCTTCTTCTTTTTTAATTTTTCTCCCAAAAATTAAAAATGGTAAATTGTAACAACCCGTAAAATCTGGGCCAGTTTAAAATTTTTATTTCGGCAATTTTATCGAATTTTGAATATTTAAAATAGATTATTTTAAATAATATCGACGAGAAATTTATTTTGAATATAATTCGATCGTATATATTTTACGCGTCGTCGTTAGAATATAAATATTTATATATAATTATAAATAGAATTGAAAATGGCGCGGTAGTTCGATAATTCGAGTTCAAAGTTCAATTGAATGTACCGGGTGCAAAACAATCCGGATTTTAGTGAAACCAAAAATAATGGAATCTAATAGTGAATATCTTTCCAACGAATCCGAAAAATCAAAATTTCATAGCGGGAATCAAAGGATATGTCCAGTTGAAAATTCTGAATAGTCGCTATGGAATTCAGGCCCTTAAAAATGGACATTTTGCAAATGACCTCGGATTTCGACGAAACCACTTTTATTGGGTCCGTGATGTCAAGTTATTGCTAGGTTTCAAATTTCATAATTTTTCGAATCAATATGTGAGCGTGGCAAAGGAAAACGCGTTTGACCAGTTTCAGTTGATTTCAATCGACTGGAAATTGGCCATTTTTCAAACGGTCTCAGAATTTGACGAAACTAATTTTGTTAGGACCGTATCGTCAATACGAAGCTAGAAAATATTTTCCTGGAATTTTTCTAGTTAGTATGTGACCCCGGTAATTTGAAATGTACGTTTAAAATTCAATATAGTGATTTAAATGTAAATTTAACGGAAACTGATTCAAACAATCGAATCAGCTTACGATACATATCCCATTGTGTTCGAAATGGGGGTAGAACGCTAGGGAAGACAGGCGGTGGGCCTCGTTTCGAGGTCGTATGAAAAAGTCAACTTTAGATTGAATTAAATAATTAAATAATTAAATAAAATAAAAAATTCCTTTCTCCCCCTTATTTCCCTCTGGCCCCCCCCCCGTTTCTATTTCATTTCAGAAAAAAAAAGAGGGAAAGGAGAACGCTCGCTCCCCCCCCCCCCCCCCCCCCCCGTCGATCCACGCACCATCGCCTCAGGCGATGGCCATCAGTCGCCGCGACCATTGCTTCTCCCCCCTTCCTCCTCCATCGACGAGACCGCGAGACCCCACTCCTCTCTCAAGCCGACCAACCGACAAACCCTACCTCCCTAGAAACCGCCGCCAGCCACCGAATGTCCAAACCCCCCCTCGCCTGACCGCCGGAACACCGCCTCCTCCCCTGACGTCAGCCACGCCTTCCCCTCTCTGTCTCCGACGAACCCAAACACCCTGTAAGTTTTTATTTATTTATTTATTTCTTTCTATTTATTTTCTTGATAATCGATTTCCTGAGTTTAAAATCAGTTTTCTTATAGCGTCAAGTAGAAAGAGGAGATTAATTTTCTTTTTATGAATAAAAAGGTATAATTTTTAATGAATAAAAATGTAATGTATTTCATATATATGTATCATAACAAAAAGATGTAGATTTCTATTATGAAACTATCGTAATAAAAATATAATTTTTTATATAGTATAGAAGTTAAAAATATGATTTTTATATTTTTAAAGTAATAAAAATATGATTTTTATATTTTTAAAGTATTAAAAATATAATCTTTACTATATTGAAGATGTAAAAATATGATTTTTGGTTAGGTAAAGAAATAAAAATATAATTTTTACATGATAGGAATATTAAAAATATCATCTTTATATGTGTAGAAAAATAAAAATGAGATTTTTATAAAGATGAAATCTTTAAATTTGAAAAGGCGAAGTCGATGTTTTTATAAAGGCGAAATCTTTATATGGAAAATAGCGTGATAAAAATATAATTTTTATCTATATAACATAGTGAAGTCAAAATTCGATTTTTATATATTGAATAGCGAGGTAAAAATTCGATTTTTACATATGTAGTGACTACGGGCAACGAAGATGACGATGATGCGATAGCGATGAAGATTTCTATCAATGAAGTGCCGTGGAGCTAGGATAGCTATATGTGAGAATTTCTCACCTTTCAATTTCTTTTCTAGTTTTGTATATATACTAGGATGCAGACGGTGCTTAGTAGCACCCGACACAACCGCCCACAGACCATGGACTTGTTTGTTTGGTTGCATAGATTAGAGATTGTTTGATTGAAATTGAATTGTGTGGTGAAATGAATTGATTTGATGATGTGTGAATGGCGTGGGCCTTCACTAGACCGGGGATAAGGCTAGGCCTCGTCCCGTTTCTAGTATCGTGCCGTTATGCCGCCGAAATTTTCTAAAATAAGTTAGAAAAATAAAAATATCATTTTATTTAAAAGAATGAACTGAATAGAAATTCATAAGTTAAAATAAAATGTTTTATCGTTAAAAATATAATTTTTAACGTGAATATGAATATAGTGAATGTGAATAAATAAATATTCATTTACAAACCCGACGGTTTGTTTATGTACACCTATTTGAAGGACATTGATTGGGTCGATAAATTTTACACATCGCCCAACTGCACGATAAGATTTTTGTTTGATTGTTTGAAACCCCACACGGGTGTTGGGATGAAATATGAAGTTCACTCATCCTGATTGATTAAATATGTCGATCGATTGATTGACAGGCTGTTATAAGCGTTAGATATCTATATTTGATGCTTATACAGTGTAGTGCACTTTGGTTGATGGTTGATTATTTTTCAATGCTATTATATACATGTGTTGTATGAAAATCCATATAATTAACATTATATGGTAATTGATTGGGCCTCATTCCAATTTAGAAAATAAATAAAATTATAAAATAAAAGTTCATGTGTTGACAGTACTCATTCATTGAGATTGGTCATGTGTTGAACGAAATATTTTAGTAATAAAATTTACACCTTTATCGATATAAAATAAAAGTTCATGTGTTGACAGTACTCATTCATTGAGATTGGTCATGTGTTGAACGAAATATTTTGATAATAACAACTATTTTGAAAAAGAAATATTTGAAATAGAATATTTGAAAATAGAAATTTATGAAGCCGTGTTGATTAGATTGACGCCATTTTGACGTGAACGATATTTATATCGATTTTAAAACGATTTCGAAATGAAATGAATTGAAAACGATTTCGAAATGAAATGAATTGAAAACGATTTCGAAATGAATTGAATTGAAAACGATTTCGAAATGAATTGAATTGAAAACGATTTCGAAATGAATTGAATTGAAAACGATTTCGAAATGAATTGAATCGAAAACGATTTCGAAATGAATTGAATATAAAACGAATTCAAATTGAATTGAAAGCAAATTGAAATGAATTCAAATTGAATTGAAATTTGAATTGAATAGAAATGAATTTTAAAACGAATTTATAAAGAAGAATTCAATTTTGATTTGAATTGAAATGGAAGTTGAAAATGTTTTTGAAACGAATTCAAAACTATTTATATAATTCGTTTTAAATAGAAATCGACGAAATATATATTATATATATAATATAATGGCCTGAATAGAACGCGCCGCGCCGCGGCAGTTCGTAAATTTCGACCATTTATTTCAAACGGACATTACGGGAGATCCGACCGTCGGATTCTCCTGAAACAGGAACCGTTGGGTTCGTATCGAAAAGAGCTTTCTAACGAATGTTAGAAATTTGAAATCTAACGGTTGGATTTGGAATTATGTCCAAATCAAATTCTAAAAAGGTCGCTGTAAGTGCAGTTCGATGGCCATTGATGGAAATCGACTGTACGGGCCTTGATAAAATTATTAAAAGTATTAATAATTTATGTAAAATCATAAGAAATGATTTAGAAAGAATTGGGATGAAAAACTCCATATTTGAAAAGATAAAAATAGATTTTTATCGAAATGAACTAGTTTTGAACTAGAAATATAATTCTATTTATTTTTGAATAAATAAATTGAATTTGAAAAAGGGTTTTAAAAATAACCAGAATCTCCAATGATTGCATTGGAGTGGATTTGAATCGAAATTGTCTTCGGAATATTTCGATGTTGGAATTCGTGATTATACAGATGTGGTTATGGAAATTTGAAAGATATATATATATCGTTATTTCCAATACGACATTTGTTAATCGTAGAATTTGATATTGAATATAAGCCGATATATTTTCTATTCGGAGCCTTATATTGTATATCAAATGTGATTTGGGTTTGTCGTGAATGGTGTCTTCACTAACACTGTTCTTGAACCCAGTTGAGAAATGATTAAATCTTTTTATTTAGATTTAATGAAGTGTACCAATTAAATAATATTTAATTGGAATTGAATTGATATTGATTTTTGGGTTTATCGTGAACAGTGTTTTAAATAACACTCGTTCTTTAACCCGATCATTAATGAAAGGCGATTTTGGGTTGTCGTGAACGGTATCTTCAATAATACAGTTCTTAGACCTAAAGGAGTTAAGAAAATCAGAAACTAACTGGAGATTAGTTAAGTTGAATAGTTTCCGAGGTATTGATCTGATGTTGGTTTCGGCCTTCGGGATTAATACTTAGGGAATTGCTCACTTGCTAATTTACAATTAGGGACTGATTGAAATGCGATGTGATTTTGGGTTTATCGTGAACCGTGTTTTAAATGACACTGATTCTTTAACCCAGTCACAGATTAAAACTAAGTGGAGTTTTAATGAATCTTTAATTAGATTGAAATAATCGAAAAGGAATATCACCAGTTTTGCTCCAGGCGATAATTAAATCTTTAATTAGATTTGAGCGTGAAATGGTAATTGAATTTACCGATAACACTGTGGTGTTAGATATGAAGTATTACCAGTTTTACTTCATGGGATAAATAGGTTGGGATTGGGAAATTGAAACCAATGATTACTTCGGTAAGGTTCGTTAATCTCGACTAGTTGAATCGAAATTCAAAAGAAGAATAAATTCAAGAAATTCATCTTGGATAAAATTAATGGGAACATTTCCCTATGAATGTGAAATTTAGAAACTAACTGTCGGTTGGCCAAGCAGAATGGTTTTCTGGATATTGATCTGATGTTGGTTTCGGCCTTCGGGGTTAATATTTGGGGAATTATTCTCTTGATTAATTTACGGTTAGTGACTAATGAATTGGAATGAGGCGTATGTTGTGTTTGTGTAACACTTATTTAAATATACGCGAGTTATTCGGGAAGACCGGGTTTATCCCATTCTGAATAACTGATACGACGATAAGTCGAAGATGAAGACGATGGTCGAAGACCGGAGGTCTTCACGTCGTTTGGATAATTACTGATGATCTTGATTGGGCTGTACACCCAAGAAGATGGAAACAGTTGGTGATCGTCCAGACGTACTTGGAGATCGATGGATATGCGGGGTACTAGGTGCCTCCGGTTTCGTTCAGCCCCAGAACAGACTTGTAAATGGACTGTGTGTCTGACATTGGATTTTAGTCCGTGTGGTTGATCTCTATTAAATATATATCTGTTTGGCGGCGGAGAATTTATTCTCTTGCTTAACGCCCTTCTCTGAGACGTATGAGCTCAGGGGTTATATATTGATGGATATCAAACGCATGGAGTGAATTGCCTGTGTGACATGCCTAAGTGGCAATTGATCGAGGCTTCTGTTGAAAAGCAAAGTCTTGTGGTGATGATCAAAGCACGGCCTTTGTGGCGTAGCTTTGTGTAACGTTTACCTCGCGTGTTTCACACCCGGTATGAACCAAAAACGGGAGACGGACCTCAGGGAGGACTTGCGTTTCTTTCTAGCTAAAAGTGGCGTCAGTGGTTTTACACGCCCTGACGAGTTTGACTTATGTGGTTGTTGCTGTTGTGAGGTGCCTCGGTTTGATCGGACGATCCGGGTCCGATGGAGTCATTCGTTGGCTCGTTTGCGCCCCAAAGGGCGGGGAGACGTATTGTTCAGGCATAATAATCCACATCGGTGGACCGGCCCTGACGATCCAGGGGGCAGTTGCGGCTATTCCTGAGACATGGTAGGCTAGATTGTCTCGAATCGGTTGAGGACTATCTTTTGCCTCGGTTCATAGACGGAAATCCAATTTCCAAATACGACATTGCGGTTTTGATTGTAAACCTATATGTGGCGACATAGTGGCATGGGACGCTCATGCCGCCTATGATTGATACTTATGATTTGAAGTTGTTTTATACACTATGCACTTATAATAGTATCAAACGATTTGTTTTAATCGTATCAAGCATTCTTTGGCTGTTATAAGGGAAAACCCTATCCTCGGCTGCGTTGCATTGTGTGATAGGACCTGGGTCTTATAACAGCTTCATTTTTCTTTATTTAGCATTGCGCTGTTTGTTTTATGCACTGGTATTCTTGGGAGGAAAACCCGTTCCGTGTTATACGGCGTGGTCCCTTGATTTACCTAATGATTTAAAATAAAGATTAATAACTGTTTTAGTTCTCACACCAGTCACATGACTGACCTGGAGTTTATTGTTTTAACCTAAACTCTGGGTGCCCCTATTTTGACACGGGCAGCTAGTAGTTTTGGTTTTGCAGATTTATATTCACAGGATCCTGGTTTACAGCTGGAACGATATCCGGAAAGCTTTGTATCCGTATATCTCCTTCTAGTTGTGTATTGTATTATTTTCCGCTGCTATGTATTTAAATGTAATTTAAATCTCTGATATTTCTGTGTAATATTCATTTATACTCTGTATACTCTTGTAATCTGATGCATTGTTGTAATATACAATGAAATGTTCTTTTATATGCGTTCTGTTGTGTCGTGTTCTCAAACGATAGGGCGTTTCGAACGGCCTGGATCGGTTTAGCGACTGGTTCGGACCGAGCGAAATTTCCTGCTCGTCACAGTTGGTATCAGAGCTTTGGTTTACAGAGCTCGAGAACAAGGCACATTAGAACCTTACGAAAGAATTCATCAGATATTGGATTAGTAATATCCAATTAGAATGACTCGTTAGAGATAGGATCAGTAGTATCCTAGAACGAGTGTGAAGAGTATATTTTTTTCAAATGAAAACAATTTTGTTTTGAAATTTAAACCATTTTAAAACGTATTTGATTATTTATTTATTTTGAACATGGACAATCCACTATATAAAGGTTTTGCATATACGCGTCATGAACGTATATTCGAAGTTTTAATATACTGGATAGATATGGAATCATACTCTAGTGGCCCGAAGATGGTTCTGATGATTGATCGATCATCATCCGAATTTATGTTCGTGTTTCGAAGGTGTGATATCTATATATTTCCATTAGACTGGTGTGAGAACCAAAACTTATATAGCTAGAACACATTGTTGTGAATTGGCATCAAAAACATGATTTTCTGTATATATATCAAAATTATGAATTTGAAACTCTAATCCACTAATTGATTGATGTTTGTGTTGTTTATCTATTTGTATGATAATTTTGAACTATTATGCCTAATTGCATCAAATATTGAACTGTATTGAAAATTGGTCGCATTTGCTTGCATATACATATACTTTCATTGAACAGGTCATAGCAAGGAGGCTAGAGCAGAGAATAAAATTTGATTGCCCGACAAATAGGTACATGTTTACTACATAATTTCCTGTTTTGTTTGGGTGATGATGATTTTGTGAGCCTATTGGCTAGCCGCTTGGCTTTTTCTTTTTCTTTTTGAGATCTGAAGGACCGGGAAACTATTTTAAATTCCCCGATGCTCCCATTGCAGGGGAGGTTATGGCGAAATTTTTCGAAAATTTAGGGTGTTAGCCAAATTTTTGAAATTTTGAAAATTCTCAGAAACTAAAAAGTTAGAGAATGGAAGCCGGATCGAACGTAGAGCTGAAAAATCAAACCACTTTCGACTTTGTTCCTTTTCGGGGACGAAAAGTTTTAAGTGGGGGAGATTGTAACAACCCGTAAAATCTGGGCCAGTTTAAAATTTTTATTTCGGCAATTTTATCGAATTTTGAATATTTAAAATAGATTATTTTAAATAATATCGACGAGAAATTTATTTTGAATATAATTCGATCGTATATATTTTACGCGTCGTCGTTAGAATATAAATATTTATATATAATTATAAATAGAATTGAAAATGGCGCGGTAGTTCGATAATTCGAGTTCAAACTTCAATTGAATGTACCGGGTGCAAAACAATCCGGATTTTAGTGAAACCAAAAACAATGGAATCTAATAGTGAATATCTTTCCAACGAATCCGAAAAATCAAAATTTCATAGCGGGAATCAAAGGATATGTCCAGTTGAAAATTCTGAATAGTCGCTATGGAATTCAGGCCCATAAATATGGACATTTTGCAAATGACCTCGGATTTCGACGAAACCACTTTTATTGGGTCCGTGATGTCAAGTTATTGCTAGGTTTCAAATTTCATAATTTTTCGAATCAATATGTGAGCGTGGCAAAGGAAAACGCGTTTGACCAGTTTCAGTTGATTTCAATCGACTGGAAATTGGCCATTTTTCAAACGGTCTCAGAATTTGACGAAACTAGTTTTGTTAGGACCGTATCGTCAATACGAAGCTAGAAAATATTTTCCTGGAATTTTTCTAGTTAGTATGTGACCCCGGTAATTTGAAATGTACGTTTAAAATTCAATATAGTGATTTAAATGTAAATTTAACGGAAACTGATTCAAACAATCGAATCAGCTTACGATACATATCCCATTGTGTTCGAAATGGGGGTAGAACGCTAGGGAAGACAGGCGGTGGGCCTCGTTTCGAGGTCGTATGAAAAAGTCAACTTTAGATTGAATTAAATAATTAAATAATAAAATAAAATAAAAAAATTCCTTTCTCCCCCTTATTTCCCTCTGCCCCCCCGTTTCTATTTCTTTTCAGAAAAAAAAAGAGGGAAAGGAGAACGCTCGCTCCCCCCCCCCCCCTGTCGATCCACGCACCATCGCCTCAGGCGATGGCCATCAGTCGCCGCGACCATTGCTTCTCCCCCCTTCCTCCTCCATCGACGAGACCGCGAGACCCCACCCCTCTCTCAAGCCGACCAACCGACAAACCCTACCTCCCTAGAAACCGCCGCCAGCCACCGAATGTCCAAACCCCCCCCCCCCCCCTCGCCTGACCGCCGGAACACCGCCTCCTCCCCTGACGTCAGCCACGCCTTCCCCTCTCTGTCTCCGACGAACCCAAACACCCTGTAAGTTTTTATTTATTTATTTATTTATTTCTATTTATTTTCTTGATAATCGATTTCCTGAGTTTAAAATCAGTTTTCTTATAGCGTCAAGTAGAAAGAGGAGATTAATTTTCTTTTTATGAATAAAAAGGTATAATTTTTAATGAATAAAAATGTAATGTATTTCATATATATGTATCATAACAAAAAGATGTAGATTTCTATTATGAAACTATCGTAATAAAAATATAATTTTTTATATAGTATAGAAGTTAAAAATATGATTTTTATATTTTTAAAGTAATAAAAATATGATTTTTATATTTTTAAAGTATTAAAAATATAATCTTTACTATATTGAAGATGTAAAAATATGATTTTTGGTTAGGTAAAGAAATAAAAATATAATTTTTACATGATAGGAATATTAAAAATATCATCTTTATATGTGTAGAAAAATAAAAATGAGATTTTTATAAAGATGAAATCTTTAAATTTGAAAAGGCGAAGTCGATGTTTTTATAAAGGCGAAATCTTTATATGGAAAATAGCGTGATAAAAATATAATTTTTATCTATATAACATAGCGAAGTCAAAATTCGATTTTTATATATTGAATAGCGAGGTAAAAATTCGATTTTTACATATGTAGTGACTACGGGCAACGAAGATGACGATGATGCGATAGCGATGAAGATTTCTATCAATGAAGTGCCGTGGAGCTAGGATAGCTATATGTGAGAATTTCTCACCTTTCAATTTCTTTTCTAGTTTTGTATATATACTAGGATGCAGACGGTGCTTAGTAGCACCCGACACAACCGCCCACAGACCATGGACTTGTTTGTTTGGTTGCATAGATTAGAGATTGTTTGATTGAAATTGAATTGTGTGGTGAAATGAATTGATTTGATGATGTGTGAATGGCGTGGGCCTTCACTAGACCGGGGATAAGGCTAGGCCTCGTCCCGTTTCTAGTATCGTGCCGTTATGCCGCCGAAATTTTCTAAAATAAGTTAGAAAAATAAAAATATCATTTTATTTAAAAGAATGAACTGAATAGAAATTCATAAGTTAAAATAAAATGTTTTATCGTTAAAAATATAATTTTTAACGTGAATATGAATATAGTGAATGTGAATAAATAAATATTCATTTACAAACCCGACGGTTTGTTTATGTACACCTATTTGAAGGACATTGATTGGGTCGATAAATTTTACACATCGCCCAACTGCACGATAAGATTTTTGTTTGATTGTTTGAAACCCCACACGGGTGTTGGGATGAAATATGAAGTTCACTCATCCTGATTGATTAAATATGTCGATCGATTGATTGACAGGCTGTTATAAGCGTTAGATATCTATATTTGATGCTTATACAGTGTAGTGCACTTTGGTTGATGGTTGATTATTTTTCAATGCTATTATATACATGTGTTGTATGAAAATCCATATAATTAACATTATATGGTAATTGATTGGGCCTCATTCCAATTTAGAAAATAAATAAAATTATAAAATAAAAGTTCATGTGTTGACAGTACTCATTCATTGAGATTGGTCATGTGTTGAACGAAATATTTTAGTAATAAAATTTACACCTTTATCGATATAAAATAAAAGTTCATGTGTTGACAGTACTCATTCATTGAGATTGGTCATGTGTTGAACGAAATATTTTGATAATAACAACTATTTTGAAAAAGAAATATTTGAAATAGAATATTTGAAAATAGAAATTTATGAAGCCGTGTTGATTAGATTGACGCCATTTTGACGTGAACGATATTTATATCGATTTTAAAACGATTTCGAAATGAAATGAATTGAAAACGATTTCGAAATGAAATGAATTGAAAACGATTTCGAAATGAATTGAATTGAAAACGATTTCGAAATGAATTGAATTGAAAACGATTTCGAAATGAATTGAATCGAAAACGATTTCGAAATGAATTGAATATAAAACGAATTCAAATTGAATTGAAAGCAAATTGAAATGAATTCAAATTGAATTGAAATTTGAATTGAATAGAAATGAATTTTAAAACGAATTTATAAAGAAGAATTCAATTTTGATTTGAATTGAAATGGAAGTTGAAAATGTTTTTGAAACGAATTCAAAACTATTTATATAATTCGTTTTAAATAGAAATCGACGAAATATATATTATATATATAATATAATGGCCTGAATAGAACGCGCCGCGCCGCGGCAGTTCGTAAATTTCGACCATTTATTTCAAACGGACATTACGGGAGATCCGACCGTCGGATTCTCCTGAAACCGGAACCGTTGGGTTTGTATCGAAAAGAGCTTTCCAACGAATGTTAGAAATTTGAAATCTAACGGTTGGATTTGGAATTATGTCCAAATCAAATTCGAAAAAGGTCGCTGTAAGTGCAGTTCGATGGCCATTGATGGAAATCGACTGTACGGGCCTTGATAAAATTATTAAAAATATTAATAATTTATGTAAAATCATAAGAAATGATTTAGAAAGAATTGGGATGAAAAACTCCATATTTGAAAAGATAAAAATAGATTTTTATCGAAATGAACTAGTTTTGAACTAGAAATATAATTCTATTTATTTTTGAATAAATAAATTGAATTTGAAAAAGGGTTTTAAAAATAACCAGAATCTCCAATGATTGCATTGGAGTGGATTTGAATCGAAATTGTCTTCGGAATATTTCGATGTTGGAATTCGTGATTATACAGATGTGGTTATGGAAATTTGAAAGATATATATTTATATCGTTATTTCCAATACGACATTTGTTAATCGTAGAATTTGATATTGAATATAAGCCGATATATTTTCTATTCGGAGCCTTATATTGTATATCAAATGTGATTTGGGTTTGTCGTGAATGGTGTCTTCACTAACACTGTTCTTGAACCCAGTTGAGAAATGATTAAATCTTTTTATTTAGATTTAATGAAGTGTACCAATTAAATAATATTTAATTGGAATTGAATTGATATTGATTTTTGGGTTTATCGTGAACAGTGTTTTAAATAACACTCGTTCTTTATCCCGATCATTAATGAAAGGCGATTTTGGGTTGTCGTGAACGGTATCTTCAATAATACAGTTCTTAGACCTAAATGAGTTAAGAAAATCAGAAACTAACTGGAGATTAGTTAAGTTGAATAGTTTCCGAGGTATTGATCTGATGTTGGTTTCGGCCTTCGGGATTAATACTTAGGGAATTGCTCACTTGCTAATTTACAATTAGGGACTGATTGAAATGCGATGTGATTTTGGGTTTATCGTGAACCGTGTTTTAAATGACACTGATTCTTTAACCCAGTCACAGATTAAAACTAAGTGGAGTTTTAATGAATCTTTAATTAGATTGAAATAATCGAAATGGAGTATCACCAGTTTTGCTCCAGGCGATAGTTAAATCTTTAATTAGATTTGAGCGTGAAATGGTAATTGAATTTACCGATAACACTGTGGTGTTAGATATGAAGTATTACCAGTTTTACTTCATGGGATAAATAGGTTGGGATTGGGAAATTAAAACCAATGATTACTTCGGTAAGGTTCGTTAATCTCGACTAGTTGAATCGAAATTCAAAAGAAGAATAAATTCAAGAAATTTATCTTGGATAAAATTAATGGGAACATTTCCCTATGAATGTGAAATTTAGAAACTAACTGTCGGTTGGCCAAGCAGAATGGTTTTCTGGATATTGATCTGATGTTGGTTTCGGCCTTCGGGGTTAATATTTGGGGAATTATTCTCTTGATTAATTTACGGTTAGTGACTAATGAATTGGAATGAGGCGTATGTTGTGTTTGTGTAACACTTATTTAAATATACGCGAGTTATTCGGGAAGACCGGGTTTATCCCATTCTAAATAACTGATACGACGATAAGTCGAAGATGAAGACGATGGTCGAAGACCGGAGGTCTTCACGTCATTTGGATAATTACTGATGATCTTGATTGGGCTGTACACCCAAGAAGATGGAAACAGTTGGTGATCGTCCAGACGTACTTGGAGATCGATGGATATGCGGGGTACTAGGTGCCTCCGGTTTCGTTCAGCCCCAGAACGGACTTGTAAATGGACTGTGTGTCTGACATTGGATTTTAGTCCGTGTGGTTGATCTCTATTAAATATATATCTGTTTGGCGGCGGAGAATTTATTCTCTTGCTTAACGCCCTTCTCTGAGACGTATGAGCTCAGGGGTTATATATTGATGGATATCAAACGCATGGAGTGAATTGCCTGTGTGACATGCCTAAGTGGCAATTGATCGAGGCTTTTGTTGAAAAGCAAAGTCTTTGGTGATGATCAAAGCACGGCCTTTGTGGCGTAGCTTTGTGTAACGTTTACCTCGCGTGTTTCACACCCGGTATGAACCAAAAACGGGAGACGGACCTCAGGGAGGACTTGCGTTTCTTTCTAGCTAAAAGTGGCGTCAGTGGTTTACACGCCCTGACGAGTTTGACTTATGTGGTTGTTGCTGTTGCGAGGCGCCTCGGTTTGATCGGACGATCCGGGTCCGATGGAGTCATTCGTTGGCTCGTTTGCGCCCCAAAGGGCGGGGAGACGTATTGTTCAGGCATAATAATCCACATCGGTGGACCGGCCCTGACGATCCAGGGGGCAGTTGCGGCTATTCCTGAGACATGGTAGGCTAGATTGTCTCGAATCGGTTGAGGACTATCTTTTGCCTCGGTTCATAGACGGAAATCCAATTTCCAAATACGACATTGCGGTTTTGATTGTAAATCTATATGTGGCGACATAGTGGCATGGGACGCTCATGCCGCCTATGATTGATACTTATGATTTGAAGTTGTTTTATACACTATGCACTTATAATAGTATCAAACGATTTGTTTTAATCGTATCAAGCATTCTTTGGCTGTTATAAGGGAAAACCCTATCCTCGGCTGCGTTGCATTGTGTGATAGGACCTGGGTCTTATAACAGCTTCATTTTTCTTTATTTAGCATTGCGCTGTTTGTTTTATGCACTGGTATTCTTGGGAGGAAAACCCGTTCCGTGTTATACGGCGTGGTCCCTTGATTTACCTAATGATTTAAAATAAAGATTAATAACTGTTTTAGTTCTCACACCAGTCACATGACTGACCTGGAGTTTATTGTTTTAACCTAAACTCTGGGTGCCCCTATTTTGACACGGGCAGCTAGTAGTTTTGGTTTTGCAGATTTATATTCACAGGATCCTGGTTTACAGCTGGAACGATATCCGGAAAGCTTTGTATCCGTATATCTCCTTCTAGTTGTGTATTGTATTATTTTCCGCTGCTATGTATTTAAATGTAATTTAAATCTCTGATATTTCTGTGTAATATTCATTTATACTCTGTATACTCTTGTAATCTGATGCATTGTTGTAATATACAATGAAATGTTCTTTTATATGCGTTCTGTTGTGTCGTGTTCTCAAACGATAGGGCGTTTCGAACGGCCTGGATCGGTTTAGCGACTGGTTCGGACCGAGCGAAATTTCCTGCTCGTCACATAAAACTTTATTTTCTTTACCAAAACTTGCTTTTACCAAACCATAAAAACACGCCGTAACAAAAATGCAAAACATTTTTTTCAAACATCAAAAACTGGAGTAGACAAGGACAACTATTTCTTAATCGGGTTTCCAAATTACCTAGGCTTTCCTAGACACATCCACGAAATCATTTCTTCCAACTATATATATTCCTAATCCATTTTCCACTTTATAAGGTTTCCCTACTAAACCCACTAATCTCAGTTACTATTGTATGGGATACATCTTTCTTAACACCAATCATTTTGTACACTTTCCACCCAACATACCTAAGGATCTCAGATTTCCTTGCTCATTCTTTTAGTGTACAAAACAGTTATCCCAATTCTTTCCATATTTTACTCTTTCTATTTAGTGGGCTTCTTTATAGATCTAGGTTTATATATAATATATTTATATTTTTGAAAATACAAATACGCTCTCTCATTATCTATATAGGAATCGTAAACCTATGCTCAGATACCAAATGTAACAACGCAAATTCCGACGGACCGATTTTTTTTTCAAAAACCCAATCCATCAAAACCCGAGTTGGTTGCGCTGGTATCCTGCAGAAAAGACAGAGACAAGAAATATGTCAGAGTTCGAAAAACACCTCACAGCGGAAGGAATAAAATATAATATATATAAACATAGCTTTACCTTAATTACAATACTGCTAAATCAGTATCTCCAAAGCTATAAGTCTCTGTCATGAATCTAACCTGCGTATGTTATGAGGAGGGGTCAGAACATAAGTTCTGTGTGAATGAGTTTAAACTACACTTCTTGAATAATCCTACATATACCATTCAATTACATTTTATTGTTTATTAGGTTATTTGTGTCGTTAGCGCTCAAGGCTTACACACACGTCGCACCCATCTACTCCCAGTAGATTAACCTAATATAATGTATATGTAGCTACCCCCAAACCGAGGTACACCCCGTGGTACCCCACTCGCATGGTCCCCACGGTATCCTCGCAGTGATATACGCATTCCCCCGTCCTATGTCATAGTAATGTATATTCCTCTTATATATATAATACAACACTACGCCCACATAGGATCACTCTAATTTGACTGTCGTTATCGAATAATGCCCACCAGTCTACGATACACCACCCAGAGCAAACATGGTTATATCTAGACTCTTCCACGTACGTATTCTCTATCGTATTTGATATCTAACCCGCACACCCATCCTGTGAGCGTGCCCGAGTTCCGTGGCAGGGCTACACAAGAAACATGGAACTCGGTCGGGAGCTTTCCTTATATTTGTGCAAGGCCCGCCTTTAAGAGCCTCCTACACAAATATCCCTAGGGTCTGTTTTCTAAGGTGGCTATGGCCCCACCTCGGCCCCTCCCATAACTAATAAAGACTATGAGAGCTAAGCGACAAACCCCTAAGCAACCAATCTAAACATCCTTGTGGCGTCTCCCCTCAACCACCGTCCCACGATAGTGAATGGTTAATGGTATATTGGGTCTAGCTCTAGTCTTTCCGCATCCTACTGGCTGTGGTAACAGGCACTCGACGACCTACTATCCTTATTAGTCCTGACCCTCCACCTCCGTTGAGGCAGCCGTCGAATCACCTTTTCCGTCACCGCGAACAACATTCTGACTGCCCAGCTATTCTTGCAATCATGGCCCACCCACCTAGTAGTTACGCGCAGACCCAACCTCTGCGGGCATAGCCTGAAACATCTGCCACCACACAGAGGACTACTAGGAGCACCTTTAACGTCTCAGGAAGCCGCGTGCTTCCCCTTCCAGTCCGTTGGAGTCGCCAAAATAACGAATGTGCGCTCCCCTCGTGTCTTATGACACCGTGATGATTTACCTTATTGGGTTATTCATCCTACAACGTACGGATTTCCCCAAGTACCTTGATTTTATATGTCATTAGACCCTACGTCTAATCAATTCTTATGCGCTTGTATTACCTCGTTAGTTTTTCTTATTTAACTTGGTTATTCTTATTCATATTGACTTCCTTTTCAAGTTTACCAAGTTACCCTCGCTTATTAATTCAATTTATACTTAACCCATTTAAGTCCATTAATAAGACCATAACATGTTGTTTTCCAACTTCATAAATTATTCCCTTTTAGGGTTACAACAACATGTTATACATAATTCATAGTTAAGTATGTCTTATCCACATATATACTGATTAGGAGAATAACAACTGTGCTATTTTGACAGTTGTAATAAAAGCCTATCACAACTTTTATTTTTTGACCGTTGTAATATATGACTATATTTTAATATAATTAACAACTAATAATTAACATTTAATACATTAATTTATAATAACAAATGATTAATAAGAAATCAATCTTTAATAATTAAAAAGTAATACTTATTATTAGTATTTAATATTTAATAGTTATGTGTAATAATTATATTTAACATCTAGTATTTCAAAAAAAGATTAAACTTTTCTAGACGAAACTTATAAAATATTGAAATTTTCACAATTTAATTGAAAAATAATAATCAATGAACTGGAACTTTTATAAAATATTCAAAATTTTGAAAAACTAGTGAGTTTTTTTCTTTTTTTTTCTTATGATAATTGAACCTTAAAATCGTAATGAATATTTAGATGACTTAACCAACGTGATCAAAATATGAAATAAAATAAAAATTGATAATTAATTCAAAATATGAAATTATTTCTATTACTAATTAATAATTAAAAAATTAATAATTTGTAATCAATAAATGAGTATTAGTTGTTTAACTAACGATTGATGGTTAACAAATAATCATTAATAACAGCTGTTAAATAAAATTAGTTAATAGAAAGTGCTTAGAAGCTTTCCTTAGATTCAAAAATATTTTTTCTTTGCTAATAATTACAGTGTTTCCTTAGATACAAATAATCAAAGCAAATCCAATGCCTACTGATGATCCAGTTCATACACACGTATGTTGTACGGTTTCCATACTTTGGGCTCGAGTAGATCCAGAATATCGAGAACACAATGGCCCATATTATCTGCTGCAGACCTTTATGAACTACAAAACCCTAGCGCTATATTATATATTCAGTGAAATACCTCGCCGCCTTCTCCTTCCTCGCATTCCACCTGGAACCCTAGATTTCATTTTCTCGTAAAAAATGAAGACAATTCTATCGTCTCTGACTATCGCCGCCTTCTCCTTCCTCGCATCCCACCAGAACCCTAGATTTCATTTTTCGCAGCAAGCTTACCTGCAACTTCAAGCATCTCAAACTCGACTTCCAGATCATTGAGGGCGGCACCAAACTAAAGGTCGACGCTTGATTCGGAACCAGGAAGACAATGGCGTCTATCAGAACTGCGATTAGTCACGTGCAGAATTTGATTACTGGTGTCACGAAGGGCTATCGTTATAAAATGAGGTTCGTGTATGCCCATTTTCCTATTAATGCGAGTATTGGAGGCGATGGTAAAAACATTGAGATCATGAACTTTTTGGGTGAGAAGAACGTACAGTCTTTATCAAGATTTGCAGTTTGATTTGGATAATTATGTTTCGCTTATATATGTGATTTCCGTGCAAGGTAAATATGAGCCACTGAAAAAATAAAATATTTAAGAATATTAGGCTGCTTTGTTGTCTTCGAAGAGAAGACGAGAGTATGTTGTTTCCAGCTAGTTGCTCATTTTTAACATATGACACAGCCATAACAATAAAAAGTGGTGATAAAAAGTGGTCTGAGATGAGCGGTTTCGACTTGAGTGTTTGTGTAGTATTGGTCTTCGCTGTGTCGTGCCATGTTTTGGGTTTGGTTGGAGTTTTATCCTTTGATTGTGGTAGGTTATGGCTGCATTTAGTGATGCATTTTCAATGTTTTTAATTTCTTCTTTCCAATAAGACATTTGAAGCATTCTGTATATGGTAGAATAGGCTGCATTTAGTGATGCATTTTTAATGCTGTTTTGAATTTCAAATCTATTTTAGATTACAAATGATTTTGAGTGGAATTTAGGGGTATAATGATATGTTCTCCCTCTTCTTACCTGAGGATTGCGATGTTAAGAAGCGAATATATGAAGATCAACCGTCCTATATTAACGTGCGTAAAATTTTGTGACAGGTAACTGGATTGGATGCTGGAGCATAAAGACTCGGTGTGTGTCAGTGTGTATGTATATTTATATGAAAGAGTGTATGTAGCCGAGTGTATTGAGTGATCAGTTTGTAGTGAGGAATATATGTATTGTTATGACTTATTATGTAAAAGTGAGTTGTACGATAGTGGATCAGAAAGTTGTACTAATTCAAATATTGAAATAAAATATTTAATTGATTATTTCAGTTCAGTGTAGTATCATTTTATTCAATATAAATATTTATTTTTATATGAAATGTAATGTATAACGAAACAAAAATCATATTGTTATAATTAATTGTAGAAGGAATTACTACAACAGTGCAAAAATGTTGTAATATTTATTACTACAACGGTGGAAAAAAGTTGTAAAATATACATATTACAAATGTGGTGCAACAGTGCAAAAAAGTTGTAAAAGATATTAGTCTATTACAACTTCTTAATACACGACGGTTTGTCCACCGTTGTAAAATGTATATTACAACGGTGTTCCACCGTTGTAATGGAGTCATTTTGTTGTAGTGATATAACTTATATCATCTTAAATTTCACACTTCTACTTCCCAAACTACTCAATTTATAATTAAGTATATCTTTACATATAAGTTACCTTATTTTCCTCTATCGTTTCTTATAACTTACCTTATCCCATAAGTTATACTTTGCACTTGTCCCTAGGACAAGTCTAACCTATTATCCTTCCTTTTCTTATTCAAATTCATTCATAATAGGTTATTTACCATTCCCCACTTTTGTCATTAATTTAGATTTACTTAACCCTTTCCATTTATTTAACCTGTTACCTAAACTTTACCTAATTCAATTAATTTGTGATGCCATAACGGGTCCCCTTTGGTTAAGCATTATTTATTTATGTCTTATATGTCGCCCATGTCCCACTTAACCTCTTTTATTATTGTTTCCATGTCTTACACATGCTTTACTACAGTTATGTCCACCTTAGTCATGTTTTACTTCACGTATCTTACTACAGTTAAGTCCACATTTACACGTTTTACATGCCTTGTCTTACTACGATTAAGTCCATATTTACATGTTTTACATGTCTTGTCTTACTACGGTTAAGTCCATATTTACATGTCATATTTTACATGTCACCCACTTAACCCTCTAACCATACCCATGTCACCCACATGTCTTATTATGGTAAGTATTCCTTAATTCATTCATTAGGACGAACGGTGCAAGACCTCCCACATTAGACCGAATACTTTGTGGATGCTGGATTTGCCGGGCGGTTCCGGGCAGTCTTACACCACAAAGCGGGTCTAACCTTGTGTCACCAACCGTTACACCTACAATTCATGCCTTTGACCTCTCACATTAGACGTCCAATTGTGGCAGCTGGATTTGCCGGGTGGTTCTGGGCAGCCTTTCACCACAATTGCACCTAACCTCGTGTCAAAGGTTCATTAACATCGTATTTCACCCAAATCCCAATTTTCGTGTTATGTGTTTCCAATTCAACATATAGTCATGTTTACAATTTTGCCTATTCTAACTTGTCACTAATTACATATTAATTAGCCTTAATTACAAATTTCCAAGTATAGGCAATTTCATCAATTCCATGTAATCCATACCCAAATATCCCAATTTCTTTTATATTCCAATTATCCAAAATATCCAATAATCCTCAAGTTCATAAAATCAATATTTTTCCAATATATTTCCCAATGTTCCCATGTTCAAACATATAACCTAATTCACCTTTTAGGCTTATCTTAACAATAAATTTCACCAATCCATGTTATCCAATTACATGTTGTTAATATTAAATTGTACTAATTCCATATCCAATTATAATCATGCCAAACTACATAAATTTAAAATTACCATACATTTATGTCCATAATTCTATTCAAATCATACATAAATCCTTCCAACCCATATTATGCCCAAACAACCCCTTTTTTCCTTTTAATTTCTCGTTCTTGTTTACAACGCATAAATTCATGATAGATGTAGGCTCGAGATAGCCTAGCTATAAAAATAAAAAGGGGAAAGAATAAAAAGGAGAGAACTCAATCGTAAGCATAAATGAAATAACTGATCTTATTAAATTATCATCATATTCATTATGGGGAATGGCAAACGATAGAAGTACAATTATACAACAACTGTATTTTAAACCACTCACCTTGATTGGATTGGAGAAATAAACAATTGGTTGTTGAGGTAGAACGTTGGTTTAGACTTCTTGTTGGATTATTGACACAGAACGTGAATTGTTGTTTAAGAAACTTGCTACTTGATTTGATTAAACTCCAAAATTGATGAAGAACTTGCAATTTAATTAAGAGTTTAGAGGCGGCGGCTATGTTGGGTTGAAGTTTGGTGGCATGGAGGCGTCTTATAAGAGATAGAATGATTTTAGGATTAGGTTAGGTGTTCTTTTATAGGTGGGTTAGAGCAACTAGGACCTTAGGTGTGAAGACCCGTAACTTCCCCGTAAAGGAAAGCGTCGGATAGTTCGAGAACAAACCACAACAGAACGCATATAAAAGAACATTTCATTGTATATTACAACAATGCATCAGATTACAAGAATATACAGAGTACGAATAAATATTACACAGAAATATCAGAGATTTAAATTACATTTAAATACATAGCAGCGGAAAATAATACAATACACAACTAGAAGAGATATACGGATACAAAGCTTTCCGGATATCATTCCAGCTGTAAACCAGGATCCTGTGAATATAAATCTGCAAAACCAAAACTACTAGCTGCCCGTGTCGAAAATAAGGGCACCCAGAGTTTAGGTTAAAACAATAAACTCCAGGTCAGTCATGTGACTGGTGTGAGAACTAAAACAGTTATTATTCTTTATTCTTAAAGTTAGGTAAATCAAGGGACCACGCCGTATAACACGGAACGGGTTTCCTCCCAAGAATACCAGTGCATGAAACAAACAGCGCAATGCTAAATAAAGAAAAATGAAGCTGTTATAAGACCCAGGTCCTATCACACAATGCAAACGCAAGCCGGGGGATAGGGTTTTCCCTTATAACAGCCAAAGAATGCTTGATACGGTTAAAACAAGTCGTTTGATACTATTATAAGTGCATAGTGCATAAAACAACTTCAAATCATAAGTATCAATCATAGGCGGCATGAGCGTCCCATGCCACTATGTCGCCATATATAGGTTTACAAATAAAACCGCAAATGTCACGTATTTGGAAATTGGATTTCCATCTATGAACCGAGGCAAAAGATAGTCCTCAACCGATTCGAGACGCTCTAGCCCGCCCCTCAGGAACAGCCGCAACTGCCCCTTGGATCGTCAGGGCCGGTCCACACGGAGTGGATTATTATGCCTGAACAATACGTCTCCCCACCCTATGGGGTGTAAGTCTGGTCCGTCAGCCGACCAGAATGCATTCGGCCGAAACCGATATAACCGAGGCGCCTCGCAACAGCAACAACCACATAAGTCAAACTCGTCAGGGCGTGTAAAACCACTGACGCCACTTCTAGCTAGAAAGAAACGCAAGTCCTCCCTGAGGTCCGTCTCCCGTTTTTGGTTCATACCTGGTGTGAAACACGCGAGGTAAACGTTACACAAAGCTACGCCACAAAGGCCGTGCTTTGATCATCACCACAAGACTTTGCTTTTCAACAGAAGCCTTGATCATTTGCATCTTAGCATGCCACACAGGCAAACCATCCTATGCAACCGATATCAGTCACACAGAATGAAATCCGATGTCAGACACACAGTCCATTTACAAGTCCGTTCTGGGTCTGAACGAAACCGGAGGCACCTAGTACCCCGCATATCCATCGATCTCCAAGTACGTCTGGACGATCACTAACTGTTTCCATCTTCTTGGGTGTACAGCCCAATCAAGATCATCAGTTATCACCCAAACGACGTGAAGACCTCCGGTCTTCTACCATCGTCTTCATCTTCGACTTATCGTCGTATCAGTTATTCAGAATGGGATAAACCCGGTCTTTCCGAATAACTCGCGTATATTTTAAATAAGTGTTACACAAACACAACATACGCCTCATTCCAATTCATTAGTCACTAACCATAAATTAATCAAGAGAATAATTCCCCAAATATTAACCCCGAAGGCCGAAACCAACATCAGATCAATATCCAGAAAACCATTCTGCTTGGCTAACCGACAGTTAGTTTCTAAATTTCACGTTCAAATCTAATTAAAGATTTAACTATCGCCTGGAGCAAAACTGGTGATACTCCATTTTCGATCTTTTCAATCTAATTAAAGATTCATTAAAACTCCACTCAGTTTTAATCGTTAACTGGGTTAAAGAATCAGTGTCATTTAAAACACGGTTCACGATAAACCCAAAATCACATTCATTAATTATCGGGTTAAAGAACAAGTGTTATTTAAAACACTGTTCACGATAAGCCCAAAAATCAATATCTATTCAATTCCAATTAAATATTATTTAATTGGTACACTTCATTAAATCTAAATAAAAAGATTTAATCTTTTCTCAACTGGGTTCAAGAATAGTGTTAGTGAAGACACCATTCACGACAAACCCAAATCACATTCGATATTCAATACAAGGCTCTGAATAGAAAATATATCGGCTTATATTCAATATCGAATTCTACGACTAACAAATGTCGTATTGGAAATAACGATATCAATATATATCTTTCAAATTTCCATAACAACACCTGTATAATCACGAATTCCAACATCGAAATATTCCGAAGACAATTTCGATTCAAATCCACTCCAATGCAATCATTGGAAATTTTGGTTATTTTTAAAACCCTTTTCGAATTCAATTTATTTATTTAAAAATAAATAGGATTATAATTCTAGTTCAAAACTAGTTCATTTCGATAAAAATTTATTTTTATCTTTTCAAGTATGGAGTTTTTCATCCCAATTCTTTCTAAATCATTTATTATGATTTTACACAAATTATTGCTATTTTTAATAATTTTATCAAGGCCCGTACAGTCGATTTCCATCAATGGCCATCGAACTGCACTTACAGCGACCTTTTTTGAATTTGATTTGGACATATCTCCAAATCCAACCGTTAGATTTCAAATTTCTAACATTCATTAGAAAGCTCTTTTCGATACGAACCCAACGGTTCCGGTTTTAGGAGAATCCGACGGTCGGATCTCCCGTAATGCCCGTTTGAAATAAATGGTCGAAATTCGCGAACTGCCGCGGCGTGGCGCGTTCTATTCAGGCCATTATATTATATATAATATATATATAATATATATATCGTCGATTTCTATTTAAAACGAATTATATAAATAGTTTTGAATTCGTTTCAAAAACATTTTCAACTTCCATTTCAATTCAAATCAAAATTGAATTCTTCTTTATAAATTCGTTTTAAAATCCATTTCTATTCAATTCAAATTTCAATTCAATTTGAATTTATTTCACTTCGCTTTCAATTCAATTCGAATTCGTTTTCAGTTCAATTCATTTCGAAATCGTTCTCAATTCAATTCATTTCGAAATCGCTTTCAATTCAATTCCTTTCGAATTCGTTTTCAATTCAATTCATTTCGAATTTGTTTTCAATTCAATTCATTTCGAATTCGTTTTCAATTCAATTCATTTCGAATTCGTTTTCAATTCAATTCATTTCGAATTCGTTTTCAATTCAATTCATTTCGAAGTCGTTTTCAATTCAATTTGAATTCGTTTTCAATTCAATTTATTTCAAAATATTTGATTTCGAAATCACTTTTCAATATTCATTTTAAAATGAATAAAATCGATATAAATATCGTTCACGTCAAAATGGCGTCAATCTAATCCTCACGGCTTCACATATTTCTATTTTCAAATATTCTATTTCAAATATTTCTATTTCAAATATTTCTATTTCAAATATTTCTATTTCAAATATTTCTTTTTTTTCTTCGAAACTGGAATGAGGCCCAATCAATTACCATATAATGTTAATTATATGGATTTTCTACAACACATGGATATATCAACAACGATGAATAATCAACCATCAACCAAAGTGCACTACACTGTATAAGCATCAAATATAGACATTTAACGCTTATAGCAGCTTGTCAATCAATCGATCGACAGATTTAATCAATCAGGATGAGTGAACTTCAAATTTCATCCTAACACCCGTGTGGGGTTTCAAACAATCAAACACATATTTTATTTGTGCAGTTAGGCGATGTGTAAAATTTATCGACCCAATCAACGTCATTCAAATAGGTGTACATAAACAAACCGTCTGGTTTGTAAATGAATATTTATTTATTCACATTCACGTTAAAAATTATATTTTTAACGATAACACATTTTATTTTAACATATGAATTTCTATTCAGTTCATTCGTTAAATAAAATGCTATTTTTATTTTTCTAACTTATTTTAGAAAATTTCGGCGGCATAACGGCACGATACTAGAAACGGGACAAGGCCTAGCCTTATCCCCGGTCTAGTGAAGGCCCACGCCATTCACACATCAATCAAATCCATTCGTTATGCAAACCACAAACTTTGGAGTAAGGATCTAACCTAGCCTTACCCCTTCGCCTTATAACGGCGCACGTCTAATCCTAACCAATTTATCGATTCGATTTTTCACACCACAAACCACATTCAAACCAATATCGCAATCAATCACCAAACAGTCAAACAAACAAGTCCATGGTCTGTGGACGATTGTGTCGGGTGCTACTAAGCACCGTCTGCATCCTAGTATATATATATAACTAGAAATATAAATTGAAAGGTGAGAAATTCTCACATTTAGCTATCCAACCATCTCGACTCTTCTTTTGCAGAAGTCTTCATTGTTTTCGCATCTTCGCCAGCTTCGTCGTCCGTAGCTACTACATATATAAAAATCGAATTTTTACTTCGTTATTCAATATATAAAAATCAAATTTTTAGTTCGCTATTCAATATATAAAAATCGAATTTTTAGTTCAAAGTTCAATATATAAAAATCGAATTTTTATATCGAAGTTCAATATATAAAAATCGAATTTTTATTTCAAAGTTCAATATATAAAAATCATATTTTTATTTCAAAGTTCAATATATAAAAATCGAATTTTTATATCGCTATTCAAATGAATAAAAATCTCATTTTTGTCATGATGTTTATATAATAAAAATCACTTCTTTAATATGACAAAAATCATGTTTTCACGTTCGCTTTCAACATATAAAAAAATATGATTTCTACTTTTGCTTTCAAATCTTTTTCTACTAAAAGATTAATCTTTTTCCTATTTTAAAGTTCAAAATAAAATCAGTTTTTCTCTTTCAAAAATAAATCAGTTTATACTTTAAAAAAATAAATCAGTTTATACTTTAAAAAAAATAAATCAGTTTATACTTTAAAAAAATAAATCAGTTTATACTTTAAAAAAATAAATCAGTTTATACTTTTTTAAAAATAAGTTTTAAATCAAAATAACATTCAGTTTTTAAATACTTTAAAAATCATTTTTCAAATTCAGTTTTTTTTATAAAATCAGTTTTTATTCCTTTTTATAAAATCAGTTTTTAAATTTTAATAAAATCAGTTTTCAAAACTTAATAAAAACAGTTTTTAAATCTTAATAAAAACAGTTTTTAAATCTTAATAAAAACAGAAATCAGTTCTTTTTTTTTTTTTTTTTTTTTTATATATATAAACAAAATCAAGATCTTACTGTAATTAGAGGAGGGGGTGGGCTGCGTCCTCAGGTGGTGGCGGCGGACCCATGCTGGTCGGAGGCGAGAGGGCATCTGATCGGAGGGGGGCCATCGGCTTCGTCGAGGGGATTCGTGGTTCCTGCGAGGCGGAGGAGAGAGAGGGAGGCAGAGGGGGGAAGGGCGGAGCCTCGCAAGTGGTGGCGGCGGTGGGCGCTGGGCGCGGTGGTGGCTGGAGCGACGGGGGGGGGTTATCGCGATTTTTGTTTTCTTTTTCTTTTTTGTTTTTTTTTTCCTTCTGAGATAAACGAACGGGGGGGGGCCTAGGTTTTAAGGGAAGGGATATTATATTTTTTTTTTTTTTTTTTTTTTATTTATTATTTATTTATTAAAGAGTTGACTTTCACATATGACCACTAAACGAGGTCCACCGCCTGCCGCCCATAGCGTTTTACCCCCATTCCGAACACAATGGGATATGTATCGCAGGCCAATTCGATCGTCTCGATATGTTTCCTTTGAATTTACATTTAAATCACTATATTATTTTAAACGCACATTTCTAATTACCGGGGTCACATACTAACTAAAAAATTCCAAAAAAAATATTTTCTAGCTTCGTATTGACGATACGGTCCTAACAAAACTAGTTTCGTCGAATTCAGAGACCGTTAGAAAAATGGCCAATTTCAAGTCGATTAAAATCAACTGAAACTGGTCAAACGCGTTTTCTTTTGCCACGCTCACATATTGATTCGAAAAATTATGAAATTTGAAACCTAGCAATAACTTCACATCCCGGACCCAACAAAACTGGTTTCGTCGAAATCCGAGGTCGTTTGCAAAATGTCCATTTTTAAGGGCCTGAATTCCATAGCGACTATTCAGAATTTTCAACTGGACATATCTTTTGATTCCCGATATGAAATCTTAATTTTTCGGATTCGTTGGAAAGATATTCACTATTAGATTCCATTATTTTTGGTTTCACTAAAATCCGGATTATTTTGCACCCGGTACATTCAATTGAAGTTTGAAATCGAATTATCGAACTACCGCGCCATTTTCAATTCTATTTATAATTATATATAATTATTTATATTCTAACGACGACGTGTATAATATAAACGTTCGAATTATATTCAAAATAGATTTCACGTCGATATTATTTAAAATAATCTATTTTAAATAATCAAAATTCGCTAAAATTGCCAAAATAAAATTTTCAAACTGGCCCAGATTTTCCGGGTTGTTACAATCTCCCCCACTTAAAACTTTTCGTCCCCGAAAAGGAACAAAGTCGAAAGTGATTTGATTATTCAGCTCTATGTTCGATCTGGCTTTCATTCTCCAACCCTTTGGTTTCTGAGAATTTTCAAAATTTCAAAAATTTGGCTAACACCCTAAATTTTTGAAAAATTTCGCCATAACCTCCCCTGCACCGGGAGCATCGGGAAATTGCAAATAGCGTTCCCGGTCCTTCAGATCTCAAAAAGAAAAAGAAAAAGCCAAGCGGCTAGCCAATAGGCTCACAAAATCATCATCACCCAAACAAAACAGGAAATTATGTAGTAAACATGTACCTATTTGTCGGGCAAACAAATTTTATTCTCTGCTCTAGCCTCCTTGCTATGACCTGTTCAATGATATATATGTATATGCAAGCAGATGCGACCAATTTTCAATACAATTCAATATTTGATTCGATTAAGCATAATGGTTCAAAATTGGCAAACAAATAAACAAACAACACAAACATCAATCAATTAGTGGATTAACGTTTTAAATTCATAATTTTGATACATATACAAAAAATCATGTTTTGATGCCAAATCACAACAATGAATTCTAGCTATATATAAGTTTTGGTTCTCACACCAGCCTAATGGAAATATATAGAAAATCACACCTTCGAAACACGAATACCAATTCTGATGATGTTCGAACTATCATCAGAATCATCTTCGGGCGACTAGAATGTGATTCCATATCTATCCAGTATATTAAAATTTCGAATACACGCGGATCAGACGTATATGCAAAATCTATATATACTGGATTGTCCACATCAATATAAATAGATAATCAAATACGAATAATTGATTTAAATTTTCAAAACAAAAATTTGTTTTCATTTTCAAAAATATACTCTTCACACTCGTTCTAGGATACTACTGATCCTATCTCTAACGAGTCATTCTAATTGGATATTACTAATCCAATATCTGATGAATTCTTTCGTATGGTTCTAATGTGTCTTGTTCTCTGAGCTTGGTAAACCAAAGCTCTGATACCAACTGTGAAGACCCGTAACTTCCCCGTAAAGGAAAGCGTCGGATAGTTCGAGAACAAACCACAACAGAACGCATATAAAAGAACATTTCATTGTATATTACAACAATGCATCAGATTACAAGAATATACAGAGTACGAATAAATATTACACAGAAATATCAGAGATTTAAATTACATTTAAATACATAGCAGCGGAAAATAATACAATACACAACTAGAAGAGATATACGGATACAAAGCTTTCCGGATATCATTCCAGCTGTAAACCAGGATCCTGTGAATATAAATCTGCAAAACCAAAACTACTAGCTGCCCGTGTCGAAAATAAGGGCACCCAGAGTTTAGGTTAAAACAATAAACTCCAGGTCAGTCATGTGACTGGTGTGAGAACTAAAACAGTTATTATTCTTTATTCTTAAAGTTAGGTAAATCAAGGGACCACGCCGTATAACACGGAACGGGTTTCCTCCCAAGAATACCAGTGCATGAAACAAACAGCGCAATGCTAAATAAAGAAAAATGAAGCTGTTATAAGACCCAGGTCCTATCACACAATGCAAACGCAAGCCGGGGGATAGGGTTTTCCCTTATAACAGCCAAAGAATGCTTGATACGGTTAAAACAAGTCGTTTGATACTATTATAAGTGCATAGTGCATAAAACAACTTCAAATCATAAGTATCAATCATAGGCGGCATGAGCGTCCCATGCCACTATGTCGCCATATATAGGTTTACAAATAAAACCGCAAATGTCACGTATTTGGAAATTGGATTTCCATCTATGAACCGAGGCAAAAGATAGTCCTCAACCGATTCGAGACGCTCTAGCCCGCCCCTCAGGAACAGCCGCAACTGCCCCTTGGATCGTCAGGGCCGGTCCACACGGAGTGGATTATTATGCCTGAACAATACGTCTCCCCACCCTATGGGGTGTAAGTCTGGTCCGTCAGCCGACCAGAATGCATTCGGCCGAAACCGATATAACCGAGGCGCCTCGCAACAGCAACAACCACATAAGTCAAACTCGTCAGGGCGTGTAAAACCACTGACGCCACTTCTAGCTAGAAAGAAACGCAAGTCCTCCCTGAGGTCCGTCTCCCGTTTTTGGTTCATACCTGGTGTGAAACACGCGAGGTAAACGTTACACAAAGCTACGCCACAAAGGCCGTGCTTTGATCATCACCACAAGACTTTGCTTTTCAACAGAAGCCTTGATCATTTGCATCTTAGCATGCCACACAGGCAAACCATCCTATGCAACCGATATCAGTCACACAGAATGAAATCCGATGTCAGACACACAGTCCATTTACAAGTCCGTTCTGGGTCTGAACGAAACCGGAGGCACCTAGTACCCCGCATATCCATCGATCTCCAAGTACGTCTGGACGATCACTAACTGTTTCCATCTTCTTGGGTGTACAGCCCAATCAAGATCATCAGTTATCACCCAAACGACGTGAAGACCTCCGGTCTTCTACCATCGTCTTCATCTTCGACTTATCGTCGTATCAGTTATTCAGAATGGGATAAACCCGGTCTTTCCGAATAACTCGCGTATATTTTAAATAAGTGTTACACAAACACAACATACGCCTCATTCCAATTCATTAGTCACTAACCATAAATTAATCAAGAGAATAATTCCCCAAATATTAACCCCGAAGGCCGAAACCAACATCAGATCAATATCCAGAAAACCATTCTGCTTGGCTAACCGACAGTTAGTTTCTAAATTTCACGTTCAAATCTAATTAAAGATTTAACTATCGCCTGGAGCAAAACTGGTGATACTCCATTTTCGATCTTTTCAATCTAATTAAAGATTCATTAAAACTCCACTCAGTTTTAATCGTTAACTGGGTTAAAGAATCAGTGTCATTTAAAACACGGTTCACGATAAACCCAAAATCACATTCATTAATTATCGGGTTAAAGAACAAGTGTTATTTAAAACACTGTTCACGATAAGCCCAAAAATCAATATCTATTCAATTCCAATTAAATATTATTTAATTGGTACACTTCATTAAATCTAAATAAAAAGATTTAATCTTTTCTCAACTGGGTTCAAGAATAGTGTTAGTGAAGACACCATTCACGACAAACCCAAATCACATTCGATATTCAATACAAGGCTCTGAATAGAAAATATATCGGCTTATATTCAATATCGAATTCTACGACTAACAAATGTCGTATTGGAAATAACGATATCAATATATATCTTTCAAATTTCCATAACAACACCTGTATAATCACGAATTCCAACATCGAAATATTCCGAAGACAATTTCGATTCAAATCCACTCCAATGCAATCATTGGAAATTTTGGTTATTTTTAAAACCCTTTTCGAATTCAATTTATTTATTTAAAAATAAATAGGATTATAATTCTAGTTCAAAACTAGTTCATTTCGATAAAAATTTATTTTTATCTTTTCAAGTATGGAGTTTTTCATCCCAATTCTTTCTAAATCATTTATTATGATTTTACACAAATTATTGCTATTTTTAATAATTTTATCAAGGCCCGTACAGTCGATTTCCATCAATGGCCATCGAACTGCACTTACAGCGACCTTTTTTGAATTTGATTTGGACATATCTCCAAATCCAACCGTTAGATTTCAAATTTCTAACATTCATTAGAAAGCTCTTTTCGATACGAACCCAACGGTTCCGGTTTTAGGAGAATCCGACGGTCGGATCTCCCGTAATGCCCGTTTGAAATAAATGGTCGAAATTCGCGAACTGCCGCGGCGTGGCGCGTTCTATTCAGGCCATTATATTATATATAATATATATATAATATATATATCGTCGATTTCTATTTAAAACGAATTATATAAATAGTTTTGAATTCGTTTCAAAAACATTTTCAACTTCCATTTCAATTCAAATCAAAATTGAATTCTTCTTTATAAATTCGTTTTAAAATCCATTTCTATTCAATTCAAATTTCAATTCAATTTGAATTTATTTCACTTCGCTTTCAATTCAATTCGAATTCGTTTTCAGTTCAATTCATTTCGAAATCGTTCTCAATTCAATTCATTTCGAAATCGCTTTCAATTCAATTCCTTTCGAATTCGTTTTCAATTCAATTCATTTCGAATTTGTTTTCAATTCAATTCATTTCGAATTCGTTTTCAATTCAATTCATTTCGAATTCGTTTTCAATTCAATTCATTTCGAATTCGTTTTCAATTCAATTCATTTCGAAGTCGTTTTCAATTCAATTTGAATTCGTTTTCAATTCAATTTATTTCAAAATATTTGATTTCGAAATCACTTTTCAATATTCATTTTAAAATGAATAAAATCGATATAAATATCGTTCACGTCAAAATGGCGTCAATCTAATCCTCACGGCTTCACATATTTCTATTTTCAAATATTCTATTTCAAATATTTCTATTTCAAATATTTCTATTTCAAATATTTCTATTTCAAATATTTCTTTTTTTTCTTCGAAACTGGAATGAGGCCCAATCAATTACCATATAATGTTAATTATATGGATTTTCTACAACACATGGATATATCAACAACGATGAATAATCAACCATCAACCAAAGTGCACTACACTGTATAAGCATCAAATATAGACATTTAACGCTTATAGCAGCTTGTCAATCAATCGATCGACAGATTTAATCAATCAGGATGAGTGAACTTCAAATTTCATCCTAACACCCGTGTGGGGTTTCAAACAATCAAACACATATTTTATTTGTGCAGTTAGGCGATGTGTAAAATTTATCGACCCAATCAACGTCATTCAAATAGGTGTACATAAACAAACCGTCTGGTTTGTAAATGAATATTTATTTATTCACATTCACGTTAAAAATTATATTTTTAACGATAACACATTTTATTTTAACATATGAATTTCTATTCAGTTCATTCGTTAAATAAAATGCTATTTTTATTTTTCTAACTTATTTTAGAAAATTTCGGCGGCATAACGGCACGATACTAGAAACGGGACAAGGCCTAGCCTTATCCCCGGTCTAGTGAAGGCCCACGCCATTCACACATCAATCAAATCCATTCGTTATGCAAACCACAAACTTTGGAGTAAGGATCTAACCTAGCCTTACCCCTTCGCCTTATAACGGCGCACGTCTAATCCTAACCAATTTATCGATTCGATTTTTCACACCACAAACCACATTCAAACCAATATCGCAATCAATCACCAAACAGTCAAACAAACAAGTCCATGGTCTGTGGACGATTGTGTCGGGTGCTACTAAGCACCGTCTGCATCCTAGTATATATATATAACTAGAAATATAAATTGAAAGGTGAGAAATTCTCACATTTAGCTATCCAACCATCTCGACTCTTCTTTTGCAGAAGTCTTCATTGTTTTCGCATCTTCGCCAGCTTCGTCGTCCGTAGCTACTACATATATAAAAATCGAATTTTTACTTCGTTATTCAATATATAAAAATCAAATTTTTAGTTCGCTATTCAATATATAAAAATCGAATTTTTAGTTCAAAGTTCAATATATAAAAATCGAATTTTTATATCGAAGTTCAATATATAAAAATCGAATTTTTATTTCAAAGTTCAATATATAAAAATCATATTTTTATTTCAAAGTTCAATATATAAAAATCGAATTTTTATATCGCTATTCAAATGAATAAAAATCTCATTTTTGTCATGATGTTTATATAATAAAAATCACTTCTTTAATATGACAAAAATCATGTTTTCACGTTCGCTTTCAACATATAAAAAAATATGATTTCTACTTTTGCTTTCAAATCTTTTTCTACTAAAAGATTAATCTTTTTCCTATTTTAAAGTTCAAAATAAAATCAGTTTTTCTCTTTCAAAAATAAATCAGTTTATACTTTAAAAAAATAAATCAGTTTATACTTTAAAAAAAATAAATCAGTTTATACTTTAAAAAAATAAATCAGTTTATACTTTAAAAAAAATAAATCAGTTTATACTTTTTTAAAAATAAGTTTTAAATCAAAATAACATTCAGTTTTTAAATACTTTAAAAATCATTTTTCAAATTCAGTTTTTTTTATAAAATCAGTTTTTATTCCTTTTTATAAAATCAGTTTTTAAATTTTAATAAAATCAGTTTTCAAAACTTAATAAAAACAGTTTTTAAATCTTAATAAAAACAGTTTTTAAATCTTAATAAAAACAGAAATCAGTTCTTTTTTTTTTTTTTTTTTTTTATATATATAAACAAAATCAAGATCTTACTGTAATTAGAGGAGGGGGTGGGCTGCGTCCTCAGGTGGTGGCGGCGGACCCATGCTGGTCGGAGGCGAGAGGGCATCTGATCGGAGGGGGGCCATCGGCTTCGTCGAGGGGATTCGTGGTTCCTGCGAGGCGGAGGAGAGAGAGGGAGGCAGAGGGGGGAAGGGCGGAGCCTCGCAAGTGGTGGCGGCGGTGGGCGCTGGGCGCGGTGGTGGCTGGAGCGACGGGGGGGGGTTATCGCGATTTTTGTTTTCTTTTTCTTTTTTGTTTTTTTTTTCCTTCTGAGATAAACGAACGGGGGGGGGCCTAGGTTTTAAGGGAAGGGATATTATATTTTTTTTTTTTTTTTTTTTTTTATTTATTATTTATTTATTAAAGAGTTGACTTTCACATATGACCACTAAACGAGGTCCACCGCCTGCCGCCCATAGCGTTTTACCCCCATTCCGAACACAATGGGATATGTATCGCAGGCCAATTCGATCGTCTCGATATGTTTCCTTTGAATTTACATTTAAATCACTATATTATTTTAAACGCACATTTCTAATTACCGGGGTCACATACTAACTAAAAAATTCCAAAAAAAATATTTTCTAGCTTCGTATTGACGATACGGTCCTAACAAAACTAGTTTCGTCGAATTCAGAGACCGTTAGAAAAATGGCCAATTTCAAGTCGATTAAAATCAACTGAAACTGGTCAAACGCGTTTTCTTTTGCCACGCTCACATATTGATTCGAAAAATTATGAAATTTGAAACCTAGCAATAACTTCACATCCCGGACCCAACAAAACTGGTTTCGTCGAAATCCGAGGTCGTTTGCAAAATGTCCATTTTTAAGGGCCTGAATTCCATAGCGACTATTCAGAATTTTCAACTGGACATATCTTTTGATTCCCGATATGAAATCTTAATTTTTCGGATTCGTTGGAAAGATATTCACTATTAGATTCCATTATTTTTGGTTTCACTAAAATCCGGATTATTTTGCACCCGGTACATTCAATTGAAGTTTGAAATCGAATTATCGAACTACCGCGCCATTTTCAATTCTATTTATAATTATATATAATTATTTATATTCTAACGACGACGTGTATAATATAAACGTTCGAATTATATTCAAAATAGATTTCACGTCGATATTATTTAAAATAATCTATTTTAAATAATCAAAATTCGCTAAAATTGCCAAAATAAAATTTTCAAACTGGCCCAGATTTTCCGGGTTGTTACATTAGGATTAAATAAAAACTCATCTAAACCGTCCACCTCACCCTAGAAAAGAACCATCCAGAATAACCCTTTTCACACTTAGTGCTCCTTTAAATAAAAAAAAGAAACTGCTTTAATTCTTTCTAATTAATGCATTACATGCTATTTTTAATGTATAGCAACCTCTTTCCTTCATGCATTCAATTGTTATTTATTTATTTATTTATTTATTTGCACTTCTACGTGAACCTTTATTTGCTATATTCTTCTCCTAATAAATTAATTGATTTCTTTCTCTTTTTGTCTACTCTTTTTGAAAAGAAACCGCATGTTCTTAAACCATTTTCTTTTATTTATTTACATCTAATCACATGTGCAAGCGTTTCTGATTTGAATGTTATTTAATAACATTAACCTTCATCCAATTGTGGCTTGCTTATGGCCTTATTAGTTTACTTTTTAAACGTTTAAATTTCAAAAGTTGATCCCCTTCACATTTAATTGCTCCATTTTAATGTTTACAACCTTTTTCTATGCATGCTTTAATTGCACATTTGACATGTTTTGCATTCCATATTCTCTTTCTTTTATTTGCATCACATTAATTTATATTTATTCAGGTTCATGCATCATCCATTTATTTAATGCAATAATTTCACATATCCTCTTTCCCTTATTGCATTAATTTCAAATAACATGTATACATATATGCCCCCTTTTTGTTTGTCTCTATGTTTGTGCGCAACTTCAAATTTGAATCATGTTCATACGCATCCATCTCTTATGCGTATACTAATTTTTATATGCGAACAATTGTCTATTTTATTTGGAAATTATCTTCCTTAATCAATTAATGGTTTATTTCCATTCTTTCAATTAAACCTCCAATTAACTTATCCCCTTTCGCACTGAACCAATTTGCTAAGCCACCATTTAGCCGCTCCTTAAACAAAAACAAAAATATATGGCACTAGTGGGGATTGAACTCACAACCTCTTATGTACAAGTCTCATGTATTAACCAAATGAGCTACTAAGTCTTTTGTTAACAAGACTTAGGACCAAGCTACATATTATTCTTTTCCCATTGCTCTTTTTCATGTTTTGTTGCATTTCTTAAATTAAGGATAACTTCTTCGTTTTAAATTAGTTTTCTACAAACTATAGGTCTAAATTGACCAGAAAATCACCACGAACGTAATGACGCTAATTTCATGACCTTGGATCTGTGGCGTGACTCAGTAGAGATGGGGTTAGTAACACTCCAGATTGAGTTGAGTGTATATATATGAGTGAACGTATTTGTAGATTTTATAAAAATTGTTTAATATTGTGGAGATTTATTGGTTGAGTTGTTTATGGATTTTGATCGATCAGTTTGATCCACTGTATCGGTAGGAGTTTCTAAACACTCGAATACGATGTACCGACATGATATGTTTTGAAAAGAGGGTAAATGAAATAATTTTACCCAAATTATATTTTGATATAAGAGATTGATATTGAAATGATTATAATATATTGGATATATTGGTTGTTATTATAATCGAATGAGATTATAAAAAGTGAAAGGTTAGATAAAACCAATCGGAAATTCGTATTAATGTAAGATATATAAATCGAAATGAATTAAATCTGAATTTAAATCAGAATTGAAATTAAAACCCAGGAAGTTTGGAAAAGTGTTTGTAAATGGAATTTAATTAAATATATGAGAATTTTAAATTCTGGGAGATTTTAAATTGTTTTAAAAGCATTGTGAATGATATTTTAAATGTATTTCAAAATAGAAGTGCTTAGAAATGATTTTGAAAGTGATAATATTGAACTCACTTCGATACCTGGAAAATAGATTCCGATGATGATCTGAACATCATCGGTGTTTATTTTCGAGTTACTAATTGACGGATTACTACCAAAGAGATGATTTTTGAATTGTTTTGAGAAAAGGTTGTTTTGAATGTAGAAAATGGATATTTGATTTTAGAAAATCGAAGTTATTTAAAATTCCCATGGAGAGACAGTTTGAATTAAAAACAAATTTAAATAGAAATTTGTGAAATCGAGCTGGAATTGAATTGAAACCAGTTAAGTGGAAAATGAATTGAGATAGAAAGTATCGAATTAGGTTGGATTGGACATAATTCGAAATGGAATTTGACTGGTAAGTTAAGAGTTGAAATTAAAAATGGAATATGAGTTAAGAACAGAATTTAGTTTGGGTATAACCGGATGATTGGGATGACATTGGTATATGCAGAATTGGTAACACATGGAAAGGATATATTGATATGCCTGACAAAAAGGTACCAGTTTATATTATATATGGGTTTGAGATTTTGAGAAGCCAAATTAGCAAGCCGCTTGGCTGTTTGATTTTCTTTTGGGTTGAAGAAGGCCTAGAGAGGCAAGTTGGAGTTTGAGCTATTGACCAGTAAAAAGGAGGTGCTGGCGAAATTTTTCAAAAAGTTGAGGTGTTAGAAAATTTTCAGGATTTTTGAAAATTTTCGTTAGTAGGAATGAATTAATATTTAACTGAAACTAAATTGGTTCAATTGAAAATGAAGTTAAGAAGTGAACAAATAATTTTTACCCAGTTAATAGGGTTTGTTTTCTGCCTTAATAATTTCGAGGACGAAATTATTTTAAGGGGGAAGAATGCAATGTCCTGTATTTTTACGTTATAATAATTAGTTTATTTAATTATTTAAAAAGTGATTTAGAGACTTTAATAGTCATTTAATTAAATAATATTGAATATTTAATAAATATAAATAATAGAATAATATATTTTATTTCTGAAATAGTCAGAAATAGTAGAATTCAATGTTGTGTGAACTGGGCAATTCAAAATATATAATTCAATTTAAAATTGAATTACGATAACGAATGTATTTAAATAATGTCAGCTGAACGTAGAAATTATATTATAATTATAATCAAGCTCGAAATGGCATGGCAATTCGCTATTTGGCGATTCGAACTTTAAACGAATATACAGAATCCATTTTAAGTCGGATTTCTGTGAAACAAGAAACGTTCGGAGCTAGGTAAGTATATATTTCTAATGGAAGAGAAAAATAGAGATTTCATTGTATAGATTTTGATTTATGTCCAAATCAATTTTTCAAAAAGTCGCTATGAAATTCCTTCATAATTTATTTATATCTTAAATGAATTTTTTAATATAAATTGAATATCGATTCAACCGGGATTTTGAATATCGAGTTATAAATCCAATTGGAGTTGTATGATATCGAATGTGAATACATATATATGATAATATTTATTTATAAATATTAAATTTAATTATTTTTAAATATATTAATATTTAAAAGGGTTTATTTAGAGCTTCAAAAATAGCCAGTTTTGCAAACAACCTCCATTTTCGACGAAACTAATTTTGTTTGATCCGCAATATTAAATTATTGCTAGATTTCAATTTCCGTGATTTCTGGGATCTTTGTGTGGCCATACAGATTTTTAATGTGAAAAATAGTCAGTATTTTGATGGTTAAAAATACGCTGTGTGAGCAAACAAAGTCGGAATTCGACGAAACCAGTTTTATTGGGTCCGTAATGTCGAACTGAAGGTGTATGTCCATTTTCGTGATTTTTGGGTATCGTATGTGATCATACGTATTTTTATAAGTCAAACACAGATAGCGGTAGCTTATTATATTAAAAATATTCGAATATAAAAATATTAATACTACTCTATAAATATCCTTTTATTTTTCTAACCCTAATATCTCTCTCTCGATAGTTAACATTGCAAGCCGCATTCTTCAGTAAACCAAAATGGATTTCGTCACCTTAGGAAAATCATTGAAATTCAAAACAAAATGTATAAATCCCAAATCCTATAGCTTTGAAATCCTGAGTGACCCACTTCATTTCTATACCCTTTTTGTTGGGCTCGAAATACTTTCTGTTCGCTCGAGGTACACAGCAAAGTCTAGGGTTACGAACTGCTGGAATTTAAGGTGACAGGGAAAGGAACCATGGATCACGAGTTTATCAAGGGGTGAGACAAGGCCGTGGGTGGATTTTTGAGGTAGTCGATGATGGAAGGTGTCGTGATGACCCTGTTGCTGAGGCACGGCATGGTAAAGTCGCCTTTCGGGTAGGCACGAGTTCATTACAGTAAGGATGGGAGATTACAATATGGAGGTTATTGAGGCTTCGTCGGGGTGAACTGGGGAGATTTGAAGTCGGTGCACCCGTGTGCAATGTGAGGAGGCGTGCAGAACATGACGTGAACAGGGTGTGCGAGGTGGATGGTTTGTGTATGGTTTGATAGAGATTTCTAAGAGGATAATTATGGTGAGGTTTGTTTTAGAAATCGTTGAGTATAAATGGAGCAACCAGGGATTTAAGAAGCGGAAATGGCCAGGAGTTAGGGACTGGGGAAATTCAATTGGGGAAGAAGCAGAATGATATTAGCGGGTCTGGTCTTCTCAAAGAAATGGTTTGGGCTGGGTATTTGGGCTGACAGTTTTGGGGTGAGCTCAATTCAAATGGAAATGGAATTTAATTATTTATTTGATTATCTAAATTTGTAAATTACATAACTACCTCATACGTTATCAGAATTAGACGAAACAAGATTCGACAGGATCGTATGGACGACGACTTCAAAATGAAACTATTTGGGAGTGAATTGGAGCTCGTTACATTTTATAGGGAAATAAATTGTCAAAATCAAATCAACGATAGTTAATCGTTATTTAACGATAACCGTCCAATGTGAATAAACCTCACTAACTCTACCAGTTCATTTTTTTATAACATATTTTTAGAACTGATAAATGATGATTTATTGTTGTGTGTTGGATGTTAGGTTGAACTGCTAATTGATTGGTTGAAAATATCAATATAGTTATATATATATCGTTAATCAAAAATTGATTCTATTTAGCAGAATATTTCATATTGAAATGAAATCGATGTTAATTATATCGTTTAACATCTGTGATGTAGGGAAACAGGTTAAAGGGATCCAACTGGATTCCTCAATATTTAAAATACTGTTTTGTTTCATATATTGTGATATATGATGTGATATATAATCTGTTGTAGATTATGTGTGTTTGGATGATATTGATCATGGTTGTTTGGATGAATTAGAGTTAATTGATTAGAGCTAATTGAATAGAGTTAATTGGTTAGAGATAATTAAATGGAGTTAATTGAATATTAGTTATTTGAATAGGAGTTAATCGAATTAGTTATTCGAAATTAGTTATTCGAAATAGAGTTAAATCGAATATAGTTTATTTGAAAGAGAATTATACATTGGGAATCGATTATATCAAATGTAGGAAAGTACCATTTACTTTCCGTTTTTAAATCAAGATTTATTTATTCATTTATAAATTAGTTGTTTGTTTATTTATTCAAATTAATAAATAAAAGTTATATTTAAGTTATTATATTTCAGAAACATGGGATTATAGCACTATTGTTGTAATCAAGTGATTTCTGTAAAAGAAGTGGATTCGTAAATAGAATCCGAGAGTTACGTAAGAAAATTTGTTAAAGATTTAGAAGGTGAACTTGATTTATTTTGAAGTTAGAAATGTTGTTCAGTTAAGGTCTGAGAGGTAGTTATAACCCAACTTGATTGACTTCATTTTTAACTAAGGAATGGTTAAGGTTCGTTAGCGAAGGTTGGCTAAGTGAATTTAGTTAATGGGGGAAATGTTTTGAGTTGGCATGGCGATGTTTTATTTAAACATCTATTTAAATCCAAATGTAGGAGTTTTGGAAATGTTTTCCAAATAGGAATCAGAAATGTTTTCTAATATAGGAAATAAGAAATGGAAATGTTTTCCAATGTTAATAACGTATATTTTCTAAATTTAGAAAATAAGAAATGTTGAATATATGGAAACATGAGATGAAAATGAATAGTTTAATGAACTAAAGAGATAAATGTTAAACGATGATTGATCGATATAATTTCCTTTTGGAAATAATATCATTGTTTGCACATGTGTTTTTCTTTGATAGTTAACTCACCGACTATCGAAATTTTTGACCATTTTTACGTCGTCAATATGGAGAGACCGGGATCAGATTCATTACCTAAAAACCACTTTATATAGGCGTTAACGTTGCAATCACATACAGTGAAGATAATTGAAGACGATGTTATGCAAGGGTTGTCCTGTTTACAGAATAGTGCCTTCGGTTTGTCCAGTCCAAGGACAACCTGTATGGAAGAATGTCTGACAGAGTATATTTAATGGATCACGTAAGTTGATCTCTTTAAACGTATGTACGTTTGGTGGTGGAGGAATTCGTTTCTCTTAGCTGTATACCCGTTGTATTTTTGCGGAAATCAATTTGTGATTTGGCGGGTATGACGATGTGACATTCAAAGTGAATAAATGTGTGATCTGTCAGAGATAAGCGTGGCCTCTAGCCTCACAACCGGGAAATGACAAAAATCGGGCAGGCAGCATGGATAAGTGGGTTACTTCCAATTAGGGTGTATTATCACCTATCTAGAGATATTCATTTCATTCTTTAATCTATTCCATGCTGTCTCATTCGGGAAATGGTTGTTGATCCCAACCGTTGGTGATATACATTCGATACACTTAAGCGAAATGAGAGGTCGGTCATGTGTGGTCGGATTGCAAGATGTTCTTGTTGAACCCAGTGTATTCCTCTCTAGAGGTACACTATCGGAAGGTGGTTCCATACCTTGTCATAGTTGGAAATTCATTACCCAATAAGTTCTCGCGATTTTGATTGTATACTATATATGTGAACGTGAGATGAAAGCGTTCTGCAAGATGATTATTATATTGTGGTTGATAGACACTATTATAATATCAAAAGAGTTTTGATATAAAAGATCATTGTTTCTTTCAAAATGATTTGAAAGTTAAATCAAATTGATTTGGATTCTCATAAGGGAAAAACCTGTTCAGTTATACGGCGTGGTCTTATGAGATATTTTTATTTTCCCAAACTGTTTTAAATTGTATACTCATACCAGTCCCATGACTAACCCAGAGTTTGTTTTGTTTTCCCTAAACTCTTGGGTGCTCAAATTTGTACGAGCAGTCAAGTAGTCAGGATTTACAGATGCACCAGAAGGAGCTGGAGCTGGAGCTGGAGGCTTCAGCAGCATTTTTATAGCTATTATTTATTTCCGCTGCGATTTAAGTGTTATACTCTGATAATGTTACTGTATACATATACTGATTATATTTCAAAGTTATGTATCTATTATATATTGTTCGTTCCGTTGTGAGATTCGTGTTTATTCTGATATTGTATGTTCTTCTTCTTCTTCTACTCTAAGTTTCTATCTTATCTATTCTCACCCTCTTATTTCTTTCATGGGCTATTTGGTGTTTTCTGATGCTTGGGTAGTCGACATTGAGTTTACGTCGATAACCAAGGTCGCAAATTCTTCGGGTCGTTACAACAACATATCTGAAAGGCTAGACGTGGATATTTAAATGAACAGAAGCCCAGACAAGGTTGATGCCCTTGAGAAAATAAAGAGGGGATTCTTAGAATATCTCAACAACATTAATTCATATGGAAAATGATAAGTTGGTCTCTGTTGCAAACATGTTGCAAAAGCTTGAAGCCACCAGGAAGAATAATCCACCCAGCAAAGCAACTATGCTCGATCTCACCTTTCCATCTAGACAAAAGACACGTCCACCTGATGTTGTAAACCATGATGCCACCTTGGTTGACAAAGCTGGGGCTAAAACCCCTACTACACGCAGCATAAAGAAGGAGATACTGAAGAACATTCATGACAATGGATAACTATCATGCTGGTGGGCGTGTTTCACAAGAGTATCTGTTGCTTTTCATGTCATTGTAGACGTAACGTTATCTGTTAAGTTCGCATATGTAATCTTTTGTATGTTAAGTAGTATGTGTGCACGGAACACTGTATTTCCGTTATGATAAACGGTCCATATCAAAACCGTTGTAGCTGATTGTTCACTACAATCACCTATGCTTCTCTGTATTTTTATTATTAGTTATAATAAAAAGTGTTTGTGGTTACCTTAAAAACCGGTCGGCTTTGCGAAAAAAAGATGTACTGTCGAAAGTTCATAAAATCTGATAAGTTTGTAAAAATCAACAAAGATTATAAGAATTAACTTAGTTAATCAAGTTTTATAAAAAAAAAACTTAAATAAATTTATGAGGGTCAACTAGGTTATATAAAATTTTAACTAAGTTTTATAATATTACAATAATACCTAAACATTAACAAAATTTTATAAAGATAAAATAAATTAATGAAAATTAGCAAATTATAAAAATTTAACTAAGAGAATAAGTTGTACAAAAATTATTATTTTTACTTTATTTATAAAAATAACTAATTTTTATAAAAGTTATGTTATCAAGTTTTATACGAATTTAACTAGTTTAACTAAAAGTTTATAAAATTAACTAATTCTTATAACTTAACCACGTTATACAGAAATCGACTAAAGTTATTTAACTAATTTATAAACTAAGTTTTATAAATATTTAACTATTTAAATTAAGTAATATTATAAAAATTAATTGAAGGTATATAAAAATTAACTAAGTTAATTGAGTTCTATAAAATTTGGCTAAAGGTATATAGAAGTTAACTAAATTAATTGATTATTATAATAATTAACTAAATTTCATTTTTTATTATATTAACTATGTTCATTAAATTAAGTTAGTTTTATAAAAAAATCATAGTTATGGTTGGTTTGAAGCCGCAGCTGGTACTCTGAACTAGCTAATACTATGTTAAATAAGTAACAAACTTAATTAAGTTTTACAATAAGTAACTAAATACAAAACAAGCCATGATTTTACATAAGTTAATTGATAGATTAAGCCATTTTTATTGCTAATTCCCTTATGTTCTTTATGTTCCATGGTTTATTCTATGAATGCCATATTCTTGCATCTGATAGCCATTATTTGGTTTGTTTGTTTTGGCGAATTAATATCAGCTAGTTCAGAGTCAAAATGCATTCAATAGCACGGCTTAAGATGCTGCAACATTTTAGTATCCGGCCCTTTCTCCTATTTGGAAGTGGCCATCTAGCAGAGATAAGTATAGTAACGAATAAACTGAACTGAAAGAATTGGGGTTCTCACTATATAAAAATAAAGGTACACATTTTCAATTTATAGTTGTTTTCTTTACGTGTCTAAAATTTGTTTTTCTAAGATGGTTCTTTCTTCAACCAAGCTCGTTGAAATAAGTAACCAGCATGAACAAAGAGTGAATATTTTAAAGAAATTAGCTGATGCAAAGGTGTGGTTTAGTTTGTATCAGCTAATCAAAAATTTAAATATCAACTCAACCATTTGTTCAATAGATGTTGCTTGTAAGATTACCTATCATCACTGATTACCTATCTCCAGTAAAACTTTAATTCTTTACACTGAATAGCTCAAGGAAGAAAATAATATAGTAATAAAATATATAGTGTATGTTAAATATACATGAAGTTTGTTTCTTAACGTTACAATGGTGTATTCATATGATATGAAAATTTTCTATATGAACTCCATTTTCCTATGCTCAGTAAACATGATACAGTTTAGTACAAACATGGTTAACAACTTAAATCAATGAAGGTCTTATATGCCATAAATTTCTACTTTATATCTAACTAAACCTAAATTGAAATTCATCAACAGCCTAAAATAGTCCCTAGTCAAATTTCAAAAATATAAATTGTACTTGTTAAGACTTAGAACTAAACCTGAAACTAACTTATTTTAGGATTTGTTCACCTAAAGTTGCTTAAATCTTTTGTTGTTGTATTCTCTTTAATTGAAAACTCGTAGGTCGTTTTCAATTTTTCATTCTAACTATGTTCATTCATTTATATTTGTTACCATATGTATCTATCTTGTATATACATATAAATGTGAAAAGTCAATGTTTATTATCATTTCAAAAGGGTAATTCTTCAGTTATCCAAATTTTGCATACACTTTTCATAATATAGTTTTCTTTTTATGATTATGCTCAAGGGCCCAGCCCGAATTGGGCTGCTGGGATACATGCCGAGCAAATTAGAATTCGATGGACATACCACTGTCTAGCCGGACAGAAAGGTGTCCCGGCCAGTGGCCAAACCCTTCAGGAAACGTCAGATGATTTTTGATTACCTTTAGCTGAAAATATTTTATTATGGAATCTATGTTCCTATAGGAAATGTCTTACGATACTATCTAGATGCAGATGTTGCATCGAACTGTGTATCGAAGTCCAAGAATCCTACATGTGTAGTAGTAAAATGTACAAACCCATGCATTGTAGCATTAAGGCAAGACATTGTCGAAGCATGCAAATTAGTTGTAAAAGCTAAACTAGTTAGTGCTTTTGGTAACATAGTTGCCTTCCGCACAACTATAGATGAGATAAGTAATTATTATTTAAGGCAACACACTTACCACCTTAGCAGCTTCCTACTATGGTCTGTGTAAATCAGGTAATGGTATTTTATATATGGGTAAGTTATTATTAACACATTCTTGTGAAGTATTCTATATGGTTTAGTTATTTTATATACGATATTTTGTATACGGTTTAGTTATCATTTGCAAATTGTGTGCAAGTGTATTTGTTTGATTAGGTCTATGGAGACCAGCGGCGGACCCAACATTCTTAACCAGGTAGGGCCAAAATAAAAGAAGTTTAGTACCACATTATTGAGACTAGTTAAATCACTTTGTATATATATCAACATGCATATAGTCAAAACAAATCAGCTTTTAGTAGAGTCATTTAGGCCAAATTTTGGCAGATATAACAACCAACTAGGGCATTTGTAACACCCCGTAATTTTAAAATGGGACATAAGAGATAATAAAAGAATAATTAATTATTAAAAGAAGAATTAGGTGAAACGGGTTATGCCATTGCGTTTCTCTTGGAATTCTGCTTGAGATAGAGTCCGAGTTTGCGTAAAACGGATACCGTATGAAGAAGATATGGACGAACGAAGTTAGGCAGAAAAACCGGAATCTGACCAGAATGCACTGGCGCACTTCACAAGTGCGCCAGTACAAAAATGCACTGGCGCACCTGCCAAGTGCGCCCATACCGATCCAGCACAGAATTCTGGAGTGTTCTGTGATGATGTGTCTTCTTCTGAGTGGCTGGATGATGTGTATTTGAGCTAGGTGGTTCTGATGGTCTCCTAGTTCATCTGAGGGCTCTAAAACACTCTCTACACCTATAAATACATAGCAAGACCCAACCCTAATTCATTAACAAAGAGGAATGGCGCCTCCAAGCTCCTAAAACCTAAAGTGACCTAGCCTCCACCCTTATTAATCAATTCAAGCGAGAAGATAAAGATAACAAATCAAAGCCGACATCAATGGAAAGCTAATCAACTCTAGAAATCAGATCCCAGAATCGTTCTTCTCTTTCTTAAATCATGATTTGTGAGTACATTTATTTTAAGATATGAAACTTAATTATTATCTTGACATGGGTATAAATCTGAATTGGTGATCTATCTTATTCTTGTTTATCAGATCTGTTTTTCTGTGTAGATCCATCTTATTCTTGTTTATCAGATCTGTTTTTCTGTGTAGATCTATCTTATTGTAACTATTCTGTATCTCTTCCTTCCTTCTGTTCTATAGCTAGGCTACAATGAGCCTGAGCCAAATCTCATAAGAGATTGACACGCGAACGCTAAATTTGGGGAAAGTACTGAATGATGCATAATTGGACATAACTCATTTGTGACTAAATTGAGAACACAACATAAGTGGTAATTTAAGATCTAGATCTAGGCATATTATATATGATGGTTTATGATTTGGAAGAAGGAGAATTATTGTATGACAACATATGACTTGTAATTTGGGGGACATAATGCATGTTATAATTCAAGATCTGATTTTGAGGACATAATATATGTTGTAATTTAAGATCTAGATTTGGGGGCATATTTTATATGACGATCTATGACTTGGAAGAAAAAAAAAATGATTTAGGCGTAAAAGGTCTATATTAAAATAGGATAACTATTAATTGTGAATACGCCTAAATGGGGATTTTGGATATTTACATACGCTAAAATCAAAAGCTATAATTTGGCATAATCATATTGTATATCATGATTTGGGGTTTTTGGAGAATATTCTGTACTATGTAAGTTCAATTAGAAATTTGGACATATGTTATATTATGAATTATGACCATAATTTGAGCATGAGAAATTAGGCTTAATTTTATGATTAAGCGAGGTATGTCAATGGAATTTTAAGGGATGATTAAATCTGTTAAATTGCCTAATCTGCTAAATCTGTTGAGACTGAATACGGTAATTTGGGGTATGAATATCTGTAGGCTCGATCTAAAATTGAGCAAAATCATGTTAATAGAACTTTAGATAATCTGCTGTAACTTGTAAAGAAGTTAATTTGTGGAATTGGCATAATTAGTCTAATATTGACATAATCTGTGAATGAATAGTTTAGCTAAAAATAAGAATGTTGAGACACGAGGTTAGACTATGTTTGTGGTAGAAGCCTGCCGGGACCCAACCGGCTTAACCAGCAACCGCAAACTGTCAGTCTATTGTGAGAGGTCGTAGGCATAAAGATGCTCAGACACGAGGTTAGGTCTGGCTTGTGGCAGAATCTGCCCGGAACCGCCCGGCACATCCAGCGGCCACAAGCTACCGACCTAATGTGAGAGGTCTATGCATTAATATTTAATTAATGAAAATCTAAGATAAAGGTTGTAACACCCCGTGATTCTGTAACACTGAGATTCACAAATCAAGGCAGAATTAAATATAAAAATAAAAATCAAGGGAAACGGGCTGCGCCATTGCGTTCGTCTCGGAATTCTGCATGAAAACGAGTCCGAGTTTGCGTAAATCGGAGTCCGTATGAGGAAGATATAGCCTCCGGAAGATTCAGCGAAGTTCAGATTTCAAAACAGGTCAAGTTCAAAAATTCAAATTAGACCCAGATTGGGTTGGGCGGGAAAATTCCCGCCGAAGGCACCCAGGTCGACTGGGTAGTCGACCTAGGCACCCAGGTCGACTGGGTAGTCGACCTGGGCACCCAGGTCGACTGGGTAGTCGACCTGGGGGTCGACCCCCCTCTACTTTTTCCTGTTTTCTGCACCTGGTTCGTTCTTCTGTATCTAGACGCCATTCTGACCAGATTCATTGACTTCTACACTATATAAACAGCCCTAGACTCCTTCTCTATTCACAATTCTTCTCTACCCTTATGCTGCAAAGGTTCTTAGTAAACATGGCTTCCTCTCCTCCTCTTAATTAAATAATAAATAAAATAATATATATAAAATAAATCAAGATGAGGAGGTGCTGCTCAAAGACTTTCAAAGAGGAGATTCAAGCTAGAATCCAAGTGAAGATTCGAACGACTGCAATGACTGTTTTTCTACGAATCATAGCAACGCCATATTTCTATTCTAATCTAATCTTTGTAAGTCAGTTATTTCTAGATCTAAACGTTTTTCTCTGTTCGTGACATGAAATTAAAGGAATAAAAGAATATGCCAAATCTCTCTCTCTCTATTCGAATCAGTGCCTATACTCTTGAACCTAATTAAGAACTGTTATGATTTGAAGACAAATAAGACCGTGACTATGAAACTATGGACCTTAAAACCATATGCCTATGACTATGAACATTTGCCTATGACTATGAACATTTGCCTATGACTATGAACATTGCCTATGACTGTGACTGTGACTATGCCTTTGATTAGGAAATATAAACTATTGCCTATGACATAACAAGGACATCTGTGATTAAACAACTGTGATTCATGACTAGGAAAGTGTTGCTTAAGTTTTGTGACTATGAAATTGGGTCTAAACCCGATCATCTATTCTGTCTATTCTTGGTTATCTTTGGTTTTAGACCTTGGGAATTTACCTATTAAGTTAGGTCTACCCATGTTCTTTAACCTACGTCTCTATTTTTGGTTTTCTTTGGTTTTAGACCTTGGGAATTTACCTATTAAGTTAGGTCTACCCATGTTCTTGGACCGGCGTCGTTATTCAACCCTTTTTATGCCAGTTGGTATGTCTATCTTTTGCATAGAATATTTGGTTCATTCCCTATTTTCTACGAACCTAGCTTTATTTATAATTTAGATTGAATCACGATTATACGAACGGTGGGAATGCGGTTTGGGCAAAATATGAACTTTACCAAAAACGTAGTTTAACTTGGAAATTGGCATAAATTGGGAACATGTATTATGGCATGTTCATAGAAATGCAAATTGGATAAATTGGACATGAATTATAAGATGTGTAATCCGAATCTAGTAATGACGTGTAAATCTAGCATTTACATGAATTGTGAACTAGAATAATAGGTCTAGTTTGACATGAATTAGAATGTTAAATCAGAATTGGATTAGCAAATTTGGCACGGTAAGTATATTAGCATAGATGTGAAATTGGCCATAATTGGGAGTAATTGGCAGGTTTAGCAAAAATCATGGTTAGTGACACTTAATTTGGTATAGTTTACATACCAAAAAACACAAATATGATTTAGAGGGGGAAATGGGCCATAAGAATGAATGTTGACAATTTACATTAAAAGAGAAATTAGGAAATAAGTAAATTAGGAATAATTTACTTATAGGATTTGTACTAAATGAGAGAAGGTAAATTTAGACAAATTAAAGGTTTATTAATGACATCTCCTTTAATGACACACCAGAAAGTTCTAGGGTGACAGAGAGGATAGTGTCTAGGCTTGGGTTTGGAAAATACAAGTTTCCTGCTCTCCCTGGCTATCCCTAACTGATCCGACGAACGGGATGGTTACTTTCAAAACTTGATTTGGAAATAAATTGAAACCCTTTGAACTTAGAAAACACGAATACGCCTAACCCGAGGTTAGACCGAGTTGCGATGTAAACCTGCCCGGAACCAACCGGCACATCCAGTATTCGCAACAATATCTGTCTAATGTGAGTGGTCGCGGCTTTAATTTATTTAGTTAAAGCTAGAACAAGAAAGGTAGGGTTAAGTTAACTAAGACACTTAACCGGTTCAACATGATAACTAAACTGATGGGTGGGGTTAGGTTCAGACTGACACTTAACACAGTTAAGCCAGAATGGGAGGGCTAAGTCCATAGAAACACTTAACCAAACTCAAGGTAGCAAGACAAGATTTGTAGGGGTTAAGTAAAACCTAATACACTTAGCCAAATTAACATGTTAGCTAGACTAGAAGGTGGGGTTAAGTAAAGTTAATACACTTAGCCAAATTAACATGTTAACTAGGCTAGAGGTTGGGGTTAAGTAAAGTTAATACACTTAGCCAAATTAACATGTTAACTAGACCAGAGGTTGGGGTTAAGTAAAGTTAATACACTTAGCCAAATTAACATGTTAACTAGACCAGAGGTTGGGGTTAAGTAAAATCTAATACACTTAGCCAATTTGATATGTTAGCTGGGCTAGACCGTAGGGTTAAGTAAACTTGAACACTTAACCATCAGGTTGTGATAAAGGAATGGGGTTAAGTCTAAAACATGAAGGGATAATACTTAACCATTAATAATAACATGTTAGTTAAAACCGACGGGCAAGGTTAAGTTAAAAAGGAACACTTAACCAATACAGGGTGAATGGGCAGGGTTAAGTAATAAGAAATACTTAACCAATATAACTTGGTTTGTGGTGGGGTTAAGTCAACATGAATTACCGATAACACTTAACCAGTATAACAGGATGAATGAAGAGGGTTAAGTTGGCTTGAATTGACTAATGACACTTAACCAATCCAAATTGACGGGAAAGGAACTAAGTAGTCAACCTTAGTTAAGAAAACAACGATTCTGGAAATTAAGTGGTAAATCTTAGTTAGTAAAACTAAGTAGTAATTCTTAGTATAACACGGGAAGGAGCGAATGTACGTTTGAGTAGAAAGAAGGCTCCAACGAATTGGGTTACAAAGCCCGAGGCTTCGAGGGGACGTGAGGGTACTCTTGGTATCCCTCTGTGAGGCTGCAGATGATCCGCCTGGGCCCACAGAGGTTAAGGTCTGCGTAGAAGAAACAGGGGTATGCCTTGGTTGCAATACATGGCAACCTAAAGACTAGGATGGACCGGCGTGATTCGGCGAGCAAACGGTAGCCCTGTGATAATGACTCGTCGTCTACCATCCATCTTGAGTCAATCGAGATACGTGAAGCGGAAAGGCAGAGAACTCCAAAAGACCATATACTTGCTATCTAGTTATGGGTGAGGATGGCCATAGGATAGTGGGGCACCGGGGGCCGGCGTATAGTTCTCATTTTACAAGGTGTGCCTTTCATTAGTTGAGGGAGGGGTCAAGTGGAACCATAGCCACTGAAATGAAAACAGACCTTAGCATCTGCATCGGCAGGTATGTGAAAGCTCCCGACCGAGTTCTGTATTCCTTGATTTGCCCTGTCACAGAACTCGGACCGCACATTACAAGACACGTGCATCTAGACAAGCGATAACGATTCGCGATACATGCGTGGGGAAGTATAGGAACATATACCACTCTAGGTAGTGTATCCTAGACTTGGGGGCATCGTTCAACAGGTAGCATAATTCCTAGATGAACTAGGTGGCATAAATCCTGAATCCGAGAAGCGTTCAGCAGACAACGTAAACTCTAGTTGAATCTAGAAGGCACTTGGTAGAAAACCCTAGATTAAATCTAGGTAACAAATAAATAAATGGATGCCTGAAGGCGATGGAAAATACAGGGATTGGGATCACGTTATCGTTACTAGTTGGAACACTAGATAGGCGGTGCAGAGATATAGAAACCAGTATAACACGGAAATAGCAAAGCGGCGAAAGTATTAGAGCATATCCAGTTTATCTTAGCTTAGCATATCTTGTGTTAATCTTATCTAATCTTGCCAACCCTATCATCATGGTGTTATCTTGTATTCAGTTAATTCATGTCGTTTTGTTGTTATTCCATGTTCATATGCTAGAAGTTACTGAACTTACTCAGGCTTTATGTCTGACTCTGTTTTTCCTTTCGTCTTCTTTTCTTCCGTCCCCCCCCCCCAAGGTAGTAAAGGAGGGAATAGTATAGCTCAGGTTAAGTTGGACTGTCACTCTTTCCCAGCTTGAAGATTTGTCGAAGTTTGCTTGGATTCTCTTATCAGATGCTATGGCTCTTGCTAAAATTGGGGAATATAAATGTTGTTTTATGCTTCTTTATTTTGTAATACAGATGATACTCTGATATTGTAAAGAAACCATTGTACAAACTATTTTATCAATAAAGCTAAGTTTTATTTTCCGCTGTTTAATTTCTGTCTGTCTTGTAATTTATCTGCATCTTTTACCCTAAATGCTCCACAAAACTTAGTGCATTCCCTTTGTGAGTGACACTAACGGATGTGGGGTGTTACACCTGGTATCAGAGCTGAAGGTTACCAGATCAGATAAAGGATTTGAAAAATTATTTTCAAAACGGTCTTTAAAGAAGCATTTTCAAGAGAAAAGATTTGTTTTAAAGACATATTCCCCAAAGCCATACGCACTATCTTCTCTTCCTCTGTTTAAATTCTTGTCTCCTTCTTTCTTGAGTCTCTGGGGCTCCTGGCTTTCTGGGAGGTAACCTCATCGAAGGGCAAAGTAGTGCCCGACTTCCATCCATAGCCGTAGTTGTTTCATCTACGGGCGGTTTTCTTTCAAAACTTATAGGGTTTTCCGGACGATGGAAGCATTTTTCGAGAGATTTGTCAACAGGACTACACACGGAAGGGGATGGGAAGTTTGGCTAAGGAGCTTAACCCTAGGATGAGGAATTCATGGATGTAGACTTAGCACACGAAGGAGGAAGAAATTATAAAACCTAAGACCAGAGGAAGTATCTTTACTAGGGTATGATAGGGTAAGAACGAGGAACAAGATTTTCAGAAGGGCAAGTACGTACTTTCACCACCAAGCGTACCTAGGAGTAAGGCAGTAAAGTTCCGTTGAAAGAGTCTAGTCTTTCTGTCCGTACTCTTTCGGTTTTAGCGCTTCGCATTAGTTCATATTTGCTTCCATATTTGAGTCTCTGCACCATAGTACTTGTATAATAGAAAGATCCCACTAGAGTCTCAAATCCATTTGGTGGTCCGACCAGTTTATTTTTGGCTAGTAGGGATTTGAGAATAGCTATCGAGTTTGCTTATATCATCTCACATAGATCGTCTAAATTCGGAGGAGATATTCCTTGGGTGCTTGTCTGATATTGGTTTAGGCCTTTGGGGCTTGTACTTGAGGAATGTCGAGTTCGACTAGGATGGTTTGCGTGAGAGATGAATAGTTGTGACAAGCACTCTAAAAATCACGTAGTGACCTTTCAACCCTTATGGTTATGGCATGGTGGATAAGAGAGAAAACCTCTAAACATCTTAGTACATACACTTGGTACCGTGTTTGACATCTGTTTATTTTGGAAATGGGGATCGGAAACTTCACAATCGTGAAGTAAAATTAGTTAAGATACAAAGGAGTAAAGCTCAAGAAGGCTAGATACTAGCAACATACCCTTTTACTTAAGGGTGCATCCTTGATTTTCTTTTTGTAGGAGCTTTACGCATAACTGTTCCTCTCTTTCCAAAGTATATCCTCTAGGTCGTATCTTCGATCCTTAGGTAAAAGCCAATGGATGTAAACATGTATTTGAAACATGTTATGGTTTATGGTTGCAAGTGGTTGCTAATGGTTGCTTGTGAATGCATACGTATTAGGCACTAGATCAAGTTTGGATGCTTTCATCTTGCATTTACAGATATGTATTTGTTTGTAAGTTGAGCCTGATATGTTATCATATGGATGTTGCATATGGATGAATGGCCGTGCACGCATATAGTATTTACATAACTAGGGATGCTTGCATACATGGTTGGACGCATAGCACGGACATGACTCGCATTAAGGAGGTCGACTGAATCAGTAGACCGCCTGATTTTACATTAGATAAAGACATATACACACACTATGCATATGAACATGAAAGCATTAGAAATCTTTTAAGGACAATGGATGCCTGTGAGTGAATGGTTGAGTAGATGGGTGATTGGATGGTAGGACACATTCTTCCTAACTTGAAGATTTCGGGGACGAAATCCTTTTAAGTGGGGGAGAATGTAACACCCCGTGATTCTGTAACACTGAGATTCACAAATAAAGGCAGAATTAAATTTAAAAATAAAAAACAAGGGAAACGGGCTGCGCCATTGCGTTTGCCTCGGAATTCTGCATGAAAACGAGTCCGAGTTTGCGTAAATCGGAGTCCGTATGAGGAAGATATGGCCTCCGGAAGATTCAGCGAAGTTCAGATTTCAAAACAGGTCAAGTTCAAAAATTCAAATTAGACCCAGATTGGGCTGGGCGGGAAAATTCCCGCCCAAGGCACCCAGGTCGACTAGGTAGTCGACCTGGGCAGCCAGGTCGACTGGGTAGTTGACCTGGGTCACCCAGGTCGACTGGGTAGTCGACCTGGGGGTCAACCCCCCCTGCTTTTTCCTGTTTTCTGCACCTGGTTCGTTCTTCTGTATCTAGACGCCATTCTGACCAGATTCGTTGACTTCTACACTATATAAACAGCCCTAGACTCCTTCTCTATTCACAATTCTTCTCTACCCTTATGCTGCAAAGATTCTTAGTAAACATGGCTTCCTCTCCTCCTCTTAATTAAATAACAAATAAAATAATATATATAAAATAAATCAAGACGAGGAGGTGCTGCTCAAAGACTTTCAAAGAGGAGATTCAAGCTAGAACTCAAGTGAAGATTTGAACGACTGCAATGACTGTTTTCTACGAATCATAGCAACGCCATCTTTCTATTCTAATCTATTCTCTGTAAGTCAGTTATTTCTAGATCTGAACGTTTTTCTCTGTTCGTGACATGAAATTAAAGGAATAAAAGAATATGCCAAATCTCTCTCTCTATTCGAATCAGTGCCTATACTTTTGAACCTAATTAAGAACTGTTATGATTCGAGGACAAATAAGACCGTGACTATGAAACTATGGACCTTAAAACCATATGCCTATGACTATGAACATTTGCCTATGACTATGAACATTTGCCTATGACTATGAACATTTGCCTATGACTATGAACATTGCCTATGATGTGACTGTGACTATGCCTTTGATTAGGAAATATAAACTATTGCCTATGACATAACAAGGACATCTGTGATTAAACACCTATGATTCATGACTAGGAAAGTGTTGCTTAAGTTTTGTGACTATGAAATTGGGTCTAAACCCGATCATCTATTCTGTCTATTCTTGGTTATCTTTGGTTTTAGACCTTGGGAATTTACCTATTAAGTTAGGTCTACCCATGTTCTTTAACCTACGTCTCTATTTTTGGTTTTCTTTGGTTTTAGACCTTGGGAATTTACCTATTAAGTTAGGTCTACCCATGTTCTTGGACCGACGTCATTATTCAACCCTTTTTATGCCAGTTGGTATGTCTATCTTTTGCATAGCATCTTTGGTTCATTCCCTATTTTCTACGAACCTAGCTTTATTTATAATTTAGATTGAATCACGATTATACGAACGGTGGGAATGCTGTTTGGGCAAAATATGAACTTTACCAAAAACGTAGTTTAACTTGGAAATTGGCATAAATTGGGAACATGTATTATGGCATGTTCATAGAAATGCAAATTGGATAAATTGGACATGAATTATAAGATGTGTAATCCGAATCTAGTAATGACGTGTAAATCTAGCATTTACATGAATTGTGAACTAGAGTAATAGGTCTAGTTTGACATGAATTAGAATGTTAAATCAGAATTGGATTAGCAAATTTGGCACGGTAAGTATATTAGCATAAATGTGAAATTGGCCATAATTGGGAGTAATTGGCAGGTTTAGCAAAAATCATGGTTAGTGACACTTAATTTGGTATAGTTTACATACCAAAAAACACAAATATGATTTAGAGGGGGAAATGGGCCATAAGAATGAATGTTGACAATTTACATTAAAAGAGAAATTAGGAAATAAGTAAATTAGGAATAATTTACTTATAGGATTTGTACTAAATGAGAGAAGTTAAATTTAGACAAATTAAAGGTTTATTAATGACATCTCCTTTAATGACACACCAGAAAGTTCTAGGGTGACAGAGAGGATAGTGTCTAGGCTTGGGTTTGGAAAATACAAGTTTCCTGCTCTCCCTGGCTATCCCTAACTGATCCGACGAACGGGATGGTTACTTTCAAAACTTGATTTGGAAATAAATTGAAACCCTTTGAACTTAGAAAACACGAATACGCCAAACCCGAGGTTAGACCGAGTTGCGATGTAAACCTGCCCGGGACCAACCGGCACATCCAGTATTCGCAACAATATCTGTCTAATGTGAGTGGTCGCGGCTTTAATTTATTTAGTTAAAGCTAGAACAAGAAAGGTAGGGTTAAGTTAACTAAGACACTTAACCGGTTCAACATGATAACTAAACTGATGGGTGGGGTTAGGTTCAGACTGACACTTAACACAGTTAAGCCAGAATGGGAGGGCTAAGTCCATAGAAACACTTAACCAAACTCAAGGTAGCAAGACAAGATTTGTAGGGGTTAAGTAAAACCTAATACACTTAGCCAAATTAACATGTTATCTAGACTAGAAGGTGGGGTTAAGTAAAGTTAATACACTTAGCCAAATTAACATGTTAACTAGGCTAGAGGTTGGGGTTAAGTAAAGTTAATACACTTAGCCAAATTAACATGTTAACTAGACCAGAGGTTGGGGTTAAGTAAAGTTAATACACTTAGCCAAATTAACATGTTAACTAGACCAGAGGTTGGGGTTAAGTAAAATCTAATACACTTAGCCAATTTGATATGTTAGCTGGGCTAGACCGTAGGGTTAAGTAAACTTGAACACTTAACCATCAGGTTGTGATAAAGGAATGGGGTTAAGTCTAAAACATGAAGGGATAATACTTAACCATTAATAATAACATGTTAGTTAAAACCGACGGGCAAGGTTAAGTTAAAAAGGAACACTTAACCAATACAGGGTGAATGGGTTGGGTTAAGTAATAAGAAATACTTAACCAATATAACTTGGTTTGTGGTGGGGTTAAGTCAACATGAATTACCGATAACACTTAACCAGTATAACAGGATGAATGAAGAGGGTTGAGTTGGCTTGAATTGACTAATGACACTTAACCAATCCAAATTGACGGGAAAGGAACTAAGTAGTAAACCTTAGTTAAGAAAACAACGATTCTGGAAACTAAGTGGTAAATCTTAGTTAGTAAAACTAAGTAGTAATTCTTAGTATAACACGGGATGGAGCGAATGTCCGTATGAGTAGAAAGAAGGCTCCAACGAATTGGGTTACGAAGCCCGAGGCTTCGAGGGGACGTGAGGGTACTCTTGGTATCCCTCTGTGAGGCTGCAGATGATCCGCCTGGGCCCACAGAGGTTAAGGTCTGCGTAGAAGAACCAGGGGTATGCCTTGGTTGCAATAGATGGCAACCTAAAGACTAGGATGGACCGACGTGATTCGGCGAGCAAACGGTAGCCCTGTGATAGCGACTCGTCGTCTACCATCCATCTTGAGCCAATCGAGATACGTGAAGCGGAAAGGCAGAGAACTCCAAAAGACCATATACTTGCTATCTAGTTATGGGTGAGGATGGCCATAGGATAGTGGGGCACCGGGGGCCGGCGTATAGTTCTCATTTTACAAGGTGTGTCTTTCATTAGTTGAGGGAGGGGTCAAGTGGGACCATAGCCACTGAAATGAAAACAGACCTTAGCATCTGCATCGGCAGGTATCTGAAAGCTCCCGACCGAGTTCTTTATTCCTTGATTTGCTCTATCACAGAACTCGTACTGCACATTACAGGACATGTGCATCTAGACAAGCAATAACGATTCGCGATACATGCGTGGGGAAGTATAGGAACATATACCACTCTAGGTAGTGTATCCTAGACTTGGGGGCATCGTTCGACAGGTAGCATAATTCCTAGATGAACTAGGTGGCATAAATCCTGAATACGAGAAGCGTTCAGCAGACAGCGTAAACTCTAGTTGAATCTAGAAGGCACTTGGTAGAAAACCCTAGATTAAATCTAGGTAACAAATAAATAAATGGATGCCTGAAGGCGATGGAAAATATAGGGATTGGGATCATGTTATCGTTACTAGTTGGAACACTAGATAGGCGGTGCAGAGATATAGAAACCAGTATAACACGGAAATAGCAAAGCGGCGAAAGTATTAGAGCATATCCAGTTTATCTTAGCTTAGCATATCTTGTGTTAATCTTGTCTTATCTTGCCAACCCTATCATCATGGTGTTATCTTGTATTCAGTTAATTCATGTCGTTTTGTTGTTATTCCATGTTCATATGCTAGAAGTTACTGAACTTACTCAGGCTTTATGTCTGACTCTGTTTTTCCTTTCGTCTTCTTTTCTTCCATTCCCCCCCCAGGTAGTAAAGGAGGGAATAGTATAGCTCAGGTTAAGTTGGACTATCACTCTTTCCCAGCTTGAAGATTTGTCGAAGTTTGCTTGGATTCTCTTATCAGATGCTATGGCTCTGGCTAAAATTGGGGAATATAAATGTTGTTTTATGCTTCTTTATTTTGTAAGACAGATGATACTCTGATATTGTAAAGAAACCATTGTAGAAACTATTTTATCAATAAAGCTAAGTTTTATTTTCCGCTGTTTAATTTCTGTCTGTCTTGTAATTTATCTGCATCTTTTACCCTAAATGCTCCACAGAACTTGGTGCATTCCCTTTGTGAGTGACACTAACGGATGTGGGGTGTTACAAAGGTGATGCCTAAAACGTGTTGGGTGGATAGGGTTAAATCAACTGGACTGATGAATCTAATAAACCCATTTGAAAATCTATAGGCCCAGTACAAGGTTAGGTGAAACAATCTGTAAGTCTGTTAATCTGTATATCTGATCCGTTAGTCTGAAAACTTGCTAACTTGTATGTCTGGTCTGAGGACAAGTTAATCTGAACTTTGTACATCTGAAATCTGTAAGCAAGTTAATCTGAAATCTGTTAGCCTGGGGACATAAGGTTAGGAGGGGTAATTACTTGTGTCATCTGTTGTTTGGGACCCATAATAGTCGGTAACCCTTTCTGGTATCAAAACTATGACCCAACACTAAGAGGGGTCAGGGCACGCTTATTGAACTAATTGTATGAGGTTCACTCTGATAATGGCGAGGGGTGTTGATGGCGCATTCCAATCGGGTCATGTGCGTGCATGGATTTGGTCTGCTCTGAGGATGTAAGACACCGTGACATCTTTAAATAGGTCTTTGTCTATATGCCACTTTAGGGAGTGATACACCCTTCTGTGGGGCCGGCATAGGGTATTTATGTATTAGGGAGCTGATCACTTGGGGTAGAATTTAGTGTTCACTTAGTTCTGTCTGATTCTGTTGGGGTACCATCTGTTTCTGTTGGGGTGGTAACACCTATCTATTTCTATGTGGTACCGTCTGTTCGGGTGGTAAAGGCCCATTACTAGTGTACACCTAATTCTAACATTCTGTTTCCGTCTCTGATTCCATTTCTGCTTCTATTTCTATATCGTTTGTCTCTGTTCGGGTGGTAAAGGCCCATTATTAGCATTCTGTTTTTGAAACTGCCTGTCTCTGTTTGGGTGGTAAAGGCCTATTACTAGCATCGTGTTTCTAAAGAGATCGTTCTGTTTTCTGTTTAGATATTAGGATAACACCTAATTCTGTTATACTAGTATTAGTGCAGAGAAGTGAAAACCAAGTAAGAAGCTTAATTTAGCCTATATCATTTTGTGTCTTCTATTAACTTGCTACTTCTGTTATGGTTATCTCTCATCCAGTTTTATTTACATGTCATGATACTGCTATCTGTTTATATGCTGAAAGTAACTGGACTCACCAGACTTATGTCTGACCTAGTTTGTTTCGCCTATTTTCTTCCGTTCCCCCCCCCCTCGGGTTCTCAGGGTGGAAACATAGGAGCTTGATTCAGGTCCAATCTGCTTGAAGTGCTAGAAGTGCTTGAAATATTGCTTGTCTTTAATTCTACCTATTTATGGCATTCTCTGTTGGGGATTATGGCTTTAAAATTATGCATTCTAAAGAATTTTGTATAAGACTGATATTTGTGTACTTGGGTTTTGGTGTGATGTAACCAAACTTAATTTTATTTCTGCTGTAATAAAGTTATAAATTTTTCAGGTACTACTCTACGTATCTGTCTTGTAAATTTCTGTTCTGATTACTTATAACGTTCCACCAAAGTTAAGGCATTCCCTTTGTGAGTGACCTTAACGGAAGTGGGGTGTTACACTTGGTATCAGAGCTGAAGGTTACCAGATTTGATAAAAAGTTTTTGAAAACTATTTTCAAAAAGGTTTTAAAGTGGAAGTATTTTCAAAAGTAAAGTTTATTTTGAAAAACATAATCCCCCAAAGCCATATATCTGTCTTTCGAATTTTCCGTTTTGAATCTCTTCATTTTCTTTTCAGCATGTCTGGGTTACCCGAGATACCCAAGGGCATACCGATGCCAACTTGGTTCAGAAGGTATCTGGAGGCTAGGGCCACAGCCGCAGGCCCAGTTGACATTCCTCCTCCCCCTCCCCGCGTTGATACTTTTACGAAGATATGTGTAACACCCCGTATTTTCTGTGAACAAAAAAAATCAGGATATAATTAATTTTTAGAAAAATAATTAGGTGAAACGGGTTGCGCCGTTGCGTTCGTCTCGGAATTCTGCTTGAGATAGAGTCCGAGTTTGCGTAAATTGGACTCCGTATGAAAAAGATATCCTTAAATTAAATATTGCAGCAAAACATGGAAAAAGAGGAATGAGAAAAGAATAATGTTTAGCATTGTTCTAAGAATTGTAAGCAAAAGACATAATAGCTCATTTGGTTGGAACATGTGACTTGCATACAAGAGGTGCAGAGTTCGATCCCCGCCAACGCCATATTTTTGTTTTAGGGGAATGGCTAAAAAGCGGCTTAGTGTGAACGCGGTTCAAAAAAAAATTAAATATATATATATTGAATATATATATATGTATATATATATAATTGAGAAGGTAAATACAGTCAATTTATTTGGAGGGAAAGATTTATGCATAAGTAGATATGTATGTATGTAGGTAACTTCATTATGCATTGATTTTGCATGTTGCAAGGAAAGTAGAGAAAAAAAAAGGAGGAAATTAAATTATATGCTCGATTTCTTTTTTTTCAGGCAAGCAATTAATTTGCATTATTTGAATTCATGAATAGGTGTGTGTGTGTATATATATATATATATATATATATATGGGCAGTTAATGTAAACATGAATAGAAGTTTGTTAATTTGCTGAGTGTTTGCCGAGTCACTTCTGACTCATTGCTGAGTCAATAAGATAAACCCCCATCTTGTCTGAACGGCTGCGGTTATTTCTAGGTTAAATCTAATGGCCTAAATGAATCCTAACATCTATAAATAAGTGGGTAGACTCTAACCCTAAATCACTTGAAAAATTGGAGAGCTACCGACATGACGTTGCCACGGAGTTCAGCATAGCCGTCGCAAACTAAAGAAGAAGAAGGCCTAATCTACAAACTAAATCTACTTAAATCAAATCAAAAGCTCTCTCTCTTTCTATTTCTCTTCTTTAAAATTGTTAGTATGATGAATCTCACAATATTATTATAAAATAATTTGACTAAGTTATGAATGGATCACAAGAAAGTGATATGAATTGTTATGTATTTGTGAATTATGTTGTGGAGCTCTTGTTATGCTATTATGTTATCATATATATGTTGTTATGTTGTAGTGATTATGTTGTAAATAATCCTATGCTATGTTATAAATCATATCATGCTAGGTTGCAAATTATGATATGCTATGTTGTAAATCTTATATATGTTGTAGATCTCATATTATCACATATGTTGAAATACTTATGTTATATGATAATGATGTCATGTTAAGTTGTGTTGAATCATACAAGTTGTAAAATCATGATGTTATTATTTACGCGAATTGGATCATGTTTAAAGTTTATGTTTTTTTATAATAGATCTTGATTATGGGAATTTGCCTATTGAGTTAGGTGTACCCATATACATGAATCCACAATTTAAATTGGGTCTTGAATATGGGAATTTGCCTATTAAGTTAGGTGTACCCATATGCATGAATCTATGACTAAATGAATTTTTATTATGGAAATTTGCCTATTGAGTTAGGTGTACCCATATAAACCCATATTGTTAGATTAGATGATGTTGATTCACACATGTTCCTATGCAAGTTTATGAAATTCGATTGAGATCATATTATGTGAATTATGAACAAGTTGACATCTTATGCAAGTTGTACATATGCAAGTTTCACCCTTTTTATGACTAGATCTATTTTAGTCATATGTATATGTTGTGGTTGTTGTGATAATTTCCTTTATGCTATGAGTTAGACTATTCGAGTCTAACGTATATTTTACGTTTAATGAACGAAACGTACAACTTGGGGTTGGAATAATATTAAAAGATTTAATATTGAGAATTTGCATGAGATAGCCTTAAAAAGGAATATAACAAAATTGAGATGTTAAGAAATTGCCTTAAAAGGTGGAAAATTTAATTAAGACATTAATTGGAAAATTAATGTGGAGTAATGGACATAATCTAATTATGGATTAACTTGAATTAGAATGCCTTTAATGGCACATAATGAACTTGTAATGAAATTTGGTATGATTTTGCATACCATAAATGGATGGCTATAATTGAGTCAATTTTGGATATCGTTAAAACTGGAAATTAATTAATAATTCAAATAGGGAATTATTAAAATTGGGGGAAAATGGATTATTAATAATAATCAATGCTTAGGACACGAGGTTGGACTCGTTTGTGACTTAAACCTGCCCGGACCCGCCCGGCAAATCCAGTAGTCACAAATGTCGGCCCAATGTGAGAGGTCCTAGGCCCAAATTAAAGCATAACAGTTGTAAAGACACGAGGTTAGACTCTTTTATGGTGTAAGACTGCCCGGACCCGCCCGGCAAATCCAGCTGCCATAAATGCCAGTCTAATGTGAGAGGTTTTTATGAGGTTATGGCCTTAATGAATTAAGAAATACTTAACCAGATAATCATGTAAGGTGGGACATGGGGGTTAAGTAGGTGCCTTGGGTGGCATGAGGAATCTAGTGGTTGCCCTTAGTGGCATTTGAAATATGATTAGTAAAGACTTAACCAAACACACATGTAAATGAACATGACTAAAGGGTTAAGTAAGTGCCTTGGGTGGCATAAGAAAATATGATTAGTAACACTTAACCAAAGTAAATATGTAAGTAAACATGGAGGGGTTAAGTGGGATATACTAGAGGGGACCAAGCTTAGGTGGGAAGCTTGGTGGGGGGCCCTTTTCAGACCAGTAGCCCATTTCGTATCTTTGTAAGCTCGACCCAAGTCGAGGACGGGACACGCCTACTGGGCCTGATTATTAGAGGCCAAAGCGGGTTAGCGGTGGCAACGCAAGTCCAACGGGTTCACGTGCGTGCGTTGCCCCGGGCTGGTAGGTAAGACGTTGTTGCATCGTGTAGGTATAAGCCGTGCATCTCCGTTGTATTGGGTTGCCACTTTAGGGGAGTGATACACCCCACTGTGGGTCCAGCACAGGTATCTACGAGTTAGGGAGCCGATCGAATGGGGTAGGGTAGTGGACACACCTAGTGGAGATAGGAGCAGGCGGCCCTATGTAGTCAGCTAGGGGTATATAGAGCTACCACTATCATTTAATTACTAAGGGGGTACACCTAGTGGAGATAGGAGCAGGCGGCACCTATGACGTCAGCTAGGAGTACATGGAATTACCATTTAAGGGGGTACATCTAGAGGGGATAGGTACACGTTGGTTACCTATGGTAGCAGCTAGAGATATACTGTTAAACGAGGAGGATAGTGGGTACATCTAGTAGTACACGAAGCTATCATCGTTCTATTTAAACCAAGAGGGATCAAGTTTCTAGAGCGACTAGTATAGGTGCAGTTAGTGTTAGTACAGTACAGAACGGTACAGTACAGTAGAGTATAATAATTATCCTATATTGATTAGCAAGTGCCAGTGATATCAGTGTTAGCAGACCAGTGTGGTGCAGTATAGTGTTTATCCTTTAGTATTTAGGAGCGCCTATAACGTTGCCTTTAGCGATTGTCTATGTCCTTAATCTGCTCTTTCATAGACATTTCCTTGTTTTCCAGCTTATGCCTCAGTCCAGTTATTTTGATAGTAATATTGTAGAATTATCATACTCGCCAGACTTTATGTCTGACCCCCCTCTTTTCCATATTTTTCTCCCTCCAGATCCTCAGGTTGGACCCAGCTCTAGTGGAGTCAGATTGGATTGCTTATCTCTTTCGGAAAGCTAGGACTGCTGAAGTAAAGTCCAGCTTGTTATCTTTTTTTTATGGCTATTTGTGTAATGGGATTATGTATTTGTTTTATCAAGATGGATATTGTACTTGACTCTGATTTATGGTATTAAGATGTAATCAAACATGTTTTGACTTCTGCTGCAATAAAATAAAGTTTTTAATTTCCAAGTACTATCTTATATCTGTCTTGTTGTAATTTTACTGTTCTATATTCACTTATAACCTCCATGGAAGTTAATGCATTTCCCTTGTGAGTTGACATTAATGGACGTGGGGTGTTACACGTGGTATCAGAGCTTAAGGTTACCAGAACAAATAAGATATTTTGAAAAACTATTTTTCAAAAGCATTTTTATAAAGAATACTTTCAAAAATATGTTTGTAGAAGAGTATTTTTGAAAGAAAGGTTTATTTTGAGAACATAATCCCCAAAAGCCATATATCCTTCCTTCGATTCTCCGTTTTGAATCTCTTCCTCTTTCTCTTTTTGAATTTCCCCTCCGCGTATAGATGCTTTTTCTAAGATAAATAAGGACTTCCGTACAAAGGACGGAAGAACCACTTCAAGGGACTTAGACGTTTGTCGGGCTAGAAGTTAGTCCAAGGAGGTGGAGGGTTGTGGGAACCTTTAAGATGGACGATGGGAGGAAGGTTCAAATAGCTGTTAGGTTAATAAAGGACGAAACCTCATCTTGGTGGGAGGTCGCGAATGGAGAATGTGAAGAAGAAGGCTAGTTGTTTTGGAGAAATAGGACACCTTATTAGGATTGTCCAAAGAGGCAAGGATAAAGTACAGGATCTTCTGGAGGGTTTTTGTATTCCCTCACGGCTGGTATACCTGATGGGGGTAGGACCGTCTAGGTTGAAATTTGGTTTTCTTTATCATCATGTTCGAACCTTGTTTGAATCTGGCGCTTCATACTCATTAGTATCTATTTCATTAGTTGAAACACTGCACCTAAATACTAGTCTAAGGATCCCATCCTAGTCTCAAATCCTGTTGGTGGTTCGGCTCATCCTTCAATGGTTTGTCGGGATTTGAGAGTGTCTATCTTGGGCGTTGGGTTTGAATGCAGCGCCTTCATTCTTGGTTTCACGGTCTATAGTTTGATTCTAGGGATGGATTGGCTAGCCAGGCGTGGTGCCATCCTAGATTGGGGAAGGAGGGTAGTTAGACTATTGGTTCGTTATGGAAAGACCCTCATATTTCTTGTGACCATAGGAGTTTAGTGATGCTTAGTTGCCTAGAATCTTCTGATGTATCCAACGATGATTTGGGATCTGTTTGTGTGGTCCATGAGTATGGGGATGTCTTCGACGTAGAGCGGGGTTTACCTAGAGGAGCGAAGTAAGCTTTCGTGTGTGCCTAGTGGATAATGCAAAGCCAGTTATGAGATCAACGATGGTTTTGGAGCAAGACTGGCAAGGACAGCCAGAGTCCGTTAAGTGCTCAGTTATTTGGCCGTTTTACTTGTATCATCTCATGTAGGTCATCTGAATTCGAAGGAGGTATCCCTTGGGTGTTTGTCTGATATTGGTTTAGGCCTTTGGGGCTTGCACTTGGGGGATGTCGAGTTCGACTAGGATGGTCTGCGTGAGAGATGGACAGTTGTGACAAATTTTGCATGGAATAATATCCTGGTTTTCTCTAGAAGCGGATAAGAACATGCCTTACATCTTAGGGAGGTCTCAGAGGAAGGGTAATATGTTATGAAGGAAGACTATCGAAAGTCCATGAGAAGAATTGCCCTACCCATGACCTAGGATTGGCCGCCATAGCTTTTGCGCTCAAGTCTTGGTAAAAGTTTGAGTTGTTTAAAGACCATAAGTCACTAAAGTTTTGGTCTCTCAGAAAGATTTGAACAGGAGGCAGAAAAGGTGGATGGAGTTCTTGCCGTCCTGCGATTTCAAGGTAACACATACCCCTTACAAAGGGTAACGTTGTGGTGGATGCCTTAGGTAGGGAAGGATCGACATTGAGTCCTTTGTCTGTTGAACGGCATAGCTTAGGGTTTATCCCTACCATTTACTTTAGACCATCCATTGGTTTTGTACTCGGTTTGCTAGCATCCTTAAGGTTAGACCTACGCTTATGGGACGGATTGGAGAGGCACGGCGTGATGACCCACAGTTGATAGAGTTAGTAGAGAAACTCATAAGAGGGGAGTCATCAAGCCACCTAAGTAGATATACCTAAATAATAAGGGTTGGTTGCATGAGTACGATAGATTTTGTGTATCACAGGACGGGAGCATAAGGAAGGTTATTCTTGATGATGCACATCATTTAGAAATGACCATTCATCCTGGCGGGGACAAGACGAAAAAGGACATGAAGCAAGTTTTCTTTTGGGTCGGTATGAAGATGGATGTGGTCGAATATGTCGTTAAATGTTCGGAGTGCCGTCAAGTAAAAGCGAAGCAAAGGAAACCCGATGGGTTACCAAAATCAAGATACGGGGATTTGGGTTGTAGTAGACAGACTTACTGAGAGCGCCCATTTCATTCCCGTGAAGAGTAATAGGACTGCTCCATGGTTAGCTTCCGCATACATTAAGGAGATAATTAGTTTGCACGGTGTTCCTTCTAGCATAGTGAGCGACCGCGACCCAATCTTCACTAGCGAATTTGGGAAGAGCTTACAAGAGGCGGTAAGGACTCAGTTATGTCTGAGCACCGCATATCATCCTCAGACAGATGGCCAGACCAAGAGGGTGAATCGTATTCTTGAGTATTTCTTTCTTTTAGGTCATGTGTCTTAGGCTACGGAAGAGAATCGACTTGATTGAAAGAAAGATGAAAATGGCGCAAGGTAGGCAAAGATTATATGCCAACAAAAGGAGGACCGAGCTGGAGTTTCGCATAAGGGACATGGTCTTTATCTGGGTATCTCCATTAAGGAACAATGTTCTCTTTGGATCAAGAGGGGAGTTAGCGCCAAGGTTAGTAGGGCCGCTTCCTATTAAGGAGAGGATTGGGCAGAGTGGAAGTTGCCTAAGAGACGTAGTGGTATACATGATGTATTCCATGTATCACAGTTGAAGAAGTGTTTGCACGAGACCACAGAGGTGGTGGAGCCGAGCTTGCTTAAAGAGGTGGAAATAGAGCGTGATGCAACAATTCGAAGAGCTCCTACATGCATTCATGGGTCGGAGATCAAAAAGTTGAGGAATCGAGAGGTCAGACTAGTTAAAGTGCAATGGGGAAATGATGAGCGCAACGCTATTTGGGAGACAGAAGAGAAGATGCGTTCGTTGTACCCTTTTCTTTTTGAGGGTATGTCTTTTAATTTCTCCTTTATCGCTTAGCTTAGCTTATCCTATCTTTAGTATATCCTCTCGTTAATATCTTTGACCTTTAGTTAGGATAAATCCTATGGTTGAAACATGTGTTTGAGACATGTTATGTATGATGGATGCAAAATGGATGCAAGTGTTTGCTAATGGTTGCTCGTGGATGCATATATACACACACTTTAGGCACTAGATCGGCTCAGTCACTACATATTGCATATTGCATATTGCATAAATGAATGTATTTAGTATAATGGATGTATAATGGTTGTACCATCATGTAGATACTGCATTCGGTTGAATGGATGTGCACGCATATAGAAGTAGTATGTAAGCAATTAGGATCTTTTGCATACATAATGGACGCATGGCACTATCATGGTTCGCATTAAGGAGGTCAACTGAATCAGTAGATCGCCTGATTTTTGCATTGGATAAGGACATGTACACACACTATGCATATAAACATGAAAGCATTAGAAGTCTCTTAAGGACAATGGATGTCTGTGTCTGATGGTTGAGTAGATGGATGATTGGATGTAGGACACATTCTTCCTAACTTGAAGATTTCGGGGACGAAATCCTTTAAGGAGGGGAGAATGTAACACCCCGTATTTTCTGTGAACAAAAAAAATCAGGATATAATTAATTTTTAGAAAAATAATTAGGTGAAACGGGTTGCGCTGTTGCGTTCGTCTCGGAATTCTGCTTGAGATAGAGTCCGAGTTTGCGTAAATTGGACTCCGTATGAAAAAGATATCCTTAAATTAAATATTGCAGCAAAACATGGAAAAAGAGGAATGAGAAAAGAATAATGTTTAGCATTGTTCTAAGAATTGTAAGCAAAATACATAATAGCTCATTTGTTTGGAACATGTGACTTGCATACAAGAGGTGCAGAGTTCGATCCCCGCCAACGCCATATTTTTGTTTTAGGGGAATGGCTAAAAAGCGGCTTAGTGTGAACGCGGTTCAAAAAAAAATTTAAATATATATATATATATTGAATATATATATGTATATATATATAATTGAGAAGATAAATACAGACAATTTATTTGGAGGGAAAGATTTATGCATAAGTAGATATGTGTGTATGTAGGTAACTTCATTATGCATTGATTTTGCATGTTGCAAGGAAAGTAGAGAAAAAAAAAGGGGGAAATTAAATTATATGCTCGATTTCTTTTTTTTTCAGGCAAGCAATTAATTTGCATTATTTGAATTCATGAATAGGTGCGTGTGTATATATATATATATATATATTTATATATATATGTGCAGTTAATGTAAACATGAACAGAAGTTTATTAATTTGCTGAGTGTTTGCCGAGTCACTTCTGACTCATTGCTGAGTCAATAAGATAAACCCCCATCTTGTCTGAACGGCTGCGGTTATTTCTAGGTTAAATCTAATGGCCTAAATGAATCCTAACATCTATAAATAAGTGGGTAGACTCTAACCCTAAATCACTTGAAAAATTGGAGAGCTACCGACATGACGTTGCCATGGAGTTCAGCATAGCCGTCGCAAACTAAAGAAGAAGAAGGCCTAATCTACAAACTAAATCTACTTAAATCAAATCAAAAGCTCTCTCTCTTTCTATTTTTCTTCTTTAAAATTGTGAGTATGATGAATCTCACAATATTATTATAAAATAATTTGACTAAGTTATGAATGGATCACAAGAAAGTGATATGAATTGTTATGTATTTGTGAATTATGTTGTGGAGCTCTTGTTATGCTATTATGTTATCATATATATGTTATTATGTTGTAGTGATTATGTTGTAAATAACCCTATGCTATGTTATAAATCATATTATGCTAGGTTGCAAATTATGATATGCTATGTTGTAAATCTTATATATGTTGTAGATCTCATATTATCACATATGTTGAAATACTTATGTTATATGATAATGATGTCATGTTAAGTTGTGTTGAATCATACAAGTTGTAAAATCATGATGTTATTATTTATGCGAATTGGATCATGTTTAAAGTTTATGTTTTTTTTATAATAGATCTTGATTATGGGAATTTGCCTATTGAGTTAGGTGTACCCATATACATGAATCCACAATTTAAATTGGGTCTTGAATATGGGAATTTGCCTATTAAGTTAGGTGTACCCATATGCATGAATCTATGACTAAATGAATTTTTATTATGGAAATTTGCCTAATGAGTTAGGTGTACCCATATAAACCCATATTGTTAGATTAGATGATGTTGATTCACACATGTTCCTATGCAAGTTTATGAAATTCGATTGAGATCATATTATGTGAATTATGAACAAGTTGACATCTTATGCAAGTTGTACATATGCAAGTTTCACCCTTTTTATGACTAGATCTATTTTAGTCATATGTATATGTTGTGGTTGTTGTGATAATTTCCTTTATGCTATGAGTTAGACTATTCGAGTCTAACGTATATTTTACGTTTAATGAACGAAACGTACAACGTGGGGTTGGAATAATATTAAAAGATTTAATATTGAGAATTTGCATGAGATAGCCTTAAAAAGGCATATAACAAAATTGAGATGTTAAGAAATTGCCTTAAAAGGTGGAAAATTTAATTAAGACATTAATTGGAAAATTAATGTGGAGTAATGGACATAATCTAATTATGGATTAACTTGAATTAGAATGCCTTTAATGGCACATAATGAACTTGTGATGAAATTTGGTATGATTTTGCATACCATAAATGGATGGCCATAATTGAGTCAATTTTGGACAACGTTAAAACTGGAAATTAATTAATAATTCAAATAGGGAATTATTAAAATTGGGGGAAAATGGATTATTAATAATAATCAATGCTTAGGACACGAGGTTGGACTCGTTTGTGACGTAAACCTGCCCGGACCCGCCCGGCAAATCCAGTAGTCACAAATGTCGGCCCAATGTGAGAGGTCCTAGGCCCAAACTAAAGCATAACAGTTGTAAAGACACGAGGTTAGACTCTTTTATGGTGTAAGACTGCCCGGACCCGCCCGGCAAATCCAGCTGCCATAAATGCCAGTCTAATGTGAGAGGTCTTTATGAGGTTATGGCCTTAATGAATTAAGAAATACTTAACCAGATAATCATGTAAGGTGGGACATGGGGGTTAAGTAGGTGCCTTGGGTGGCATGAGGAATCTAGTGGTTGCCCTTAGTGGCATTTGAAATACGATTAGTAAAGACTTAACCAAACACACATGTAAATGAACATGACTAAAGGGTTATGTAAGTGCCTTGGGTGGCATAAGAAAATATGATTAGTAACACTTAACCAAAGTAAATATGTAAGTAAACATGGAGGGGTTAAGTGGGATATACTAGAGGGGACCAAGCTTAGGTGGGAAGCTTGGTGGGGGCCCTTTTCAGACCAGTAGCCCATTTCGTATCTTTGTAAGCTCGACCCAAGTCGAGGACGGGACACGCCTACTGGGCCTGATTGTTAGAGGCCAAAGCGGGTTAGCGGTGGCAACGCAAGTCCAACGGGTTCACGTGCGTGCGTGGCCCCGGGCTGGTAGGTAAGACGTTGTTGCATCGTGTAGGTATAAGTCGTGCATCTCCGTTGTATTGGGTTGCCACTTTAGGGGAGTGATACACCCCATTGTGGGTCCAGCACGGGTATCTACGAGTTAGGTAGCCGATCGAATGGGGCAGGGTAGTGGACACACCTAGTGGAGATAGGAGCAGGCGGCCCTATGTTGTCAGCTAGGGGTATATAGAGCTACCACTATCATTTAATTACTAAGGGGGTACACCTAGTGGAGATAGGAGCAGGCGGCACCTATGACGTCAGCTAGGAGTACATGGAATTACCATTTAAGGGGGTACATCTAGAGGGGATAGGTACACGTTGGTTACCTATGGTAGCAGCTAGAGATATACTGTTAAACGAGGAGGATAGCGGGTACATCTAGTAGTACACGAAGCTATCATCATTCTATTTAAACCAAGAGGGATCAAGTTTCTAGAGCGACTAGTATGGGTGCAGTTAGTGTTAGTACAGTACAGAACGGTACAGTACAGTAGAGTATAATAATTATCCTATATTGGTTAGCAAGTGCCAGTGATATCAGTGTTAGCAGACCAGTGTGGTGCTGTATAGTGTTTATCCTTTAGTATTTAGGAGCGCCTATAACGTTGCCTTTAGCGATTGTCTATGTCCTTAATCTTCTCTTTCATAGACATTTCCTTGTTTTCCAGCTTATGCCTCAGTCCAGTTATTTTGATAGTAATATTGTAGAATTATCATACTCGCCAGACTTTATGTCTGACCCCCCTCTTTTCCATATTTTTCTCCCTCCAGATCCTCAGGTTGGACCCAGCTCTAGTGGAGTCAGATTGGATTGCTTATCTCTTTCGGAAAGCTAGGACTGCTGAAGTAAAGTCCAGCTTGTTATCTTTTTTTTATGGCTATTTGTGTAATGGGATTATGTATTTGTTTTATCAAGATGGATATTGTACTTGACTCTGATTTATGGTATTAAGATGTAATCAAACATGTTTTGACTTCTGCTGCAATAAAATAAAGTTTTTAATTTCCAAGTACTATCTTATATCTGTCTTGTTGTAATTTTACTGTTCTATATTCACTTATAACCTCCATGTAAGTTAATGCATTCCCCTTGTGAGTGACATTAATGGACCTGGGGTGTTACAATATGGAAGGACTTTCAGGCAATGGGCGGGAAACCTTTTCACGGATCAGAGACGTTTGTTGAAGCTCGGAATTGGCTTAAGGAGGTGGAAGATTTGTTTGGTATCTTCGAGATGGAAGGAAGGTCCAATTAGCTGCTTGGTTAATGAAGGACGAAGCCTCGTTTTGGTGGGAGGTCACGAATGGAGAGCATCCGGTAGAGACATGGATGGATTTCAGGCATAGGTTTGAGATGAAATTCCTCTCACGAGCGGAAGAGAATCTATACATAGAGAGGTTCTTAGCATTGAAGCAAGGGAATTCATCAGTGAAGGAGTACGTCAACATGTTCAATCAGTTGGCAAGATTCGGCTTAGACTTGATGAACACACCTGAGAAGAAGGCACTGAGATTCGTTAAAGGTTTGAATGAGCCACTCCATGGGTTGGCTATGACCCAAACTCCTATGGGGCCTACCTTCGAGAAATTGGTTGACATGGCGTTAATGCATGAAGAGGAAGCTAAAAGTGAGAAGAAAGAGGAAAAGCTCGAAGGGCCACTGAACAAGAAAGCGTGGCCCAAAAATGAAACACAAAAGAAGGATGAAAAGTCTGAAGACAAGAAGGAGAAAAAGTGTTTTACTTGTGGGAGCTTGACTAATCTGAACAAGGATTGCAGTGTAACGACCCAGAAAATCTGAACCAATTTAAAATTTTCAAATTGGCTAAAATAATGGATTTTAAATATTTAAAATAAATATTTTAAATAATAGCAATGAAAACTGAGTTTGAATCGACAATTGAAAACGAATACAATTAATTCTAATTATAAAAACAAGGCCTGAAATGGCGCTGCAGTTTCAAAAATTGAATTCAAACTTAGTCGGACTGTACCGGGTGCAAAACAAAACGGATTTTAGTGAAACCAAAAATATTTAAATCTGTTAGTGAATACCTTTCTAACGAATCTGAAAAATCGAATTTTCATAATGGAAAGCAAAAGTTATGGCCAAATGAATTTTCAGAAAGGTTGCTATGAAATTTATATAGCCCGTGAAATTGGCCATTTTGCATACGACCTCGGAATTCGACGAAACCACTTTTGTTGGATCCGGGATGTGAAGTTATTGCTAGGTTTCAAATTTCATAATTTTTGAAGCTAATATGTGAGCGTGGCAAAGGAAAATGTGTTTTGGTCAATTACAGTTAAATTGGATCGACCAGAAATGGGCCTTTTTGCAAACGGTCTTAGAATTCGATGAAACTAGTTTTGTTGGGACCGTATCGTCAAAACATAGCCAGATTTATTTTTCTGGAATTATTCGACCCAGTTTGTTGTAACACCCCACACCCGCTAAGGTCACTCACTAAGGGAATGCCTTAACTTCGGTGGAGTATTTTAAGTGAATATAGAACAGAAAAATTACAACAAGACAAATATAAATAATACTTGTTAAATAAAACATCATTTCATTGCAGCAGAAGGTAAACATGTTTGGTCACATATCAAAAACCAACAAGAGTCAAGTACAAAATATCCATCTCGATAAAAACATAAGTACATAATCCCACTACATACTAATAGCCATAATAGAAAAGATAAGCTGGGCTTTACATAAACGGTCCAAGCTCCAAAAGATAGATAAAGCAATCTGATCAAAGCCCACTAGTGCTAGGCCCACTCTGAGAACCTGAGGGTTGGGAAAAAAGATAAAAACAATGGGGTCAGACATAAGTCTGAGCGAGTCCTATAACTTTAACAATACAATCATTAAAGTAATTAGGGTATGATATAAACTTGGTACGGTAACGACTGGGGATAAATGACTACACTAAGCAGCCAACTAGACATAGGAAGAACGAAGATAACGGTAAAGACGCATCTACCCACCCAAGGATAATTACTAAACTGCACCACACCAGTCATTCCTAACTTAAAGGTTGATCCCACCCAAGGACTTAGAAAATTTAACTAGTAGTTTCGTGTACCCCTAGCTGACCACATAGGTGCCGTCTGCCCCTATCTCCACTAGGTGTACCCACTACTCCCCAAGCGATCGGCTCCCTAACGTAGATATCCGTGCTGGTCCCACAGTGGGGTGTATCATTCCCCAAAGTGGCAACCCGGTACCAACACTGATGCACGGATTATACCTACACGATGCAACAACGTCTTACCTACCAGCCCGGGTCCACACACACATATGAAACCCGTTGGACTTGCGTTGCCACCGCTAACCCGTTTTGGCCTCTTATAGTCAAGCCCAGTACGCGTGTCCCGTCCTCGACATGGGTCGAGGCCACAAAGATACATATGGGTTACTGGTTGAAATGGCCCCCCACAAGCTACCCACCTAAGCTTGCTCCCTCTAGTGTATCCCACTTAACCCTTTAATCATGTTTAATTACATGTTTCCACTTTGGTTAAGTATTCTAATCGTATTTTCTATTGCCACCCAAGGCAACCACTTGATTTCCACATGCCACCCAAAGCACCCACTTAACCCCTCGTGCCCCACTACATGCTTATCTGGTTAAGTGTTTCTTAATTAATTAAGACCGTAACCTTTGTAAAGACCTCTCACATTAGACTGTCTTTTATGGCAGCTGGATTTGCCGGTCGGGTCCGGGCAGCCTTACGCCATAACAGAGTCTAACCTCGTGTCTTTACACTTGTCACGTATTTAGTTTATGCCTAAGACCTCTCACATTGGGCCAATCGTTTGTAGCCGCTGGATTTGCCGGTCGGGTCCGGGCAGTCTTATGCTACAAAAGGGTCCAACCTCGTATCTTAGTCGATTAATTACACCTAATTAATCACCCCCATATTCTGAATTAATTTTCCCTAATTAATTCCAATTCAATTATGTACATAATTGACTCAATTATGTCCATCCACTTATGGTATGCAACATCATACCAATTTCACCACAATTTTGTTAACATGAATATTAACCCCATCGTTCCCCACGTAATACGCTAACATGACATACTTAAAAGGGAAGATTCATCACAAATACAATGGGTTCAACTTAGCATAACATTAGCCTCAACATGGGTTTTAAAGGTGTCAACTTGCATATATGACCATAGCATCAAACCCAACTAGCATAAATAATCAACCCATTGCATGAATCACATATGTCATAAAGAGGGTAACTTGCATAGATGTTCATGTCATAGACCTATCATAAAGGGATAAACTTGCATACATGTCATAGGTCTAAAAAGGGATGAACTTGCATATGTTACTCATATCATAAAAAGGGGTAAACATGCATATGTATGCATATCATACAAAGGGGTAAACTTGCATATGTATGCATATCATACAAAGGTGTAAACTTGCACATGTTACTTGCATATAATCAAACACCAAACTTGCATAACATGTCATATATGAACTTGCATATAAACAAACACCAAACTTGCATAACATGTCATATATGAACTTGCATATAATCAAACACCAAACTTGCATAACATGTCATATATGAACTTGCATATAATCAAACACCAAACTTGCATAACATGGTGTCATAATGGATCAATGTTTATCATAGTGATTTGCATAACTAGCATCATGAACATATAGCATAAAACTTGCATAACTAGCATCATGGACATATAGCATAAAACTTGCATAACTAACATCATGAGCCCATAGCATATGATAACATAACTTGCATTGATCCACATTCATAACCATAACCTCATTATATCCTATCATAATTAGTTTAGCAATTGCTTGCTAAAGGCATAGAAACTCACAACTTGTTGATTAGCACTCCTATGAAGAAGATTTAGTTGCTAGAGTTGATTAGAAGTTGATTTGAGAAGCTATCTTCTTCTAAAATTTGATGGAGGCTCCTTCTACTTGCATTTTGACGGCATGACGACGTTGTATCTATTTTTAGTATGGATTAGGGTAGTCTTAGGGTGTATTTATAGATTTAGGATGTAGTTTAGGCCCTTAGATTAACCCTAGATTAGGTTAGAGCCGTCAGATTTCGTCACAAGCCCCAAAACACAGCCCAAACCCCTTCAGACTGCACCCAGGCCAAACTGGCTCGGCCACCTGTGTCGACTCCCAACTCGACTGGGCAGTCGACTTGGGTTTTGTGGTGTCGACTCCCAAGTCGACTCCCCAGTCGACTTGGGGTGTGGCGGGAATTTTCCCGCCTAGCTCCATTTCTGCATTTGAAATCTGTTTTTGAAATTTGAATTTTCTGAAAACTTCTTCGGGCCTTAACTGGGTCAGACGGACTCCGATTTACAAAAATTCGGACTCTATTTCGCGTATTTTTCCCAGACGAACGCAATGGCATAGCCCGTTTCCCCTGATTCAGATCTTAAAATTTAATTCTGCCCTGATTTATATTATAACAAGTTATTCAACATACGGGGTGTTACATTCTCCCCTACTTAAAGGATTTCGTCCCCGAAATCTCTAAGTCAAGAAGAACGTATCCTACCAACCAAACAACCATCTACTAAACCATCAAACACTGGCATCCATTGTCCTTAAAGTTTCTAATGCTGTATGAATGTGACGACCGCCCATAACCCCTGCACTAAACAAGAGGAATAATGCGCTGAAAGGCGTGCCAGGTTGCTATGGCGATCATCGTAGTAAGCGAACACATCGAAACCTGTCGTTGAACTCACAGCGCAAGGATAAAATATAATAGAACATATACAACAGGTGATAGTAATGAGGTATCATATAGCAAACTTTTGAAACTCTTTCAACATCCAGAAAGAATATCCAACTGATATCCAAGTTTGTACATAAGGCCTCACTACAACTCTCAAGCAACTCAAACAGCGGAAACAGAAATACTAGATAGAATAAAACTGGTACGCCAGCCTCCTGCTCGTCATCGCTCAGCTTCCTCGTATCACTAAGCTCCATTACCTGTAACCTGCTACTTAGTCTGCCCATCCACAACCGGATGAAAAGCCCAAGGTAATAAGAGGAGACATAAAACCTTGAGTCAGACAATAGTCTTAGTGAGCGATAATACAGCTAACAAACTTCAACAAGGAAGTATATGAGAATGGGTAAATGAACAACTTATCTACCCACAACACCAGAGAATAACTCAACTTTATCTTCCCCCACATCGGACAGTGATAGCCTTTGCACCAAGCATTTCAATCATTAATCCATAGAAACCAGAACAACCAATTACCCATGGAAAACAGAAACAACCAGCAATAGCAATCATGACATCGAGATTATGTAGATCTCACATAAATCATCCTAGTCGAATTCAACATCCCTCGAGTACGAGCCCCAGAGGCCGAAACCAATATCAGACAAGCACTCAAGGAACATCTACTTCGATGTTGGATAACCCACGTGAGATGGCACAAGCAAAACATCCAGCATACATGACAGACTCCGGCTATCACCGCCAATCCAGCTTCGAAACCATCATTATCGTATGACGGCCAACCTTGCCATATGTCAAGGGCTAATGGTAACCCCAGTTCTAGCATGAACTCCATATGCCCGACCTTGGCAATGTCCAACCTTGACACTAGGCCTCTCCCCGAGACCTAGGGTACTTGACCTACAACCGGTCTTTTGGGTGCCCCCATCGTACCCCTGCTTTGAGCCTGCTAGAACTTACGACAATGATAACTTCTCGGCCCTCGCATCTCTCATCGTCCAACCTTGACGATGTTTAACAGCTCAAGCAACCTTCTCGAGAAACCATTATCCACCAACTCAGGACACTTTAGAGTTGTCACCGCATTCGTTGTTCCACCTTGATCAACGAACACATCCATCACTTCGAGCCTTCCTACTTGAACCACTTCGAAGTCACACCAATCATCCGACCGACCGACCAGATATGCCACCATCTGACCGACCCGACCCTTCAAAACCGACCAGATATGCCACCATCTGACCGACCCTTCAAAACCGACCAGAATAGGATCTTCCTCTCAAGACTCCAGGCCAACCACCTTTGTCTTTTGAAACCGACCCGACCTGATCACCCCTCCCTGGAACATGACCGACCGCCTGCTCCAAATTAGCACTCCAGATCTGCTCGACCCAACCAGTATGGATCGATCGACCAAACCGCTCCGCCACCCAGTCTTCACGACCGACCCTCCTTCAATGTGGAGATCGACCGACCCGTCTAAAAGACTGACCAGGGATGGACCGACCCGCCTGCTCCAGAACCAGAACTCCAGAACAGTTTCCACACGACCGACCCTCTTCAGACCGACCTGACCAGAGTGGACCGACCGACTCAACCTTCACACTTCAACTTCTGGACTGTCCAGGTTATGACCGACCTGCTCCATCAAAGCCGACCAGCCCTGCACGACTGACCAGAATCTGACTTGTTCTCCAAGATATCAAATTGGCCGACCAGTATAGAACCGACCCCTCCTAGGCCGACCCCACCAGCTCCAGGACGACCAGAAACATGCATATCTCCAATTCGTTTCCGATTTCAACCAAAACTTCATCAAACGACGAATCCGACGAAACCGGTTTATCCGATTCATCCAAATGCAACCACAAACATGTTATGCAACCAACAATATCACCAATCTAACAATTTCCATCAAAACACATAAATTTCCCAAAAAACATGATAAATGAACATATGAACACAAATATAGATCTAACTTGCATAAACTCATGAAATAACATGAAACTTACCATTTAAATTATCTAGATTAGATCCTAGAATGGTTCATATGTAATTTATACTTAACATGGTGTAGATCTAAAGAAAGTGACATGAAAATGATGAAATTAACATCCAATAACTCACATACTTCCATGAATCCGAATGAGAGATGTAAATCACTCACCAATTCTCCAAAACAAAGCAAAAGCAATGAAAACGCAATCCGGACAGCGAACACTTCGAATCAAACCTTAATCCGATGAATTCGCCCTTGAAACGATGTTGATCTAGCCTCGAATGGTATAGATCTTCGATTTCCCCCCTTGGATTTTGGAATTTTAATGGTGGAAAGATGTTAGAGGAAGAAGGAGATCAAAGCCTCCCCATAAGAGAATGGAAAATGCCAACCTTTCTCCATACCTCTTACCCCTATTTATAGTCTCCATCCACCCTCTAATGGGCCTTCTCCAAATCAGCCCATTAGCCTTCCAAAACCTGAACAGCCAACTGAAAAACCTTAAAACAGCGATTTCTCCCAAACCGCTGAACCAAATCCTTAATGTAACCACTCTACGGAAAGGGAATCATCAATTCCTTTCGAATGGCACAGGTCTCACCCTCTGATTCGACCTGAGTCAAAAGTTATGCCCAGTACAAGACTGACAGGGGCAAAACGGTCACAAACAAAATCGATAAAAATTATGGACATGTCACACATCCCCATAAGCAACATATCAAAAGATGAGAATGATCCAACCCTCAGGGAATAAAATAAAAATATTTTACGATCTTCCGATACGTAAAATGCGGGCTGTTACATTCACCCCCCCCCCCCTTAAGAATTTCGCCCCCGAAATTCCAAGCAAACACAAGCAACCGTAACAATTCCGCATGCCTATCATCCATGAGAAGCCAATCCTATCATCCAAACTAGCAACCATCAAGCCATACATCCATAGCCTTATCCTAGCACGCGGAATTCTATCAAACAACAACAAGATACAACGATATAACGATAATACAATCAAAGGGTCCTACCGATGAAAAGTTCTGGATGAGTCGCCTTCATGCTCTCTTCCGTCTCCCATGTACAATCGTCGCCATCTTCACTCCATTGTACCTTGACTAGCTTAACCTTCTTCCTCCTAAGCTGTTTCGTGTCATTCCCCACAACACGAAGTGGCTTACGAGGTTTCGCAACTGCGGTCTCTACTTCCAAGTCTTCATATTGTTCTGGAGATACCACCACATTCGAGTCGTGCACAAACTTTCGTAGAAACGACACATGGAAAACATTATGCACACTCGACATCTTCTCGGGTAACTCCAACCTATATGCGAGCTTTCCTATTCGCTCGACTATCGGAAATGGTCCAACAAACCTAGGAGCCAACTTTCCTTTACTTCCGAATCTAACCACTTGCTTCAACGGTGAAATCTTTATGAAAACCATATCACCTACGTCGAACTCCAAATCCTTACGACGCTTATCGGCATAACTTTTCTGACGATCTTGGGCCGCCTTCATTCGTTGCCGAATTATCTCGATACAATCCGAGGTTTCTCTTATCATCTCAGGCCCAAGTATCAACTTATCTCCAGTTTCCAACCAACAAGCTGGAGAATTGCACGGCCTTCCATACAACGCCTCATATGGTGCCATCCCAATACTCGACTGGTAGCTATTATTATATGCAAATTCGACTAAACGTAGATGGTCCTCCCATGATCCTCCGAAGTCTAACACACAAGCCCTCACGAGATCTTCTAAAACTCGGTTGACTCTCTCGGTCTGACCATCAGTTTGGGGATGGTATGCCGTACTTAAGCACAACTCGGTTCCCAAAGCTTCTTGCAAACTTTTCCAAAATCCACTCGTGAACAATGGATCCCGGTCACTTACTATACTCTTTGGGACACCATGGAATCGAACTATCCATTTCACATAAAGCTCAGCCAATTTTGATGCTGTCCTAGTCGTCTTGACAGGAATGAACCTTGCACTTTTGGTCAAACGATCCACAATGACCCAAATCCCTTCATTCCCTGCCCTAGTTCTAGGTAGTCCATCGACAAAATCCATCGATATCTACTCCCACTTCCATGTAGGAACTTCTAATGGCTGAAGTAAACCACTCGGCTTTTTCTGTTCAGCTTTCACCAACTGACAGTTCATACACTTGGAAATGAACTCTCCAATATCTCGCTTCATGCCTTCCCAATAGTAGATTCTCTTCATGTCCTGATACATCTTATTACCACCGGGATGAATTGTCAACTTTGAGTGATGACATTCTCTCAGAACCTCATCTCTCAATCCGTCGACATCAGGAACAACTAATCGTCCTTGCTTTCGAAGCCAGCCTTCTCGGTCGACCTCGAACTCCTTATCCTCTGGTTTCAGTTTCTGAATGGACTCGACAAGCTTCGCATCTTTCTTTTGGCCCTCGCCAATCCTTTCGATAAGAGTAGGCCTTATCGACAAGCTTGCCAATATTTCAGGTTCCAACTCACACCTTGGCCTGAAATCGAACCTTGCCAAATACTCGAGGCCCTTCCATTCCGAAAACATCGCTCCCAAACTTGCGTGTCTTCGACTCAATGCATCTGCAACTGCATTGCCTTTGCCAGGAGTATAGGCTATACCAAAATCATACGGTGCCAGAAACTCTAACCATCGTTGCTGCCGAAGATTCAAATCCTTTTGGGAGAAAAGATACTTCAACGACTTGTGATCCGTAAACAACTCGAATCGTACTCCCAACAGGTAATGTCTCCACATCTTCAGAGCAAACACAATCGCTGCCAACTCCAAATCATGAGTTGGATATTTTCCCTCATGCGGCTTTAGCTGTCGACTTGCGTAAGCCACTACCTTATCCTTCTGCATTAGTACCGCTCCAAGTCCAGTACCACATGCATCCGTGTACACCAACATCTCTTCATTCCCACTTGGGATGGTCAACACAGGTACACTTGTCAATCTCTCCTTCAAGATTCCAAACGCTTGTTCACACTTTATATTCCATGTGAACACTTGGTTCTTTTTCGTCAATCCTGTTAATGGTGCAGCTATCTTGGAGAAATCCTTGATAAACCTTCGGTAATAACCAGCCAACCCAAGGAAACTCCGAACATCCGTCGCATTCTTAGGTCTATCCCAGTCCTGGATTGCTGCAACTTTAGCAGGGTCAACCGCTATACCTTTTCCAGAAACAACATGACCTAAGAACCTCACTTCATCCTTCTAGAAGTGACACTTTGAGAACTTAGCCTTAAGCTGATGCTTTCGCAAGATCTCTAACACAACTCTCAAGTGCGTCTTATGTTCTTCCACATTTCTGGAGTAAACCAGTATATCATCCACGAACACAAGCACGAACTTCTTCAACTGATCTCTGAACACTCTATTCATAAGATCCACAAAATACGCGGGCGCGTTAGTCAACCCGAATGGCATCACCAACCACTCGAAAAATCCGGACGGTGTCCTAAAAGCAGTCTTTGGCACACTATCCTTAGCCACTCTCAACTGGTGAAATCCCGTTGCCAAATCCATCTGAGGAAACACTTTGGCTTCGTGAAGCTGATCGAACAAGTCATCAATCCTTGGCAACGGATACTTGTTCTTCTTAGTCACCTTGTTCAGCTCACGATAGTCCACACACAACCTTAACGAGCCATCTGCTTTAGTTGCAAACACGACTGGTGCACCCCACTCGGAAACACTCCTCTGAATGAAACCTTTTCCCAAAAGGTCTCTAACTTGCACCTCCAACTCTCGTTGTTCCTTAGGCGCCATCCGCCTAAGTGGCATAACAATTGGTCTTGCACCCTCGACCAAATCGATCCTAAACTCGATCTCGCGATGCGGCGGCAACCCTTTGACCTCGTCAAAGACATCTACATACTCATTAGCGATCAGCACTGATGAGAGGTCTTCCTGTGGAATCCCAAGCGAATATAGATAACTCACGAAGACCCCGTCTTCGCGCTTACATCTAATCAACACCTTTCGCCCTTCCACATCCCCGACCCTCACCTCTAGCTTCTCGCAATTCACCCTTGCTGCATACTTCTTGAGCCAATCCATGCCCAAGATGATCCCATACCCAGCGAAGTTAAGAACAAAGCAATCACACATAAAAGAGCAACCATGACTCGATAACACTAAACCACGGCAAACCATGCACAAACTGGACGAACCCCCAACTGGATTAGTCACGATCAATGGTCTATCACAAATCTCGGGTTCCAAACCCAAGCGACACACAAGCTCATTGCAGATGAATGAATGTGATGCTCCAGTATCAAACAAAACTCGAACTGAAACACCGTTAACGGAAAAAGTACCTTACACCACAACACCCTTTCCCTTCTCCTCTTCCGGAGTCTCGAGTATAACAGAATTCCACCATTCCATGGCCCTGCTCTGCAGCTGCCTTGATGCAAGCTTTCTCTTCATTGCATCCTCAATACCCAAGTCTCCAAAGATTCGAACACATGAATCCATCCACCTCTGAACCTCTTCAGCTGGCTCAGTTCCCCTGAATGGTTTCCCTCCTAGAGATGTAAAGTCCTTGCACATCTTTGCAAAATCTACCCTAGGAACTCGCACACCTACATCTACCGTAGCCGCCACTGGAGCGGGTACCCTTCGCATAATTGCTTCTGCCATGGCTTCAAACATGGCCGGGTAATCTGGCTCACCACCATTTCCCCCTCCAGTATTAGCTCTCCTAGCAGCGTGCCTTGATGGTCGTCTACTCATTCTAAATCTGAAATTTAGAATAGTTAGCCACTTCCAAGAAAACTGCTAAAAGAATACAACCGCTACTACTATATATGCTAATATATATAGTAACATCCAACTGAAATCTACAAATACGTCCCTCATACGCAATTACGTCTTTGAACTTTGGCCAAAATCGTTGACCAGAGCTCTGATACCAAATGTGACGACCGCCCATAACCCCTGCACTAAACAAGAGGAATAATGCGCTGAAAGGCGTGCCAGGCTGCTATGGACGATCATCATAGTAAGCGAGCACATCGAAACCTGTCGTAGAACTCACAGCGCAAGGATAAAATATAATAGAACATATACAACAGGTGATAGTAATGAGGTATCATATAGCAAACTTTTGAAACTCTTTCAACATCCAGAAAGATTATCCAACAGATATCCAAGTATGTACATAAGGCCTCACTACAACTCTCAAGCAACTCAAACAGCGGAAACATGAATACTAGATAGAATAAAACTGGTACGCCAGCCTCCTGCTCGTCATCGCTCAGCTTCCTCGTATCACTAAGCTCCATTACCTGTAACCTGCTACTTAGTCTGCCCATCCACAACCGGATGAACAGCCCAAGGTAATAAGAGGAGACATAAAACCTTGAGTCAGACAATAGTCTTAGTGAGCGATAATACAGCTAACAAACTTCAACAAGGAAGTATATGAGAATGGGTAAATGAACAACTTATCTACCCACAACACCAGAGAAGAACTCAACTTTATCTTCCCCCACATCGGACAGTGATAGCCTTTACACCAAGCATTTCAATCATTAATCCATAGAAACCAGAACAACCAATTACCCATGGAAAACAGAAACAACCAGCAATAGCAATCATGACAGCGAGATTATATAGATCTCACATAAATCATCCTAGTCGAATTCAACATCCTTCGAGTACGAGCCCCAGAGGCCGAAACCAATATCAGACAAGCACTCAAGGAACATCTACTTCGATGTTGGATAACCCACGTGAGATGGCACAAGCAAAACATCCAGCATACATGACAGACTCCGGCTATCACCGCCAATCCAGCTTCGAAACCATCATTATCGTATGACGGACAACCTTGCCATATGTCAAGGGCTAATGGTAACCCCAGTTCTAGCATGAACTCCATATGCCCGACCTTGGCAATGTCCAACCTTGACACTAGGCCTCTCCCCAAGACCCAGGGTACTTGACCTACAACCGGTCTTTTGGGTGCCCCCATCGTACCCCTGCTTTGAGCCTGCTAGAACTTACGACAATGATAACTTCTCGGCCCTCGCATCTCTCATCGTCCAACCTTGACGATGTTTAACAGCTCAAGCAACCTTCTCGAGCAACCATTGTCCACCAACTCAGGACACTTTAGAGTTGTCACCGCATTCGTTGTTCCACCTTGATCAACGAACACATCCATCATTTCGAGCGTTCCTACTTGAACCACTTCGAAGTCACACCAATCATCCGACCGACCGACCAGATGCCACCATCTGACCGACCCGACCCTTCAAAACCGACCAGATATGCCACCATCTGACCGACCCTTCAAAACCGACCAGAACAGGATCTTCCTCTCAAGACTCTAGGCCAACCACCTTTGTCTTTTGAAACCGACCCGACCTGATCACCCCTCCCTGGAACATGACCGACCGCCTGCTCCAAATTAGCACTCCAGATCTGCTCGACCCAACCAGTATGGATCGACCGACCAAACCGCTCCGCCACCCAGTCTTCACGACCGACCCTCCTTCAATGTGGAGATCGACCGACCCGTCCAAAAGACCGACCAGGGATGGACCGACCCGCCTGCTCCAGAAGCAGAACTCCAGAACAGTTTCCACACGACCGACCCTCTTCAGACCGACCCGACCAGAGTGGACCGACCGACTCAACCTTCACACTTCAACTTCTGGACTGTCCAGGTAATGACCGACCTGCTCCATCAAAGCCGACCAGCCCTGCACGACTGACCAGAATCTGACTTGTTCTCCAAGATATCAAATTGGCCGACCAGTATAGAACCGACCCCTCCTAGGCCGACCCCACCAGCTCCAGGACGACCAGAAACCTGCACATCTCCAATTCGATTCCGATTTCGACCAAAACTTCATCAAACGACGAATCCGACGAAACCGGTTTATCCGATTCATCCAAATGCAACCACAAACATGTTTTGCAACCAACAATATCACCAATCTAACAATTTACATCAAAACACATAAATTTCCCAAAAAACATAATAAATGAACATATGAACACAAATATAGATCTAACTTGCATAAACTCATGAAATAACATGAAACTTACCATTTAAATTATCTAGATTAGATCCTAGAATGGTTCATATGTAATTTATACTTAACATGGTGTAGATCTAAAGAAAGTGACATGAAAATGATGAAATTAACATCCAATAACTCACATACTTCCATGAATCCGAATGAGAGATGTAAATCACTCACCAATTCTCCAAAACAAAGCAAAAGCAATGAAAACGCAATCCGGACAGCGAACACTTCGAATCAAACCCTTTAATCCGATGAATTCGCCCTTGAAACGATGTTGATCTAGCCTCGAATGGTATAGATCTTCGATTTCCCCCCTTGGATTTTGGAATTTTAATGGTGGAAAGATGTTAGAGGAAGAAGGAGATCAAAGCCTCCCCATAAGAGAATGGAAAATGCCAACCTTTCTCCATACCCCTTACCCCCTATTTATAGTCTCCATCCACCCTCTAATGGGCCTTCTCCAAATCAGCCCATTAGCCTTCCAAAACATGAACAGCCAACTGAAAAACCTTAAAACAGCGATTTCTCCCAAACCGCTGAACCAAATCCTTAATGTAACCACTCTACGGAAAGGGAATCATCAATTCCTTTCCAATGGCACAGGTCTCACCCTCTGATTCGACCTGAGTCAAAAGTTATGCCCAGTACAAGACTGACAGGGGCAAAACGGTCACAAACAAAATCGGTAAAAATTATGGACATGTCACACATCCCCATAAGCAACATATCAAAAGATGAGAATGATCCAACCCTTAGGGAATAAAATAAAAATATTTTATGATCTTCCGATACGTAAAATGCGGGCTGTTACAATGAACATATGCAAAAAGTGTGTGTATATGTTCCCTGTCTAATGCAAATTCAGGCGGTCTACTGATTCAGTTGACCTCCTTAATGCAAATCATGATAGTGCCATGCATCCAATATGTATGCGAAAGAACCCTATCGACACATACTATTTCTACATGTGTGCACAACCATACACCAAAATGCATCATCCATATGATAACACAACCATTATACATCCATTAATATAGCTACCTACACACAGTTATATGCAATATGAAACATGAAGTGACTGAGCCGATCTAGTGTCTAAAGTGTGTGTATATGCATCCACGAGCAACCACTAGCAAACACTTGCATCCACATGCATCCATCAATCATAACATGTCTCAAACACATGTTTCAACCATAGGTTTACCCTATCTAAAGGTCAAAGGTACTAATGAGAGGACATACTAAAGATAAGATAAGTACTAGACAACGATAAAGGAGAAGTTAAAAGACATACCCTAAAAAAGAAATGGGTACAGTGAACGCATCTTCGCTTCTGTCTCCCAAGTAGCGTTGCTCTCATCATCTCCCCATTGCACTTTGACTAGTTGAACCTCTCTGTTTCTCAACTTCCTAATCTCTGACCCAAGGATGCGAGTAGGAGCTCGTCGAATCGTCGCATCACGCTCTACCTCCACTTCTCTAAGCAAGCTCGGCTCTACCACCTCTGCGGTCTCATGTAGGCACTTCCTCAAATGTGACACATGGAATACGTCATGTACACCACTAAGTCTCTCGGGTAAATCCACTCTATATGCCATCTGTCCAATCCTTTCTTTAATAGGAAACGGTCCTACAAACCTTGGGGCTAACTTCCCAACGGACCCAAAGCGAACAACATTCCGTAATGGAGATACTTTAACAAAGACCATGTCCCCAACATCAAACTCAAGATCCGTCCTCCTCTTATCCGCGTAGGATTTCTGTCTGTCTTGCGCCGCTTTCATCCTTCTTCGAATCAAATCAATCTTTTCTGAAGTCTCTCTAACCATATCGGGCCCAAGCAAGATCTTATCCGTAGATTCCCACCAACATGTAGGTGATCGACAAGGCCTTCCATAAAGAGCTTCGAATGGAGCCATACCAATACTAGACTGAAAGCTGTTATTATACGCAAACTCCACCAATGGAAGATGCTCTTCCCATGTACCTCCAAAATCTAAGATACATAGCCTCAAAAGGTCTTTTAGAATACGGTTCACCCTCTCGGTCTGGCCGTCCGTCTGAGGATGATATGCGGTGCTCAAACACAACTGAGTCCCTACCGCCTCTTGCAAACTCTTCCAGAACTCGCTAGTGAAGATGGGATCTCGATCACTCACTATGCTAGAAGGTACACCATGCAATCGAACTATCTCTCGAAGGTAAACTGAAGCTAGCCATGGAGCAGTCCTCTTACTCTTCACGGGTATGAAATGGGCGCTCTTAGTAAGTCTGTCTACCACAACCCAAATTCCCGTATTACCCTTCCTCGATCTCGGTAACCCATCAATAAAATCCATCGAGACACTATCCCACTTCCATTGCGGAACTTCCAATGGGTGAAGCAACCCACCGGGTTTCTTTTGCTCCGCTTTCACTTGTTGGCACACCAAGCATCTAGCGACATACTCGGCCACATCTTTCTTCATACCGGCCCAAAAGAAAACTCGCTTCATGTCTTGGTACATCTTGTCCCCACCGGGATGAATGGTCATCTTCGAACGATGTGCATCATCAAGTATAGCCTTCCTCAAACCCTCATCTTGCGGTACACAAAGTCTACCGTCTCTACGCAACCACCCCTTACCATCTAGGGTGTACCTACTCAAATGGCTGGACGACTCCCCCCTTATAAGCCTCTCTACCAACTCAACCAACTGTGGGTCGTCCCGCTGTGCCTCGCCAATCCTTCCCAAAAGAGTAGGTCTGACCTCTAAGGATGCTAGCAAACCGGGTATAAAGTCAACGGAAGGTCTGACGCCAATCCTTCCACGAACAATGGACTCAAGGACAACCTTTTTCTGCTTAAGGCGTCCGCCACCACGTTACCCTTGCCAGGGGTATACGCTATCTCGAAATCATAGGATGCTAAGAACTCCATCCATCTTTGCTGTCTTAAGTTCAAATCCTTTTGAGAAAACAAGTACTTCAATGATTTGTGGTCAGTGAACAATTCGAACCTCTCGCCAAGAAGATAATGGCGCCAAGACTTAAGCGCAAAAACAATAGCGGCCAACTCTAGATCATGCGTAGGGTAATTTTTCTCATGCACTCTCAAATGCCTTCCCCCATAAGCTATTACCCTTCCCTCTTGCATTAAGACTGCGCCTAGTCCTGTCCCACAAGCATCGGTATAAACAACAAATGGCTTACTCCCATCCGGCAGCACTAAGACTGGAGCTGTGGTTAAAGCTCTCTTTAACCGTTGGAATGCATCATCACAATCTACGTCCCATGTGAAAACTAGATTCTTCTTCGTCAAGTGAGTTAATGGGGCTGATATCTTCGCGAAGTCCTTGATAAACTTCCTATAGTAGCCAGCCAACCCCAAGAAACTCCTCACCTCGGTAGCATTCTTCGGAACCTTCCAATCTTGGATGGACACTACCTTCGCGGGATCCACAGCTATCCCTTCCTTAGAGACCACGTGCCCTAAGAACCGCACTTCCTTCCTCCAAAAGTGACATTTAGAGAATTTAGCCTTAAGGCTATGCGCTCGAAGAGTCTCCAACACTTCCCTAAGATGTAGGGCATGCTCTTCTTCACTCTTAGAAAAGACTAAGATGTCATCCACAAAGACCACCACGAACTTATTAAGGTACTCCCTGAACACCCTACTCATCAAATCAACAAAGTATGCAGGGGCATTCGTCAAACCAAAGGGCATCACCAGCCACTCATAAAAACCATCTGGAGTCCTAAAGGCAGTCTTGTCTATGCTATCCTCAGCCACTCTCAACTGATGAAACCCCGTGGCTAAGTCCAACTGCGAAAACACCGAGGCGCCAACCAACTGATCAAAGAGATCATCAATCCTCGGCAATGGGTGTCTATTCTTCTTTGTAAGCTTGTTGAGTTCTCTATAGTCTACACAAAGTCTGAGAGACCCATCCGCCTTCGTGGCAAAAACCACTGGAGCACCCCACTCCGATATACTTCGTATTATGAACCCCTTCTCAAGAAACTGTAACACCCCGCCTCCGCTAGGGTCACTCGCAAAGGAATGCACTAGCTTTAGAGGGGCATTATTGGTAAACATGCACAGAAATATCACAAGACAGAACATATAAAATTACGGAAGTAAAATCAATCTTTCATAACATGAATACATAAGGTCTAAAGCCTTTTACATCAGAGTACATCAAAACCTGTCTTGCAATAGTAAAGAAGCATAAAGACTTTTTTTCATAAATTATTCCCCAAGTAAAAACAGTAAAGTAGCCATAGCCAGGAAAAGTCCAAGCCATCCATGATGACCTTCAAGCAGAAGAAGTCCGAACTAAACAGCAGTGTTTCCTCCCTGTAACCTGGGGGGGGGGAACGGAAGAAAAGAGGCGAAACAAAACGGGTCAGTCAAAAAGACTGAGTAAGCCCTATCTACTATTAGTATAAAAACTAGTAAAGCTAACTGTCATGAGAAACTGAGATGAACATAAGCATGACAACAAGATAGATAAGCTAAATCAAAATAACAGGATGAACTATTGAACTTAGATAAACTAAGGTATCGCGATAAACTACGGTATCATGATAAATCAAAGTATCCCATCGGTAGATTTCTATCAAGTATACTATCCCAAGGTATCTACCCCGTCTAACATCCCACGGCATCTGTTTCGTATATTCTTCTTGGTTCTAACATGTATATTTGCTCTGCACCTCTCGTACTAGTATCCCAACCCGCGTCATGTGTTAACCATGAATGTCCCTTGCCCAATGTCATGTAATGGTCCATGTCAACCTAATATATCGCATATATAGGTTACTCAAATCATATGTTTCTTTCCATGTATATAAGTTCAGTCCTTTGCCGTACCTCGTACGGGCTTCCTCATGTCGTATTATCCTTGAAATCGTTTGGACTGTCACCCTTGTTCTAGCTAGGCTCTTCCATATGAATCATCGTTTGAACTACTAGGACTTACGCCACCTAGCACCACTAGGGATTACGCTTACTTATTGCACGCTTTCGTATTTCGCGTATTTTTCCGAGACGAACGCAATGGCAAAGCCCGTTTCCCTTAATTCAGATCTTACAGTTTAATTCTGCCTCCATTTATGTTATAACAGGTTATTGAAAATACGGGTTGTTACATTCTCCCCACCTTTTAGGATTTCGTCCCCGAAATCTCCAAGTTAGGAAGAACATATCCTACCATCCATCATCCATCTACTCAAAACATCATCCACAAGCAATCATTGTCCTTAGATGATTTCTAATGCTATATGAATATATGCAAAACGTGTGTGTACATGTTCCTTAGCTAATGCTAATGATCAGGCCTGAATAATCTTTCTAATGCAAAATATGTATAGTGCCATGAATCCAACATGTATGCAAATAGTCCTAGTCATATAGATACTATATGCGTGCACAATCATTCATTCATATGCAACAACCGCATGATAACACATTCGATTTCATCCATAAACAAGTATAAATACTCGTGCATATGCAATATGAAATGTGACCGAGTCGAGCTAGTATCTAATATGTATTCGCGCATCCACGAGCAACCACTTGCAACCATTTGCAACCATATCAATCATAACATGTTTCAAATACATGTTTACATCCATAGGGTTCTACCTAGGATTCCCTGAAACAGGGTCGAGAAGATAAACAAAACAAACTCCGTACGGGGTTTGTAACAGAGACAGGACCGAGAGGATATCCATAAAAGATAGCCTACAAGCAAGCTCAACAGAAAAAACAGGGATCGAGGATATATTCCCAAAAGAGATATCATGCACGTATTTAGTCTTCAGTCTCCTGAGTCGCATTACCTTGAGCTTAGTTCCATCGTGCCTTGACCGCCCCTTTTACTTCACGATTTCGCAGCTTCTTATTTCCTGTTTCCATAACATGAGTTGGAACTCATTTCCTCGTCGCCTCTCGTTCCACTTGCACTTATTCTCCTTCTAGAATACTTGGCGCAAACAAGACTGCGTACACATTATTCCATGCGAGCCCTCAAAATTCACTAGTGAATCCTGGACCTTGTACCATAAGGTATTCCACGTAGAAAAACTTTCTCTTGTAAGTAAACAAGTTATCGTGCGCACTTACTAGGGTAATTCCCATAACCCATACATAATCGAAGTAAACCATCCGTCTTATCGGCGAACACCACTCGATCGGGCTTCAAATTTCCAATAAAGGTACCAAGGGATTCTAGGTAACTAATCATGACCGAACCCAAAAGGCTCCACGAGACTTCGAGGGTATTACCAAGGCTAGTCAAGAGTCTAACTACCCTCCTATCAAAACCGAGAGTGGCACCCCTTACTGGATAACCACTTCATCCCTAGAATCCATCCATAACCGAGGCATGTCATTCTCAAATCCAAAACAAGTCATGAATAAATGGATCGATTCTCCACAGGACTTGAGACAAAAATGGGATTCTCTATTACGCTAGTACTTAAGGTGCAGAGACTCAACTATCGAAGCGGACTTAAAAGATGCGGTGATCAAAACAAAGTCCCGACAGGATGATAGGGAAGAAAAGCTAAACCTTTAACAAGATCGTTACCCTCCTTCTGAGGTACCCTAGAAATGAGAGCATACTATTGCCCTCCGAATGATCTTGTCCCTGTTCCATGATACTTAACTATCCGTCCCGTTTCACCATGCCAAAGGTACTCTCTCGTCATGGGTTTCATTGTTCATCTTTCTCCCTCCTTTTAGGACTCAGCCATACCAACATGTTGCTTATCCCTGAGCTCGTATCCTTTATCCTTGTTCTTACTATCCTTTCATGCATAACTCTGCAACGGTCTCTCGAGAACCACCTCCATCGTACGGGGAACACTTACGCAGCTAGAAAGACTAGTCGCAGTCAAAACCACTGTGACTACAGATGGAGGAAAGAAAGGAAAAGAGATTCAATCAAGGAAACAAGGATAATGCTAATGGCCTTTGGGGAATAGCCTTTTTCTTTTTAAAAGAAAATTTTCTTGAAAAATGCTTCTTTGTAAACGGTTTTTCAAATAATTTTCAGAAGGTCTTTAAAAACTTTTGCCCAGTCTAGTAACCTTCTGCTCTGATACCAAATGTAACACCCCGCCTCCGCTAGGGTCACTCGCAAAGGAATGCACTAGCTTTAGAGGGGCATTATTGGTAAACATGCACAGAAATATCACAAGACAGAACATATAAAATTACGGAAGTAAAATCAATCTTTCATAACATGAATACATAAGGTCTAAAGCCTTTTACATCAGAGTACATCAAAACCTGTCTTGCAATAGTAAAGAAGCATAAAGACTTTTTTTCATAAATTATTCCCCAAGTAAAAACAGTAAAGTAGCCATAGCCAGGAAAAGTCCAAGCCATCCATGATGACCTTCAAGCAGAAGAAGTCCGAACTAAACAGCAGTGTTTCCTCCCTGTAACCTGGGGGGGGGGGGGAACGGAAGAAAAGAGGCGAAACAAAACGGGTCAGTCAAAAAGACTGAGTAAGCCCTATCTACTATTAGTATAAAAACTAGTAAAGCTAACTGTCATGAGAAACTGAGATGAACATAAGCATGACAACAAGATAGATAAGCTAAATCAAAATAACAGGATGAACTATTGAACTTAGATAAACTAAGGTATCGCGATAAACTACCGTATCATGATAAATCAAAGTATCCCATCGGTAGATTTCTATCAAGTATACTATCCCAAGGTATCTACCCCGTCTAACATCCCACGGCATCTGTTTCGTATATTCTTCTTGGTTCTAACATGTATATTTGCTCTGCACCTCTCGTACTAGTATCCCAACCCGCGTCATGTGTTAACCATGAATGTCCCTTGCCCAATGTCATGTAATGGTCCATGTCAACCTAATATATCGCATATATAGGTTACTCAAATCATATGTTTCTTTCCATGTATATAAGTTCAGTCCTTTGCCGTACCTCGTACGGGCTTCCTCATGTCGTATTATCCTTGAAATCGTTTGGACTGTCACCCTTGTTCTAGCTAGGCTCTTCCATATGAATCATCGTTTGAACTACTAGGACTTACGCCACCTAGCACCACTAGGGATTACGCTTACTTATTGCACGCTTTCGTATTTCGCGTATTTTTCCGAGACGAACGCAATGGTATAGCCCGTTTCCCTTAATTCAGATCTTACAGTTTAATTCTGCCTCCATTTATGTTATAACAGGTTATTGAAAATACGGGTTGTTACAGAAACTCCCCTACTTTCTTATGGAGTTCCCTCCTCTCACGAGGAGCCATGTGGCGCACTGGCAAAGATACTGGCTTAGCATTGTCCACCAGATATATTCGGAAGTCTATCTCCCGCTTCGGAGGTAAGCCCTTCACCTCCTCAAACACATCCGAGTATTCCCGGACCACTCTAACAGATCGCAAACTCTCGACCGAAGCGTCAAGCGATTCAAGATAACTTAGCATAACAGAATTCATGGGATTACAAGAGATTTCGAGAGTGTTCCCCAAGCGGGTCATAAGCCTAACAACTCTCCTTTCGCAATCAAGAACGGCATCATTACTGGATAACCAGTCCATGCCCAAAATTAACCCATAGCCCGTGAAGCCCAAAACAAAAGCATCACATCTAAACTCAATGCTAAGTATGGAAATCTCCCAAACATATCATGGACAAATAAGTGGAGCCCCCAATTGGGTTTGAAACAACCAAGGGATCATCTACTAGACTGGTGTCTAAGTGCAGTGACTCAACTAATGATGATGAGATAAACGAATGCGATGCGCCAGAGTCAAACAAAGTACGGACATGATGATCAAATAGAAAAACCAGACTTTCAACGGAAATAGTTCTACCTCTTTCCTGAATCGGTGGAACCGCGAGAGCCTGAACTTGCCCCCTTGCCTGACCTGGTGCCATAAGAGCCTGCACCGGTCCTCCTGAGGTAGATCCCGTCCTCTGCCCCTTCTTAGGGCAGTCCTTCACTAGATGCCCTGCTTCGCCACAGTGGAAGCAGCCAGTCTTCTTCTTCTTTCGACAATCTTTGCTTAGGTGGCCTGGTGTCCCACAATTGAAGCACTTCTTCTTTCCCTTGCCACCGTTGCCTTTCCCACCCTTGTTTTGCTGTTGAGATCTCTCCTGATCTCCTTTCTTCTCGGCTGCCTTATTAGCATTGGGACCCTTCTCTTCCTCATGCATGAGTGTCATGTCTACTAGCTTCTCAAAGGTGGCCCCCATAGGGATGTGAGTCATAGCCAATCCATGCATCGGTTCATTCAAGCCTTTAAGAACCTCAGAGCCTTCTTCTCCGGTGTATTCACCATGTCTATGCCAAACCTTGCCAACTGATTAAACTTGTTGACATATTCTTTCACTGATAGGTTTCCTTGCTTTAGAGTCAAGAACCTTTCCATATACAGATTTTCTTCCGCCCTTGAGAGAAATTTTGCCACAAACCTTTGTCTGAAATCCGCCCAAGAGTAAACAGGGCGCTCTCCATTAGTGACCTCCCACCAGAACGAGGCCTCTCCCTTCATTAACCAAGCAGTTAACTTGACTTTCTTTCCTTCTTCCATCTCAAAGATGTCCATCAACTCTTCCGTTTCCTTAAGCCAATCCCTAGCTTCCACAAAAGTTTCTGATCCTTGAAAAGGTTTCCCTCCCATAGCCTTAAATTCCTTGCAAGTCTTAGCAAAAGTATCCGCTCGAGGAGGAGGAGGGGGAGGAAGATCGGGTGCAACTGGTGGTGGAGGAACATTTGCTGGACCCGCAACGGCGGCCCTAGCCTCCATCAATCTCCTATACCATACTGGTATCGCTACACCCTCCGGAAAGTTAAGATCTTCAGCCATACTGAAACGAAAAAGGAAAGATTCAAAACGGAGAATTCGAAAGATAAAGATATGGCTATTGGGGATTATGCTATTCTTTCAAAAACTTTTCTCTTAAAAGACATGTTTTTGAAAATACTCCTTCAAAAATGTTTTTAGAAAAATAGTTTTTCTAAAAAAAAATTATCTATTCTGGTAACCTTTAGCTCTGATACCACGTGTAACACCCCACACCCGCTAAGGTCACTCACTAAGGGAATGCCTTAACTTCGGTGGAGTATTTTAAGTGAATATAGAACAGAAAAATTACAACAAGACAGATATAAATAATACTTGTTAAATAAAACATCATTTCATTACAGCAGAAGGTAAACATGTTTGGTCACATATCAAAAACCAACAAGAGTCAAGTACAAAATATCCATCTCGATAAAAACATAAGTACATAACCCCACTACATACTAATAGCCATAATAGAAAAGATAAGTTGGGCTTTACATCAACGGTCCAAGCTCCAAAAGATAGATAAAGCAATCTGATCAAAGCCCACTAGTGCTAGGCCCACTCTGAGAACCTGAGGGTTGGGAAAAAAGATAAAAACAACGGGGTCAGACATAAGTCTGAGCGAGTCCTATAACTTTAACAATACAATCATTAAAGTAATTAGGGTATGATATAAACTTGGTACGGTAACGACTGGGGATAAATGACTACACTATGCAGCCAACTAGACATAGGAAAAACGAAGATAACGTTAAAGACGCATCTACCCACCCAAGGATAATTACTAAACTGCACCACACCATTCATTCCTAACTTAAAGGTTGATCCCACCCAAGGACTTAGAAAATTTAACTAGTAGTTTCGTGTACCCCTAGCTGACCACATAGGTGCCGTCTGCCCCTATCTCCACTAGGTGTACCCACTACTCCCCAAGCGATCGGCTCCCTAACGTAGATATCCGTGCTGGTCCCACAGTGGGGTGTATCATTCCCCAAAGTGGCAACCCGATACCAACACTGATGCACGGCTTATACCTACACGATGCAACAACGTCTTACCTACCAGCCCGGGTCCACACACGCATATGAAACCCGTTGGACTTGCGTTGCCATCGCTAACCCATTTTGGCCTCTTATAGTCAAGCCCAGTACGCGTGTCCCGTCCTCGACATGGGTCGAGCCCACAAAGATACATATGGGTTACTGGTTGAAATGGCCCCCCACAAGCTACCCACCTAAGCTTGCTCCCTCTAGTGTATCCCACTTAACCCTTTAATCATGTTTAATTGCATGTTTCCACTTTGGTTAAGTATTCTAATCGTATTTTCTATTGCCACCCAAGGCAACCACTTGATTTCCACATGCCACCCAAAGAACCCACTTAACCCCTCGTGCCCCACTACATGCTTATCTGGTTAAGTGTTTCTTAATTGATTAAGACCGTAACCTTTGTAAAGACCTATAACATTAGACTGTCTTTTATGGCAGCTGGATTTGCCGGTCGGGTCCGGGCAGCCTTACGCCATAACAGAGTCTAACCTCGTGTCTTTACACTTGTCACGTATTTAGTTTATGCCTAAGACCTATCACATTGGGCCAATCATTTGTAGCCGCTGGATTTGCCGGTCGGGTCCGGGCAGTCTTATGCTACAAAAGGGTCCAACCTCGTGTCTTAGTCGATTAATTACACCTAATTAATCACCCCCATATTCTGAATTAATTTTCCCTAATTAATTCCAATTCAATGATGTATATAATTGACTCAATTATGCCCATCCACTTATGGTATGCAACATCATACCAATTTCACCACAATTTTGTTAACATGAATATTAACCCCATCGTTCCCCACGTAATACGCTAACATGACATACTTAAAAGGGAAGATTCATCATAAATACAATGGGTTCAACTTAGCATAACATTAGCCTCAACATGGGTTTTAAAGGTGTCAACTTGCATATATGACCATAGCATCAAACCCAACTAGCATAAATAATCAACCCAAACTTGCATGAATCACATATGTCATAAAGAGGGTAACTTGCATAGATGTTCATGTCATAGACCTATCATAAAGGGATAAACTTGCATACATGTCATAGGTCTAAAAAGGGATGAACTTGCATATGTTACTCATATCATAAAAAGGGGTAAACATGCATATGTATGCATATCATACAAAGGGGTGAACTTGCATATGTATGCATATCATACAAAGGTGTAAACTTGCACATGTTACTTGCATATAATCAAACACCAAACTTGCATAATATGTCATATATGAACTTGCATATAATCAAACACCAAACTTGCATAACATGTCATATATGAACTTGCATATAATCAAACACCAAACTTGCATAACATGTCATATATGAACTTGCATATAATCAAACACCAAACTTGCATAACATGGTGTCATAATGGATCAATGTTTATCATAGTGATTTGCATAACTAGCATCATGAACATATAGCATAAAACTTGCATAACTAGCATCATGGACATATAGCATAAAACTTGCATAACTAACATCATGAGCACATAGCATATGATAACATAACTTGCATTGATCCACATTCATAACCATAACCTTATTATATCCTATCATAATTAGTTTAGCAATTGCTTGCTAAAGGCATAGAAACTCACAACTTGTTGATTAGCACTCCTATGAAGAAGATTTAGTTGCTAGAGTTGATTAGAAGTTGATTTGAGAAGCTATCTTCTTCTAAAATTTGATGGAGGCTCCTTCTACTTGCATTTTGACGGCATGACGACGTTGTATCTATTTTTAGTATGGATTAGGGTAGTCTTATGGTGTATTTATAGATTTAGGATGTAGTTTAGGCCCTTAGATTAACCCAAGATTAGGTTAGAGCCGTCAGATTTCGTCACAAGCCCCAAAACACAGCCCAAACCCCTTCAGACTACACCCAGGCCAAACTGGCTCGGCCACCTGTGTTGACTCCCAAGTCGACTGGGCAGTCGACTTGGGTCTTGTGGTGTCGACTCCCAAGTCGACTCCCCAGTCGACTTGGGGTGTGACGGGAATTTTCCCGCCTAGCTCCATTTCTGCATTTGGAATCTGTTTTTGAAATTTGAATTTTCTGAAAACTTCTTCGGGCCTTAACTGGGTCATACGGACTCCGATTTACAAAAACTCGGACTCTATTTCGCGTATTTTTCCGAGACGAACGCAATGGCATAGCCCGTTTCCCCTGATTCAGATCTTAAAATTTAATTCTGCCCTGATTTATATTATAATAAGTTATTCAACATACGAGGTGTTACATTTGTGGCCCTAGCAAATTGAAATGTACGTTCAAATTGAATATTAAATGTTTTATATTTTAATTTGAAGGAAAACTGACTGAAACAGTTGAATGGGCCTACGAAACATATTCCATTGTGTTCGGAATGGGGGTAATTAGCTATGGACGACATTCGTTGGGTTTGGTTTGGAGTTCGGAGAAACTAATTGGTTTTGAATTAAATAAAATAAAATATTCATTTAAATATGGGGTCAAAATGGGTCAAAAACCCTAATTCCTTCTGGCCGCCGTCGACCCTATTATCAAAGGCCAATATTTTCTGATTTTAATTCATTAAAATCTTTCAATCCTCAAATTTGTTTTGGAAAATTAAAACATGAAATCAAAGAGATTTCTGAGATCTACAGGTCTGTATGGGTATGATCTTCTATCATGGGGAGTAGGGCTCGATTTCTGGGAGCAAACTCAGCGCGTTCGAGCGCCGATTGCGTGGAAGGGGGTGTGTCGAGTGGGCCCAGTTTTCGCGGTGGGGGTAGCGGATGCTCCGGCACTGCGAGTGGAGGTTGATGATCGACGAACGGCGGCTCCTAGGCGGCTCAAGGAGGAGAGAGAACGACGGTGTGGTGGGTTCTTCGTTTCCAAATAGCATAAGAGGAAGAAGGTTATTTTTACTTAAATTAATCCTATTTTAATTAATTCGATAAGTAATCAACGCGTTGTTAATCATATCTTTTTCGTTTCTTGACGAAATTCAGTGAAACAAGAGACAGTGGACTCGTGTGCACGTCTTCTGCATTTTAGAAGAGACCGCATATTTTTCTGAGCCTTCTGCTATTTTTGGTGGAGTGGAACCCAATGTGAGATTTCTAATTTATAGACGATAAGGAAAACGACGATGTATAAATTATATAGTTGATGTATGAGTTATATAAGCTTTGTACACCTCTTGTATAAGCGTTGTGTAAGTTGTACGTTCGATGTATAAGTTATATATGCGTTGTAAAAATTATATATGTGTTGAAATAGAAGTATTGCTATATATAAATATATATATATATATATATATATATACGCCCCTCGTCCACAAACCATGGACGATATTTATTGATTGTGATTTGTGTGAAAATTAATTGATAGAGAATGATTGTTTGGGATTGTTTGTGGTTGATATTGATTGATTGTGGTTGAAAAATACCCGTTTGTGATTGAGAAATATTTGGTTGAAACCACATAGGATTAGTTTGTGGAAATGAAATAAATATATACATGCCGCCTGCGTGCGAACTAGATGCATGATCCCCATTGTCAAAAACCGCGAGGTTTTAAGGTAGAGCAAGGAGCCGTACTAGGGACGGTCCCAGTTTTAACTACCCTTCCGTTATGCTGCCGAAATTTTGAATAATATTCATGTGTTTGAATTATTTTCATTTGCTGAAACTATATTTATTCATTGAATAGAAAACCTTCATGTGTTGAATCGATATTCATTCGTTGATTAGAAATTCATGTGTTGAATGGTATTCGTGTTTTAAATATAAAAATCACATTTTTATCTATATATAGAAACTATAGAAAACCTTCATGTGTTGAATCGATATTCATTCGTTGAATTGAAATTCATGTGTTGAATGGTATTCATATTTTGAAATAAATTGTTTTATAATAAAAAACCTATTTTTATCACCTATATAAACTATATAAAATAATAGCGTTTTAAAATGAATTGTTTTACAATAAAAATCACATTTTTATTATATACATGAATTGTTGAAATGTGAAGTGTTAAAAATAGCCACTCGTTCAAATAAATATGCATGAGTTGAAATATTCCTTAATTAGCTAATGATATGATTTTTTTGCCTATGCATGCAACATTAGAATGAATGATGCTTTTAAACCTAATGGAATCAAACATGAAGTTGAATGGAAAATGATAAGTGATAAGAACTGTATATATGTACATGTATATTTATTGAACAGGTTATAGTAAAGGGGCTAGAGGAGAGGAATAAAATTTTGTGCCCGACAAATAGGTACACATTTACTGTTTTGTTTGGGTGATGATTTTATGAGCCTGTTGGCTAGCCGCTTGGCTTTTTCTTTTTCTTTTCGACATGAGACGCCCGTGTGGCTATTTGGGAATTTTCCCAGCCCCTCCCGTACAAAGGAGGTTATGGCGAAATTTTCCAAAATTTAAAGGCGTTAGTGAAATATTTGAAGTGAAAACGATATTGAAATTGTTGAATGAACTATATTTATATAAATATATAAATATAAATAAAATTAAAACGAAACGTGGCCGTGCAGTTCGTGTTTTGAAACCGTGATTTCAAACAACTAGTGTGGGAAATCCGACCATTGGATTTTCCCGAAACCGCAACCGTTGGGTTCGCCTTGGAGATATCTTTCCAACGGCACCAACTTTGTAAAAATCCAACGGTTGGATTGTATAGAATGTTTAATTCAAATCTGAGGAAAAACATCGTCAGAAACGATTATATTTATATATATATAATTATATTTAATCGAATAACGACGCTGTAGTTCGTATTTTGAAATCGAAACTTCAAACGATTGTACCGGGAGATCCGACCGTCGGATTTTCCCGAAACTGGAACCGTTGGATTCGTTTTGAAAAGACCTTTCTAATGATGTAAATTTTGTGAAGATCCAACGGTTAGATTTTCAGATATGTGTAAATCAAATCTGAAGAAAAACAGCGCCACGGTCGCGTTATGGCCCGAAGCGTCGTTTTGAATAAATGGGCTATTTTAAAATAAATAAAAATAGCGATAAATCGTTATAAAATATCATAAATGATATGGAATGGAAATAAACTGAATTTGCTCGGTTTATGTGGTATTTGATGGTTGAATGTGTTTGGTGTGAAAATTACATTAAAGAACAAAATTGGTGTTGTCGAATGATTTAACCATTGAAATAAATTGATTTGAAATTCTAAATATACGTGAATTATTTGAAAAGGCCGAGTTAATTCTCATTTCAGATAATTGAACGACGATTGAAAGTCGAAGATGAAGACGATGGTTGAAGACCGGAGATCTTCACCTCGTTTGGATGGTAACCGAGGTCCTGATTGGGAGGCATCCCGAAATATGGATAATGAGTGGTGATCGTCCAAACGTACGTGGTGATCGATGGGTTTGCGAGGTATTTAGTGCCTCCGGTTTCGTTCAGACCCAGAACGGACTTGTAAATGGATTGTGTGTCTGACATTGGATTTTATTCTGTTTTGATTGATCTCTATTAAATATACATCTGTTTGGCGGCGGAGAATTTATTCTTTTGCTTAACGCCCTTCTCTGAAACGCACGAGCTCAGAGGTTGTACATCAATGGACATCAGTCGCATGGCATGAATTGCTAGTGTGGCATGCCTAAGTGGCAAATGATCAGGGCTTCTGTTGAAAAGCAAAGTCTTGTGGTGATGATCAAAGCACCGCCTGTGTGGCGTAGCTTTGTGTATCATGTGAATTCGCGAGCCTCACACCCCGGTATGAACCAGAAACGGGAGAGGACATCAGGGAGGGCCTGCGTTTCTTTTTAGCTAGGGTGGTGTCAGTGACCTACCGGCCCTGACATTTATATACTTTTCACATGTGTGGTTGTTGCTATTGCGAGGCGCCTCGGTTTGATCGGACGATCTGGGTCCGATGGAGTCATTTGTTGGCTTGTTTATGCCCCAAAGGGCGGGGAGACGTAGTGTTCAGGCATAATAATCCACATCGGTGGACCGGCCCTGACGATCCAAGGGGCAGTTGCGGCTGTTCCTGAGGGGCGGGCTAGAGCGTCTCGAATTCGGTAAGGACTATCTTTTGCCTTGGTTCATGACGGAAATCCAATTTCCAAATACGTGACTGTGCGGTTTTGATTGTATATATATATATATATATGGCGACATGATTTATGGTACCCATGCCGTCTATGATTGATAGTTATGATTTGAAGTTGTTTTGAAACATATAAACACTAGTAATATTATCAAATGCTTTTGTTTTATTCGTATCAATCATATTTTGGCCATTATAAGGTAAAACTCTATCCTCCGGTTTGCGTTGCATTGTGTGATGGGAACTGAGTCTTATAATGGCTTCATTTTTATAAAAAGCATTGCGATGTTTAAAAGAAAGATTTGTTTTAAAGCACTGGCAATCCAATGGAGTAAACCCGTTCCACGAAAGTGGCGTGGTCCTGTGATTAGCCATATATTAAATGTGTTGAGTGGATTTCTCATACCAGTCCCATGACTGACTCGTAGTTTGTTTCACTTTCAAACTCGGGTGCCCCTTTCTCTACACGGGCAGCCTTGTATTCAGGTTTAGCTGGTTCTTTCTGGATAGTTGGAGCTGAAGATGGATTCTATCATTTATCTTTTTTTTTATGCTGTTCAGCTCCTACTGTACATATTTTGTTTGTTTTCCGCTGTAGACATTTATGTATAGCTGAACTGTATTTGTACTAAGTAAGATCCTGTATACTGTGTAACTCTGATGATTACTTTTATCCAGTATATTCTATTGTTCATTTTCTGGTGTATTTATTTAATTTTGTTCTGCTATTATCTGTTTCTGTGTTATATTCCAAGGATTACCCTTGCCACCGTCAGTACGGGGTTTGGGGTCGTCTCATTTGGTATCAGAGCTTTGGTTAAGCTTAGTTCTGGAATATAACATTTGAACGAACTCGTCAGAAATAGAACCAGTAGTGTTCTAGGACGGGTAACTCTATACAGATAGGATCAGCAATATCCTAGTATGATTAAAGCAGAATGAAATTACACCTCGATAGACACATTTACATTTGAAGTATGTGTTTCTATATTTTAAAAATTATCTTTTCTGTGACCTGACACTTGATCTGCTAATTGCAGAGGTACTAGAAAAATGAGTGCTAGAAACAGAAGGAATACAGAACCCGATCTAGAGGCTCTATTAAAGAGATATCGAAATTTCAACAGAGCACAGTTCTCGGGCAATGAATCTATAATTCAAACCCAAGCTTGGATGAGTTCTGTCGAAAGAATCTTTGAGCGTATCCAGCTGAGAGATGACCAGAAATGGTTAGTAGCATCTTGGGCGCTTAAAGAAGAAGCTTTAATCTGGTGGGAAACGATCATAAAAAATAATCCAGAAGGTGATATCACCTGGGACAGATTCAAAGTGATTTTCCTAGAAAGATTTACTCCTCCTGAAGCGACGGAGCGATTATGTGATGAATTTTCCTATCTAATACAAGGTGATATGACCATCCCAGAATATCATAAGAAATTCAACGAACTTGCTCACTTTGCTCCTCATCTGATTCAAGATCCAAAGAGGAAAAATCTGAGATTTATTCATGGCCTGCAAAGGAGATATCAGAATAGTGTAATGAGGAATGTGAAGCTTCATTTTTCTGAAATGATATACATGGCTTATCAGTATGAGGATCTCCATTAGAAAGGATTGTTGCGCGACGAAGAAGAAGTTTGTTGTAGTGACAAAGAAGAGTCTGAAACTGATATTCCTGAAGCCAGTACGAGGTCTGAGGTCAATAAGAGGCCCAATGCCAAGACAAAAAGGGTTGAATCTGGGAACGAACGAATAACGGCCGCCACGTGCTCAAGCTGCAATAGAAAAGGACATTTGGCAATAAGTTGCAAATCTTGGAACGAACGAAGAAAGTGTGGATCTAAATCCAAGAAGGATTTTCAAGGAAAGAAAAGGTGCAATCAATGCCATCAGTTTGGTCATGTAAAGCAAGATTGCTAGAAGATGAAGAAGCCTGAAGTAGTTCAAGTGAATGAAGTAGCAGAAACTTCTGATCCCTCAGCAAGTCAAGGAAGATCTAATGTTTTAGAAGGAACGCTTACTGTCAAAAACATTCCAGTTAAAGTACTGTTCGACACAGGCGCGTCACGAAGCTTTATTGCAAAGAGTGCCGCTAAGAAGCTAGATTTGAATTTGAGGAAGCTCAAGGAACCAATGACTGTCCAGAATCCGGTCGGGGGTTCTATCAATCTCCTTTTCTTGCAAGTAGAAAGGATAGAGTTGAATGCCTGACCAGAAAAGTACATGTTTATATTTTATACGAGTATGAGATTTAATAGCCTGTTTGGCAAGTCACTTGGCTGTTTGTTTTTCTTTTGAATTGGAGAAGGCCTAGAGAGACGAGTTGTAGTTGTATCGATTTAGCCATGCAAGGGAGACATTGGCAAAAAAAATCGGAGATTCAGAGTGTTAGAAAATTTTCGGAGTTTGTGAAAATTTTCCTTCATAGGAATTAATTAATATCATAATTAAAATAAACTGGTTCAGTTTAAACAGAAGTGTAACGACCCGCATTCTACGCATCAAGGGATCGTAGAATATTTATTTCTTTCTCATGCGAAGCTTATAGCCATGTAACTTTGGGAGATGATTATTGGTGTCTTTTCCCATGTTCATGATTTTTGCCGATTTTTAAATGACCGTTTTGCTCCTAGCTGATTTTGTTTCGGCCATAACTTTTGATTGGTAAGGTGTTTTTGACCTGAAACAACTTCCATTAGATTCGATGATGGTTTACCTTTCCGTAGAGTGTCACATTAGCCAAACGGACTCACCGTTTGGGAGATATGGATGAAACAAGGTTTAGAAGTTGAAAAACAACTTAACCGGGCCTAATTAGGCTGATTAGCAAGAGGGCCCATGACCCATCTCGGGATTAGGGTTATGGGGAGGCTGAAATCAGTTAGGAAATGATTTTTATTTCATTTTTCAGCCGCCTAAAACATTCCCATAACCCTAGCAATGGCCTCCAATACCCAAATCACATTCTAATCACCATTTAATAAAGTTTTAGCCTAATCTATATCTAATCAAGGCAAATTAGCATCAAATTAGGAATAGAGCTGCTGTGTTGCATAGAGATTCGACCCAAATCAGAGATATTTTCAGATCTAAGATTTATTTGTGGCCAAGGTGAGTGATTTGCATTGTTTTTCACTAATTACGGCTAATTAGGGGTGATTAGTGATAATTAGCGAAATTATAACTCAGAAAAATCTAGAAAAATTTGTAAAATTCTAAAATATTATTTTAGGGCTCTGATAGAAATTTGGGCTAAATTGGATAAGTTTTGCTAATTGTATGCTTAACATGATTAAGGGGGATTAAGGGGAAAATATGGGTTTTTGGTATGTTTGATCCATTTTAATACATCATATTGTTGTTTTGGTGTTTGTGGTTGATTATACATGTTTCTATGACTGTATGGTATGCTTTTTGATTGATTAGAAAAGTTAGAATGGTTGAAAACGCCGTCGTATGGCGTAAAATAGGCTAGAAGAGTTACAGGGAAATATACAGAGGGCCGGATCGGATCGCCCCAGCCAAACCGACCCGCTCTTGACCCCGAACCGACCCAGACCCGCTCGCCTGGGTGTATCACGAACCGCCTGCTAGGGTCAGGAGGCTTGACCCTGAACCGCTCGTGCTTCGCATACCCCGAACCGATCTAAAGTGGAAGTCACGAACTGATGCTCCGAAGAGGACATTACGAATTGAGGAGCCCGACCCGAACCCAGTAGGTGCACACGAACCGACCCAGAGTGTATGCCATGAACCGATCTGACCAGGAGCACCACAAACCGACCCAGACAAGGCACCACAAACCGAACCGTCAGGGGATGTGGACCACGACCTGGAGTTTGACCACGAGCGGGAGAGATACCTAAACCGAACCCAGGTGATTATCACGAACCAAATGGAGATCGAAGCCAGAGGAGACCAAAACCCGAGATGCAAAGGTAGTCCAAATAGGAAGCTTGTACTCAGGATCCAATTGGGAACCAACAAGTTAACTTCATGAGTTGGGCTTTGCTGCGGGACGTGTGCTAAGGGGTTATCGATGTCCATAACTTTGATTCACCACCAAGACGGATGTTAGGAAACAGATCAGTACACTGGGGTAGTTATTACTCCATGGGGCAGAGTGATCGTAGCATGGCTATGATCCAGTGAAGTGGAGTCGTTATGACTTCATGGGGGTAGATTGGACATAACAAGGACTAGTGGCTATGGATCAGTGCAGTGGAGTCGCCATGACTTCATGGGGCAGAGTGATCATAGCAAGGATTTGGGTGATCAAAGCGGTGGATATCGTATGCTTTATGCACTGAGTGAGAGATGTGAGGATGGTTGCTATGCTTGATTGTTTGCCATTATTATGACATGCACACCGCCACCCCGTATCTTTACACCATATGTTAGTGTCACCTTAGAGTATTGTACATCTTGTTGTGCTAACTCTTTGGTTGCAGGTCTGGGTTCACGTATGGTTTAGAATACCTGTTATTGTTCTGTTTTGCTGCTTATCGCTCATACCAGACTTTTGTATGACCCAGAGTTTTATGTCTCTTCTTATTACTCTGGATGCTCTTAAATGGGCAGACTAGAGACAGGTTAGGTGGTATGCACGAGTAGCTGTACCGGAGGCGAGCATGAGGCTTCCACGTATGAAATATATATTCTCTCTGTGTCGCTGCTGGTCACTACTTTGGGCATTAGTAGTGTACCTTTATTATTTTGCTTTAGAGACAATTTTCGAAGTTATAATAACGATGATGTGGAACATAAGCTGTATTTTGAATTTTCCGCTGCTATGATGATTATGGTTTAGTTCTCCGCTTATGCATTGCCTTGCATGTTTTCTATCAAGTATGTTATTGTTATATTTTTTTCCATGCACTATGAGGCATTTTACAGGTCCCTTGTTAGCTCAAATTCCCTTCTCTTCCTTTCTTTGACGGTCGTCCCGTGCTGGTTGGACATCGGCACAATGCACTTTCATTGGAAATGTCGGCTGGTGCGGGGTGGGCTGTAACATTTGGTATCAGAGCTCTAGGTTACGTAGTTAACCTAGGGAGAGATAGTATACGTATATGAGAGCGCGTATTTGTGATATTTTGGTTTTCAAAAGCTATATATATACTATTAGTATATTTAAGGATGGAGTTGCACTGCACTGGCACCACTGAAGAGATGATTAATCGTTTCTCCGTACAGATTGAACGATGAGCTGATACACGGGAGGTACTGGTAGAGCAGCTAATAATAGGAATGCTCCTGATACGAGGACGATGTTCACTGACCTCATGAGAGAGATGCTTAGGGATGTTCATAGGGCAGCTCCTAATGCTGCAAATGGTGGTAGTGCAGCGGTGTAGGCGCCTAGGGCTGATTTCGCCAAGCTACGCAAGGATTACACTGGTCTTGGTGGGAAGCCGTTCCACGGAACGGAATCAGCTACAGAAGTTCAGGATTGGCTCGATAGCTGTGAGAGCATCTTCGAAGATTTGGGTATCGAGGATGCGACGAAGAGAAAGCTAGCATCTCGTCAGTTGCAAGGACGGGCGATGAATTGGTGGAATGTTATTTAGGCAGCAACTCCAGAGGATCAAGTTACATGGGATCAGTTTAAGGCCCGATTCAGTGAAAAGTTTATCCCAGCTGCTCAGAAGTAAGAGTTGTTTAGGAAGTTCATGGAGCTTAAGAAGAATGGTAGGGCAGTCTCGGAGTATATTGCTGAGTTCGATACTTTACCGAAGTATGGATTATCTCTTATCGACACTCCCGAGAAGAAGAATGAGAAGTTCATAACAGGCTTAGGTCAGTACTTAGGGGAAGGCTTATAAACCATATCAATGAGACATTTGAATCAATTGTGGGGAAAGCTTTGAGATCAGAGAGGCTATACCCTAAGTCGAAGACTGAGGTTGCATCTGCAGAGGAGACAAAACCGCAAGCAAGCGGTGGAGGCAAGAATGGTTCTCAGAATAGGAGAAAGCAGAATCATACCAAGGATGGCCAGAAGAAGAAGAATAAGAAAGATGTTGAGTGCTTTAGCTGTGCCAAGAAGGGTCATTATGCTAAAGAATGTCGAGCAAAACCAGCGGACAGGAAGTGCTTCAACTGTGGCCAAGTGGGACATCACAAGGATAAGTGTCCGCAACCCCCTAAAGAAAAGCAGATTGTGAAAGCATATGCTCTTAATGTTGTTCCTTCTTCGTCGAATGCCCCAACTGCGATGGAGAAAGGAAAGAATGTCATTATCCAATGTATGCTTTCTGTTTATGATGTTCCTATTCGAGTATTTTTTGATACCGGGCATTCCCGTTCCTTCATATCTATGACCTGGTAGATAGATTGGGATTGGAACCCGAGATAGTCAATAGACCTTAACAGTGACAACCCGATTGGTGGTTCGACTAGCCTTTGTATGATTTGCCGTAATGTAATCATATCGAGTCATGGATGTATGTTTGTTTGTGATTGCTTTGTTTTGGGCTTTACTGGGTTTGGCATTATTTTGGGAGTCGATTGGCTCCAAAGGTATGGAGTGGTGGTAGACTATGAGGGCTTTTTAGTGACAGTTAGAGCAGATGATGGGAGGAGGGTAGTGTTAGGTGGCTACCTAGTGATGGGGTAATGGGTAGTTTTTTAAATTCCCTCGACATCCTGCATGATGAGTTGTCAGATGTGCCCGTGGCTAGCTATTATTCGAACATCTTCGAGGAAGTGACCGGACTTCCACCACACCGAGAGATTGAGTTCCGTATTGATTTAGTGAAAGATACCAGACCTTTAGTGATGCCACTTCGTCGTATGGCACCAAGGGAGCAGCGAGAGCTCGGGGTGCAAGTGAGCGATCTGTTGAAGAAGGGATTTATCAGAAGAAGTGTTTCTGAGTAGGGAGCACCAGTTGTGTTTGCTACCAAGGCAGATGATTCCCTTCGATTGTATGTGGACTACCGCGAGTTGAATAAAGTGACGAGGAAGAATAAGTACCCTCTACCATGGATAAATGATTTGTTTGATCAGTTGAGTGACGCGAGAGTGTTCTCCCAGTTGGATCTCACGACAGGTTTTCATCAGCTTAGGGTGGAAGCTGAGAGTATAGATAAAACGACGTTTCGGACGCCTTCTGGATTCTATAAGTGGTTGTCATGCCATTCGGGTTGACCAATGCACCAGCATATTTTGTGGATCTTACGAATAGAGTATTCCGTGATCAATTGAATAAGTTTGTTCTTGTGTTCATAGACGATATCTTGGTTTATTCGAGGACAGAGGAAGAACACAAGGAACATTTGAGGATAATAATGGAGATCTTGAGAAAACACCAATTGAAAGCAAAGTTTTCTAAGTGTCACTTCTGGAGGAGGGAAGTGAGATTCTTATGCCATGTTGTTTTAGAGAATGGTATTGCCGTGGACCCTGCGAAGGTGGCTACGGTACAAGATTGGTCTAAGCCCAAGAATGCAACAGACGTAAGAAGTTTCTTGGGATTAGCTGGATATTATCGTAAGTTTATCCAAGACTTCTCCAAGATAGCGACACTGTTAACTCAGTTAACTAAGAATAATCAAGCTTTTGTTTGGGATGAAAAGTGCGAGGTTGCATTTAAGAGCCTAAAGGAAAAGTTGGCGTGTGCGCCAGTGTTAGTCATTCCTAAAGGGAATGAAGAGATAACGGTATACACAGATGCATGTGGTACCAGACTAGGTGCTGTATTGATGCAAGGAGGTAGGGTTGTAGCTTATGCTAGTCGGCAACTGAAACCGCATGAGAAAATATATCCTACCCATGATTTGGAATTGGCAGCGATCGTGTTCGCATTGAAGATGTGGAGACATTATCTCTTGGGAGAAAGATTTGAGTTGTTTACCAATCATAAATCGTTAAAGTATCTCTTCTCTCAGAAGGATTTAAACCTCCGACAACAAAGATGGTTAGAATTTTTGGCTTCCTATGATTTCGATATCGCATATGCACCAGGGAAGGGCAATGCGGTAGCTGATGCATTGAGTAGAAGACATGCCAGTTTAGGGGCTATGTTTCTGGAATGGAAGCAACTGGAGTATACCGATGGGTATGATTTCAGACCAGTACGAATTGGATCCAGAGATGTTAGCAAGTTTGACGATTAGACCCACTTTGATTAAGCGGATTGGTTCCAGTCAGAGAGAATATCCTAAACTATTGGAAATCATCTCAAAGTTAGAGATGGGTATCAACGAGGAGATGAACAGGTATGGGCTTGATCGAGATGGATGGCTTAGAAAGAATGGAAGACTAGTTATGCCCAATGTCAATGGATTGAGAGATGAAGTTCTTAGAGAATGTCATCACTCAAAACTGACTATACATCCCGGTGGTAACAAAATGTATCGAGACATGAAGCATACCTACTACTGGGAAGGGATGAAAAAAGACGTTGGGAAGTTTATATCCAAATGCATGAACTGCCAGTTAGTTAAAGTTGAGCAAAAGAAACCTAGTGGTTTGTTGCAACCATTAGAAATTCGAGAATGGAAATGGGAACAAGTCTCAATGGATTTCATTGATGGGTTACCAAGGGATAGATCGGGACATGATATCATTTGGGTGATTGTTGACCGATTGACCAAGAGCGCAAGGTTTATACCTATCAAGTCGAATAGAACGACAACTAAGTTAGCGGAACTATATATGAAGTGGGTAGTGAGATTTCATGGATTACCTAAAATCATTGTGAGTGACCGAGACCCATTGTTTACTAGTGGGTTTTGGAAGAGCTTACAAGACGCTCTAGGGTCAGAATTATATCTCAGTACCGCGTATCATTCTCAAACAGATGGTCAAACAAAGAGGGTAAGTCATATATTAGAAGATCTCTTGCGAGCTTGTATATTGGATTTTGGTGGATCATGAGATGACCATCTGCATCTAGAGGAGTTTGCATATAATAATAGTTATCAATCCTGTAACGACCAGCATTCTATGCATCAGAGGATCATAGAATATTTATTTTTATTTTTCCTTGATAAGTCGTATGGTAATATACTTTTGGGGAACGACTAATAGGGTCATTTCCCATGTTCATGATTTTTGTTGATTTTTAAATGACCGTTTTGCCCCTAGTTGATCTTGTTTGGTTCATAACTTTTGATTGGTAAGGAGTTTTAACCTGAAACCACTTCCATTATATCCGTTTGATGCTTTACCTTTCCGTAGAGTGGTCACATTAGTCAAACGGATTTACCGTTTGGGAGATATGGCTGAATTAAGGTTTAGAGGGTGAAAAACAGCTTAATTAGGCTTAACCGAGTGATTAGTAGCTAGACCCATTGGGGGATTTCGGGATTAGGAGTATATGAGGGCTGCTAGGGTTTAGAAAACATTTTTTTAGTATTTTTCAGCTGCCACTAACCTCCTTTGAACCCTAGCCATGGCCTCCACTTTCTAAATCTCTTCAAAACACCTCTAAATCACTTTCTTATCAAGGATTAAGCTAATCAACATCAAACCAAGCCAAGATAGCATCAAATCAGAGTTGGGGATGTTGTTAGCATTGGGATTTGACCCAAAACAGAGGATATTTCAGATCTACAGTTTAATTTGTGGCAAAGGTGAGTGATTTGCATTGTTTTTCACTAATTATGGCTAATTAGGGTAATTAGCGAAGATTAGCGAAATTATAACTCAGTAAAATCTGGAAAAAATTGTAAAATTGTAAAATATTATTTTAGGGCTCTGATAGAAATTTGCATTGTTTGATCCGTTTTGACATATCATATTGTTGTTTTCCTGTTTGTGGATGTTTATGCATGTTGCTATGGTTGTATGGTATGCTTTATGATTGTTTAGAACAGTTAGAATGGTCGAAAACGCCGTCGTATGGCGTAAAACAGTCGCTGGAAAGTTGCAGGAAAATATGCAGGAAATCGGATCGGATCGCCCCCTATAAACGAACCGCTCGTGATGTACTTTGGCCGATCCGAGACGTTATAAACCAGAAGAGTTGACCCGATCCGATGGAGGGATCACGACCCAACCTGAACCACCTACATGAAACTCACGAGCACCAACCACGAACTTCCTGAAGAAGCAAGTCACGATCCAATGCTCTGGAGCTGGCACCACGATCCGAACCGATCGAGTGAAGAAGCTCAATCCCGAACCGGAGCATCCACGAACTGAGAAGCTGAACTGATCTGATGTAGGCGTCATCGCGAGCCACGACCCGACCCTAAGGAGGAACTAGCGACCTGATCCGAACAAGGTGGAGGACGATGGACTGAATGAGGAGAGGAGGATTGATCCAAACGGAAGCTGATTTCTGAACCGATCCGGAGATGATGACCAAAACCCGAGAAGCAAAGGTAGTCCAAATGGGAAGTTTGTACTCAGGATCTAGTTGGGAAACAATGAGTTAACTTCACGATTGGACTTTGCTGCGGGACGTGTGCAAAGGGGTTGTCAGTATTCATAACTTTAGTTCACCACTGAGAGACGGATAGTGGGCTTGTAGTGATAGTTGTACGGGGTTGGACTCCGCCAAGGCCTAAAGGATTAGGTGAGCAAATAGTGGATATCGTATGCTTTATGCACTGAGTGAGAGATGTGAGGATGGTTGCTATGCTTGATCATTTTCCATCACTATGACATGCACACCCCCTCCCCCGTATCTTTACACCATATGTTAGTGGCACCTTAGAGTATTGTACGGTGCGTAGTGCTAACTTTTTGTTTGCAGGTCCAGGTTCAGGTATGATTGGATTATACCTGTTTTTGTTCTGTTTTGATGCTTATCGCTCATACCAGACTTTTGTCTAACCCAGAGTTTTATGTCTCCTCTTATTACTCTAGGTGCTCCTAAACGAGCAGACTAGAGACAGGTTAGGTGGTATGCACGAGTAGCTGTACAAGAGATGAGCAGGAGGCTCCCACGTATGATATATAGATATTCTCCCTGTGTTGTTGAAGGTCACTGCTTGGGCATTAGTAGTGTACCTCCTTTTACTTTTTTTTACTTTAGAGACAGTTTTAAAGTTGTAATAATGATGTTGGATCATGAGCTGTATTTTGGATTTCCGCTGCTATGATGATGATGGTTTTAGTTTTCAGCTTATGCACTATCTCGCCTGTTTTATGTCAAGTATGTTACTATTATATTTTATTCCATGCGCCGTGAGACATTCTATAGGTTTCTTTGTTAGTTCTTTCATCTTCTTTCCTTTCTTTGATGACAGTCCCGTGCTAGCGGACATGTGTACAACGCACTTTCGGAATTCATTCGTTGAATCGATATTCATTCGTTGAATCGAAATTCATGTGTTGAATGGTATTCGTGTTTTAAATATAAAAATCACATTTATATATATATATAAACTATAGAAAACCTTCATGTGTTGAATCGATATTCATTCGTTGAATTGAAATTCATGTGTTGAATGGTGTTCGTGTTTTAAATATAAAAATCACATTTTTATCTATATATATAAACTATAGAAAACCTTCATTTGTTGAATCGATATTCATTCGTTGAATTGAAATTCATGTGTTGAATGGTATTCATATTTTGAAATAAATTGTTTTATAATAAAAATCACATTTTTATCATCTATATGAACTATATAAAATAACCTTGTTTTGAAAGAAATTGTTTTATAATTAAAATCCTATTTTTATTACCTATATGAACTTTATAAAATAATAGTGTTTTGAAATGAATTGTTTTACAATAAAAATCACATTTTTATTATATACATGAATTGTTAAATATAGTGAAGTGTTGAAATAGAAGACAGTTAGATAAAAATATCATTTTTATCAAATGTATGAAAAGAATATAGCTTTGAAATCGAAGAATCGATATATATATATATATATAAATAGAGTTAAAATATATCGAATAACGACGCTGCAGTTCTTATTTTGAAACCGTGATTTCAAACGATTATACCGGGAGATCCGACCATCAGATTTTCCTGAAATCGCAACCGTTAGGTTCGCTTTGGAAATATCTTTCCAACGGCACCAACTTTGTAAAAATCCAACGGTTGGATTGTCTGGAATGTTTAATTCAAATCTGAAGAAAAACAGCGCCAGAATCGATTATATATATATATATAATTATATTTAATCGAATAACGACGTTGCAGTTCGTATTTTGAAATCGAAACTTCAAACGATTATACCGGGAGATCCGACCGTCGGATTTTCCCGAAAATGGAACCGTTGGATTCGTTTTGAAAAGATCTTTCTAATGATGTAAATTTTATGAAGATCCAACGGTTAGATTTTCAGATATGTGTAAATCAAATCTGAAGAAAAACAGCGCCACGGTCGCGTTATGGCCCGAAGCGTCGTTTTGAATAAATTGGCTATTTTAAAATAAATAAAAATAGCGATAAATCGTTATAAAATATTACAAACGATATGGATGTGATTTAGAAATTAACTGAAGGTTAGCTAAGTGGAATGTTTTCCTGGGTGTTGATCTGATGTTGGTTTCGGCCTTCGGGGTTAATATTTGGGAAATCGTTCTCTTACTGATTGACGGTTAGTGACTAATGAATTGAAATGATGCATGTGTATGTTAGTGTTGCACTTGTTTATTATATACGCGAGTTGCTCAGAAAGACCGGGTTTATCCCATTCTGAATAACTGAATCGACGATAAGAAATCGAAGATGAAGACGGTGGTCGAAGACCGGAGATCTTCACCTCGTTCTGATGGTAACCGAGGTCCTGATTGGGAGGCATCCCGAAATATGAATAATGAGTGGTGATCGTCCAGACGTACGTGGTGGTCGATGGGTTTGCGAGGTATATAGTGCCTCCGGTTTCGTTCAAACCCAGAATGGACTTGTAAATGGACTGTGTGTCTGACATTGGATTTTATTCTGTGTTGATTGATCTCTATTAATTACACATCTGTTTGGCGACGGAGAATTTATTCTTTTGCTTAACGCCCTTCTCTGAAACGCACGAGCTCAAAGGTTGTATATCGATGGACATCAGTCGCATGGCATGAATTGCTAGTGCGGCATGCCTAAGTGGCAAATGATCAGGGCTTCTGTTGAAAAGCAAAGTCTTGTGGTAATGATCAAAGCACCGCCTGTGTGGTGTAGCTTTGTGTATAACGTGAATTCGCGAGCCTCACTCCCCGGTATGAACCAGAAACGGGAGAAGGACCTCAGGGAGGGCATGCGTTTCTTTCTAGCTAGGAGTTGTGTCAGTGTTTTTACATGGCCTGACATTTTACTTATGTGGATGATGGATAGCGAGGCGCCTCGGATATATCGGTCGATTCGGGACCGATGGAATCATTCGTTGGCTCATTTACGCCCCATAGGGCGGAGAAACCTAGTGTTCAGGAATTTTAATCCACATCGGTGGACCGGCCCTGTCGCTCCAAAGGGTCACTCGAGCTCTGACCCTGAGACATGGGCTAGATTGTCTCGAAGTCGGTAAGGACTATCTTTTACCTTGGTTCATGACGGAAATCCAATTTCGAAATACGTGACTGTGCGGTTTTGATTGTATACCTATATATGGCGACATAGTGGTATGGGGCATTAATGCCGTCTATGATTGATACTTATGATTTGAAATATTTTTGAAACATATAAACACTAGTAATAATATCAAATGCTTTTGTTTTATTCGTATCAAGCATATCTTGGCCATTATAAGGTAAAAACTCTATCCTCCGATTTGCGTTGCATTGTGTGATGGGAACTGAGTCTTATAATGGCTTCATTTTTATAAAGAGCATTGCGATGTTTAAAAGAATGATTTGTTTTAAAGCACTGGCAATCCAATGGAGTAAACCAGTTCCACGAAAGTGGCGTGGTCCTGTGATTAGCCTTATTTCAAATGTGTTGAGTAGATTTCTCATACTCGTCCCACGACCGACTCGTAGTTTGTTTCACTTTCAAATTCGGGTGCCCCTTTTTCTACACGGGCAGCCTTGTATTCAGGTTTTAGCTGGCTTTTTCTGGATAGCTGGAGCTGAAGATGGATTCTATTATTTATCTCTTTTTATGCTGTTCAGCTCCTATTGTACATATTATGTTTATTTTCCGCTGTAGACATTTTTGTATAGTTGAACTGTATTTGCACTAAGTATGATCCTGTATACTGTGTAACTCTGATGATTACGTTTATTCAGTGTGTTATTTGTACATTATCTGGTGTATTTATTTAATTCTGTTCTGCTATTATCTGTTTCTGTGTTATATTCCAAGGATTACTTTTGCCGCCGTCAGTACGGGGTTTGGGGTCGTCTCAGTTCACCACTGAGATACGGATTGTGGGCTTGTAGTGATAGTTGTATGGGGTTGGACTCCGTCAGGGCCCAAAGGATTAGGTGACCAAATAGTGGATTTCGTATGCTTTACGCACTGAGTGAGAGATGTGAGGATGGTTGCTATGATTGATCGTTTGCCATCACTATGACATGCACAGCCCCTCACTTGTATCTTTACACCATATGTTAGTGGCACCTTAGAGTATTGTACAGTGTGTAGTGCTAACCCTTTGGTTACAGGTCCAGGTTCAGGTATGATTGGATTATACCTATTATTGTTCTGTTCTGTTTTGTTGCTTATCGCTCATACCAGACTTTTGTCTGAACCAGAGTTTTATGTCTCTTCTTATTACTCTGGGTGCTCCTAAACGAGCAGACTAGAGACAGGTTAGGTGGTATGCATGAATAGCTGTACAGAAGATGAGCAGGAGGCTCCCACGTATGATATATAGATATTCTCACTGTGTTGTTGAAGGTCACTACTTGGGCATTAGTAGTGTACCTCCTTCTTTTACTCCTTTTTTTTGCATTAGAGACAGTTTTAATGTTGTAATAATGATGCTGGATCATAAGCTGTATTTTGGATTTCCGCTGCTATGATGATGGTTTTAGTTTTCAGCTTATGTACTTTCTCGCCTGTTTTATGTCAAGTATGTTACTATTATATTTTATTCAATGCGCTGTGAGACATTCTGCAGGTTTCTTTGTTAGTTCTTTCATCTTCTTTCCTTTCTTTGATGACCGTCCCGTGCTAGCGGACATGTGTACAGCGCACTTTCGGAGGAAACGTCGGTTAATGCGGGGCGGGCCATCACACTTGGTATCAGAGCTCCAGGTTGCGTAGTTAACCTAGGGAAGTCATTAGGGAGAGATAGTACACGTATATGAGAGTGCACATTTGTGATTATTTTGGTTTTCAAAAGCTATATATATACTATTAGTATAGCTAAGGATGAAGTCACATTGCACTAGCACCACTATGGAGATGGTTAATCGTTTTCTCTTTACAGATTGAACGATGAGACGAAATACGAGGAGTACGGGTTCAGGAGCAAACAATAGGGATGTTCCTGATATGAGGACGATTTTTGTTACCTTCATGCGAGAGATGCTTAAGGATGCTCGAGGAGCAGTTCCTAATGCTGCTAACGGTGGCGATGCAGTAGTGCAGGCGCCTAGGGACTATTTCGCCAAGCTAAACAAGGATTATACTAGTCTTCGTGGGAAACCGTTCCACGGAACAGTGTCGGCTACAGAAGTTCAAGATTGGCTAGATAGTTGCGACCGCATCATCCAAGATCTGGGAATCGAAGACGCAATGAAGAGGAAGCTAGCATCGCGTCAACTGCAAGGACGGGCTATGAATTGGTGGAATGCTATTAAGGCAGCTACCCCAGATGATCAAATTACTTGGAATCGGTTTAAGACTCGCTTTTGTGATAAGTTTATCCCTGCTGCTCAGAAATCAGAATTGTTCAGGAAGTTCTTGGAGCTTAAGCAGAATGGTAGAGCAGTCTCGGAGTATATTGCTGAATTCGACACTTTTATCGAAATATGGATTGTCCTTTATCGATACATTCGAAAAGAAGAACGAAAAGTTCATAACTGGTTTAAATGGGTACTTGGGGGAAAGACTTATAAACCACATCGATGAGACGTTCGAGTCTATTGTAGAAAGGCATTAAGGTCAGAGAGCCTTTTCCCTAAGTCAAAGACCGAAGTTTCTATTGCATCTACAAAGGAACCAAAGCCGCAAGCAGGCGGTGAAGGCAAGAAGAATTCTCAGAACAAGAGGAAGCAGAACCCGACCAAGGATGGTCAGAACAAGAAGAATAAGAATGGTGGCGAGTGCTTTAGTTGTGGAAAGAAGGGCCACTATGCCAGAGATTGTCGAGAAAAGCCTGGGGAAAGGAAGTGCTTTAACTGCGGCCAGGCGGGACACCACAAGGATGATTGTCCATAACCTCCTAGGGAGAAGCAGATTGTGAAAGTGTATGCTATCAACGCTATTCCTTCTTCGTTGAATGCTCCAACTGCGGAGCAGAAGGGAAAAAGTGTCGTTATCAAAGGTATGCTTTCTATTTAAGATGTTTCTGTTCGAGTATTGTTTGACAAACCCGAGATAGTCGATGGACCTATAGTAGTGACGAACCCGGTTGGTGGTTCGACTAGCCTTAGCATGATTTGCCGTAACGTGGTTATGTTTGTTTGTGATTGCTTTGTTTTGGGCTACTGGGTTTAGCATTATTTTAGGGAGTCGATACTCTAAAGGAATAGGGTGGTATTAGGTACCTACCTAGTGATGGCGTTAGTAATTGGAGTTAAGGAAGCTGAGAGGATATCGTTGTAATAAGTTCTAGTTGTCTTTGGGAGGCAAATGAGTGCTCCAGAGCTTAGTTGTTTTGCTAGTATCACCTCACGTGGATTGTCCGAATTCGGAGGAGATGTTCCTTGGGTGCTTGTCTGATATTGGTTTAGGCCTTTGGGGCTTGTGCTGGGGAATGTCGAGTTCGACTAGGATGGTTTGCATGAGAGATAAATAGTTGTTGCGATTCTTCATTGGATGATATCTTAGGTTACTCGAGGAGTGATGGGCAACCGTGACATGATAAGACTGTTCAATGGTATAGACTGCCCCGAGTTAGACTCGATAGGGTTATGAGATGGCTCGACTGGGACTCGAGAAAGATGCAAAGTAATGGATTGTTTAGGACCCTATGCTGATGTTCTCTTTGGATAGTAGAACTTTGAACAAATAGGATGTGTTCGTTGATAACGGAAGATACAACGAAGATTAGGACGATTCAAGTTGGACTTGAACTCGTAAAAGAAAATGGGTGTTCATTGATCTTGGAGATGCAACGAATAGGGAGACGACTCACGTTGGACTAGAGTTTGTCGGTAATGGATACTCAAGACTGGGTCTGAGTTATAGATTGACTCGAGTTGGGCTCGAGAAGGCTGCAAGAATTGGATTTGGCTCGAGTTGGACTCGAGAGGGCAGCAAGATAGTGGATAGACTTGGGTTGGACTCAAGTATTTTAGGCGGACTTAAAGCAGGGGTATCTGGGGACGCCCATTACCTTGGATCCATTGGACGTGATCTAATTATCCTTGGAGGATAAAACGTACGTTGGACGTACGGTAGTCCGTTTGGAGGCTGGGCTTCCATTAGTTCTTGATGTTGGTTGGACCAAACATACAAGAATCGACATATTGGGATTGGTTAGACCAGTCATGTAGGTGTCGACATGTTCATGGCTTTAGCAGGTGATAGGTAGGACTTGTTTGATGGATGTTATGGTTGCTATGTTTGTCCCTATCTTTCTTCCCCTGAGTAGACCATCACCTGTAGGGTTCTAGCGATGGGGAACAAAGAGATGGTAGTATATACGAACATTAGGCTATGAGCCAATGCAGTGAAGTTGTCATGACTTCATGGGGCAGAGTGGACATAGCAAAGCATTTAGGTGCGGTAACAGTTGCATTGAGTAGGAGGCATGCCAGTCTAGAGGTTATGTTTCTGGGTTGGAAGCAACTAGAGTATATCACAGAATATGATTTCAGACCCAAGAGTGAATTGGATTCAGAAACGCTAGTAAGCTTGACGATTAGATCGATTTTGATTGAGTGGATTGGTTCCAGTTAGAAGGACGATCCTAAGCTATTAGAAATCATCTCTAGGGTAGAGATGGGTATAGATGGAAAGAGAATGATCAAGAAAGGATTTGATCGAGAAGGATGGCTTCGAAAGAATGAGGGACTAGTTGTACCTAACGTAGACGGACTGAGAGATGAGGTGCTTAGAGCATATCATCACTCGAAACTGACTATATATCCCGGTGATAACAAAATGTATTGAGACATGGATCAGACATACCACTGGGAAAGGATAAATAAGGACGTTGGGAAGTTTATGTCCAAGTGCATGAATTGCCAGCTAGTTAAAGCTGAGCAAAAGAAGCCTAGTAGGTTGTTACAACCATTAGAAATTCCTAAATGGAAATGGGAACAAGTCTCAATGGATTATATTGATGGTTTACCAAGGACTAGGTCAGGTCATGATGGTATTTGAGTGAATGGTATACTAGAGGATCTTTTGAGAACTTATATATTGGATTTTGGAGGGTTATGGGATGGCCATTTGTATCTGGTGAGTTATAGTTATTAGCCCAGTATTGGTATGGTTCCAATTGAAATTTTGTACGGAAGACCGTGCAAGGCACCATCATGTTGGTTAGAAAATGGTGAGAAATTTGAGCTTAGACCAAAAATAATTAGAGGGACTTCAGGCAAGATCAAGATTATCCAACAGAGAATGTAGACTACATAAGATAGGCAGAAGACTTATGTCGATATGAGACGAAGAGATTTGGAATTCTTCTTAACGACTTGGTGTTCGTCAAGGTCTCTCCATTGATGAATGTGATTCGTTTTGGTGGGAAAGGTAAGTTAGCACCAAGGTTTGTTGGCCCATTTTCAGTTCTCGAGCAAGATGGGAATTTGGCATATAAAGTTGAGTTACCGGACAAGACGGCGGGAGTTCACAACGTATTTCATGTTTCCCAGTTAAGGAAGTTTGTGCAAGACCCTAATGTGGCTATTTCACCAGATCAGTTGGACGATATCGAGGTTGAACCCGAGGCGGTTGGGAACTGTAAGCCTATGCGTATTGTTGGGAATGATAAGAAGCAGCTTCGAAGGAAGGCAGTGAATCTAGTCAAAGTTCAATGGGGATGATGATGAGAAAGGCTGCACTTGGGAAACAGAGGAGGACATAAGGAAGAAGTATCCAGAGCTCTTTGCCTGGTAAGGTTTTTGGTAGTGATAATTCTTCCCTTGTTAGAAAACCGCATGCTAGGATAGGCTTGTTGTGTTGTTTTGTATGTTTTATTGTTTGAAAACGATTGATAGGCATGCGGAATACTTTGTATGTTTCGGTTAAGGAATTTCGGGGACGAAATTTCTTAAGGTGGGGAGAATGTAACGACCCGCATTCTATGCATCAGAGGATCACAGAATATTTATTTTTATTTTTCCCCAGTAAGTCGTATGGTAATGTACTTTTGGGGAGCGACTAATGGGGTCATTTCCCATGTTCATGATTTTTGTCGATTTTTAAATGACTGTGTTGCCCCTAGCTGATCTTGTTTCGTTAATAACTTTTGATTGGTAAGGAGTTTTGACCTGAAACTACTTCCATTAGATCTATTTGATGATTTACCTTTCCTATAGTGGTCACATTAGTCAAACGGATTTACCGTTTGGGAGATATGACTGAATTAAGGTTTAGAGGGTGAAAAACAGCTTAATTGGGCTTAATCGGGTGATTAGTAGCTAGGCCTATTGGGGGATTTCGGGATTAGGAGTATATGAGGGATGCTAGGGTTTAGAAAACATTCTTTTTCAGTATTTTTCAGCCGCCACTAACCTCCTTTGAACCCTAGCCATGGCCTCCACTTTCTAAATCTCTTCAAAACACCTCTAAATCACTTTCTTATCATGGATTAAGCTAATCAACATCAAACCAAGCCAAGATAGCATCAAATTAGAGTTGAGGATGCTGCTAAGCATTGGGATTCGACCCAAAATAGAGGATATTTCAGATCTATAGTTTAATTTGTGGCAAAGGTGAGTGATTTGCATTGTTTTTCACTAATTATGGCTCATTAGGGTAATTAGCGAAGATTAGCGAAATTATAACTCAGAAAAATCTGGAAAAAATTGTAAAATTGTAAAATATTATTTTAGGGCTCTGATAGAAATTTGGTTTGATTTGGTTAAGTTTTATTAATCTTATCATTAGTTGTTAAACATGCTTAAGTGGAAAATAAGGGTTTTTCGGTATGTTTGATCCGTTTTGACATATCATATTGTTGTTTTGCTGTTTGTGGATGTTTATACACGTTGCTATAGTTGTATGGTATGCTTTTTGATTGTTTAGAACATTTAGAATGGTCGAATATGCCGTCGTGTGGCGTAAAACAGTCGCTGGAAAGTTGCAGGAAAATATGCAGGAAACCAGATCGGATCGCCCCCTATAAACGAACCGCTCGTGATGTACTTTGGCCGATCCGAGACGTAATGAACCAGAAGCCTTGACCCGATCCGATGGAGGGATCACGACCCAACCCGAACCACCTTCATGAAACTCACGAGCACCAACCACGAACCGCCTGAAGAAGCAAGTCACAATCCGATGCTCTAGAGCTGGCACCTCGATCTGAAACGATCGAGTGAAGATCCCGAACCGGAGCATCCACGAACTGAGAAGCTGAACTGATCCGATGTTCTAGAGGCGTCATCGCGAGCCACGTCCCGACCTGAGGAGGAACTAGATAACCGATCCGAACAAGGTGGATGACCATGGACTGAATGAGGAGAGGAGGATTGATCCAAACGGAAGTTGATTTCTGAACCGATCCGGAGATGATGACCAAAACTCGAGATGAAAAGGTAGTCCAAATGGGAAGTTTGTACTTAGGATCCAGTTGGGAACCAACGAGTTAACTTCACGATTGGACTTTGCTGCGGGACGTGTCCAAAGGGGTTGTCGGTATTCATAAATTTGGTTCACCACTGAGAGACGGATAGTGGGCTTATAGTGATAGTTGTACGGGGTTGGACTCCGTCAGGGCCCAAAGGATTAGGTGACCAATAGTGGATATCGTATGCTTTACGCACTGAGTGAGAGATGTGAGGATGGCTGCTATGCTTGATCGTTTGCCATCACTATGACATGCACACCCCCTCCCCCTTATCTTTACACCGTATGTTAGTGGCACCTTAGAGTATTGTACGGTGTGTAGTGCTAACTCTTTGGTTGCAGGTTCAGGTATGATTTGATTATACCTGTTATTGTTCTGTTTTGTTACTTATCGCTGATACCAGACTTTTGTCTGACCCAGAGTTTTATGTCTCTTCTTACTACTCTTGGTGCTCCTAAACGAGCAGACTAGAGACAGGTTAGGTGGTATGCACGAGTAGCTATACCGGAGGTGAGCAGGAGGCTCCCACGTATGATATATAGATGTTCTCTCTGTGTTGTTGAAGGTCACTACTTGGGCATTAGTAGTGTACCACTTTCTTTTACTTTCTTTTTCTTTACAGACAGTTTTAAAGTTGTAATAATGATGTTGGATCATAAGCTGTATTTTGGATTTCCGCTGCTATGATGATGATGGTTTTAGTTTTCAGCTTATGCACTGTCTCGCCTGTTTTATGTCAAGTATGTTACTATAATATTTTATTCCATGCGCTATGAGACATTCTACAGGTTTCTTTGTTGGTTCTTTCATCTTCTTTCCTTTCTTTGACGACCGTCCCGTGCTAGCGGACATGTGTACAGCGCAGTTTCGGAGGAAATGTCGGTTAATGCGGGGCGGGCCGTCACAAATCCTGTATTGGTATGGCTCCATTTGAAGCTTTGTACAGAAAACCGTGCAACTCATCGTCATGTTGGTTAGAAACTGGTGAGAAGTTTGTGCCCGGACCAGATGTGATAAGAGAAACTTCAGACTATATTAAGATCATTCAACAGTGAATGAAGGCTGCCCAAGATAGGCAGAAGAGTTATGCTGATAAGAGGCAAAAGGATTTGAAATTCTTCATTGGCGACCTATTATTTGTCAAGATCTCTCCATTAAAGAATGTTATTCGATTTGGAAGGAGAGGAAAGCTGGCACCAAGATTTGTTGGTCCATTCCCAATCCTCGAGCAAGTTTGGAATTTGGCATATAAAGTTGAATTACCAGAGAAGATGGCAGGAGTTCATAACGTATTTCAGATTTCCCAGTTGAGGAAATTCGTGCACGACCCCGATATGACTATTTCACCTGATCAGTTGGATGATATCGAAGTAGAACTCGAGGCAGTTGGGAACCGCAAGCTGATTCGTATTGTCGAGCACGATACGAAGCAACTTCGAAGGAAAGCGGTGAATATAGTCAAAGTTCAGTGGGGCGAGAATAAGAATGATTGTACTTGGGAGACAGAGAGAGAGCATTAGGAAGATGTATCCAGAACTCTTTGCCTGGTAAGATTTTAATTGCAAATTAGTTTTCCGCATGTTAGGATAGACTTGTTTGTTGTTTTGTATGTTTGATTGTTGTGAATGGTTGGTAGGCATGCGGGATCCTCACTTGTTTCTTAGTTAAGGAATTTAGGGGGCGAAATTTTTTAAGGGGAGAAGAATGTAAAGACCCGCATTCTATGCATCAGGGGATCGTAGAATATTTATTTCTTTCTCATGCGAAGTCGTATAGACATGTAACTTTGGGATTTGACTATTGGGGTCATTTCTCATGTTCATGATTTTTGTCAATTTTTAAATGACTATTTTGCCCCTAGCTGATCTTGTTTCGGCCATAACTTTTGACTGGTAAGGAGTATTGACTTGAAACCACTTCCATTAGATCCGGATAATGGCTTACTGCCTGTAAAGTGGTACATTAGCCAAATGGACTCACCGATTGGGAGATATGGCTGAAACAAGGTTTAGAAGGTGAAAAACAACTTAACCGGGCCTAATTAGGGTGATTAGCAAGAGGGCCATGACCTATTTCGGGATTACGGTTATGGGGAGGCTGAAATTAGTTAGGAAATGATTTTTATTTCATTTTTCAACCGCCTAAAACATTTCCCTAACCCAAGCAATGGCCTCCAACACCCAAATCACCTTCTAATCACCATTTAATCAAGTTTTAGCCTAATCTACATCTAATCAAGGCAAATTAGCATCAATTTGGGAATAGAGCTGCTGTGTTGCATAAAGATTCAACCCAAATCAGATATATTTTCAGATCTAAGATTTATTTGTGGCAAAGGTGAGTGATTTGCATTGTTTTTCACTAATTACGGCTAATTAGGGGCGATTAGTGATAATTAGAGAAATTATAACTCAGAAAAATCTGGAAAAATAATAAAATTCTAAAATATTATTTTACGGCTCTGATAGAAATTTGGGCTAAATAGGATAAGTTTTGCTAATTGTATGCTTAACATGATGAAGGGGGATTAAGGGGAAAATATGGGTTTTGGGTATGTTTGATCCATTTTAATACGTCATATTGTTGTTTTAGTGTTTATGGTTGATTATACATGTTGCTATGACTGTATGGTATGCTTTGTGATTGATTAGAAAAGTTAGAATGGTCGAAATCGCTGTCATATGGCGTAAAATAGTCGCTGGAAGAGCTGCAGGAAAATATGTAGAGGACCGGATCGGATCGCCCCAACCAAACCGACCCGCTCTTGACCCCAAACTGACCCAGACCCGCTCGCCTGGGTGTATCACGAACCGCCTGCTAGGGCCAAGAGGCTTGACCCTGAACCGCTCGTGCTTCGCATACCACGAACCGATCTAAAATGGAAGTCATGAAATGATGCCCCGAAGAGGAAATCACGAATTGAGGAGCCCGACCCGAACTCAGTAGGTGCACACAAACCGACCTGGCGTGTATGCCACGAACCGATCTGACCAGGAGCACCACGACCCGACATGGACGAGGCACCACGAACCGAACCGCCAAGGGATGTGGACCACGACCTGGAGCTTGACACGAGCAGGAGAGATACTCGAACCGAACCCAGGTAATGATCACGAACCAAATGGAGATCGAAGCTGGAGGAGACCAAAACCCGAGATGCAAAGGTAGTCCAAAATGGAAGCTTGTACTCAGGATCCAGTTGGGAACCAACGAGTTAACTTCATGAGTTGGGTTTTGCTGCAGGACGTGTGCTAAGGGGTTATCGACGTCCATAACGTTGATTCCCCACCAAGACGGATATTAGGCTACGGATCAGTGCAGTGGGGTAGTTATTACTCTATGGGGGCAGAGTGATCGTAGCATGACTATGAGCCAATGCAGTGGAGTCGTTATGACTTCATGGGGCAGAGTGGACATAGCAAGGACTAGTGGCTATGATTCAGTGCAGTGGAGTCGCCATAACTCCATGGGGCAGAGTGATCATAGCAAGAATTTGGGTGATCAAAGCGGTGGATATCGTATGCTTTATGCATTGAGTGAGAGATGTGAGGATGTTTGCTATGCTTGATTGTTTTCCATCATTATGACATGCACACCCCACCCCGTATCTGTACACCATATGTTAGTGTTACCTTAGAGTATTGTACATCTTATTGTGCTAACTCTTTGGTTGCAGGTCTAGGTTCAAGTATGGTGGGGTAGTTATTACTCTATGGGGGAAGAGTGATCGTAGCATGGCTATGAGCCAATGCAGTGGAGTCGTTATGACTTCATGGGACAGAGTGGACATAGTAAGGACTAGTGGCTATGATTCAGTGCAGTGGAGTCGCCATAACTCCATGGGGCAAAGTGATCATAGCAAGGATTTGGGTGATCAAAGCGGTGGATATCGTATGCTTTATGCATTGAGTGAGAGATGTGAGGATGTTTGCTATGCTTGATTGTTTGCCATCATTATGACATGCACACCCCACCCCGTATCTGTACATCATATGTTAGTGTTACCTTAGAGTATTGTACATCTTGTTGTGCTAACTCTTTGGTTGCAGGTCTATGTTCAAGTATGGTTGTTTGCCATCATTATGACATGCACACCCCCACCCCGTATCTGTACACCATATGTTAGTGTTACCTTAAAGTATTATACATCTTGTTGTGCTAACTCTTTGGTTGCAGGTCCAGGTTCAAGTATGGTTTAGTGTACCTGTTATTGTTCTGTTTTGCTTCTTATCGCTCATACCAGTCTAACCCATAGTTTTATGGCTCTTCTTATTACTCTAGGTGCTCTCAAACGGGCATACTAGAGACAAGTTAGGTGGTATGCACGAGTAGATGTACCAGAGACGAGCAGGAGGCTTCCACGTATGAAATATATATTCTCCCTATGTCGCTGCTGGTCACTACTTTGGTAATTAGTAGTGAACCTTTCTTATTTTGTTTTAGAGACAATTTTCAAAGTTGTAATAACGATGATGTGGAACATAAGCTGTATTTTGAATTTTCCGATGTTATGATGATTATGGTTTAGTTCTCAGCTTATGCACTGTCTCGCCTGTTTTCTGTCAAGTATGTTATTATTATATTTTATTCCGTGCGCTGTGAGACATTCTACAGGTTCCTTATTAGTTTAAATTCCCTTCTCTTCCTTTCTTTGACGGCCGTCCCGTGCTGGTCGGACATCAGCACAGCGTACTTTCATTGGAAATGTCGGCTGGTGCGGGATGGACCGTCACATGAAGTTTAATGAGTAAAATAAAAGATTTTTAGGGTGATATCATCTTTCTGGCTTAGTAATTTCGAGGACGAAATTCTTTTAAGGCGGAAGGAATGTAACGTCCCGGATTTTTAGCGATGTAATAATTTATTTATTTAATTATATAATTTGGTTTAATAATTCAGAATGGTTTGAATTCAAATATTTGAATATTTAAATTCAGTATATAATAACTGGGATAATAGATTTAATTTTCAGAAATGTTCGGAAATGGTTAAAATGTTGTATTGCGTAATTTAGATGGTGTACGATATTTATTTTTGTTTATATCCAAGTTATAATAATGAATATATAATTTAAATGACAGTTGAACGTATTAATTATAATATATATTATAATCTAGCCTATTACGTCGCGGCAGTTCGTAATATTACGATTTGAACTTCAACAGAGTGTATAAGATCCTTTATTAGTCGGATTTCTTCGGAACAAGAAACGTTTGAATCTATTGAATGGTATTTTTCTAATGGAAGAGAAAAATAGAGATTTCGTATTATGAATTGTAAGTTATGTCCAAATCAAATTTTCAAATAGTCGCTTATGGAATCGTTTATAAAGAATAACGATATATTTTATTTTAATTAAATATTGGCTTTGAATTTAGACAGGATTTTTGAGATCTAGGTATAATTTAATTTTTAGAATTTTTCTGTAATTTTTATTTTGGAAAATAAACACTTTTTATTTTGAAGTATTTTGCACCCTAAATTAGCATTTTGGGGTTTCACAAAATTAACTAACTAGTCTATGTTATTATAATTCTGTGATAGTGGCGCATTGCTTATCACTACGGCATATTTATATTCATTGATCGTCATTTATAGATGAAAGGAGTTTTTCGTAGCGGGGTGCGCTATTTCTTAACTAAGAAGTAGTGTTTGATTTTATTTATATTTTTCGGTCAACTCACTTCATATTAATGATTGTACGCCTTAACATTGAAGTATGCTCAAAATAGAAGGACCCAACTTAAAATATCTCTTATTTGTCTTGTTTCTCACGTTTGCGTAGTTGGTAAGAAAAGGTGTTTCCTTAGCCTAGAAGGAAGACCTGACAAATATATATGCGCGACCTGAATCAAAATGTATGTTTTTTTACTTCCGAAATCTAAAACTCGAAGCCTCCAAGTACTTATTTCTTTCATAAATGATTCGAGAATAATAAAAATAATAAACGAAAGGAAATCCAAGTATACATTCATGTATACAATATCACTCTTAAACCTGTTGTTCTCTTGGAAAATAGAATATACGTATATTGTATTCTTCACTCCTAAGTCTTCATACAAGTCCCTTCCATCACCGAGACATGCTCCAGCTACTACCTAGGTTCCAGCTAACCTACCTTTACTTAACCTCTAAGCTTTCACTAAGGCTTCCATTGCAAGGTGGATTTAGCAATATATAAGGGACGTTATTTGTTAGGAACAACTGCTTCGTTCTAAGATTTGAAACCAGGAGAGAAATATAAATGAATTCCCGACAACCCTCTCGTCACTTAAATATGTAAATAGGTGTCCAATGCAAAGAGGGGTTCATGCATGAGATTTAGAGCAGCGTACAGGAGAGTGGCGGAATTTCTGACAGCAAGTAGCAAACTGGTAGAGAATGAGAGGAGCATTGGAGAAGAACTTAAGCTTGCGTTATGGTCAAATTGTGGAGGTTGCGTTTTGGATGGAAAGAATGGATGAGTTGTTACACAGCTTGCGTGAGTAGATAGGAGCAGCTATGCGTGTTCTTTTGAGCATGAGGACCACGGCGAGTTGATGGGTGCAGGGATTCAATGATTTAAAACTAGTGTGATGTACTATACCAGAAAAGTTCATGTGAATACGGCGCAGGGATTAAATGGCAAAAGAAGAAAGAAAAAAAATACTATATGAAGGTGTACAGATGCGTTGGGGTGAGCTTGCAGGATGGAGAAAGAAATCATGGGTATGCGTGGGAGTAGAATTCAATGGTGATGAAGGTGACAGTGTGTTCGAAGTCCAGTGTAGGAAAGGTTGCGCAAGTTGCAAGTAATTGTGTGCAAATAGAAGAGGAGGATTAGTAGAGTCTAACGGTGTTTTCAGTTCGAAAATCAATGGATTTTTGGGAATAAGAACTTGAGGAAATGGCCATGGACGTTAGAAAAAATAACTGGAGCAGGTACCGTGTTTTTGTTGGTTCGGGAAGATGAAATATGCGATGGGTTTTGTTGGGCCAAATATAATAAAGTAAAGCCTAGTTTTCTTTAATTCAATTCTAACTTATATAGGAACATTTTTGGTTACTCTAATCACATTAGTTTGGGCTGAATAGTTTTAATAGTCAGTTGGGGTTTTATTGTGCAACATACCTGAAATGCTCAAAATGATTTGGATAATGACCGTACTTTTCATGGGTGGGCAAATGTGGAAATATTATTGTCAGAAATAGAAATATTGGCAGCAGGTTCTTAAATTAAGGTAAGGTGTATGGAACATATGCTAACAAAAAGGAAGTTCATTGTAGCTCGATTATTAATTAAAAGTTAATTTTTAATGTAAACAAAAGTTTAGGGTATAGTGAAGATTAACTTAATTATTATTTAAAAGTTATTATAAATTAATTCGCTTAGAACTTGCGGAAGGTATAACTTTTCCATTCATAAACAGAATGTCATAAAATCAGGATCTGTTAGGATCGTACGCTCGCAGGCTACACAACGGAGCTTGTCTGGAGAGATTTGGAGACTAGTTCAATTTATGGCAGAATTAAACGCTTGATATGATCAACCAAATGTTAACCTTTATTTAACAATTAACGACCAAGGTGAGAATTCACTAACTCTGTCCACTTTTATAATTTTATAAACGTTATTTAATATTGATAAAAATAATTGAATGCTGTGTGCATTGGTTGCTTGGATAATTTGCTTATTAATTGTTTGAAATTATAAACTCAATTATGTATATAAATCGTTAGTTAAATATCGATTCTATTTATTTTATTATTTCATATTGATATGAAATAAGTGTTGATTAACATCTATGGATGCAGGGAAACAGTTTGGAGGAATCCCACGGGATTCCTCAACAATTATATTGTTGTTTTTCATATATTGCATTATATGATGTAACCAAGGTTTTAAATCTCAGATATCGGTCGCGTTTCGTCTCAGGGATTTTATAGACTCGGTCTCGTATCGAGGGAGATCTTGGACGAGATGAGCCTAACTTGGGAGTTCATCTCGGATTTTCATCTCGGGTCTGAAAGTTCATGATACAAGATATGTTAAAAATGATATTCTAACGAAATGATTTTTATGAATGCTGTTAAAAACATAGTAACTTAAACTTAAAATGCAAAATAACTTTATTGTTCTTTATTTTACGAAAGATCATTCATAATCTAAACTGTAATATGCTTAAAGCAAAAATATTGTTAGATAGAAGACATTAAAAGGATCCAAAATATTAAAAAAATCAGCATAAATGCACCATAAAATACATAATTTCATTAGTAACATGTATGTAAAAAGACGAATATGAAAATCATAAGCATTGTAAAACATATACGAACATACAATACAGTCATTTAACATGAAAAATGTAAAATAACAAAAGATTAATATGGATAGATTTGAATTTTTTAATTATAGTTCTTGTTCAGGCGCAAATTTAAATTTTAACCAAAAAAACTAAGATCTCGGATGATATTCCATTATTTCGTCTCAGTCGGTATATCGTTCAATACTGCAATATCTCGGGCGATATATTCGAAAGGAGATTTAGTGTGATATTTGTTGTTTCGTTTCGGGATGAGCCCAAAACGAGATCTCGGGGGAGATCTCGGGCGATATTTACAAGATTTGAAACAGTGGATGTAACAAATAATCTGTGATTGATTATTATGTTTTGGGATGTTGAATAACATTGATCTAAAATAATTGGTATTCAAATACCGTAGAATATATTCGAATATATTGGAAAGGAATTCGAGTTTTAAAAAAGGATAATCTATTTTCTTTAAATAAAAATTTAATGTAAATAAATTATTTTAATTTTATTAAAAGAAGAAGTTTGATTTATAACGATATTTATAAATGAACCGAAATTATTTTTATTAAACAGTCTAGAAATATAAATTTAAGAAATGAATTTATATAAAAAGAAAGGGGAAATCGGTTAGAAGGAAAAACGATGAACTTATTTCGATGTTCGAAATATGAATAGAATTGAAATAAATCAACACGGATTTATAATTATAATTCGATGATGTCGAACGTTATTAGAATAATTTTTTTAAAAATTATATAAAATGAAATTCATGATTTGACGAGATAATTAATATTTGGATTTGTTAACAAATAGGAAATCGAGATTTAAATTATAACTTAAAGTCGGTAGCCACCACCAACCGCCGGGTGCGAAGCATGGGTCTCATCTTAGTTATAACTTATAAAATGAGTTTATGGAATGAAATATGAAAATGAATTTATAAAACAACCAGATAAATTGAATTACAAAACTATAATGGTATTTAATACTTAAATCAAGATTTGATTTAATAAAATGAGTCCTGATTTCTGTAAAGAAATAATATTCACATTTCAAAGTGGATAATGATTTAAAAGAAAATGGTTTGAAGATTTAGAATGGTTATAGAAGGAGATTGATAAATTTTTTAAAGATGATAAATTCATAAATGAATTTAGGAATGGAGTTGACCCGAAATGGTAATTTATTCAGACGTTCTGAACGATAATTGAATAGGATTTTTCGAAAGTGAGTTATACGTTGGAATTCTATTCTATTGAATTCAGAAAAGTACCATTTACTTTCTGGTTATAATCAAGATTTATTTATTTACATAATTAATTAATTATTTGTTTATTTATTTAAATAGAAGTTATATTTTTAAATTTAATATTTCAAAAGCAGAGATTATAATGCTACCATTATAATCATAGATTTCCGTAACGAAGTGGATTCGTAAACTGAATAGAGAGTTGTGCGAACATTTTGTAAATAAGAAATTAAGAAATGGAGTTAAGAACATTAAAAACTGACTGAAATTAGTTATGTTGAATAGTTGTCTGAGTATCAATCTGATGTTGGTTTCGGCCTTCGGGGTTGATACTTGGGAAATTGTTCTCTTACTAAATTTACGGTTAGGGACTGATGGGCGTGGAAGGCTAGTGATGCACGAATGAGATCGAGATGTTTTCTGATATCAATAAGAAATATTTTCTGAGATATAGAAATTAAATGGTTAAAATAAATGGAAATGTTTTCCAAGGATCGGAAAAAGCCAACGAGTTAGAGAAATATTTGGGTAAAAATATTGAAGGGGTCAGTGTTGATTGATGATTGATCGGTAAGATTTCATTTGGAAATACGACCGTTGTCTATACACATGTTTTTCTTTGATAGTTAGATCACCGACCATCAAAGTTTTTGATCATTTCGGTTGTCAATATGGAGAGACTGAGAACAGATTTATTATCTGAAAACCACTCCATATGGGCATTATCGTTTCGAATCAAATATATCGAAGGCAATTAAAGACGGAGTTTATGCAAGGGTTATTCTGACGATCCTAGGTAGAAATTTCCTAAGATGGATTTACAGAATAAATTCCTTCAGGTTGTCCAGTCCCAGGACAGCTTGAATGTCTGGCAGAGTATATCTAGTAGATCACGTAAGTTGATCGTTTCAAACGTATTTACGTTGGTGGCGGAGGAATTCGTTTCTCTTAGCTTTATACCCGTGATATTTTTGGAGAAATCAATTTGTGATTTGGCGGGTATGATGATGTGGCATTCAAAATAAATAAAGACGTAATCTGTATAGTGATACGTTATGGGCTCAAACCTCATCAATTGAGAAATGACAAAAATCGGGTAGGTTGTATGGCTAAGTGGGTCACACCCAATAAGGGTATATTTTCACCATCTAGAGAATATTCATATTTGTTACTTCTTCCAATTCTGTATCTCTCTGGAACGGTTATGTTGGTATACCAACCGTAAGGTGACAATATATTCAGAACATTCAAGCGAAATGAATGGTCGGTTATGTGTGGCCGAGTTACAAGATGTTCTCGTTGAACTCCAGTGTATCGCTTCTTGAGTACACTGATCGAAAGGTGGTTCCATACCTTGTCATAGTTGGATATCCATTACCCAAGTTGGATACCCATTACCCAATAAAAGCCCGCTGTTTTTGATTGTATATTATATATGTAGAGCATGAGATGAAAGCGTTCTACTAGATTTCTATTTACTTGATTTAGACATTATAATAATATCAGAAAATATTGATCTTAAGAAATATATTGGGTTATCGTAAGGTAAAAACCGTCTATGTTTATGTGTGGATCGGTCTTATGATTATCATTTCTTTTAAAAGGATTTTAAAAGTTAAACCAAGTGATTAGTGTTTACTCACACCAGTCACATGACTGACTCAGAGTTTATTTTTTTTGTTTTCCCTAAACTCTTGGATGCCCAAATTTGTATGGGCAGTCAAGTAGTCGGGATTTTCCAAATACATGGAGGAGCTCGGAGCAGGAGGCTTCAGAGTTAGATATTTATAGATTTTATTTCTGCTGTGATATTATATGATAATGGTATGTAGGTACAGTTACCAGTTTGTATTTCCAAAGTTGTTATATAATATATTTTATTTGTTCCGTTGTGAGATTCGTGTTTACTTTGTTATGTTGTGTTCTTCTTCTATTCTAAGTTTTCTTTCTTTCTGTTTCTCACCCTCTAACATCTTTCAATTAATGGTCTGGTATTTCCGATGCTTGAATAGTCAACACAGTGTGTTGTGTCAATTTTCAAGGTCGAAAATCCGCGTTCGTTATAGAACCCAAGTTATGGGACCCACCCTTATTAGATTTAAAATAAGTCTTTGGGTCCTCCTTCTCCAAAAGTGGTTAGGCATAAATGGTAATGAAGTAGGGTAGTTCACAGGGATGTCCACTTCCTCCATAAGCTTGTAAGGGTTCAACTAGGGACAGACTTGTTATATAAAAGATATGTGGCCAATGCATGCTAACTAACTGTCTATGGGAAGTCTTAAGCGACATAGATGGCCTACCGTAATGTCAGTTAAGTAGTAACGTTCACAGTACTAGTTCTCATATTACAAATGAGAGTATAGATGTTAAGAATGTTGATGTATTAGGATGAGGTCTTAAGGGGCTAGGGGTCCGTCTCAGGGTTATAAGAGATCATAAGAATCCACCTTTAATAGGGCCATAAGTGACCAAGAATTCCCACCTCGTTGGTATTTTACCCTAAAAACACGGATGGGCGATTGACTTGGATATCTACCCCATTAGTCAGATACTTGGTGTTTGTTGTGTACTGCATAGACATACCTTGATATAAATAACCTGCTAAAAAAATAGGGTTTGGACATTAAGTAACACTATATTTCAGTCACACAGAATTTTATGTTCTGACCCCTCTCCTCAACATATCCCACAGATCAGTAGATGGGGTAAAATCCTTGGACGAATCATGATTGAAGCTGATGAAGAAGACGAAGTTGTTATGCTATTATTGGTAGTTATTGCTTTACTTATTTTGGAAACTTGTGAGAATGAACTATTTGATGTACCCATTGAACAGATGTAACTACGACTGTTGTATTTATGTGGTTTTTAAATAATGGTACATCTTATTTGAATATTATAATTTCTCTTTCCGCAGTGTGAGATTTTCATTGGAAGTATGTATATAAATTCTTTGCAAATGTAGTCTTCACAGGAACCAATGACCCATTTAGAATGGGTCTAAGTTTCGATGGGCCTTTTCTGGGTCGAAATTCAGGCCCATTCCGGGCAGGTTGTTAAATTTGGTATCAGAGCATAGGTTACCCGACTATAAGGGAACTACACGTATGACAGGCGTATTTGTAATTTGAAAAATATTTTTCAAACTATATATATATATAATATCTATTTAACCCAAAAAGCATACACATTTATACTAGGCATCTTTATCCTTTTCTTCCTTTTTCAGCTTACGTACTATCTCAGGAGTATCCACTAAAGGATTCTTCCTTTTCTTTTCAAATAGTAGAATGACCGAAAATTCTAATGAGCAGAGTAACCAGGAAAGACCCCGATACTTGCCAGTGTGGTTCCTGTAGTACCTCCATACTGTGGAATAGGTCTCCTGCCGCTGAGGTGGCCTTTGACTTTTCGAACTACTATAAGACCTTTATGAATCTTGGAGGGAAGTCATTTTCTAGGAAAGAAAGCTTTACCAATACGTAGTCTTGGTTGATGGACTGTGAAAGAATCTTTGAAGCTACTGGCCGGCCTTATGAGGTGAAGAGAAGAATAGTGGCCTGACACTCAAAGGATGAGGCCCTAGAATGGTGGAACTTAGTGTCGGTGGAGAACGAGGGCCATATTTTTACATGGTCCGGATGCAAGACGCATTTTGAAGAGAAGTTTTTGCTAAGGGTAGAAATGACTATCCATCTAGAGAAATTCATCCACCTCAAGCATGGAAGCTTGAGCCTGCAAAAGTATGTATCCAAATTTTTCGAGCCATGTAAGTTTGGAAGAGAAATGGTAGACACCCCCATGAACAAAGCCCTTAGATTTGTTAAAGGACTGAACTTTTCATTGAAAGAGACCTTATTAGCCCAAGTAACGTTTGGGGCAACTTTTGAGACTCTAATTGAGACAGCTATTTTATGCACGGCGGAAGGCGCCAAGGAGGAGAAAGATGAAGAGAAGAGAGAAGGAATATCCAACAAAAATAAGAAGAAGGAATGGTGGAAGAATAAGAAAAAGAACAAATTCAAAAAGGACGCAAAGACTTATACGAGGTGCCGCAAGGGCCATGAGGCCAAGGATTGTAGGAGCTCGTTAGCGAAAAAGGAGTTCAAGGGAAAATGTTACAAATTCCATGAAGATGGACACATGTCCAAAGACTTCCCAAAGCCCAAAGTTGTCAAGAGTGGCTAGTACTGTGCAATAGAGGCAGCATCAATTCAAAGCCGACCCCAAGAGACTAGGGGAAGACCGCACTTGAAGGTATAACCTCTGTTTTAGGAAATTAAATATACACGTTGTTTGATTCTGGAGCGACCCATTCTTTTATCTCCAAACGATTAGTAAATCTGTTGAATCATTCCATATCTATCTCGGATAGTCGGATAGAGGTGGCCAACCCTATTGGAGGATCTAAGTATCTTAAGTTGTTGTCCAAAGACCTAGTATTGGAGGTCGAAAATGTCGAGTTCCATTGCGAATCATATGCATTGGATTTTAAGGTGTATGACCTTATCCTGGGTATGGACTGGCTATCATTTTATGGGGTCATCCTAGATTGTGATAAGAGGATCGTTCGTCTTAGAAGCCAAGGAGGACGTAACCTAAATATTCCTTGTAATGTTAGAAACAAGAACAAAGCCTTATTATATTCCTTATCATCTAGTTTTGAAGGACCATCTTCGGTCCCTATAGTTTGTGAGTTCTTGGATGTTTTTGAGGAAGTCACGAGACTTCCAACACACAAAGAAGTCTCTTTTCGTATTGACCTGGAGAAGGATGTTAGACCCGTAGCACTACCCTTGAGGCATATTGCGCCCAAGGAAAGAAGGGAGTTAGATAAACAAATTTCAGAGCTATTGCAAAAATGTTTCATTTGTCAAAGTACTGCAGAATGGGGTGCACCTATTGTATTTACCACCAAAGCAGATGGATCTTTGAGACATTGTGTGGATTATAGGGAACTTAATAAATTGACCAAGAAGAATAGGTACCCTTTACCAATCGACGACCTTTTTGACCACTTGGGAGGAGCCCGAGTATTTTCCCAACTAGGCCTTGCTACTGGATTTCACCAATTAAGAATTACGTAGAACAGCAAGGTCAAAACTGTTGTAACACCACATGTCCATTAATGTCACTCACTAAGGGAATGCATTAACTTTCATGGAGTATTATAAGAGTAAAGAATAGAATATCACAAGATAGATATATAAAATAGTACTTAAGAAAATTTAAAATTTATTCATTGCAGCGGAAAAGCAAAACGTGTTTGGTTACAACATCAAAACCACATACTAGATTCAAGTACACAAATATCCATCTTGTACAAAATTATTATTAGAGTACATAAAAGTAAAATCATAATCCCACTCCAAATAGCCATAATGGAAAAGAGATAAAGCTGAGCATTACTTTCAACACTTCCAAGCACTTCAAGAAGAAAGAGATCCAAGTCAAGCTTCACTTATCCCACCATGAGGACCTGGGGGGGAAGAAAGAAAAGAGACGAAACAAAAAGGGGTCAAACATACGTCTGGCGAGTCTAGTGACTTTAGCAATATAATCAGTAAAGTAACAGGATAAGAACATAAAATAGGTATAAGAGATGACTGTAACATAAGTAGATATGACAAGGTAAATAAGATGAACAAGATATGACGTTGATTGCACTTCAAATCACTATAAGATAATTCCTACACTGCACCAATACTAGTTCCATACTGAAAGTTGATCCCTCTTACTAAACATAATAATAATAATGGTAGTTTCCTGGCTGCTATCATAGGTGCCGCCTGCTCCTATCTCCACTAGTTGTACCCACTACTCTCCCCATTCGATCGACTCCCTAACTCGTAGATACCCATGCTGGTCCCACAGTAGGGTGTATCACTCCCTAAAGTGGCAACCGATACAACTAAAAGGCACAGCTTATATCTACACGATGCAACAACGTCTTATCTACCGGCCCGGACCCATGCACGCACATGACTCCGTTGGACTTGCATTGCCACCGCTAACTCTTTATTAACCTCTTACAATCAAACCCAGTAAGCGTGTCCCGTCCTCGACCTAGTTCGAGCTCACATAGAAAAAAAATGGGTTACTGGTTGAAAGGGGTCCCCACACTTGACACAAGCTTCACTCCTAAGCTTGGCCCCCATTAGGAATTCCCACTTAACCCCTCTTTATTCTCATGTCTAATCACATGTTTCACCTTGGTTAAGTGCTTCTAGTTATATTTCACATGTCACCCATGTTACCCACTTAACTCCCATGTCTTACTACATGTCTTATCTTGGTTAAGTGTTCATTAATTCATTATAACCGTAATCTTGTAAGATCTCCCACATTAGATTGTCGTTTTGCGGTTGCTGGATATGTCGGGTGGTTCCGGGCAGTGTTATACCTGTAACGTCCTGCATTTTTCGACGATTAACGTTGAAAGATTAAAACAATTAAATATTTGATTTGAAATCAAATTGGAGATTTATATAGAGTTCATTTATTTAATTTATTAAATAAGTATATTTTTATTTGATAAATATAAGTGTGTATCATCGATTTATTTTACAGGTGAAAATAGCGATGTTTCAGGCGATTTTACAATTCGATGAAATAAATTCCATCGGATCAGTAATAGAGTATTGTTGCTGGATTTTGTATTTCATAACATTTAAATTTATCGATTTAACATACGATCAGTAAATGTCGAAGAATAATTAAATCGAATTTAATTTTAATTGTCAGTTTAAATTTATATCTTCACCATACGATCAAATTGGACTTCGAAACCTGTTCCAGGGAGTTCAGAACAGTGGCATAACCCTAGAAGTGTTGTTTGTTGCGTTCAAATAAGAGTTCGAATACACGTGATATTTTTAAATTAAACAGATTCATATTGGTTCAAATTAATTTAGGTCCACGCATATTAATTCCTTTCTCTATACGCTGAAAATAATTTTCCCTTCTACTGTAAGCTTTCCAACAAGGTACACTATAACTCTATTTTTCCATATACCTACCAATAGCCTTAGCTTCTCCTTTCAATTCATTTCGAATTGGCAAATTTACTTAAGAACAAAGGGGTAGCCTACGCTAGCTTGCTGCATCGTTCTTTCACAATCACCTTCTTTCTTTCACTTTAAAGTTTTTCTACAAACCTAACTCCTAATTTCAACGCCTAAATCCTACCTTGTACCCTTTGGAGATGGACGTCGTTCTTATCATCAAAACGTCCACCTATAAATTGAACTCTCGCTATGTGCTCCCCATTCCCATCGAAGCCTTTACTTTTCTCGTCATTTTTTCCATTCTACAAGCAGAGAGCTTTTGCCTTAAATTCATTTCTTCCATTTCTAAAAACCTGAAATCAACTAAATTACTTCCATTCCCTTTTCCCAGTCAAACCAAATACCACTGAATATAACCCAAATCGATTCGATCGATCCACAATAAAAAAAAGAGTTCGCGATTTGAAATCTCGAGTGAAACCGCCGGTCCTGTGGAGTTCGACACAGCCAGAGACAACGATGGTAATGGGAGCGACTTTGGTTGTATATTCAAAAGGGAGCGAGGGTGGTGCGAGTACTGATGAAGTCGAACTGGGTATTTGAGGTCAGTGCAATTTAAGGAAAACAATATCGTGAGTAGAGCAGAGTGCGACTGGGATGTTGATCTAACAGGAAGGAGGTTGAGGGTGCAAAGTGTTGAAAGGTCTAACGTTGTCTAGTATAGTGCGACACTGGTACTGGCGTTGGAGTTTGAACTAGGGTGCGTTGTTGAAGGATTGGATGCTAGAAAGCGCTGTAGTGGGATTTTTGGAGTTCGAATGGGTGTGCTAAGATTGAAGAAGGGTGTTCTGATGCTTGGGGGTGAGACTGGATGGAGTGAGAGGTCTGAGGTGCTGGGTTATTTGGATTTCGACAGTAAAGTTTTAGGAGTTCAGATTTGGATTTCTTTTTTTGAACATGGTGTGATGGATGCCTAGACCGTGAACGCTGAAAGGTTGAGGCATTGGCATTGGTGTTAGATCGGTTTGTGGTGTAAAGGCAGTAGTGAAGGATTATTAAATGAAATGGTGGATCATCTATAAGCTATTCAAGGAAATGCCGAAGATAGTTTGGGGCTCATTTTCGTGAATTTAGTAATTCGAAGATCGAAAGGTATATCTTTTACTAAATTTAAATATGTAGAAAATTTAATTAATTCCATGGTAGTTAATTTAAATTATAATCATTTAATCATTAAATATAAAATAAATATATCGTAGGAAAAAATTAATTCAAGACATTTCTAGACAGTCCGTAGACGCAGATATGGAATTAAAATGGAATATTCAACAAATGAGGAAATATCGAGGTGAGTTAAACTCACTCAGTTAAATTATTGGGAAGTATTTTTAATAGTTCAAATTTTATTGCTTGCTTGTCGGATGATAAATTGCTTGATATAAAGTGATAATATTATATAATAATAATATTAGGGATTGATGATTGGATAATGCCCGTAGTACCATTAGCGGATGCCCGCAGTTTCATTAGCAGATGATTTTCCATATATGCTCCACAATATATATAGTGGATGACCTTCTATACCGCGATATCCTGCCTCGGAGCAGGATGGGTATTATTATTATTGTTGTTTTTGTTGTTGACTAACATCTGTGGATGCAGGAAAAACAGGTTGGAGGGGTCCAACTGGATTCCTCAACATTTATTTATGTTGTTTTCCCATATATGTTGATATGATTGATACCATGTGATAGTTTATGATATATTGGATGTGTAAGTAACCCTACCCTTGATTTTGGGTATTTTTAAATGCACAAGGTAATATATGGATTTTTACAATAGAATGTGAAATATAAAAATATTAAAAGGATATTTTAGAAACCAAATTTATAAATAGAAATGAAAGTAAAGATGAATATTGAATTTTTAATTATATAAGGAAGTGGATTATTATTATCTTATTAGTAAATAATGAAGTAAAGTATTTCTATTAAATATAAAAATGTGGAAATGAATTATTATTTAGTAAATAATAATCAGAGTGATAATCGAGTAATTAGAATTCATTTAGTGAAATTATGAAGTACAATAACTCGTTATAATTAAAGGAAATTTATATTTCAAATAGAATATTTATTAATAGAATATTAAAGGTAAAAAGTTATTTTTAATAAATGAAATATGAAGTAGATTCTATAAACAATGTTTATAAAGAAGTAGGACATTCGAGAATTTAAAAACATAATTCGAATGTAAATTTGGGAAAAAATAGAAATGCGGGTTGAAGCTAATATTTTCAATATATTGAATTATGAAGGAAATTACAAATAAGGTTATATGAAATAACTCTATAATTAGATGTTATAATAGGATTGGAACTTGAAATTTGAAATCAACTCTAGTATGGATTCGTATTCACAATTAAAGTGAATAAAGCGAATAAAGCAAGTAATGTGAAAAATAGAAATTTGTAAAAGCTAGAAAAGGGTTTGAAATTATAAATTTGCATTTAAATAGAATTAATTTAAATAAAATAATATAAATTATATTAAATAATTTTACATATGATAAATAATAATAATTATTATTATTTGTAAATGATAGTAATGTATGAATGTTTCAGAACAGAAGTCATAAATAGAATGGAATGAAGTTTCAAACATATATAGATGTTCGTAAAATATTTATGAGTTAAAGACTTGTTAAAAACCTAGTTTACAAATGTAAACGAATTTGAGTTGGTTAATAAAAATTCATTGTTATAAGGAAAATCTTGTTTTTCTTTAGGAATAAATATTTAGCAAATGTTTTGCAAATCAAACCCTTAAGGGAATATTTTATAAAGGTTGTAGCGACGTTTTGTAAATGTTATTTATAAGTAAAATATTTGAATGGTTATAAAATTTAGATAAACATCTCAAATAGTAATTGATATTTGAAATTTCTATTCGTCTAGAAATTAAGGAATGAAGTTAATGGAATTAGGAACTAACCAGAGATCACTTGAGATGAATAGTTTTCTAAGTATCGATCGGATGTTGGTTTCGGCCTTCGAGGTTGATACTTAGGGAATTATTCTCTTACTAGTGTACGGATAGGGACTAATGACCAAGATGAGAAGAACGTTATTATAGTACTTTAAAGATGAACTGGTTTGGAATATTCTTATATATTAATATAAGAACAGAATTGTGTGTTTCAAAGTATTGGGAAAATTAATAAGTTTGATTAATGAATGACCAAATAAAGAGGCAAATATTGAATCGATAAATTCAATTTTTCTTTTATGGATGAATGGTTGTTTTTATTTGATAGTAAAATAACCGATTACCAAACCTGGCCTAAAACGCTTGTTGGTACGGAAAAGCTGGGATCGAATTTATATTCGGAAACAATTCCGACCAGCAAATACGTAGACGTTGGAGATATTAGATGCGAATCAAGATAGAGTAATTGAAGATCGTAGATCTTCATAAAATGGAAGAACTGCTTAAAATCTTTGGTTTAGCGGCCAGAGATATACTGTGGTTCTGTCGTGGTTGGAATTTACGGATTGCAAGGGCTTCTCGCTACTGATCTATAGGGTGATTCCTAGGATGTGGTAGGAGGGTGCCTTCGGTTTTTCCAGACCCAGGACAACTTGTATGGACGAATGTATAACAAAGTATTTCCAAAAGAATCACGTACATTGGTTTTTACCAACGTATTTTTGTTAGTAGCGGAGAAGGGCACTTCTCTTAGCTTAACGACCAGAATATTTTTGTGGAATTAGTGATTTGGCGGATCTGACGATGTGACATTCAAACTGAATGGTAGCCAGATGTTCCATATGAATATAAATAAATAATTAACTAAATAAAGTATGACCTCAAGCCTCTCAACCGGGAAATGACAAAAATCGGGCAGGCAGCATGGCTATGTGGGTCGTGCCCATTAGAGTGTATTGTCACCATCTACAGAATATTCATATTTGTTACTTCTTTTCATTTCCGTATCTCCCGGGAACGGTTATGTTGGTACCAACCGTAGGTGACAATATATTCGATACACTCAAAAGAAATGAGTGGTCGATCATGTGTGGGCCGGGTTGCAAGACGTTCTTGTTGAACCCAGTGTATTACTCTCTAGAGATACACCATCGGCAGGTGGTTCCATACCTTGTCATAGTTGGAAATCCAATCTCCAATAAGCGCCTGCAGTTTTGATTGTATACTATATATGTAGAGCGTGAGATGCAAGCATTCTGCTAGATTCTATTTATTTGTATTCAGACACTATTATAATATCACAATAAGATATTGATTTCAAAAATGTTTTGGGGTAAAAACCATCTGTGTTTATGTGTGGATTTGGTCTTACGATTATCCTTTTTCTTTCAAAATGATTTTTAACTTTAAAATCAAGTTGGATGATACCAATAATTTAGCGGGTTTTTCTCACGTTGGTTCACCAGACTGACCTGTGCATTTGTAATGCTCGGGTCAGCCCAAGTACAAGTTCAGGATAAGATACGAATTCCAGGAGGCGAGCTAGAGAAGTTCAGACGTATGATTCATATATTATTCCACTGTGTGTTGTAAACAAGGACAAATTGTTATAGCTGTCCAGATGAATTGAATGTCCGCTATACTCTGATAAATTGTTAGTATTATTTCAAGTTTTTCAATAAAGATTTATTTCTGTATTATATTTTATTCCGCTGCGATGTAAGACTGTGTGTTATTGTTCTTACTCTTTATTCTATTCTTAACTTTCTTTCTTTCTATTTCTCATTCTCTTATTTCTTTCTATTAGCTTTCTGTAATTTCAATAATTGAATTTGGACATGGAATGTATAAATGTCTGTATTCGAGAGTCGAAATTTCCGGGATGCTACAATACCGCAATCCGAATATAACCTCGTGTCCTTGCATTATTACGTATCTAATATCTGACTTTGATCTCTCACATTAGATTACAAAATTGTGGTTGTTGGATGTGTCGAGCGGTTCTAGGCAGTCTTATACCGCAATTCGAATCTAACCTCGTGTCTTGGGCGTTCATTTTCACTTTCTTGATTTAAGTCCCAATTTTAAATCTTGGATTAAATTATACTCTAGTTACCCATAATTTCCAATCTAAATTATGTTTATAATTTTAATCCAAATTAGGCCTATAATCTTATGTATACATGTTATGCCAAATTACGCCCAAATCACTTTGCATTCATTGTTATTAACAATTTATGCCCAACTCATGTATACAAATTTTATCCAATTATGCCCAATCCAATTTATGCCAAATCTCATGTATACAAGTTATACATAATTATGCCCCAAATCAACTACGTGATTACAAATCAGTTTATGCCCAATTACATATTATTCAATATTTCCCCAAACTTTCTCCACCACATTCCCACGTCATTCGTACGTATAATTCAACGTAATATGTTAGGATCGAAGTTAGCCTAATCTCATAAAAAAAGGAAAAGAAGGGAAGAGAATCATGTCATCAAAACTGGCATAAAAGAGACCTATGAAACACGAACTGGCATAAAACAATAAAACAAATCCAATTAGGCATATGATAACAGTGATTTGGGTATGAATCTTAAAGATAAGAATTTACAAACTAGATATAAATCATCATACAAGCATGATCATAAAATCCAATTTACAATCCTATCACAATCAATTTTTAATTAATTATATGTGAAAGTAACATAGACTCACAGCGATAGGATTTAGGAGAGAGAATTGATCTGAATATGATTTCTGAATTTGATTAGCTAAGCTGTTGTTGTAGAATTTTATTCTATTTTGATTTGCTTTGGAGAAGAGAGGAGAGGCTAGTTTAATTTATACTATAGCAGCATGGATGCACCACGGATTAGTATAATGAAATTAGGGTTAGGTTTAGGTGTGTTTTTATAGGAGTACTAGGTGTATTAGGACCCTTAGATTAGATTAGGATCCATCAGAGCCATCCAAACCAGAAAAACACGTCATCCGGCAATCCCAGAATGAGACATCAGCCCTAGACGTCAAAAACACGTCTGCCAAATCTGGATAGAAGGGGGGTCGACACACTATAGGGGGGTCGACACCTGTGTTGACACCCCTATAGGGGGGTCGACACCTATGTCGACTCCACTAGAGGGGATCGACACCCTAGAGCGGGAAATTTTCCGTTCATCCAGATTTTCTAATTTTGATTTTTGAACTCGTTTTTGATTTTTAATTATTATTTTAATTTAAATTCTGCTAATTCTACAATTCTTTTAAGCTTCATAACTTCTTCATATTGTATCCGTTTTACGCAAACTCGGACTCTATCCCAAGAAGAATTCCGAGACGAACGCAATGGCGCAACCCGTTTCCCTTAATTCTTCTTATAAAAATTAAGTATTCTTTAATTATCCTTTATGTCATGTTTTAAAATTACGAGGTGTTACATTCTCCCCTCCTTAAAGGATTTCGTCCACGAAATCTTTAAGTTAAGAAGAATGTATCCTACATCCAATCATCCATCAACTCATCCATCATCCACAAGCATTTATTGTCCTTAAAAGATTTCTAATGCTATATGAACATATGCAAAATTGTGTGTATATGTCCCCTATCTAATGCAAAGATCAGGCGGTCTGCTAATTCAGTTGACCTCCTTAATGCAAAACATAATAGTGCCATGCATTCATTATGTATGAAAAAGAATCCTAATGATGCATATCATTTCTATATGAGTGCACAACCATTCATTCAAATGCAACATCCATATGATAGCACATTCAATATACATCCATTAACTTAATTAAGCACACCCATTCATATGTAATATGAAAGTGATTGAGCCGATCTAGTGCCTAATGTGTGTGTAAATGCATCCACTAGCAAACACTTACATCCACTTGCATCCAGCAAACATAACATGTTTCAAACACATGTTTACAACCATAGGTTTTTCTACCTAAGGGTCGAAAATATAATCGAGAGGATACACTAAACAATAGAACAAGTATAAACAAAGCGGTAGAAAAATGAGAAGTTAAGAACATACCCTAAAAAAGGAAAGGGTACGACGCACGTATCTTGTCTTTAGTCTCCTAAGTCGCGTCTCCTTGATCATCTCCCCACTAGACTTTAACTAACTTGACCTCTCGGTTGCGTAATTTCTTGACCTCCGATCCAAGGATGCATGTAGGAGCTTGTCTAATCGTGGCATCTCGCTCCACTTCCACTTCTCTAAGCATGCTCGGCTCTGCTAATTCCGTTGTATTATGTAAACACTTCCGCAAATGCGACACATGAAATACGTCATGAACACCACTGAGCTTCTCGGGCAACTTCACTCTGTAGGCCATCTGTCCAATTCTTTCTGTAATGGGGAATGGCCCTACGAACCTTGGTGCCAATTTCCCTACAGACCCAAAACTAACTATATTCCTCAACGGTGATACTTTAATAAAGACGATGTCTCCAAAGCTGAACTCAAGATCGGTCCTTCTTTTATCAGCATATGGCTTTTGCCGGTCCTGTGCCATCTTCATGCATCTTCGAATCAAGTCTATCTTCTCTGAAGTTTCCGTAATCATCTCGGGCCCAAACAAGATCTTATCTATAGACTCCCACCAACAAATCGGTGATCGACAAGGTCGTCCATATAGAGCCTCAAAAGGGGCCATGCCAATACTAATCTGATAGATGTTGTTGTAGGAAAACTCTACTAATGGAAGATGTTCCTCCTATGTCCCTCCAAAGTCCAAGATACATAACCTCAAAGATCTTCTAGAATCTAATTCACTCTTTCTGTTTGGTCGTTCGTCTAGGGGTGATAAGCGGTACTCAAACACAGTTGCATTCCTACCGCCTCTTACAAACTCTTCCAAAACTCACTGGTGAAAATGGGATCTTGATCGCTCACAATACTAGAAGGTATGCCATGTGGACGAACTATCTCTCGGAGATAAACAGATGTTAACCATGCCGCTGCTCTTTTACTCTTAACGGGAATGAAATGGTCGCTCTTGGTAAGTCTATCTACTACTACCCAAATCCCTGTATTACCCTTCCTTGATCTCGGCAACCCATCGACAAAATCCATGGAAACACTTTCCCATTTCCACTGTTGAACTTCTAAAGGGTGAAGCACAACACCAAGCTTCTTTTGCTCATCCTTGACTTGCTGGCACACTAAGCATCAAGAAACGAACTCAGCCACATCGTTCTTCATTCCGGCCTAAAAGAAAACTCGTTTCATGTCCCTATACATCTTGTCTCCACCGGGATGTATGGTCATCTTAGAACGATGTGCTTCTTCAAGGATTGTCTTTCTCAAACTCTCGTCTCGAGGTACGCAAAGTCTCCCATCCATACGCAACCAACCTTTTCCATCGATAGTATACCTACTAAGATGGCTCAAAGACTCACATTTTATGAGCTTGACTACTATCTCTATCTACTATGGGCCACCTCGCTGTGCCGCACCTATCTGTCCCAAAAGCGTAGGTCGCACCTCTAATGATGCCAACAAATCAGGTACATAATCAATAGAGGGTATAAAGTCAAAGGTAGAGATATACTCTAAACTCTGCCGCTCGACAAACAAAGGACTCAAAGTCAACTTCTTTCTACTCAAGACATCAGCTACAACGTTACCCTTGCCATGTGTATATGCAATCTCAAAATCGTAGGATGCTAAGAACTCCATCCATCTTTGTTGCCTTAAGTTTAAGTCTTTTTGGGAGAACAAGTACTTTAGTGACTTATGGTCTGTATACAACTCAGACATCTCACCAAGCAAATAGTGACGCTAAGACTTAAGCGCAAAAACTATGGCAGCTAACTCTAAGTCGTGTTCATATGCCTTTAACTACCTTCCACCATAGCATATCGCCCTTCCCTCTTGCATCAAAACTATTCCAAGTCCACTATTTGTACATCTCACTGATATTCATTACAGTACAATAAATTTCATTATATATAATTCCCCTCACTACATACACTCTGTCACTCTGTTTACAGTTTCATTTGTACAAACACTCAGACTCACTCATATACACATTTTCACACTGTTCTTTTCTTCAATTTTCTTTCTTGACAACATCTTCACTGTCAGTCCAGTCATCATCTGCTTACCTGTCACATGAAACACACATGCAGTACACTGCAACAGAAATAAAACTGTACACGCATGAATATAAATTTTAAATTTTTATTTGCCTCAGATTTCTGGTGTGTTTCTCATCATTTTTCATGACTTGATCTGATTTATCTGTGTCTAGACAGCTTGTGATATTCATAGTGATACATTGTAATACCACAAGGCAGTCAGTGTACATATAAAATATTTTAGTGCAGGTAGAAGAATATATTCTGAATGGCTGCATATACACACATGTATATATATACACACACGTGTGCACTGCCTCGCCAATCCAGATGCAACTGAGGAGTAGCCACGTGGACCATCTGGACTCAGTGCAGCATGGTCAACATAGTCAACACAAATCAAATGGTCGAGCAACTCAATGGCACAGCTCAAATAAAATGGCCGAGCACAATGGTGAGACAAGGAAGGTTCAAATACAACATGACTGAACAATGGTGTCAAACAGATCATCACAGGTTCAAGGCAGCTCAGGTTCATCTAATCAACATTAAAAGGTTACAGCCCAAGCATGGTTCATGGTCCAGCAAAGTGGAGCATCTCAAACAGAGTTCATGGCAATGCAAGGGAATATATTTCAGCATTGTGATCATGAGTGCAAAGTCAAACAAATAAGTGGTGCATCATGTACTAAGGTATGTGCAGTAGTATAGTCAAAGTGGTCGAGCTCAACTACATGAATCATAATAGCAGCAGGTAGTTCAAGTGGTCAATGCAACATGTCCAAGACAGTGCAGTCAACATAGTAAACAAATATGGAGCAGCTCAAGTGAAATATAGCTCAGTCCATGGAGGATGATCAAAGACATGCAACTTCAATAATAAAGCCAGTGGATCAAAATGACATGCAAATGTTCAAGTGAAGCCAGTGCAGCAGCTAATGCATGCACAGAAAAGCAGTGTGCAAGTATGCATACACAACAGAAAGATGATAAAATGGTGCATGTATACATGGTGATAAAAATACAAGTGTATAAAGTGATAGGAAACAGTTCATCATGTTTATATATGGCAAAAGTTCTACAAATCATAATGTTTATTTCCATAAATACATGATTCAAGTTTTTGGACAAAACCATTCAAATCAGCTTCCCGAAATGAAGTAGTGGTTTTGAAAACTACTTTCAATTAAGGAACATCTTATATTTGGGTACCAAGTATTTTTGCAAGCAAGAATAAACAGAATCTGCCAAAACAATTTTTTCAGAAATGAATATATACCTTTTGGACAAGAAATCAGTCTTTTTTACTCAACATTGTTTTCGGGGAAATAATTTAATTCCAGAAATTACATTTGGACATATTGGGCAAAGACAATTTTTTTTGGGGAAGTTTTTTAGTGGCCAAAAATACAGTGTGCAAAAAGGTTCCAGCATATATCATGGGACAATCATATCACAGCATGAATGGTAACAAATATGTAATACAAGAAATTTCGGAGCATCATCAGTATTGCATAAATCATTTTGGGACAGATACTATTTCCAGATTTGGCATTCAATTTTTTCAATTCGGCAACAATTTAAATGGGACAGAGAAAAAACATTTCTAGTTTTTATATGTTATTTTAAATAAATAAATTAGATTTAAAAAGGGGTTTTAAATAATCGGAATTTCTAACATATAACGATTGGATTTGAAATGGGTTTATCGTGAACTGTGTTTTAAATAACACTAGTTCTTTAACCCGATAATAAATAGAATGTGATTTGGGTTTGTCGTGAACTGTGTTTTAAATAACACCTAGTTATTTAACCCAGTAAAAGGAGTTTTAATGAATCTGTAATTAGATTGAAATGTGAATCTATAATCTAAATTATCAAATTTAGAAATGAGCGAGAATGGAGTATCGCCAATTTTGCTCCAAAGCGATAGTTAAATCTTTAATTAGATTTGAACGTGAAATGGTAATTAATTTTACCGATAACACCATGGTGTTAGATATGGAGTATCACCAGTTTTGCTTCATGGGATTAATAGGTTGGGATTGGGAAATAAAATAAATAATTACTTCGGTGTGGTTCGCTAATCTCGACTAGTTCAGAAAACCATAATTTGGTTTGAAACGACATCCAAAGGAAGATTAAAGGATAAATTTGAAAGAATTTATCTTGGACAAAATTAATGGGAACCTTTCCCTAAAAATGGGATTTTATGAACAAAAAAGAATATTCTGAATTGAAATGAGGTGTATGTTGAGTTTGTGTAACATTTGTTTTTAATATACGCGGGTTGTTCGGAAAGGCCGGGTTTACACCCATTCTGAATAACCGATTCGACGATATGTCGAAGATGAAGACGGTGGTTGAAGACCGGAAGTCTTCACATCGTTTGGATAATTACTGACGATCCTGATTGGGCAGTACACCCAAGAGGATGGAAAGAGTTAGTGGTCGCCCAGACGTACCTGGAGATGGATGGATATGCGAGGAAAGTGCCTCCGGTTTCGTTTAGACCCAGAACGGACTTGTAAATGGATTGTGTGTCTGACATTGGATTTTATTCTGTGTTGTTTGATTTCTATTAAATATACATCTGTTTGGCGGCGGAGAATTTATTCTCTTGCTTAACGCCCTTCTCTGAGAGGTACGAGCTCAGAGGGCAAGTGGTTCTAGACATTCTAGAAATGATTCAATCAAGGCAGAAATATTTGGCAATAGTTTATTCTTTTTGATTCAATTCATTTTAGATAACACCAACAAATCAAGAAAGCAATCAAAGCCATTACATTTCATTCAAGCCAACAAACAGTATTTCCAGAATATCACTTAAGATAGTGTTAAGTCAAGCACAAAATGGAACATTTTTCATGCAAGAAATCAAAGAGGAATTCACGCAATCAGATCGAATCATTTTCTAAAATCAGAGAATCTAGGGTTTAGTTTTACCTTATATGTACACCCTTTGCATCATTGGCTAAAGTGCGATCGAAAACCACAAACAATTCAATCAAAAAACCATTGAAACTAAAACATCAATAATTCATAGAGCAGAGAAATTAAAATTCAGTTTTACTCACAATTTTTCAGAAGATTTCGATTGCCACAATTTTCCCTTAGTCAGATAACATGCAATTGAAGATGCAAGCATCTCGAATCTGAATCCATAAGAGATTCATCTTTCAACAATCAATTTGATTTGGGGAAATTCAAAGAATCCCTAGTTTTTTACTGCCGCCATTTTTTAATCTCCTCAGAAGAAAGAGATAGGGTTCAGCATAGAAGTGAAATGGGCCAGCCATTTTCCACACTTAAGCTCTACCATTTTGTTTAAGTGTTAAAATAAGGGCTAAATTGTTTTGAATTTTTTTAAGCTAGGTTTCTGTTATTGTGTTATTTTGTTATTTTCAATTTGTGTTGTAAACCATCCGATCAGTTCTAGAGTCTGTAAAATCTAGGGGAGATTCAGTTAGGGGCTAACTGACAGTTTACTAGAGTTTGTAAAAACTAGGGTTACTGGTTACGGAGTTGTAATCAGGGGAAATTTGATCTAGGGGATTAGATCAATCTAGGGTTTTGAGCGTAGGGTTAGTACAGAAGCGGGGAGTGCGAGTTTACAGTGTCTGTAAGTGGGATCTGTTATTATCTTCTTCTAGAAACCTTAGGAATCCAGCAGTAGGCAGGATTTTGCCGAAGCTGGTTTTGAGAAGAACTATTTGTTGCTCTGATAAATGTGCCAAATCTGTTGTTTCGTCTGCTTGGGCTTTGGGCTTAAATTTCTTCTGTCTGTGATATCCTTGTTTGTCTCCAGTGTCTGGTTACAATCCTCCTTAATAAGGATACCAATTGGTATCAGATGTGCTAAATTTTTTTGTATATATTTTTAATCCCACTTGTCATGTATAGCTCTCATATTACTCTTATAATTGATTTTCAATTTTAAGATTATTTATTGAGTATTCATTCACAAATTGAAATCAATATCCAAATTGAACTGTATTTATAATTCATTAAAATTATTATCAGAATTTGAAATTGTGATGAGTTATGACTGCAGTATATTTCACAACAAAAGGAGATTTTATTTAGATTTTCATGATGGTCGAACATTTATTATAATATCTTTGAATTAGTAATTATTTCACGGCCATCTCCTTTATCTATCATCATTCTGCCATCCATGATAATATTTTATTAATGTGGAGAGTTTAATATTTTAAAAAAAAATCTTTTTGAATAAACAGTGAAGATATTTGTGATAGAAATTGGACTATGTTATTATTCAAAATTAGTGATAATTGAAAATTTTCAATGTTCTCGGTACATTCGAGCATATTTCATAATATAATTAATTTAGAAATTTATTTCACGGTCCATTTCTGTACCTACCCCATTTTCTATCATCCATATATTGGTTTTATATATCGAGGAGTTTTTTCCTTTAAATGCTGAAAATAATAAATATAATAAATACATAAGTGTGTCTCTAACCACATTTAAAAATCCAAGCTCTGGTCATGCATGGTTATGAGACAACTTATAATTTAAGTTGCGACGGACCTCATTTAAAAATCCAAGCTCTGGTTATGCATAGTCAGTGTGCTCTTAAATAAAAATAAAAGAAAAGGGAATAATGTGCTATAAATTGAAATAAATCTAAACTTCTCCTTTGTGTATAAAAACCAGCCTATCAATCCATTTTTTAATCTGTGAAATGTGTTAATATCTTATGACGTATTATGATTTGTTGATTGATAGCTATTGGGATCTGAGATTATTAGATTGCGTCACTTAAATTGAATTTATAATTATAGTCCAAATCCATCACTGTTTTTGTACATTAATTTATAATTTTTTTTGAAAATGACTAGATATATTTATATTTTTGTAACTCTCTCTATTATATATAAATTTCATCGTAAATCTGTCATTCTCTGCAATGTGAATAAGCCACTAATCCTTAGAATATTATGATTTTTGTTTGACTGATTGAGATTTATGGTGACCGTTCTTCCTCTTAAGCTGAAATTATATATTTTTTTTTAGTCATTTTTCACCTATATTTTAAATTATGAATCCTTTTGATGATAAAAAGGGGGAGAATGGGTTGAGATTTTGATTTATGTGGTTTCAATCAACATTTGCTAGTGATGAATGGTGTGATAAAATAGGATTGTAAAATCCTTATTTTGCTCTGATTTCCCATATTGGCTTTGATTTGATTGCGTGATTGTTAGCTATGAATCTAGACTGGATTTCTATCTTTGATGAATCTGGAAAAGATAATTTTTCCCTCAACTTTGCACTGAATATTTTTGAAGGTTAATTTGAAACCAGAACTTAATGTTTTTCCAAAAAAATATCTGGAAATGTTTTATAAACAGCCGAACTAAATTTGTTCATTCCTGGAAACAAAAGAAATTATTTTTGCTATGAATATTTCCTGATTGCTTGCTTGATATTTATGGCCCAGTTTGTTGCGTAAACTCTCTCTTTGTTTCCCTGAATAAATTGATTTCCTTTGGCATGAAAAACTTAATTGATTCAGATGCAAAATTATGAAAACAAAATAACTGTTTTCCATATTCCTTTACGTGACTGAATTTTGTGATTTGTTTGAACGATACTTGCCATGCTTGATTAGTTGATTTCAGAAAAGATTCAACCTGATTTCTTGCCAGATATGTCACTGATGAATATCCAGAAATGTTTTTGCCCCTTGAATGAATCCATGCTTGATTGATGCTCTGCTATTTGAAAACACTTGCCGAAAATGGTTGATTAAATTCATGAATCATTTCTGATTTATTTACCAAAAAATTTGCCAAATAAAAATGTCTACTGATTTGTTTAAATCTGAAATGAAATCTTGCCAAAATTGAAATTCCTTAAATGCTTTGTCAAAACTAGAAACTTGATTCAATTTGCTAATTTTCTGGAAATCACACGCACTTGCATACTTTGAAACATTTTCTGATTTGTGGATTTATTCCTTACCCAAAATGATCATTGTGACTTCTGCAACTTGTCATTTGAACTGGAAACTAATTTTGAACATGTCAAACACATTTATTATGAGTGAATATTTTATATAAAAAAATCTTAATTTTGAAAATTCATTATTATTCATTCGTTTCACTCATACATAGTTGTAGGGGAAGTTTTCTGATGTAGGGGGAGCTAATAAATAGGGGGAGTTCAATATTCACTGTCAAACATATTTATTGTGCTCAAAATCTTTTATTTGTTTCTCATCATCAAAAGGGGGAGATTGTTGATATGATGTAGTTGCATACACAATTATATGATTTTTGTTTGATGATAACAACCAAATATAAATTATTTATAAATGTGTTTGTTGTTGTACTGTTTCACATATACATACAGATAGGAATATAATATTTATATTTAAATAAAATACGATTGTACATAAATTTAAATATTCACATAGTATTTCATTTAATATAATGTTTTATTTCAATATCAAAAAGCACAATTTTAATACTCCACTATTTGTACATCTCACTGAAATTCATTACAGTACAATAAATTTCATTATATATAATTCCCCTCACTACATACACTCTGTCACTCTGTTTACGGTTTCATTTGTACAAAGACTTAGACTCACTCATATACACATTTTCACACTGATCTTTTCTCCAATCTTCTGTCTTGACAACATCTTCACTGTCAGTCCAGTTATCATCTGCTTACCTGTCACATGAAACACACACATTGTACACTGCAATAGAAATAAAATTGTATACACGCGAATATAAATTTTAATTTTAAAATTTTATTTGCCTCAGATTTATGGTGTGTTTCTCATCATTTTTCATGACTTGATCTGATTTATCTGTGTCTAGACAGCTTGTGATATTCACAGTGATACACTATAAATACTACAAGGCAGTTAGTGTATATATAAAATATTTCAGTGTAGGCACAAGAATATTTTCTGAATGGCTGCATATACACACGTGTGCACTGCCTCGCCAATCTAGATGCAACTGAGGAGTAGCCACGTGGACCATCTCGACTCAGTGCAGCATGGTCAACATATTCAACACAAATCAAATGGTCGAGTAACTCAGTGGCACAACTCAAATAAAATGGCCGAGCACAATGGTGAGACAAGGATGGTTCAAATACAACATGACTGAACGATGGTGTCAAACATATCATCACAGGTTCAAGGAAGCTCATGTTCATCTAATCAACATTAAAAGGTTACAGCCCAAGCATGGTTCATGGTCCAACAAAGTGGTGCAGCTCAAACAGAGTTCATGGCAATGCAAGGGAATATATTTCAGCATTGTGTTCATGAGTGAAAAGTCAAACAAATGAATGGGGCATCATGTACTAAGGTATGTGCAGCAGTATAGTCAAAGTGGTCGAGCTCAACTACATGAATCATAACAGCAGCAAGTAGTTTAAGTGGTCAATGCAACATGTCCAAGACGGTGCGGTCAAAAAAGTAAACAAATATGGAGCAGCTCAAGTGAAATATAGCTCAGTCCATGGAGGATGATCAAAGATATGCAGCTTCAATAATAAAGCCAGTGGATCAAAATGACATGCCAATGTTCAAGTGAAGAGTGTGCAGCAGCTAATGTATGCATAGAAAAATGGTGTGCAAGTGTGCATACACAACAGAAAGATGACAAAATGGTGCATGTATACATGGTGATAAAAATACAAGTGTACAAAGTGACAGGAAAAAGTTCGGCATGTTTATATATAGCAAAGAGTTCTGCAAATCATAATGTTTATTTCCAGAAATACATGATTCAAGTTTTTGGACAAAACCATTCAAATCAGCTTCCACAAATGAAGTAGTGGTTTGGACAACTACTTTCAATCAAGGAACATCTTATATTTGGGTAGCAAGTATTTTTGCAAGCAAGAATAAATAGATTCTGCCAAAACAATTTTTCTAGAAATGAATATATACCTTTTGGACAATAAATCAGTTTTTTTACTCAACATTGTTTTTGGGGAAATAAGTTAATTCCAGAAATTACAGTAGGACATATTGGGCAAAGACAATTTTTTTTGGGGAAGTTTTTTAATGGCCAAAAATACAATATGCAAAAAGGTTCCAACATATATCATGGGACAAGCATATCACAGCATGAATGGTAACAAATATGTGACACAAGAAATTTGGCAGCATCATCAATATTGCATAAATCATTTTGGGACATAAACTATTTCCAGATTTGGCATTCAAGTTTTTCAATTCAGCAACAATTTAAATGGGACAGAGCAAAAACATTTCCAGTTTTTATATGTAAACATACATGGGCAAGTGGTTCTAGACACTCTAGATATGATTCAATCAAGGAAGAAATATTTGGCAATAGTTTATTCTTTTGGATTCAATTCATTTCAGATAACACCAACAAATCAAGAAAGCAATCAAAGCCATTTCTTTTCATTCAAGCCAACAAACAGTATTTCCAGAATATCACTTAAGACAGTATTAAGTCGAGGCACAAAAGGGAACATTTTTCACTCAGGAAATCAAAGAGGAACTCACGCAATCAGATCAAATCATTTTCTGAAATCAGAGAATCTAGGTTTTAATTTTACCCTATATGTACACCCTTTGCATCATTGGCTAAAGTGGGATCGAAAAACACAAACAATTCAATCGAAAAACCATCGAAACTCAAACATCAATAATTCATAGAGGAGAGAAATTAAAATTCAGTTTTACTTACAATTTTTTAGAAGATTTCGATCTCCAAAATTTTCCCTGAGTCAGATAACATGCAATTGTAGATGCAAGCATCTCGAATCTGAATCCATAAGAGATTAATCTTTCAACCATCGATTTGATTTTGGAAATTCAGAGAATCCCTAGTTTTTTAGCCGCCGCCATTTTTTTATCTCCTCGGAAGGAGGAGATTGGGTTCTGCATTGAAGCGAAATGGGCCAGCCATTTTCCAAACTTAAGCCCTACCATTTTTTTTAAGTGTTAAAATAAGGGCTAAGTTGTTTTGAATTTTTTTAAGCTAGGGTTTCTGTTATTGTGTTAATTTGTAATTTTCAGTTTGTGTTGTAAACGTCTGATCAGTTCTAGAGTCTGTAAAATCTAGGGGAGACTCGGTTAGGGGCTAACTGACAGTTTACTAGAGTTTGTAAAAACTAGGGTTACTGGTTACGGAGTTGTAATCAGGGGAAATCTGATCTAGGGGATTAGATCAGTCTAGGGTTTTGAGCGTAGGGTTAGTACAGAAGCGGGGAGTGCGAGTTTACAGTGTCTGTAAGTGGGATCTGTTATTATCTTCTTCTAGAAACCTTAGGAATCCAGCAGTAGGCAGGATTTTGCCGAAGCTGGTATATCTTGTGTCGTTTACTTTCTGCATTTCTATTTCTGTTATATTCTATGATCTGTGAATTTTTTAATAATTCTCTAAAATTCAATATACCCTATTCACCCCCCCCCCCAGGGTTAATCTAGATACAACAAGTTGTATCACAGCCTGGTAATTTCATTAACTCTAGAGTCATGGGTCATCCTAGTTGTCAGTCTTTTGAGAGTCAGTCCAGTGATTTTCCAATTATTTTCAATGGAACAGATTTTTTAATATGGAAATCAAAATTCGAATTATATTTAAAATCTGTTAATTTTGAATATTGGAGTATTATTGAAAATTTGGGAGATATGTTAGATAAGAAGAATAAGGTTTTAAATGCTCGTGTTATGCTTATTATTTATTCCTATCTTGATAATGATCAATTAAAATTTATCTCTCATTGTTTAACTACGCAGGATATTTGGAAAACTCTCAACACGCTGTATGGAAAATCTGACAGCTGCTCAAAACCCTCAACAACCAACTTAGATTTAGAGTTCTGCTTAACAGGATTTACAAATGAAAATTCAGATGGATCAGTCGATGGAGATTCAACGGACGATGAGACAGGAAATTTCTCATACGAAGATTTAGTTTTTATGTGTGTTGATCTAACTAATTTGTTGATAAACTCCAATCTAAAAACAAATCTCTGAGACTTAGCTTTGAGTTGATGTGCTCGAAGGGTCTCTAAGACTTCCCTAAGATGTAGGGCATGCTCTTCCTCGCTTCTAGAAAATATCAAAATATCATCCACAAAGACCACCACGAACTTGTTTAGAAACTCCCTAAACACCCTACTCATCAAGTGTATGAAATATGTGGGTACATTCGTCAAACCAAAAGGCAGGACGAGCCATTAGAAGAAACCATCGGCAGTCCTAAAAGCAGTCTTATCTATACTATCCTCAGCTACCCTTAATTGATGAAATCCTGTAGCTAAGTCCTACTGTGAGAAAACCGAAGCACCAACCAACTGATCGAACAAATCATCTATCCTTGGTAATGGGTGTCTGTTCTTCTTCATGAGCTTATTCACCTCCCTATAGTCCACGCACAATCTAAGCGAACCATCAATCTTTGTAGCAAAAACAACAGGAGCACCCCACTCCGAGATACTTCTCCTTATGAACCCTTTCTTAAGCAACTCTTTCACTTGTTTGCTAAGCTCCCTCCTTTCTCTTGGAGCCATGTGGCGCACCGGCAATGCAACTGGCTTTGCATTGCCCACCAAATATATACGGAAATCTATCTCGCGTTTTGGAGGTAAGCCCATAACCTCCTCAAAGACATCTGCATACTCACGGACTACTTGAACAGATTGCAAATAATCAATAGATGTGTCAAGAGATTCTAGGTTGCTAAGTATAATATAACCCTTAGGGTCACAAGAAATATCGAGAGTATTACCTAAACTAGTCAACAGTCTAACTATCCTCTTTTCACAGTCAAGAATGGCATCATACCTGGTTAGCCAATCCATTCCTAGAATCAACCCATAGCCCGTGAAGCCAAGCACATAAGCGTTGCATTCGAACTCAATGCCATACACATATATTCTCAAATCCCGACATAACATAGAAAGATGAGCCGTACCCCCAATAGGATTTGAGACTACAATAGGATCCATAACTAAACTAGTATTTAGGTGCAATGTTTCAACTAACCAAGCAGATATAAACGAATGTGAAGAGCTAGAATCAAACAAAGTTCGAACAGGATGATCAAAAAGGAAAATCAAATTTTCAACAGAAATATTTCTACCTCTCTTCTGTCCTGGTGCCATGAGAGCATGAACCTGCCCTCCAGAAGTAGATCCTTTCCTCTGTCCTTACCCTTGTACTTGCCTCTTTGGGCAGTCTTTAATCATATGTCCTGCCTCACCACATTGGAAGCAACCCGTCTTCTTCTTCCTACAGTCCTTGCTCAAGTGGCCCGGTGCTCCACAATTAAAACATCTTTTCTTCCCTTTCCCCTTGTTATCCTTACCACCTTTCTTTTGTTGTTGTTGTGCTTTCTTTGGATCCACTTTCTTATCCTGTGCCTTAACTACATTAGCACCTTTCTCCTCTCCATGCATCAACGCCAAGTCAACAAGTTTCTCGAAAGTAGCCCCCATAGGAATGTAGGACATAGCCATCCCGTGTGGTTATTAATTCAGACCCTTGGCAAATCTCAAATCCTTCTTATGTAGTGTATTAACTAATTCCATACCAAATCTTGCTAACTTGTTAAACTTGTTAACGTACTCCTTCAAAGCCAAGAACCTCTCCATGTATAAACTCTCCTCTGCTTGTGAAAGAAATTTCAATTCGAATCTCCGTCTGAAGTCCATCCAAGTCTCCACTGGGCCTCCTCCATTAGTTACTTCCCACCAAAAGGAAGCTTCATCCTTCATCAACCAAGCAGCTAGCTGAACGTTCCTTCCATCGTCTATCTCAAAGATACCAAACAAGTCCTCCACTTCCTTGAGCCAATTTCGAACCTCAAAAAACGTCTCAATCCCATAAAATGGCTTTCCTCCCACCGCACGGAAGTCTTTGCATATCTTAGAAAAAGCAACTAAACGCGGAGGAGGAGGAGGGGGAGCGGCTACAACTGGGGGAGGAGGAAAGTCTGCTGGGCCTGTAGTAGTAGCCTTAGCCTCCAGATACCTTCAGAACCATCCTGGTATCTGTACGCCCTCTGGAAGATTAAGATCCCCAGACATGCAGAAACGAAAGAAAAAGAGATTCAAAATAGAGAATCGAGAGATAGATATATGGCTTTTGGAGACCATGTTTTTCATAATAAACCTTTCTCTTGAAAACACCTTCTTTAAAACATGTTTTTTGAAAATACTTCTTTCTAAAAATGCTTTTGAAAACGGTTTTTCAAAATCTGTTATCTGTTCTGGTAACCTTCAGCATTGATACCACGTGTAACACCCCATATCCATTAATGTCACTCACTAAGGGAATGCATTAACTTTGATGGAGTATCATAAGAGTATAGAACATAATATCACAAAACAGATATATAAAATGGTACTTAAAAAATTTAAAATTTATTCATTGCAGCGGAAAAGCAAAACATGTTTGGTTACAACATCAAAACCACATATCAGAGTTAAGTACACAAATATCCATATTGTACAAAATTATTATCAGAGTACATAAAAGTAAAATCATAATCCCATTCCAAATAGCCATAATGGAGAAGAGATAAAGCTGAGCATTACTTTCAACACTTCCAAGCACTTCAAGAAGAAAGAGATCCAAGTCAAGCTTCACTAATCCCACTCTGAGGACCTGGGGGGAAGAAAGAAAAGAGGCGAAACAAAAAGGGGTCATATATACGTCTGGCGAGTCTAGTGACTTTAACAATATAATCAGTAAAGTAACAGGATAAGAACATAAAATAGATATAAGAGATGACAAGGTAAATAAGATGAACAAGATATAACGTTGATTACGCTTCAAATCACTATAAGATAATTCCTACACTACACCAATACTAGTTCCATACTGAAAGTTGATCCCTCTTACTAAACATAATAATAATGGTAGTTTCCTGGCTGCTGTCATAGGTGCCGCCTGCTCCTATCTCCACTAGTTGAACCCACTACCCTCCCCATTCGATCGACTCCCTAACTCGTAGATACCTGTGCTGCTCCCACAGTAGGGTGTATCACTCCCTAAAGTGGCAAACCGATACAACTAAAAGGCACGGCATATACCTACACGATGCAACAACGTCTTAACTACCAGCCCGGACCCGTGCACGCACATGACTCCGTTGGACTTGCGTTGCCACCGCAAACTCTTTATTAACCTCTTACAATCAAACGCAATAAGCGTGTCCCGTCCTCGACCTAGTTCGAGCTCACATAGATAAAAAATGGTTTACTGGTTGAAAAGGGTCCCTACACTTGACACAAGCTTCCCTCCTAAGCTTGGTCCCCAATAGGAATTCCCACTTAACCCCTCTTTATTCTCATTTCTAATCACATGTTTCACCTTGGTTAATTGCTTCTAGTTATATTTCACATGTCACCCATGTCACCCACTTAACACCCATGCCTTACTACATGTCTTATCTTGGTTAAGTCTTCATTAATTCATTATAACTGTAATCTTGCAAGATCTCCCACATTAGATTGCCATTTTGCGGTTGCTGGATATGTCGGGCGGTTCCGGGTAGTCTTATACCGCAATCCGAATATAACCTCGTGTCTTTGCATTATTACGTATCTAATTTTTGCCTTTGACCTCTCATATTAGATTACAAAATTGCGATTGTTGGATGTGCCGGGCAGTCTTATACCGCAATTCGAATCTAACCTCGTGTCTTGGGCGTTCATTATCACTTTCTTGATTCAAGTCCCAATTTTAAATCTTGGATTAAATTATACTCTGATTACCCATAATTTCCATTCTAAATTATGTTTATAATTTTAATCCAAATTAGGCCTATAATTTTATGTATACATGTTATGCCAAATTATGCCCAAAATACTTTGCATTCATTGTTATTAACAATTTATGCCAACCTCATGTATACAAATTATATCCAATTATGCCCAATCCAACTTATGCCAAATCTCATGTATACAAGTTATACATAATTATGCCCCAAATCAACTACGTGATTACAAATCAGTTTATGCCCAATTACATATTATTCAATATTTTCCCAAACTTTTTCCACAACGTTGCCACGTCATTCATATGTATAACTCAACGTAATATGTTAGGCTCGAAGTTAGTCTAATCTCATAAAAAGGAAAAGAAGAAGGGAAGAGAATCATGTCATCAAAACTGTCATAAAAGAGACATATGAAACATGAACTGGCATAGAACAATAAAATAGATCCAATTAGGCATATAATAACAGTGACTTGGGTATGAATCTGAAAGATAAGAATTTACAAACTTGATATGATTCATCTTACAGGCATGTTCATAAAATCCAATTTACATTCCTATCAAAATCACTTTTTAATTAATTATATATGAAAGTAACATAGACTCACAGCGATAGAATTTAGGAGAGAGAATAGATCTGAATCTAATTTCTGAATTTGATTAGCTAAACCGTTATTGAAGAATTTGATTCTTATCTTCCAATTTGAATACTCCTATTTTGATTTGCTTTGGAGAAGAGAGAGGCTATTTTAATTTATACTAGAGCAGCATGGAGGCGCCATGGATTAGTATAATGAATTTTGGGTTAGGTCTAGGTGTTTTTTATAGGAGTACTAGGTGTATTAAGACCCTTAGATTAGATTAGGATCCAACAAAGCCATCCAAACCAGCAAAACACGTCATCCAGCCAATCCTATAATGATACATCAGCCCTAGACGTCAAAAACACGTCTACCAGATCTGGACATAAGGGGGGTTGACACCCTATAGGGGGGTCGACATCTATGTCAACACCCATACAGGGGGGTCGACACCTATGTCGATTTCCCTAGGGGGGTCGACACCCTAGAGCGGGAGATTTCCCGCTCACCCAGATTTTCTAATTTTGATTTTTGAACTGGTTTTTTATTTTTAATTATTATTTTAATTTAAATTTTGCTAATTCTAGAATTCTTCTAAGCTTTATAACTTCTTCATATTGTATCCATTTTACGCAAACTCGGACTCTATCCCAAGCAGAATTTCGAGATGAATGCAATGGAGCAACCTATTTCCCTTAATTCTTCTTATAAAAATTAAGTATTCTTTAATTATCCCTTATGTCATGTTTTAAAATTATGGGGTGTTACAACTGTGTTTAGGACGCCTGACGGATTGTTCCAGTAGGAAGTTATGCCATTTGGACTAACGAATGCACCCACCTTCTTTGTTGACCTCATGAGTAGAGTGTTTAGGGGCATACTAAATAAAATTGTGGTAGTCTTCATAGATTATATCCTTATATTTTCAAAAGACCATAAAGAGCATGAAGATCACTTGAGACCAAGTGTTAGGGATATTAACAAGAACCAATTGAAAGAAAAATTCTTGAAGTGCCATTTCTGGAGCGAAGAAGTAAGATTTTTAGCGACATATTGTGTCTGGGGAAGGCTTCGCCGTAGACCACATGAAGATCGAGGCAATCAAGGAGTGAAGGTTACCTCGAAATGCTATGGAAGTAAAAAGCTTCCTTGGATTGGCCGGATATTATAGAAAATTCGTTAAAGACTTCACAAAGATCGCTACTCCATTAACCCAATTGACAAGAAAGAATTTGGTATTTCCTTGGAGTAATAAATGCGATATAGCCTTTAAGAAATTAAAGGAACTATAACTAGCACACATGTCCTAATTATACTCTACGTTTCAAAATTGTTTACCGTTTACACCAATGCATGTGGGATCGGTTTAGGAGCAGTCCTTATTCAAAAAAGAAGAGTAGTTGCTTATGATAGTAGACAACTCAAGGATCTAGAAAAAAGATATCCAGTACATGAACTTGAGTTAGTCGCAGCAGTGTTCGCCCTTAAGATGTGGAGGTGTTATCTTTTAGGGGAGAAGTCTGAAGTCTTTACCGAACATAAATCCCTTAAGTATTTATTTTCTCAACGTGACTCAAACTTGAGACAACAAAGATGGATGGAATATATTGCCGTGTTTGACTTTATGATTCAGTATACCTCGGGCAAGGGGAATGTTGTGGCAGATTCTTTAAGTAGGAAACATGCGACTTTGAATGCAATCCTAGAATGGAAACAATTAGAGTTCCTCTCTAATTTCAATTTTCAACCCTCACCAACCACTTCTAATTGTTTTCTTAGGGCTATGATAATTAGACCTACCCTAAGAGAAAGGATCCAAAGAGCGCAAAACCTTGACAAAGAGTTAAGAGGAATAAAGGAGAAAGTGAGAAAGAGAGAGATCTTTCCTCATTCAGTTAGGTATTAGATCAGCAACGATGGGAGTTTACTTTGGGATGGACGAATTTACGTCCCTAAGGATAAAGGGTTGAGGAAAGAAATTCTAGAGGAGTGCTATAGGTCAAAATTGAACATACACCCTGGTAGAGATAAAATGTACAAGGATATGAAGAGGAATCTCCATTGGGAAGGAATGAAGAGAGGCATAGCCAAGTTCACGGCCAAATGCTTGACGTGCCAAAAAGTTAAAACGGAGCACGGGAAGCCCGGAGGATTGTTGTTACCTTTAGAGATCCCCACATGGAAGTGGGAACATATTTCCATGGATTTCGTAAGAGCCAAAAGGGTAATGAGGCCATTTGGGTTGTGGTAGACCATTTAACCAAAAGCGCCCATTTTATACCTGTTAAGAAGACAAAGACTGCAACCTCGTTACCCAATTATATGTCAAGGAGACAGTCAGACTCCATGGCATCCCATCGAGTACTGTAAGTGATAGAGACCCCTTGTTCACAAGCGTATTTTGGAGAAGCCTACAAGAATCTTTGGGGACAACCCTTAACTTAAGCACAACTTATAATCCGCAGACTGACGGACAGACAGAAAGAGTAAAAAGAATCTTGGAAGACTTTCCTAGAGGTTGCATCATTGAATTTGGAGGAGTTTAGGGTAACACCTACCGCTTATGGAGTTCACGTATAATAATAGTTCAAACGATGATTGGTATGGCCACTTTTGAAGCGCTTTATGGGAGGCCATGCAAATCGCCAACTTATGGGTGGGAAACTACCTACATGGTTATACCCGGATCAGACTTCGCCATGAATCCACGGAGAAGATATCTTTGATTAGGAAGAGGTTGTAGGAAGCCCAAGGCCGTCAAAAATCGTATGTCGATAAGCGAAGGAGGGAACTTGAGTTTAATGTTGGAGACTTAGTATTCGTAAAAGTATCCCCGCTTTAGAAGACTGCTCGGTTTGGGAAAACTGGGAAGTTGGCTCCCAGATTTATTGACCCTTTTAGCATAATCGAGAAAACAGGATCATTGGCTTATCGAGTGGATCTCCAAGAGCGTTTATCGGGAATCCATAATGTTTTTCATGTATCTCATGTAAGGAAATACCTTCATGATTCTACTATCAGACTCGAGCTTGATGAAATTGGAGAAATAGAAAAACTCGAGTTGGGGTCCAAGGTGCCCCGTGCCACTGCAAGGATTGTAGAGCACGGAATCAAGAAACTCTGCAACAATCAAGAAACTCTGCAACAAAACCATTCGCCTTGTCCAAGTGCAATGGGGAAATAATCTTGCGGAAAGCACATGGGAGACCGAGGATAAGATTAGACAGACTCACCCAGAGCTTTTTACTGGTAAATTTTCCTTAAAATAACGTTTATGTATTCATCGTGATTGCTAGATTGGATGTTAGGAAATTCATGCAACACCATTTCACTGAGCATTCATACAGAAATATATGCATATTTAGGTTGTTTGCATACATACTGCATCATTTATTATACCTACATGATAGTGTAGAGCTCACTATAGTGGGTCTGCAGTTCAAAATCACTGTGAGTCATGGATGTTTATGGATGAATTATAAATAACATGGGTGTACAACATGGATATATTGGGCGAGCTGTATTTTTCGCCCCTTAAATAGATTTCAGGACAAGATCTATTTTAGGGGGGGAGGGAGAATGTGACACCCCATAAAATTCATAAGTATTAATATTAAATAAATAATTAAAAATAAGCAATTAAATAAAATGGCAGGAAAATGAATTTTTGCAGCTATAGGAATTTTCCTACGAAATTCTTTTATTTGGTTTCGTGGCGGAATTCTACATCATTTTCATATATAATATGCTGAAAACGGTCAATGTATGAAGAAGTTATGAATAAATGAATTTGGACAATAAACGTATAATATATATATATATAATCAAACGGATAACATATGTATGTCTAAGATAAATTCAAAATAAAGAGGGAGAATTCAAATTTTGAATTGAAGATAAGATCAGGGGGACAAAGTATATTGTATATATGGAATAAGATTAAGAGATTAAGGAACATATTAATTAAATAAACAACTCAGCAACGCAGCCTTATTGGGCGTTCTAGCTCCAAAGGGGTCAACCTCCCCCTCCCCCTTAAGGGGTGTCGACCGCTAGGGTCGACCGTTTGGTGGATGGACAGCCCAATAAATCAAGCTGTTTAGGGTGTTTCTTGGAGAATATATATAAATAAAAGGTCTAGATTAATTCTAAGTAATCCAATGGTCTATGCTCACACAGGCAACTATATATAGCCCCTCATATCACACTATGAAATCCTAATCATTCTCTATCCCTGCCTCCATGCTACCACTCTTCCATTGCTAAATTCCAAAAAAATAAAGGTTAAGGAGTTCTTCTAATTCTCCAGTATAAAAATTCGTATCTCCTTTCTATTCTAATTCATATAGGCTTTTAGAATAAACTTTGATATTTGGTACAAATATGTATACATAAGATTCTAATACATTTCTCTTGTGTGTGTGTATATATTAGGAGGATTGTTGGAGCACGTTTGAACGCAAAGAATTAGTGTAGATCTAGATCTACTACAGATTACTCTCTATTCTGCCTAGATCTGTGAGTGGGATATCATTTACTTAAGGCATATTCATGTTTTTATTAGATTATCATGTTGATAAATATACCTAGGAGTATTTGGAAATTTGATAACAAAAGCATTAAAACCCCTAAATCCTCTATTTTATATTTGCGTATGAATTGTCATGATTATTTGGGTTTGTGGACTCTTTGATTTTAATATTGGGTTAAAGATGAGAATAGGTGTTGCTACTATTGTTTATATTTCATGTAATTCACTGTATTAAACAATTGATTGTATCCTAAAAGGGTTTAGATTAAGGTATTTCATGATTTGATTAGGTTTGGGCTCTAATTTGAATCCAAACGCATTCATACCTAAAATATGTCAAATATAAACGTTTTTATGTGCATAACACAAAAAACAGGTGAATTAGACAAAGTAGAAATTATAAACATACATGTATACATGTGTGTAATACTCAATTTTTAATCCAGTATTGAAATCATTTCAACAAGCCTAGGATGCAAGTTAAATTTTTATGTATGTATATTTTCCATTCACTGCTATTTATTATATTGTCATTATGTCATCATGCCTAAGTTGTAGTGGTATATGGAAAATCTAACTTGTATACCTTGATTTGGACTAATTTACAATTGCTACCTCGTTAGAACGTTTACTCATTTATATGAATACTCGCGTTATTTAGGCGATATAATTATTTTACTTATATAAACATAATCAATGTAATTAACGTTGTTTTAGCGTAATAAGTGTGATTAGATTAGAATTAGAATTTGAAATGTCCCCTTAATAAATATATATTTATTTGATTGCTCGTGTGTGCGTATATAGAATGGCTACATATTTATTTATAGTGACACATAGATATAAGGTTAGTTGCCATTTGTGGTAGAAGTCTGCCCGGAACCGACCGGCAAATCCAGCAACCACAAGTAAGCCCAACTAATGTGTGAAAATAGGCAGGTTTACTACACCTTGGGAAGGTCTTAAGTGGCTGACTCTCTTTTTATCTAGCTTGGGTCTTAAGTGGTAAGGACTCAGATCCCTCCAAATTTCTACTCCTTAGAGAGGAACCCAAGTCACGGGACCCACCCTTATTAGATTTAAAGTAAATCTTTGGATCCTCCTTCTCTAAAAGAGGTTAGGCATAAAATGGTAATGAAGTAAGGTAGTTCACGGGGATGTCCACTTCCTCTAGAAGCTTGTTAGGGCTCAACAAGGGACATACTTGGTTCTAACGCATGCTAACCAATTGTATAAGGGAAGTCTTAAGCGACATAGGTGTCCTACCGTAATATCAGTTAAGTAGTAAAGTTCACAATACTACTTCTCATATTACAAATGAGAGTATAGACTCTAAGAACGTTGACGTATTAGGATGGGGTCTTAAGGGGCTAGGGGTCCGTCTCAGGATTATAAGGGATCATAAGAATACACCTTTAATAGGGCCATAAGTGACCACGAATGCCCACCTCATTGGGTTTTTACCCTAAAAACACTAATGGGCGATTGACTTGGATATCTACCCCATAGGTTAGATACTTGGTGTTTGTTGTGCACTGCGTAGACATACCTTGACATATGTAACCTACTAAAAATATAGGGTATGGACATTAAGTAACACTATATTTTAGTCGCACAGAACTTTATGTTATAACTCCTCTCCTTAACATATCCATAAGCCAGTACATGGGGTAAAAGCCAAAGACAAAGTCATGATTGAAGCTGATGAATAAGACAAAGTTGTTGTGCTATTATTTGTAGTTATTGCTTTACTTCTTTTGGAAACTTGTGAGAATGAACTATTTGATGTACCCATTAAGCAGATGTAACTGTGACAGTTGTATTTCTGTGGTTTTAAATAATGGTACATCTTATTTGAATATTATATTTTCTCTTTCCATTGTGTGAGATTTCCATTTGAAGTATCTTTTTATATATATATATATATATTGTGCAAATGTAATCCTTACAGGAACCAATGACCCAACTAGAATGGCTCTAAGTTTCGATGGGCCTTTTCTGGGTCGAAATTTAGGCCCATTCTAGGTGGTTTGTTACAGGTTTAATGATAATTATCCAGGAGATAATATATTGCTATGGAAAATTATTAGAAGAGATATATTAACTAAAGATAAGTTGTATGAAAGGGGAATGCAAACTGATATGTTGTGTGTGATGTGTGGAGTGCAAACTGATAGTCTGGATCACTTATATTTTGAATGCAGCAAGACATTTCCAATTTGGGCAAAGCTTATGCAAATCATAGGAAGAAGGGAAATAAGTCAATGTAGTGAAATTGAATGGAGAAGTTTGGAAAAGAAGGCAATAAGGAAAAGATGTAAGGGTAAATTACTATGTTTTACACTCAAGAAGTTTATATCATCAATTTGGAGGGAAAGGAACGCAAGAATTTTTAACCAGAAGAGGCTAAAGATAATGAACATCTCAAGAAATGTGTGAAAATGGACTTGAGGGATGGATTGAAGCAATTTGGTTTTACATTTGATCCTGGCATCATGCATATGCTTCTTTAGTCAGTTAATGTAAATATGTGTTGTACGTGTTGTCTTCTTTGTGATTGATGTATTGTATTTATATTTCTTCTTGTGTGCATTGTATTTTTTTCTCTTTTCTTCTGTGCATTAATAAAGTGGATGGGGTCCACTCAACCCCATCGGCCTTGCCAAAAAAATGACCATTGGGAAATATGACCATTGGAAAATATGACCATTGCGAAATATTACCGTTGGGAAATATGACTGTTGGGAAATATGGTCGTTGGAAAATATGACCGTTGAGAGTACTATTCAACAAGTTCTTTTCATAAGTGCATTTGTGTAGAATTATTTAAGGACGGGTTTAACAATATATAACATATCTAACACACAATTTAATAAATAATCATAACCTATATCACTTCTCCTTTGATCTTCTCTTCTTCCTTGTCATGAAACAAAAACTTGCAATCTAACATTCTCCCCCTTTTTTGATTGATGACAATCCTTTGTAGATAATATCAAAGTGTATATTCCTCCCCCAAAATATATGATATATAAATTCCACCCTGAGTTTGTAGCTATGATATTTTCTTGTAGAAACTTGTTAGTATATCAATCTCTCTCCCCCTTTGTCATCGATAAAAAAGTATAGCAGCAAGATAGAAACACCATAAATACAACATGATTTTTGATTTACTCCCTCATTTTAGATTTGTTTCCAAAGATATTAGAGACACTGAAATAACCTTCTCTTTGTTGTGGTGTACCTGCAAAAAATATGATATATATACTTTGGTGCCCACTTTCTCCGTCAGGGTCCAAGCGTTATATGGAAGGTAACCATACCTAAAAGGGTTTCATGGAACCTTTAAAAATGAATTTTTTACTGTTAACTACTGAATTAAAATAATCATCAATATATTTTTCTCTTTATTTCCAATTTACAGGAACCCAAATACTTAAATAACTTATATTGGTGTTTCCTTTCGTACTTCTAGATTTATTATAGATATATCTAGTCATAGAAGTATTCGAATTTCTATAAAAACAAGATCTTGGATTTACTAGTGCTTTAGTACTAACAGTGATATTTTTATTGTATATAAAGGCATATCTAATACTATTTCTATTATTAGTTTTATTATATCCTTAACCACTTTTATCCCATAAAGGTCAAAATCCAAATAAAATCATATTTAAATCATTTGACCATTATCAAATTTCACGAACTTGCTTGTACATTTTCCAAATTTGATTCCAAAGTTATGATTAACATTTTCAAAAGAAATTTAGTTATTTTTTAAATCATCAATTTTCTTGTTTAATTCATAATTCTCCTTCTTTAACATACTTTTCTCGTTTTTGAGATGATCAATTCGAGATTCCGAATTATCTAAAGATGGTTATAATAAATTATTTTGGTTTTTCAAATCACAAATTTCTTTTAAAAGATTTTTTTCCTTTTCAAATATAATATATTGTTCTTTGAGAAAATCTTTAAAAACCATAAAATTATTTATTAAAGCATTATGTTGATTTTCTAAATTTATTTTTTCTTTTCTTAATTTCTCATTTTCAGTTCGACGGATTTCATCTTTGCTAAAATAGTGAAATTAAGTTTGCAAATCTTATCACTTATACCAACTAATTCATCATTATTATTTTTAAAAAATTATAAATCAGAAAGTACCATTTTGTAGTCCTCATTTATTGTAGATTTGCTTGTTCTAGACTTTTTGCTTGCTATATTCCGACTATATCTCTTTCTGGCCATTATTCTATGATGTTGTGACGATCAATAGAATCCCTTGCTTTGATACCAAATAAATATAGAGTGTTAGAGTAGGATCGGGTAACACGGAACTACAATGTATATGCAGAAATGTTAATAATGTGATATTTTATACTTTGCAATAGTTATGCAAGTAAAAAATTAATGATCCACATACTAAGATATCACAGATAAGTAATGTGTAAATGCAGTAAATAAAAATAATTGACACTAGAAATTTTTATACTGGTTCGGAGCAACGTCCTACGTCCATTTCAAGACTCCTTCTAGAATTTCACTAAGCAATACCCTCACTTCCCCCAGAGGAACAGGTTTACAAGCACCCGAGCATCATAACGAGGACCTGAGCAATAGAACAGGATTTCTCCAGAGCAGCCGAAGAGGACTTCTTACCTGAGCAGCGGAGCAGGACTTTACAAATACAATAGTAGCTTTGACTATATATGTGTTCTAAGTAACACGTATTAGTCACACTTTGAGTGCACCCTTCCTATAATCATATCCTCAATTATGTGAAGATTTTAAGGAAGGGAAGTCGCTTTTGAATTAAGAAATATAAATATTAAATCAAAGATTCAAGCGATGAAAGATAGTTTTGAGATCTTTTGAATGCAAAGGATATAGAAAGATTAGAATTAGAAAATAGAGCAAGAATTTGTGATTTTAGTGATTTGGAAAGTGATGTTTGTAGTGTATAAATAGTAATCGAAGAGCAGTTATTATTCATGAAAAATTTCAGTGAATAAAAGCGACTATTTCTCTTGAAATTGGATTGAAAAATCTTGGTGAAAGCAGTGTCTTTTCACTGAAATACGACAATTGGTACTACTAGTCAACTAGTAAAAAATGACTAGTCAACTAGTTAAATCTTTTGTTGAAAGGAAGTGTCTTTTAGCTGAAATATGACCATAGGGAAATATGACCATTGGGAAATATAACTGTAGGAAAATATAACCATCGGAATATATGATTATTGGAAAATATGACCGTTGGGAAATACGACCATTGGAAGTACTAGTCAATTAGTTCTTTTCATAAGTGCATTTATGTAGAATTATTTAGGGATAGATTTTAACAATATATAACACATCTAAGACACGATTAAATAAATAATCATAATCTATATCACTTCTCCTTTGATCTTCTCTTCTTCCTTGTCATGAGTCAAAAACTTGTGATCTAACAAGAAGAAGGTGGGATACAAAAAGTATAATCCATATCCCTCGCCTTTGTGCATTTGCCGAGTACCCCTTTTCATAGCGTAAGAAGGATATGAAAATCTCCGTGATCTAGGAAAGCCGATTTTGTGTGTTAACCTAATTTCCAAGATTTTAAACACTTCGCGACTTCGACCAAATTGCTATGCGATGCCATAAGTCCGTACCTGAGTTTCAAGTGCTCAAAAGGCCGTAAATCCATCATGTGACTACCTTGCCAAAAGGTGGGTCAACACCTGCCATGTTGGTGGAGTTCGACAGCAGACTGTTTCTTGGGCCAACAATGGTTAGAGAGACCTTTGATAAAGTTGATTTGATTAGGAAAAGGATAAAGATGCACAAGATAGATAAAATCATATGCAGACAAAAGAAGGATCGACCCAGAGTTTTTTATTGGGGATATGGTTTTCATCTAGGTTTCTCCATTAAGGAACGTGGTGATATTTGGCTCCACAAGCAAGCTACCACCAAGGTTTGTTGGGCCAATTCCCGATCACAAAAAGTTTTAGGAAGATATGGCATATAGGGTTCGACTATTGGAGAGGCAATTGGGTGTTCATGTCGTATTCTATGTTTCGCATTTGTGAAAGTGCATGCATATTCAATAGTGGTAGTAGAGCCTAAGAGGACCTAAAGATTGAGCAAGAGGCGTTTATTCGATGAGTACCTATGAGGATACCAAATTATGAGACTAAGAGGCTAAGAAACAAGGAAGTGAAATTGGTAAGGTTCAATTGGGAAACGACTCTAACAAAGACACTTAGGAACCAGAGGAAAAGATGCATGTTTCTTATCCTTATCTTTTTGATGGTATGTTTCGATCTTTTTTCATCTTTAGTTCTTGAATATGTTCTACCTTTCCATTCCTTTGATTCTGATCTTAGGCGAAACCTATGGATGGTAGGATGTGGATGAAACGTGTTAATAGAACAAGCTATGTTTGATGGACTTAAATGGATGCAAGTTTTTGCAAGTGGACGTAGTGGATACATATACACACATTAGACACTATCAGGGGATCGGCCGATAGACACTTGCATATGCATATGGATGTGTGTGCATTTAATTATTTTATGATTGTAGAATATGGATGATATCATTTGGTTGTTGCATATGGATGGTTTTGGATGCACGCATATAGAACTATTTGTTATCATTAGGATTGATGCATACATTTAGATCCATGGCACAAACAAGATTGCAAAATAAGGAGGTCAACTGAATCAGTAGACCGCCTAATATTTTGCAATAGTTAGGGTTATATACACTAAACTATTGCATAAGTACATAAATTGCATTAGACAAATTAAGGGAAACGTTTTCCAGTGGATGATAGATGAGTAGATGGATGTAGAAAACACTTATATTATTCTTCCACCTTAGAGATTTCGACGACGAAATCCTTTTAAGGAAGGGAGAATGTAACAACCTAAATTTTAGTATGAAATGGTTAATTATTAAATTAAAACATGGAGAATTTGGCTATGGAGATGGCAATATTGTGTCCGTTACGATATTCTGGTTCAGATAGATATTTGGTTTGCATAAAACAGACTTAAAATGATGAAGTTATGGCAAATAGAAGTTTGAAATTTAAATTTAAGATTTAATATAAACAAATAAAATATATAAATATCGATAATGTTTCCACTGGGAGGAGCCAGTCCATGGCTAGGTCGACCCAGGGGTTGTCTCATGCCATAAATGGGTCAACCCTGTGTCGACCCACTCGGGTGATGGGCGACCTAGTTGAACAACCAACACGATTTTGTGCCTGGCACGAAAAGTGGAACCGTCGGATTTTTACTCTTAGGTTTAACGGTTACGTGTATGGTTGAGAATAACTGATAAGACCAATCCGGATTAACCCAAAGACAGAATGATTCAGATTGAAAACCTATATCTAATAGTTGAGGGTCTTCTACTCCACCTATAAATAAACCTCCATCCCTCCCTTATTCCTCACAACTATTCTCTTCTTCCTTATGATATGCAAATATTCTTTTTGAAAATAATGGAGTTTTGAAATAAAACACTTATGCATGATTTATACATATAATTCTGGAGGACTGTTTATACATGTATTTTAGAGGATTATGCACATATATTCCAAAGTCCTACCAAAGCCATATAGGAAGCAATTGTTCATGAGATTAGTGTGATTATTTTAATTTCTAATAAGCTAAAGTAAAATTTGTAGTAAATTATTTATAGTTTATTTTTAGATTCAGATTGTTTACAGTTTACTTACAGATTCGGTTTGTTCCTATTTTTTTATGTAAATCTTTCTGTTTATTTCATTAGGTTCCATTTAGTTAACATTCATATTTATGTAAATTGTTGTGTTCGGTTTTCTTTTCCCTTTTCTATTTTCTAGTTTTGCAGTTTGTTTTTGTTATGCCTAAATATGCATAAAAGGCATGTGAATACGATTATATTAGGCATATATCAGTTTGCTTAATATATTACAATGGACTATTATTCTTTTTCATTTTCTATCCTTGGTTGGGGTAAATCTAATTGATTTGGAATAATTAAATTGGTGCTAAATTAGACATAAACAGTAACTAAAAAGGGAATAATTGGATTAAATCTGACTTAGAATGTATAAATGCATATGGAACAAATTATGATAGAAATTGGACTGTAATCAGTATTTACATAAATATGATAATCGGAAAATCATAATAAACATGTATGGCTTATTTGCAAAATATAATATGATAGGGAATGATGGAAATGACAGTTAGGCTTTAATGTGAACATATTAACATAAAAATATTAAGTTACGAGAATAAGGCTTTAATATAAACACATTGACTTAAAATGGTTAAGTTAACAGCTTAAGGCTTTAATATGGACATATTGATTTAAGTTATGAGCACGCAGGCTTTAATACGAATATATTAACTTAAGTTATGAGCTAATAGACTTTAATATAAACATATTAATTTACAAAGGGGTAGATAATGAGCCTAAAATTTTGTGGTCTATGCGTAGTCAAATCAAGTGGGGATTTGGACCGAATATTACTTATTGGTTGGGATCTATTCCGTGCAACATACCCTTTTTTCCATTTACGATCTGAAGTAGAGGGCGAAGATATGCACCATGTTGTGTTTTGGTTGTCAGTTGGACCAAATAAAGGTGGGTACAGATGCATTCCAACAGTTCATTGTGCATGGATTTGTCCGATAAGGGAAAATAAGGCACTGTGAAGCCTGTGATTATTGTTATGCCTTTTGCTGATGGGTTAGGCCTGATAAGCCCAAGTCATTGTAGGCATAGGTTATCACTCTCTAGTTAACAGCTGATTGTGGGTAGTATTAGGAAATTTCTCACTAATTTTTTATTTTGTTCTGAATTTGTAGAAGTGCAAAGAAATCATCATCATCAAATCCTATGAACGAGAACAATCAATATTTTATGACATTTCTACTATTTATATTCCTAATTGTTCACTTTTAGATGTACATAAACATTTATCCTCTTATGACACTAGAACTACTATTCTATCTATTTTATTTTGCTTATCAATCGTGCTTGTAATCACGACAGCTCACCAAACTTTATGTCTAACCCAGTTTCCTTCCCTTTTTTCCTTTTTCTTTCCCTTAGGATCCCAGGGAGGAAGTGCATATTTTGAATTGCCTAGCTGAGTCTACCTTGGAGGATTCTTGATGAAGGTGAATTGCTTTTTGTTTCATTTCCATGATTTAGTTATTTCTTTTGACTATTTGGGGAACATTATAAATTATGTACTCTAATGTTGTTGTTTTTCTAGTTGAGATTTAAAACATGATATTCTAAGACAATTTGGTTTTGTTGAAATAATGGTTTTATCATTTTAATGTAAATTGTCTTCTTCTTATGCTGTATAATTTATTTATGTCTTGTGGAATCTTAATGTCTGTGATATTTTATGTCTTTATACTTACGACGTTCTATATTCCTTAACGGGATTCTATATTAGTATAACATTAATGGGTGTAGGGTGTCATAGCAACAACTAAATAGATATTTAAAACTCTTTTTAAATAAATAATTAATCTTAAACCTTAATTAGATAATTTAATAGTAATACTTTATCCTTTGCTAAATCCTTAAACAATAATTAAACTTTAATTAATTATAATTGTATTCTTAATAAATAATTAATTATAAATTATACTTAAACATCATTACTAAATAATTAGTAAATCTAAAGTTTTAAATATCGTTAATAAATAATTAATAACCTTATCATTTAATTAATAAAATTAATCTTAAATAATTAATTCAACTTAAATCATTTCAAATAATACCTAATTAGTTCTTAAAATCTTCGATAAGAACTTTTTAAACATTCCTAGAAGTAATATTGAACTATTAAATTTATTCCGTTTAGGAATTTAGAAAACTAAAAAATAGTAACAATTTTGAGTCACAGCGATTGCAATGGTACATTTAGGTTACCATAAATTTCTACATCGAAATGGGTTCATATGTTAATGTCCTATGCAATACTGCTAAAAAACAAAGGTTCTCGCACATAAGAATCAACAATCCCTAGTTAAATAACTACTCAATCAATATCAATCAATATTTACAACAACTAATTGCACAACTTAAACTGTCTCTTAGTTAGCATAGACCTGATTGAACAACTAAAGTCACGTGAAAATGTATGAGTGCACACGCGACTCTACGTCCACAACAACTCGTTTACGTTATGACGTAAACGTGAGTCAACGACTAACGTTAAATTTCATAAGTAAACATGAACTAGACGTTCTACAAAGCTACCGATGGGTCGAGGTTCCCGACATGCTCAACGAAACGATCACAACCGAGTATTAAACAACTTGGAGATCTCTTCTGCTTCTAGGGCAATTTTTTCAACTCAAAACACATCATGTCAAGACAAGATGTACTTTAGGGGCAAGTGTTAACCGACCCTTTGGTCCAGCTCTCAAAAGTACACCAGGCCCACCTGACTCGGCCCGTTGTGTGACACCAAATTCTTAAGTGTTGCCAGAATACTAAGGGTCCAAGCTTAGATGGAATCGACCGAGTGTTAGCCTCACAACACCTCAAAATTTACATATCGCATCACTCTTTCCTTGCATCCCTCGCACTACATCACTCTACATGGAATCACCTCGCATCCCACTGGCCTCGCACTTTGCCTCGCGCCGCATCTCATACGTCGCAACACATTTAGCAAGCCATGGTATCCCCCCATATCGCATCCTACAGGATGCGGTATCATCGCATCCTACAGGATGCGGTATCATCGCATCCTATAGGTTGCGGTATCATTGCATCCCTCAGGATGTGATGTTATCGCATCCCTCGGGATGCGATGCCGCAGCACCCGTCGGATGCGATGTCATCGCATTTACTGGATGCGATGCAACCCTTTGTTCTCCCCCTTGAGCGCAATGAAATGCATCCCACCTAAGGGATGTGGTTTTCTACCTTAAAGCGGGGAGGAATGCGATTTTCTAGCTTCTGTGCTCTAGGGATGCGATTTTCTGCTGTGTGGTCCCCAAATCTCACCTGCTCCTACTTAACCCGCTACCTATAAATACCCCTTTACTCATTCTTTATAAGAGTGGGATTTTGCTTGATTTGACAGCTCTACAAGCTCCTAGAACTTCATTAATGGCAGAATAACTCTTGAGGAAGAAGAAGATCACATCACTTTTTCCAAGATTTTGCAAATGACAAATATGACTCTCAAATACATTAAAAGTCTTGTAAACAAATGCCATGATGATATTCAATGCTTATAACTCACTTTTGTGAATGATAGATCAACAAACCCTTCAAAATGGACGTGGCCCCTCACGGGCCAAACCACTATAAACCTCTGTGTTATTTACTACTTTCCGCACTTTGATTTTCCACACATGAAATGCTAATTCTTGAGTTAAGTGAACCTTTGGATGCAGCGACATTTTTGGCCGTAAACAGTGAGTTTTTTTGGATTTTTTACAAGTGAATACCAATCACTTGACAAGTAGAAGTGAATTTGGTGTTGATTGGACTGACTGCATCACCTACTGTCAGTTGAAGTGAATGTGGTGTTCAGATTGTTCACATATTCTAGGATGTAGATTAGGTTGACTACCTTGCTTACTAAGTAATTTTCAATTGCTTCGGTGGTGGGATAAATCATCAAAAAATTATTGTGAATTTGGTCATACGATGATCTTCATGATGTGGTTACAACTATAAAGCATGCCTTAGATGGTGCTTTATTATATTATGGGCTATTAAAATTAGTATTCACAATGTCAGATGAGGTATGACAGTTCACTATTTCCTTACATCTAGTTTGCAAGTATTTCATTTATGCAAGAGAAGGTAAACTAGACTTAATATCTATAATGTTTTGACTAGTGTCCTTTGGTTTTGATTCTGCATTATTACTATCTGTTTTATTTTGCAAGTACTTCTAGAGGTGAAGTCCGCTATCTCCTCTTTTGGTGTCATACTACTGCGAATTATTACTTCTTATCATCCAATGGGACTGACTTAGCCTATCATTGTGGCTATTGAGAACAAGACATTTAAGGATGTTTTGGACCCGAGAAATACGGACTCGCCAGTGAAGAGGCCCACAAGTTTCCATAGCCTGCATTGAAATGCATGGGATCGACGAGGAACGATAGGCATGATTTGGTTACTTTATTACTACCTGATCTTAATAGGTTGAGAGCTCTTAGGGAGTACAAAATGTGCTTTTGTACTTTGAAAAGCACTCAAAGCTTACCTATAAATAGCCAAGATTCCATCAGGTCAGTACACCTTTTGTTGTGAGTTAGAGTATCAGGATCTATATTAACTAAAATGTTAGATTACTAAAAGCATTACTTCAAAATTAAAGGACTATGCTAATTAGGCTTGAAGCAAAATATATTTAAAAGAAAACAATAACAAGGGCTCATTCTATTAAGAACCACAAATGAAAAAAAATAGAAAGCAAAGAAGGAAAAAAAACAGAAAGGAAGAAAGAACATTATTACTGCATTTGTATACCAAGTAAAAAAGCTCAAATAGTTAATTTCTATAGGTGAGACAATTTTTTGGTCCATTATTTTTGTTTTTCTATCTGAAATCGATGCGATTTTTACTAAGAAATATGTGATTCATTATTATTTTATATGCATTTCATCGTCCGTGGCGAGCTATGATAATATTTTAGGTATTTACTAAGAAGTATACTTATGCCAAACATGTGGTTATTTCATATATAATGCGCCACTATTTTGCATCCTAATTATTCTTTTTAACTTTTCTATATAGGTACACAAAAATTGCTTTGCTGTATGGAAGATTGCTAGCTAAAATTACTAATAAAAGGTATGTTTTTATATAGTTAATAGCATACGCCATTATGAAGTATATTTTGTTATATGTGTATAAATCCATTCTTGTTTTGATCATATAAATGTATATTGATTAGGGTGTGTAGGAAAGCACTAACCACACAAAAGATGTGCTGTCGAAAAAAGGAAAAGCGGTGGACACCAATTTTCAAGCTAGTAAGAATGAAAGGAAAGAACGATCTGATAATTTGAACAGTGAGGTGTGGAGTAATGTTAATGTCAGGAAAAGGGGAGTAGTCAAAGCACCATTTCGACGGAACATGCAAGGCAACTGGGGGGTAAAAAAAAAGCTAAGCCAACTGTTAGGCCAGTAGTGGCGAACAGCTTTGGCGTGTCAAATCAGATCAGTGAGGAGAATGAACGCAACGTATTACTAGAAGAAGGATAGATTGCAAGAGTGGATGAAATAATTACATGTGCGTTCTCGCAAGGCCTCAACATGTTGCGGCTACTGATGATAGCAGTGTGGTATGTAAACAGAAAGTAATGACAGGAGCTCAAGGTAGTATGCAAAATGATGAGGGCTTGAGTAGTAATGAAACTATGGAAATTACCAATGATAAGGTGGATTGTAAAATGCAATGCAATGATGCTGCGACAACTGATGATAGCAGTGTAGTATGTAAACAAAACATGATGACAGAAGCACAAGGTAGTATGCAAAATTATGAGGGCTTGAGTGGTAATGAGACTATGGAAATTACCAATGGTAAGGTGGATTGTTTAATACAATGCAACGATGTTGTAATGAAACAGGGTGAAAACTCAAAGCAAAGTGAAACTGACACTACATGCAAACCTATGGTGACCTCCAGTTCTGTTGCAAGGCAAAATAATGTTAGTAAGAGAGATGATATAGGGGAAACAGCAGTTACATCAGGTAACATGAGTAATCTTGAAGTCATTGCATTGCTCGGTGCTAATGTTGAAATGATCAACAACTGTAATGTCCCGTATTTTTACGGTATAATAATTAATTAATTTAATTATTCAAAAAGTGATTTAGAGATTTTAATAGTCGTTTAATTAAATAATATTGAATATTTAATTAATATAAATAATAGAATAATATATTTAATTTTTGAAATAGTCAGAAATAGTAGAATTCACAATATTGTGTGAATTGGGCAATTCAAAATATATAATTCAGTTTAAAATTGAATTACGATAACGAATATATTTAAATAATGTCAAAGAAATTATACTATAATTATAATTGAGCTCGAAATGGAGCGGCAGTTCGCTATTTGGCGATTCGAACTTTAAACTATTATACAGAATCCATTTTAAGCCGGATTTCTGTGAAACAAAAAATGTTCGGAGCTAGTGAAGTATATATTTTTAATGGAAGAGAAAAATTGAAACGACCCGAACTTCCCCGTGAAGGAAAGCACGGATAGAATTGAGGACAAGACAAAATAGAACGCACACGGAAGAACATTTCATTGTTATTACAACAATTCCATCAGATACAAGAATATACAAAGTATAAATGAATAAATTACATTCGACAAATATCAGAGATTACAATAAGTTACATAGCAGCGGAAAAATATACAAAACACAACTGAAAGTGATACACGGATACAGAGCTTTCCGAGCATCGTTCCAGCTATAAATCAGGACCCTGTGAATATAAATCTGCAAAACCAAAACTACTAGCTGCCCGTGCGAAAAATAGGGGCACCCAGAGTTTAGGTTAAAACAATAAACTCCAGGTCAGTCATGTGACTGGTGTGAGAACTAAAACAGTTATTAATCTTTATTTTTAAAGTTAAGTAAATCAAGGGACCACGCCGTATAACACGGAACGGGTTTCCTCCCAAGAATACCAGTGCATAAAACAAACAGCGCAATGCTAAATAAAGAAAAATGAAGCTGTTATAAGACCCAGGTCCCATCACACAATGCAACGCAAGCCGGAGGATAGGGTTTTCCCTTATAACAGCCAAAGCATGCTTGATACGTTTAAAACACATTATTTGATACTATAATAAGTGTATAGTGCCAAAACAATTCAATCATAAATATCAATCATAGACGGCATGGGTACCATATATCATGTCGCCATACTAGTTCTACAATTAAAACCGCAATACATGTATTGGAAATTGGATTCCATCATGAGTCGAGGCAAGGGGCAAGCTCCTCTCCGCGTTCGAGACACTCTAGCAATGCCTCGGGACCGCACACAGCAATCCCCTGGATCCTCCAAGGCCGGTCCTCTCTTACTTTTGAGGATTGGCAATTCCTGAACACACGTTTCCCGGTCCTTACAGACCTATATCCGAGGCGCCTCGTATCCAACAACCACACAGGTGAAAAGTATATAAATGTCAGGGCTGGTAGGTCACTGACACCACCCTAGCTAGAAAGAAACGTCGTGCACTCCTTGGGTCCGTATCCCGTTTTTGACTCATACCGAGGTGTGAGGCTCGCGAATTCATGCTATACACAAAGCTACGCCACACAGGCCGTGCTTTGATCATCAACCACAAGACTTTGCTTTTCAACAGAAGCCTTGATCAATTGCCACTTACGCATGCCACACTGGCAATTCACTCCATGCGACTGATGTCCATCGATATACAACCTCTGAGCTCGTACGTCTCAGAGAAGGGTGTTAAGCAAGAGAATAAATTCTCCGCCGCCAAACAGATGTATATTTAATAGAGATCAATCAACACAGAATAAAATCCAATGTCAGACACACAATCCATTTACAAGTTCGTTCTGGGTCTGAACGAAACCGGAGGCACTTTCCTCGCATATCCATCCATCTCCAGGTACGTCTGGACGATCACCAACTGAATCCCTCATCTTGGGTGTACAGCCCAATCAAGATCATCAGTAATCACCCAAACGATGTGAAGACTTCCGGTCTTCAACCACCGTCTTCATCTTCGACATCTCGTCGAATCGGTTATTCAGAATGGGTATAACCCGGCCTTTCTGAATAACCCACGTATATAATAAACGAATGTTACACAAACACAACAAACACCTCATTCCAATTCAGAATATTCTTTTATTCACAAAATCACATTCTGAGGGAAATGTTCCCATTAATTTTATCCAAGATAAATTCTTCTAAATTTATCCTATAATCTTCCTTTGGATATCATTACAAACTAGTCGGGATTAGCGAACCACACCGAAGTAATTATTTATTGTATTTCCCAATCCCAACCTATATATCCCATGGAGCAAAACTGGTAATACTCCATATCTAACACCACGGTGTTATCGGTAAAATTAATTACCATTTCACGTTCAAATCTAATTAAAGATTTAACTATCGCTTTGGAGAAAAACTGGTGATACTCCACTCTCGATCACTTTTCAGATTTGATAATTTAAATTATCAATTCACATTTTTAATCTAATTAAAGATTCATTAAAACTCCACTTAGTTTTAATCTTTTCAAAAATCAACATCCTGCAATTAACTGGGTTAAAGAACCAATGTCATCTAAAACACGATTCACGATAAACCCAAATCACATTTGATATTAAATACAAGGCTCTGAATAGAAAATATATCGACTTATATTCAATATCAAATTCTGAAACCAACATATATCGTATTGGAAATAACGATATAAAATATATCTTTCAAATTCCCATAACAATATCTGTATAGTCACGAAATCCAACATCGAAATATTCCGAAGAAAATTTCGATTCAACTCCAGCCCAATTCACGTATTGGGAATATTGGTTATTTTTAAAATCACTTTCAAATTCAATTTATTTATTTCAAAAATAAATTGATTTTAATTCTAGTTCAAAACTAGTCCATTTCGATAAAAATCTATTTTTATCTTTTCAAATGTGGAGTTTTTCACCCCAGTTCTTTCCAATTCACATATTATGATTTTACACAAATTATCAATATTTTTAATAATTTTATCAAGGCACGCACAGTCGATTTCCTACAATGGCCATCGAACTGCACTTATAGCGACCTTTTTCAAATTTGATTTGGACATAATTCCAAATCCAACCGTTAGATTTCAAATTTCTAATATTCGTTAGAAAACTCTTTTCGATACGAACCCAACGGTTCCGGTTTTAGGAGAATCCGACGGTCGGATCTCCCGTAATGTCCGTTTGAAATAAATGGTCGAAATTCACGAACTGCCGCAGCGCGGCGCGTTCTATTCAGGCCATTATATTATATATATAATATATATAATATATATTTCATCGATTTCTATTTTAAAACGAATTTTATAAATAGTTTTGAATTCGTTTCAAAAGCAATTTCAACTTCCATTTCAATTCAAATCAAAATTGAATTCTCCTTTATAAATTCGTTTTATATTCAATTCATTTCGAAATCGTTTTCAATTCAATTCATTTCGAAATCGTTTTCAATTCAATTCATTTCGAAATCGTTTTCAATTCAATTCATTTCGAAATCGTTTTCAATTCAATTCATTTCGAAATCGTTTTCAATTCAATTCATTTCGAAATCGTTTTCAATTCAATTCATTTCGAAATCGTTTTCAATTCATTTCGAAATCGTTTTCAATTCAATTCATTTCGAAATCGTTTTCAATTCAATTCATTTCGAAATCGTTTTCAATTCAATTCATTTCGAAATCGTTTTCAATTCAATTCATTTCGAAATCGTTTTCAATTCAATTCATTTCGAAATCGTTTTCAATTCAATTCATTTCGAAATCGTTTTCAATTCAATTCATTTCGAAATCGTTTTCAATTCAATTCATTTCGAAATCGTTTTCAATTCAATTCATTTCGAAATCGTTTTCAATTCAATTCATTTCGAAATCGTTTTCAATTCAATTCATTTCGAAATCGTTTTCAATTCAATTCATTTCGAAATAGTTTTCAATTCAATTCATTTCGAAATCGTTTTCAAATCGATATAAATATCGTTCACGTCAAAATAGCGCAACTCTAATCAACACGGCTTTATATATTTCAATAAATTCATTATTCTATTCAACAAGTGAATATATATTCTATTCAACACATGAATCTATATTTCTCTCAACACATGACTAATCTCAATACATGCGTACTGTCAATACATCACTATTTTTGTTATGTAAAATATTTTATAAAACTATGGTATCTATCGTTTGATTTCTAATTAGACTTCTACTGGGAAGTAGTTCTAATTTTAAATATGATAAAGATGTAAATTTCATTGTATAAAATATTTTACTCAACACATGCACATTGTCAACACATGACTATTTTTATATTCAACACATGAATTTTCTTTTATAATATTCCTTATTGTCCCAATTGGAATGAGGCCCAATCAATCACCATATAACGTTAATTATATGGATTTCCATACAACACATGTATATAATAGCAATAATAAACAATCAACCATCAACCAAAGTGCACTACACTGTATAAGCATCAAATATAGATATCTAACGCTTATAATAGCCTGTCAATCAATCGATCGACATATTTGATCAATCAGGATGAGTGAACTTCAAATTCCATCCCAAGACCCGTGTGGGGTTTCAAACAATCAAACACAGATTTTATTTTGTGCAGTTGGGCGATGTGTAAAATTTATCGACCCAATCGATATCAGTCAAATCAGTGTATATAAACAAATCGGCCGATTTGTTTATAAATATTCATTTATCCACTTTCACGTTAAAAATTATATTTTTAACGATAATATATTCTATTTTAACACATGAATTTCTATTCATTTCAATTACACAATAAAAATGATATTTTTATTTTTCTAACATTTTTTTAGAAAATTTCGGCGGCATAACGGCACGATACTAGAAACGGGACGAGGCCTAGCCTTATCCCCGGTCTAGTGAAGGCCCACGCCATTCACACATCAATCAAATCAATTTATTTCACCAAACAATTCAATTTCAAATCAAATCATCTAATCTACTACACAACCAAACAATTTAACAAACAAGCCATCCATGGTCTGTGGATGACGGGTGTCGGGTGCTACTAAGCACCGTCTGCATCCTAGTATATATATAACTAGAAAAATTAAATTGAAAGGTGAGAAGTTCTCACCGATAGCTATCCAATACCACGACACTCCTATTGTAGAGATCTTCGTCGTTCTCGCCTTTTCTTCCATCTTCGTTGCCCGTAGTCACTATATATATAAAAATCACACATTTTTATATTTTGATGTCTTTAAAATAAAATTCACATTTTTATTTATTCATTTTCAATTTAGAAATCATATTTCTATAATCACTTCATATATTAAAAATCGAATTTTTATTTCGTTATACTTTGTATAAAAATCGAATTTTTACTACTATGTTATATAGATAAAAATTATATTTTTATCACGCTATTTCCCATATAAAGATTTCACCTTTTCAAATATAAAGATTTCACCTTTTCAAATATAAAGATTTAATTTTTATCTTACTACACATATAAAAGAAAAATTAACCTTTCCACATTATAAAAATTATATTTTTATATCTTTCCACATTATGAAAATTATATTTTTATATCTTCTATAAATTAAAAATCGAATTTTTACTGCCACTTCCTAATCAAAATCGTATTTTTAATTCGCTAATCATACAATAAAAATCCTATTTTTGTGTCATTAAAAATCATAACTCTTCTCTATTTAAAATCGAAGCTTTACTATATTTAAAATCAGAAAAAACAATGTTCTAATATATAAACCAAAAGAAAATGCATAAATAAATAAATAAGAAAGAAAGAACGTACTGTGGTGAGGTGAGAGGGACTGAGGCGCGCGGGGGGGGTCGGGGACATCGGAGGTGGGCGCTGGTGGCGTCGCAGGCGAGGGGGTGGCGTCTCGGGGTTTGCGTCGCGGGTTGAATTCGAGGAAAGGAGGTAGCGGAAGGAGAAGAGGGAGGGCGGAGGAAGAGGCAGGTTCGAGGGGCTGAGGCGGAGCGGCTTGCCGTGGCGTCGGGTTTGAGGGGTTGGTTGGTAGTGCGGCTAGGGCTAGGGGCTCGCGAGGTTCTCGCGATTGGGGGGGGGGGTCGATTTGACGGAGGATCGAGGGGAGAGGAGAGAGAAGGAAGGCGGCGGAGGAAGAAGAGGGGGGCGTCTCCGACTGGCGGCGCAGGCAACGACGAGGGTGGCTCCGTCGATTTGGTTTTTTTTTTAATTTTGATTTCTGGAAAAATAACGGGGGGGGTCTGGTAGGAGAAAAGGGGAGATATGAAAAAGAGTTTTATTTATTTTAATTATTTTATTTGGCAAAAAGTTGACTTTTACATACGACCTCGAAACGAGGCCCACCGCCTGTCGTCCATAGCGTATTACCCCCATTCCGAACACAATGGGATATGTATCGTTGGCTGAATCGATCGTTTGAATCAGTTTCCGTTGAATTTACATTTAAATCACTATATTGAATTTTAAACGTACATTTCAAATTACCGGGGTCACATATGAACCCAGAAAATTCCCGAAAAATTATTTCTAACTTCGCAGTGACGATACGGTCCCAACAAAACTAATTTCGTCGAATTCTGAGACCGTTTGAAAAATGGCCAATTTCCAGTCGATTAAAATCAACTGAAACTGGTCAAACGCGTTTTCCTTTGCCACGCTCACATATTGATTTGAAAAATTATGAAATTAGAAACCTAGCAATAATTTGACATCACGGACCCAACAAAACTGGTTTCGTCGAAATCCGAGGTCATTTGCAAAATGTCTATTTTTAAGGGCATGAATTCCGTAGCGACTATTCAGAATTTTCAACTGGACATATCTTTTGATTCCCGCTATGAAATCTCGATTTTTCGGATTCGTTGGAAAGATATTTTCAATTAGATCCCATTATTTTTGGTTTCACTAGAATCCGGTTTGTTTTGCACCCGGTACATTCAATTGAAGTTTGAAATCGAATTATCGAACTACCGCGCCATTTTCAATTCCTATTTATAATTATATATAATATTTATATTCTAATGACGCCGTATATAATATATACGTTCGAATTCTATTCAAACTAAATTTCTCGTCGATATTATTTAAAATATTTCATTTTAAATATTCAAAATTCGCTAAAATTGCCAAAATAAAAATTTTAAACTGGCCCAGATTTTCCGGGTTATTACAATCTCCCCCACTTAAAACTTTTCGTCCCCGAAAAGGAACAATGTCGAAAGTGGTTTGATTAATTAGTCCTACGTTCGATCTGGCTTCCATTCTCCAACTTTTCAGTTTCTGAGAATTTTCAAAATTTCAAAAATTTGGCTAACACCCTAAATTTTCGAAAAATTTCGCCATAACCTCCCCTGCACCGGGAGCATCGGGGAATTTCAAATAGCTTCCCCGGTCCTTCAGATCTCAAAAAGAAAAAGAAAAAGCCAAGCGGCTAGCCAATAGGCTCATAAAATCATCATCACCCAAACAAAACAGTAAATTATGTAGTAAACATGTACCTATTTGTCGGGCAAACAAATTTTATTCTTCGGCTCTAGCCTCCTTGCTATGACCTGTTCAATGTAAGTATATGTATATGCGAGCAAATGCGACCAATTTTCAATAAAATTCAATATTTGGTACAATTAGGCTAAATTGTTCCAAATAAGCAAACAAATAAACAAACAAGACAAACATCAATCAATTAGTGGATTAGAGTTGCAAATTCATAATTTTTTGACATATATACGAAAATCATGTTTTTGATGCCAATTCACAACAATGTGTTCTAGCTATATTAGTTTTGGTTCTCACACCAGTCTAATGGAAATATATAGATATCACACCTTCGAAACACGAATATAAATACTGATGATGTGGCCACATCATCAGAATTATCCCCGGGTGTCTAGAATGCGACTCTATATCTATCCAGTATATTAAAACTTCGAATATACGTCCATGACGCGTATATGCAAAACCTTTATATAGTGGATTGTCCATATTCAAAATAAATCAATAATCAAATACGTTTTAAAATGGTTTAAATTTCAAAACAAAATTGTTTTCATTTGAAAAATATACTCTTCACACTCGTTCTAGGATACTACTGCTCCTATCTCTAACGAGTCATTCTAATTGGATATTACTAATCTAATATCTGATGAATTCTTTCGTATGGTTCTAATGTGTCTTGTTCTCGAGCTCTGTAAACCAAAGCTCTGATACCACTGAAACGACCTGAACTTCCCCGTGAAGGAAAGCACGGATAGAATTGAGGACAAGACAAAATAGAACGCACACGGAAGAACATTTCATTGTTATTACAACAATTCCATCAGATACAAGAATATACAGAGTATAAATGAATAAATTACATTCGACAAATATCAGAGATTACAATAAGTTACATAGCAGCGGAAAAATATACAAAACACAACTGAAAGTGATACACAGATACAGAGCTTTCCGAGCATCGTTCCAGCTGTAAATCAGGACCCTGTGAATATAAATCTGCAAAACCAAAACTACTAGCTGCCCGTGCGAAAAATAGGGGCACCCAGAGTTTAGGTTAAAACAATAAACTCCAGGTCAGTCATGTGACTGGTGTGAGAACTAAAACAGTTATTAATCTTTATTTTTAAAGTTAAGTAAATCAAGGGACCACGCCGTATAACACGGAACGGGTTTCCTCCCAAGAATACCAGTGCATAAAACAAACAGCGCAATGCTAAATAAAGAAAAATGAAGCTGTTATAAGACCCAGGTCCCATCACACAATGCAACGCAAGCCGGAGGATAGGGTTTTCCCTTATAACAGCTAAAGCATGCTTGATACGTTTAAAACACATTATTTGATACTATAATAAGTGTATAGTGCCAAAACAATTCAATCATAAATATCAATCATAGACGGCATGGGTACCATATATCATGTCGCCATACTAGTTCTACAATTAAAACCGCAATACACGTATTGGAAATTGGATTCCATCATGAGTCGAGGCAAGGGGCAAGCTCCTCTCCGCGTTCGAGACACTCTAGCAATGCCTCGGGACCGCACACAGCAATCCCCTGGATCCTCCAAGGCCGGTCCTCTCTTACTTTTGAGGATTGGCAATTCCTGAACACACGTTTCCCGGTCCTTACAGACCTATATCCGAGGCGCCTCGTATCGAACAACCACACAGGTGAAAAGTATATAAATGTCAGGGCTGGTAGGTCACTGACACCACCCTAGCTAGAAAGAAACGTCGTGCACTCCTTGGGTCCGTATCCCGTTTTTGACTCATACCGAGGTGTGAGGCTCGCGAATTCACGCTATACACAAAGCTACGCCACACAGGCCGTGCTTTGATCATCAACCACAAGACTTTGCTTTTCAACAGAAGCCTTGATCAATTGCCACTTACGCATGCCACACTGGCAATTCACTCCATGCGACTGATGTCCATCGATATACAACCTCTGAGCTCGTACATCTCAGAGAAGGGCGTTAAGCAAGAGAATAAATTCTCCGTCGCCAAACAGATGTATATTTAATAGAGATCAATCAACACAGAATAAAATCCAATGTCAGACACACAATCCATTTACACGTTCGTTCTGGGTCTGAATGAAACCGGAGGCACTTTCCTCGCATATCCATCCTTCTCCAGGTACGTCTGGACGATCACCAACTGATTCCCTCATCTTGGGTGTACAGCCCAATCAAGATCATCAGTAATCACCCAAACGATGTGAAGACTTCCGGTCTTCAACCACCGTCTTCATCTTCGACATCTCGTCGAATCGGTTATTCAGAATGGGTATAACCCGGCCTTTCTGAATAACCCACGTATATAATAAACGAATGTTACACAAACACAACAAATGCCTCATTCCAATTCAGAATATTCTTTTATTCACAAAATCACATTCTGAGGGAAATGTTCCCATTAATTTTATCCAAGATAAATTCTTCTAAATTTATCCTATAATCTTCCTTTGGATATCATTACAAACTAGTCGGGATTAGCGAACCACACCGAAGTAATTATTTATTGTATTTCCCAATCCCAACCTATATATCCCATGGAGCAAAACTGGTAATACTCCATATCTAACACCACGGTGTTATCGGTAAAATTAATTACCATTTCACGTTCAAATCTAATTAAAGATTTAACTATCGCTTTGGAGAAAAACTGGTGATACTCCACTCTCGATCACTTTTCAGATTTGATAATTTAAATTATCAATTCACATTTTTAATCTAATTAAAGATTCATTAAAACTCCACTTAGTTTTAATCTTTTCAAAAATCAACATCCTGCAATTAACTGGGTTAAAGAACCAATGTCATCTAAAACACGATTCACGATAAACCCAAATCACATTTGATATTAAATACAAGGCTCTGAATAGAAAATATATCGACTTATATTCAATATCAAATTCTGAAACCAACATATATCGTATTGGAAATAACGATATAAAATATATCTTTCAAATTCCCATAACAATATCTGTATAGTCACGAAATCCAACATCGAAATATTCCGAAGATAATTTCGATTCAACTCCAGCCCAATTCACGTATTGGGAATATTGGTTATTTTTAAAATCACTTTCAAATTCAATTTATTTATTTCAAAAATAAATTGATTTTAATTCTAGTTCAAAACTAGTCCATTTCGATAAAAATCTATTTTTATCTTTTCAAATGTGGAGTTTTTCACCCCAGTTCTTTCCAATTCACATATTATGATTTTACACAAATTATCAATATTTTTAATAATTTTATCAAGGCACGCACAGTCGATTTCCTACAATGGCCATCGAACTGCACTTATAGCGACCTTTTTCAAATTTGATTTGGACATAATTCCAAATCCAACCGTTAGATTTCAAATTTCTAATATTCGTTAGAAAGCTCTTTTCGATACGAACCCAATGGTTCCGGTTTTAGGAGAATCCGACGGTCGGATCTCCCGTAATGTCCGTTTGAAATAAATGGTCGAAATTCACGAACTGCCGCAGCGCGGCGCGTTCTATTCAGGCCATTATATTACATATATAATATATATAATATATATTTCATCGATTTCTATTTTAAAACGAATTTTATAAATAGTTTTGAATTCGTTTCAAAAGCAATTTCAACTTCCATTTCAATTCAAATCAAAATTGAATTCTCCTTTATAAATTCGTTTTATATTCAATTCATTTCGAAATCGTTTTCAATTCAATTCATTTCGAAATCGTTTTCAATTCAATTCATTTCGAAATCGTTTTCAATTCAATTCATTTCGAAATCGTTTTCAATTCAATTCATTTCGAAATCGTTTTCAATTCAATTCATTTCGAAATCGTTTTCAATTCAATTCATTTCGAAATCGTTTTCAATTCAATTCATTTCGAAATCGTTTTCAATTCAATTCATTTCGAAATCGTTTTCAATTCAATTCATTTCGAAATCGTTTTCAATTCAATTCATTTCGAAATCGTTTTCAATTCAATTCATTTCGAAATCGTTTTCAATTCAATTCATTTCGAAATCGTTTTCAATTCAATTCATTTCGAAATCGTTTTCAATTCAATTCATTTCGAAATCGTTTTCAATTCAATTCATTTCGAAATCGTTTTCAATTCAATTCATTTCGAAATCGTTTTCAAATCGATATAAATATCGTTCACGTCAAAATAGCGCAACTCTAATCAACACGGCTTTATATATTTCAATAAATTCATTATTCTATTCAACAAGTGAATATATATTCTATTCAACACATGAATCTATATTTCTCTCAACACACGACTAATCTCAATACATGAGTACTGTCAATACATCACTATTTTTGTTATGTAAAATATTTTATAAAACTATGGTATCTATCGTTTGATTTCTAATTAGACTTCTACTGGGAAGTAGTTCTAATTTTAAATATGATAAAGATGTAAATTTCATTGTATAAAATATTTTACTCAACACATGCACATTGTCAACACATGACTATTTTTATATTCAACACATGAATTTTCTTTTATAATATTCCTTATTGTCCCAATTGGAATGAGGCCCAATCAATCACCATATAACGTTAATTATATGGATTTCCATACAACACATGTATATAATAGCAATAATAAACAATCAACCATCAACCAAAGTGCACTACACTGTATAAGCATCAAATATAGATATCTAACGCTTATAACAGCCTGTCAATCAATCGATCGACATATTTGATCAATCAGGATGAGTGAACTTCAAATTCCATCCCAACACCCGTGTGGGGTTTCAAACAATCAAACACAGATTTTATTTTGTGCAGTTGGGCGATGTGTAAAATTTATCGACCTAATCGATATCAGTCAAATCAGTGTATATAAACAAATCGGCCGATTTGTTTATAAATATTCATTTATCCACTTTCACGTTAAAAATTATATTTTTAACGATAATATATTCTATTTTAACACATGAATTTCTATTCATTTCAATTACACAATAAAAATGATATTTTTATTTTTCTAACATTTTTTTAGAAAATTTCGGTGGCATAACGGCACGATACTAGAAACGGGACGAGGCCTAGCCTTATCCCCGGTCTAGTGAAGGCCCACGCCATTCACACATCAATCAAATCAATTTATTTCACCAAACAATTCAATTTCAAATCAAATCATCTAATCTACTACACAACCAAACAATTTAACAAACAAGCCATCCATGGTCTGTGGATGACGGGTGTCGGGTGCTACTAAGCACCGTCTGCATCCTAGTATATATATAACTAGAAAAATTAAATTGAAAGGTGAGAAGTTCTCACCGATAGCTATCCAATACCACGACACTCCTATTGTAGAGATCTTCGTCGTTCTCGCCTTTTCTTCCATCTTCGTTGCCCGTAGTCACTATATATATAAAAATCACACATTTTTATATTTTGATGTCTTTAAAATAAAATTCACATTTTTATTTATTCATTTTCAATTTAGAAATCATATTTCTATAATCACTTCATATATTAAAAATCGAATTTTTATTTCGTTATACTTTGTATAAAAATCGAATTTTTACTACTATGTTATATAGATAAAAATTATATTTTTATCACGATATTTCCCATATAAAGATTTCACCTTTTCAAATATAAAGATTTAATTTTTATCTTACTACACATATAAAAGAAAAATTAACCTTTCCACATTATAAAAATTATATTTTTATATCTTTCCACATTATGAAAATTATATTTTTATATCTTCTATAAATTAAAAATCGAATTTTTACTGCCACTTCCTAATCAAAATCGTATTTTTAATTCGCTAATCATACAATAAAAATCCTATTTTTGTGTCATTAAAAATCATAACTCTTCTCTATTTAAAATCGAAGCTTTACTATATTTAAAATCAGAAAAAACAATGTTCTAATATATAAACCAAAAGAAAATGCATAAATAAATAAATAAGAAAGAAAGAACGTACTGTGGTGAGGTGAGAGGGACTGAGGCGCGCGGGGGGGGGGGGGGGGGTCGGGGACATCGGAGGTGGGCGCTGGTGGCGTCGCAGGCGAGGGGGTGGCGTCTCGGGGTTTGCGTCGCGGGTTGAATTCGAGGAAAGGAGGTAGCGGAAGGAGAAGAGGGAGGGCGGAGGAAGAGGCAGGTTCGAGGGGCTGAGGCGGAGCGGCTTGCCGTGGCGTCGGGTTTGAGGGGTCGGTTGGTAGTGCGGCTAGGACTAGGGGCTCGCGAGGTTCTCGCGATTGGGGGGGGTTCGATTTGACGGAGGATCGAGGGGAGAGGAGAGAGAAGGAAGGCGGCGGAGGAAGAAGAGGGGGGGCGTCTCCGACTGGCGGCGCAGGCAACGACGAGGGTGGCTCCGTCGATTTGGCTTTTTTTTTTCTTTTTAATTTTGATTTCTGGAAAAATAACGGGGGGGGGGGGGTCTGATAGGAGAAAAGGGGAGATATGAAAAAGAGTTTTATTTATTTTAATTATTTTATTTGGCAAAAAGTTGACTTTTACATACGACCTCGAAACGAGGCCCACTGCCTGTCGTCCATAGCGTATTACCCCCATTCCGAACACAATGGGATATGTATCGTTGGCTGAATCGATCGTTTGAATCAGTTTCCGTTGAATTTACATTTAAATCACTATATTGAATTTTAAACGTACATTTCAAATTACCGGGGTCACATATGAACCCAGAAAATTCCCGAAAAATTATTTCTAACTTCGCAGTGACGATACGGTCCCAACAAAACTAATTTCGTCGAATTCTGAGACCGTTTGAAAAATGGCCAATTTCCAGTCGATTAAAATCAACTGAAACTGGTCAAACGCGTTTTCCTTTGCCACGCTCACATATTGATTTGAAAAATTATGAAATTAGAAACCTAGCAATAATTTGACATCACGGACCCAACAAAACTGGTTTCGTCGAAATCCGAGGTCATTTGCAAAATGTCTATTTTTAAGGGCCTGAATTCCATAGCGACCATTCAGAATTTTCAACTGGACATATCTTTTGATTCCCGCTATGAAATCTCGATTTTTCGGATTCGTTTGAAAGATATTATCAATTAGATCCCATTATTTTTGGTTTCACTAGAATCCGGTTTGTTTTGCACCCGGTACATTCAATTGAAGTTTGAAATCGAATTATCGAACTACCGCGCCATTTTCAATTCCTATTTATAATTATATATAATATTTATATTCTAATGACGCCGTATATAATATATACGTTCGAATTCTATTCAAACTAAATTTCTCGTCGATATTATTTAAAATATTTCATTTTAAATATTCAAAATTCGCTAAAATTGCCAAAATAAAAAATTTAAACTGGCCCAGATTTTCCGGGTTATTACAAAAATCGAGATTTCATTGTATAGATTTTGATTTATGTCCAAATCAAATTTTCGAAAAGTCGCTATGGAATTCCTTTATAATTTATTTATATTTTAAATGAATTTTTCAATATAAATTGAATATCGATTCAACCGGGATTTTGAATATCGAGTTATAAATCCAATTGGAGCTGTATGATATCATATGTGAATATATATACGATAATATTTATTTATAAATATTAAATTTAATTATTTTTAAATATATCAATATTTAAAAGGGTTTATTTAGAGCTTTAAAAATAGCCAGTTTTGCAAACAACCTTCGTTTTTGATGAAACTAATTTTGCTGGATCCGCAATATTAAATTATTGCTAGATTTCAATTTCCATGATTTTTGGGGTCATTGTGTGGCTGTACGGATTTTTAACGTGAAAAACAGTCAGTATTTTGATGGTTAAAAATACGTTGTTTGAGCAAACGGAGTCGGAATTCGACGAAACCAGTTTCGTTGGGTCCGTAATGTCGTACTAAAGGTATATGTCCATTTTCGTGATTTTTGGGTATTGTATGTGATCATACGGATTTTAAGAAGTCAAACACATGTAGCGATAGCTTATTATATTGAAAATATTCGAATATAAAAATATTAATACTACTCTATAAATACCCTTTTATTTTTCTAACCGTAATATTTCCCTCTCGATAGTCAACATTGCAAGCCGCATTCTTCAGTAAACCAAAATGGATTTCGTGACCTTGGGAAATTCATTGAAATTCAAAATAAAATGTATAAATCCCAAATCCTACAGGTTTGAAATCCCTGAGTAACACTCTTCATTTCTATACCCTTTTTATTGGGCCCAAAATACTTTCTGTTTGCTCGAGGTTGTTGAGGCTTCGTTGGGGTGACAGTGCACCATGTACAATGTGATGAGGCATGCAGAACGTGATGTGAACAAGGTGTGCAAGGTGGATGGTTTGTATGCGGTGTGATAGAGATTTCGAAGAGGATAATCATGGTGAGGTTTGTTTTAGAAATCGTTGAGTATAAATGGAGCAACCAGGGATTTAAGAAGCGGAAATGGCCAGGAGTTAGGGACTGGAAAAATTCGATTGGGGAAAAAGCAGAATGATATTAGCGGGTCTGGACTACTCAAAGAAATGGTTTGGGCTGGGTATTTGGGCCGACAGTTTTGGGGTGAGCCCAATTCAAATGGAAATGGAATTTAATTATTTATGCGATTATCTAAATTTTTAAATTACATAACTTCCTCATACGTTATTAGAATTAGACGAAACAAGATCCGACAGGATCGTATGGATGACGACTACAAAATGGAACTGGTTGGGAGTGAATTGGAGCTCATTACAATTTATAGTGAAATAAATTGTCAGAATCAAATGAACGATAGTTAATCGTTATTTAACGATAACCGTCCAATGTGAGTAAACCTCAATAACTCTACCAGTTCATATTTTTATAATGTATTTTTATAACTGATAAATGATGATTGATTACTGTGTGTTGACTGTTAGGTTGAACTGCTAATTGATTGGTTGAAAATATCGATATAGTTATATATATATATATCGTTAATCAAAAATTGATTCTATTTTGTAGAATATTTCATATTGAAATGAAATCGATGTTAATTATATCGTTTAACATTTATGATGCAGGGAAACAGGTTGGAGGGATCCAACTGGATTCCTCAATATTTAAAATAATGTTTTGTTTCATATATTGTGATATATGATGTGATATATAATCTGTTGTGGATTATGTGTGTTTGGATGATATTGATCATGGTTATTTGGTATTTTAAATACCATAAGAAATATTGAAATACATAAAGGGAATTTTCAAAGTGTATATTGAAAATAAATTATTTATAAAGTCAAAGGATTTTATAAAAGGAAATATTTATAAAATCAAAGGATTTTATAAAAGAATATTAGAATATATAAAAAGGTAATATTTGGGAAAAACAAATATTGGAATGTATAAAAGGGTAATATTTGGAAAACAAATATTGGAAATATAATTAAGGAAATATTTATTTGTTAAATAAATAGAATTGAAAAGGAAATAATTGTTAAATTGTAACGACCCGCATTCTATGCATCGAAGGATCGTAGAATATTTATTTCTTTCACATACGAAGTCGTATGGTCATGTAACTTTGGGAGACGACTAGTGGGGTCATTTTCCATGTTCATGATTTTTGTCGATTTTTAAATGACCGTATTGCCCCTAGATGATCTTGTTTTGACCATAACTTTTGACTAGAAAGGAATTTTGACCTGAAACCACTTCCATTGGCTCTGGATGATGGTTTACAATTTCGTAGAGTGGTCACATTAGCCAAACAGACTTACCATTTGGGAGATATGGCTAAAACAAATTTCAGATGGTGAAAAACAGCTTAATTTGGCTTAACCGGGTGATTAACAGCTAGGCCCAAAGGGGGATTTCGGGATTTAGAGTATTTAAGGGCTGGTAGGGTTAGGGATTTCGGTTTTTCTCATTTCCCAGCCGCCATATACATCTTTGAAAATCCTAACAATGGTCTCCAACATCTAGAATCATCCCTAATCACTTCTTAATCCAGTATTGGCTTAAACTACATCAAATCAAGGAGAAATAGCACCAAATCTGAGTTGGAGCTGCTGCTAGGCATTGGAATTCGACCCATACAGTAGATTATTTCGGATCTAAAGTTTAATTGTGGCAAAGGTGAGTGATTAGCATTGTTTTGACACTAATTGCAGTTAATTAGGGTGATTAGTGATAATTAGCGAATTTATACACGTTAAAAATCTGGAAAAGTATTTATAAATTCTAAAATAATGTTTTAGACCTCTGTTAGAAATTTGGTTTGGTTTGGTTAAGTTTTATTAATCGTGTCATTAGTTTTGCCTAAACATGCTTAGGGGAAATTAAGGGATTTTGGCTATGTTTGATCCGTTTAACCTTGTCATATTGTTGTTTTGGTGTTTGTGGTCACTTCTATTTGTTGCTATGACTGTATGCTATGCTTTGTGGTTGATTAGAGCTGTTAGATTGGTAGGAAACGCCGTCGTATGGCGTAAAACGGTCGCTGGAAAGTTACAGGAAATATGCAAGGTTTCAGACCGGATCGGATCGGATCATTGGGCTCGGATCAGATAAGAGAACCGGGCAGGTGGACCTGATTCAGATTGGAACTTAGAATAAGAGGCTTGGCGAGAAGGAAGGCTATTTGCTTAGAACTAGAGTTGGGCAGGGGATCAGATCGGAGAGACCAACAGGGGATCGGATCGGAAGCAAGGGCGTGGAGATCGGATCGGGCTAGAGCCAGGGAGCAGGATCGGATCGGAGGACCAAGCTTAGAGCTGGAGTTGGGGCGAAGCACTGAATCGGATCGGGACATCTAGGAGGGAGCAATCACCGAGCCGAACCCAGGAAGAGGCATCCGAACCGAACCGATGAGGACTGGAGTACTATGCAAAACCGAACCGAACCGGATTGGAGCTGCGATTACGCAACGACTTTTCTGAAGACCAACTCCAATTCAACCAAAACCTGAGATGCAAAGGAAGTCCAAATGGGAAGTAGAGCTCAGGATCCAGTTGGGAACCAACGAGTCGACTTCATGAGTTGGGTTTTGCTGTGGGACGTGTGCTAAGGGGTTGTCGATGTCTATAACTTTGAATCACTATGTGTAGGGAGTACGTGAACGGATTCAGGGCCATAGTGGCCTAGGTACAACTAAAGAGCTATAGACCAATGAAGTGGGGTCATTTGTAAAGATTTGGTCATGACTCCATGAGGTAAGCTTGGTGGTAGCAGTATTTGTACAAGTCGAACTTCGTCACTACTTCGATGGGTCTAGTGATTGACGGTGGTGGACATCGTATGCTTTATGCACTGAGTGAGAGATGTGAGGATGATTGCTATGATTGATTTGTTTGCCATCATTATGACATGCACACCCCCACCCCCGTTATCTTTACACCATCTGTTCAGTGGCACCTTAGAGTATTGTACGGTATGTAGTGCTAACTCTTTGGTTGCAGGTCCAGGTTCAGGTATGGTTTAGTATACCTGTTATTGTTCAGTTTAGTTGTTTATCGCTCATACCAGACTTTTTGTCTGACCCAGAGTTTTATGTCTCTTCTTATTACTCTGGGTGCTCTCACGAGCAGACTAGAGACAGGTTAGCTGGGTATGCACGAGTAGCTGATCCGGAGATGAGCAGGAGGCTTCCACGTATGATACATATAGATATTCTCCCTGTGTTATTGAAGATCGCTGCTTGGGCATTAGTAGTGCATCTTCTACTCTACCTTTCTTTTTCTTTAGAGACAGTTTAAAGTTGTAATTATGATGTTGGATCATAAGCTGTATTTTGATTTCCGCTGCTATGTTGGTTTAGTTTTCAGCTTATGCACTGTCTCGCCTTTTTTATGTCAAGATTATATTATTATTACATTTTGTTCCACGCGATGTGAGACATTCTACAGGTTTTCGATTAGTTCATTCTCTTCTTTCCTTTCTTTGGCGACCGTTCTGTGCTAGTTGGGCATGTGTACAGCGCACTTTCGGAGGAAATGCCGGCTGGTGCGGGGCGGGCCGTCACACTTGGTATCAGAGCTCTAGGTTGCGTAGTTAACCTAGGGAAGTCATCAGGGAGAGATAGTATACGAGAGCGCGTATTGGTGATTATTTTGGTTTTCAAAACTATATATATACCATTAGTATAGCTAAGGATGAAGTCGCACTGCACTAGCACCACTATGGAGATGGCTAATCGTTTTCTCTTTACAGATTGAACGATGAGCCGATACGCAAGATGTGCCGGTAGAGGAGCTAATAATGGGAATGCTGCTGACATGAGGACGATGTTTACTGACCTCATGAGAGAGATGCTTAGGGATGTGCAGAGGGCAGCTCCCAATAATGGTAATGGTGGTGGTCCAATAGTGCAGGCGCCTAGGGCCGATTTCACCAAGCTGAATAAGGCTTACACTAGTCTTGGTGGGAAGCCGTTCCACGGAACAGAGTCGGCTACTGTAATAACCCGGAAATTCTGGGCCAGTTTAAAATTTTTTATTTAGGCAATTATAGCGAATTTTGAATATTTAAAATAGATTACTTTAAATAATATCGACGAGAAAATTTGTTTTGAATATAATTAGAACGTATATATTATATGCGTCGTCGTTAGAATATAAATAATTATAAATAGAATTGAAAATGGCGCGGCAGTTCGATAATTCGATTTCAAACTTCATTGAATGTACCGGGTGCAAAACAATCTGGATTTTAGTGAAACCAAAAACAATCCGGATTTTAGTGCAAAACCTCCGAGAACCCCTCCCCCCCCCCCCCCACGCCTGCCGCCGACCCCTTTCCCCCGAAACCCCCTGCCGCACGATCGAACACCCCCCCTTCTGCCCTAAATCAGCACCGCACCCCCCCCCAGTCGATCGCCGCCACCTCGCTCGAGACCCCCCTACCCCCCAGCGGCGCCGCGAGCCACCCAGACCCCCCTATCGCGAAGCAGCCTCCCCCCCCCCAGTTTCGAACCCACCGCAACCGACGTCCTCCCCCCCCCCCCTCAGACCCGATTCGAACCCCCCCCCTCGAAGGAATCGCGACGAAAACAGCACCCCCCCCCCCCCCTCCGCTGTAAGTTCTTGACCCATTTTATTTTTATTTTTATTTTTTGATTTTTAGTTTATTTAGTTTAATTAAATCCTTTCATGCAATGATCTTTAAATTAAAACTGTAAAGTTAGGATTTTTATATTATAGGAAAGTTAAAAATATGATTTTTACTTCGAGAAAAATATAATTTTTATATTTAGAAAGGCTCGATTTTTATATTTAGAAAAGGGTAGATTTTTATATGATCAAAAATATAATTTCTATATAAGCAGTAAGTTAAAAATATGATTTTTATATTTTTAAAGAATCAAAAATATGATTTTTGTTTATGTAGAGAATTAAAAATATAATTTTTACATGATAGGAATATTAAAAATAGTATCTTTATATGTGTAGAAAAATAAAAATGTGATTTTTATAATAATATATTGGAAAAGGCGAAATCTATATTTTTGAAAATATAATTTTTATCTATATAATAGCGAAGTAAAAATTCGATTTTTATATATTGAATAACAAAGTAAAAATTCGATTTTTTTTATATATTGAATAACGGAATAAAAATTCGATTTTTGAATGTAGTAAGCGATTATAAAAATATGATTTTTATTTTAAAGACATCAGCAAATATAAAAATGTGTGATTTTTATATATGTAGAGAATACGGGCAACGAAGGTGATAAAAAGGCGAGAACGATGAAGATTTCTATCAATGAAGAGTCGTGGTATTGGATAGCTATCGGTGAGAACTTCTCACTCTTCAATTTCTTCTTCTAGTTATATATATATGTACTAGGATGCAGACGGTGTTTAGTAGCACCCGACACCCGTCATCCACAGACCATGGATGGCTTGTTTGTTAAATTGTTTGGTTGTGTAGTTGGTTAGTTTATTTGGTTTGAATTGATTTGATTGATGTGTGAATGGCGTGGGCCTTCACTAGACCGGGGATAAGGCTAGGCCTTGTCCCGTTTCTAGTATCGTGCCGTTATGCCGCCGAAATTTTCTAAAATATGTTAGAAAAATAAAATATCATTCTATTGAATAAATGAACTGAATAGAACATTCATAGTTGGAATAAAATAATTTGGTCGTTAAAAATATAATTTTTAACGTGAAAGTGAATAAATAAATATCTATAAACAAATCGGCCGATTTGTTTATATACACTGATTTGACTGATATTGATTGGGTCGATAAATTTTACACATCGCCCAACTGCACAAATAAAATCTGTGTTTGATTGTTTGAAACCCCACATGGGTGTTGGGATGAAATTTGAAGTTCACTCATCCTGATTGATTAAATATGTCGATCGATAGATTGACAGGCTGTTATAAGCGTTAGATATCTATATTTGATGCTTATACGGTGTAGTGCACTTTGGTTGATGGTTGATTATTTTTCAATGCTATTATATACGTGTGATGTATGAAAATCCATATAATTAATATTATATGGTGATTGATTGGGCCTCATTCCAATTTAGAAAATAAAGAATATTATAAAATAAAGGTTCATGTGTTGACTGTACTCATCCGTTGAGATTAGTCATGTGTTGAACGAAATATTTTAATAATAAAATTTACATCTTTATCAATATAAAATAAAGGTTCATGTGTTGACTGTACTCATCCGTTGAGATTAGTCATGTGTTGAACGAAATATTTTAATAATAAAATTTACATCTTTATCAATATAAAATAAAGGTTCATGTGTTGACTGTACTCATCCGTTGAGATTAGTCATGTGTTGAACGAAATATTTTAATAATAAAATTTACGTCTTTATCAATATAAAATAAAGGTTCATGTGTTGACTGTACTCATCCGTTGAGATTAGTCATGTGTTGAACGAAATATTTTAATAATAAAATTTACGTCTTTATCAATATAAAATAAAGGTTCATGTGTTGACTGTACTCATCCGTTGAGATTAGTCATGTGTTGAACGAAATATTTTGATAATAGGAAATATTTGGAATAGAATATTTGAAAATAGAAATACATTAAGCCGTGTTGATTAGATTGACGCCATTTTGACGTGAACGATATTTATATCAATTTTATTCATTTTAAAATGAATATTGAAACGATTTCGAAATGAATTGAATATAAAACGATTTCGAAATGAACGATTTCGAAATGAATTGAATATAAAACGATTTCGAAATGAATTGAATATAAAACGATTTCAAAAGGAATTGAATAGAAAATGAATTTGATTTCAATTGAATATATAACGAAATTGAATCGAATAGAAAACCAATTTGAATTGAATCGAATAGAAAACCAATTTGAATTGAATCGAATAGAAAACCAATTTGAATTGAATCGAATAGAAAACGACTTTGAAATTGAATTGAATTGAAAACGAATTCAAATTGAATTGAAAGCGAATTGAAGTGAATTCAAATTGAATTGAAATTTGAATTGAATAGAAATGAATTTTAAAACGAATTTATAAAGAAGAATTCAATTTTGCTTTGGATTGAAATGGAAGTTGAAATTGTTTTTGAAACGAATTTAAAACTATTTATATAATTCATTTTAAATAGAAATCGACGAAATATATATTATATATATAATATAATGGCCTGAATAGAACGCGCCGCGCCGCGGCAGTTCGTAAATTTCGACCATTTATTTCAAACGGACATTACGGGAGATCCGACCGTCGGATTCTCCTAAAACCGGAACCGTTGGGTTCGTATCGAAAAGAACTTTCTAACGAATATTAGAAATTTGAAATCTAACGGTTGGATTTGGAGTTATGTCCAAATCAAATTCGAAAAAGGTCGCTGTAAGTGCAGTTCGATGGCCGTTGATGGAAATCGACTGTACGGGCCTTGATAAAATTATTAAAAATAGTAATAATTTGTGTAAAATCATAAGAAATGATTTGGGAAAATTTGGGATGGAAAACTCCATATTTGAAAAGATAAAAATAGATTTTTATCAAAATGAACTAGTTTGAACTAAATTTAAAACCCGATTTGTTTTTAAATAAATAAATTAGATTTAAAAAGGGGGTTTTAAATAATCGGAATTCCTAATATATTTGATTTGAATTGAACTAGAATTGATTTGTGGGTTTATCGTGAACTGTGTTTTAAATAACACTAGTTCTTTAACCCGATAACAAATGGAATGTGATTTGGGTTTGTCGTGAACTGTGTTTTAAATAACACTAGTTCTTTAACCCAGTAAAAGGAGTTTCAACGAATCTGCAATTAGATTGAAATGTAAATCTATAATCTAAATTATCAAATTTAGAAAATGAGCGAGAATGGAGTATTGCCAATTTTGCTCCAAAGCGATAGTTAAATCTTTAATTAGATTTGAACGTGAAATGGTAATTAATTTTACCGATAACACCATAGTATTAGATATGGAGTATTACCAGTTTTGCTTCATGGGATGAATAGGTTGGGATTGGGAAATAAAATAAATAATTACTTCGGTGTGGTTCGCTAATCTCGACTAGTTTAGAAAAACCATGATTTGGTTTGAAACGACTTCCAAAGGAAGATTACAGGATAAATTTTAAAGAATTTATCTTGGATAAAATTAATGGGAACCTTTCCCTAAGAATGTGGAATTTAGGAACTAGCTGTAGGTTGGATAAGAAGAATGGTTTCCTGGGTATTGATCTGATGTTGGTTTCGGCCTTCGGGGTTAATGTTTGGGAAATTGTTCTCTTGCTAATCTGCGGTTAGTGACTAATGAATTGGAATGAGGCGTATGTTGTGTTTGTGTAACATTTGTTTTTAATATACGCGGGTTGTTCGGAAAGGCCGGGTTTATACCCATTCTGAATAACCGATTCGACGATATGTCGAAGATGAAGACGGTGGTCGAAGACTGGAAGTCTTCACATCGTTTGGATTATTACTGACGATCCTGATTGGGCTGTACACCCAAGAGGATGGAAATAGTTGGTGGTCGTCCAGACGTACTTGGAGATGGATGGATAAGCGAGGAAAGTGCCTCCGGTTTCGTTCAGACCCAGAACGGACTTGTTAATGGATTGTGTGTCTGACATTGGATTTTATTCTGTGTTGATTGATTTCTATTAAATATACATCTGTTTGGCGGCGGAGAATTTATTCTTTTGCTTAACGCCCTTCTCTGAGAGGTACGAGCTCAGAGGTTGTATATCGATGGACATCAGTCGCATGGCATGAATTGCCTGTGTGGCACGCTAAGATGCAATGATCAAGGCTTTTGTTGAAAAGCAGAGTCTTGTGGTTGATGATCAAAGCACGGCCTACGTGGCAGCTTTGTGTATAGCGTGGATTCGCGAGCCTCACACCTCGGTATGAGTCAAAAACGGGATAGTGACTGCAGGGAGAGCACGACGTTTCTTTCTAGCTTTGGTGGTGTCAGTGACTTACCAGCCCTGACATTTATATACTTTTCACCTATGTGGTTGTTGGAATGCGAGGCGCCTCGATTATAGGTCTGTAAGTACCGGGAAACGTGTGTTCAGGCATAATTAATCCTCTAACGTAAGTGAGGACCGGCCCTGAAGATCCGGGGTTGCTCAGAGTGCGTAACCCTGGGACATTTGCTAGAGTGTCTCAAACGCGGAGAGGAGCTTGTCCCTTGCCTCGACTCATGACGGAAATCCAATTTCCAATACGTGTATTGCGGTTTTAATTGTAGAACTAGTATGGCGACATGGTAGATGGTACCCATGCCGCCTATGATTTATATTTATGATTGGAATTGTTTCGACACTATACACTTATTATAGTATCAAATGATTTGTTTTAAACGTACCAAGCATGTTTGGCTATTATAAGGGAAAACCCTATCCTCCGGCTTGCGTTGCATTGTGTGATGGGACCTGGGTCTTATAATAGCTTCATTTTTCGAAAAAGCATTGCGTTGTTTATCCTATGCACTGGTGTTCTTGGGAGGAAACCCGTTCCGTGTTATACGGCGTGGTCCCTTGAATTACTCTCTTTTAAAATTGAATTAAATAACTGTTTTAGTTCTCACACCAGTCACATGACTGACCTGGAGTTTATTGTTTTAACCTAAACTCTGGGTGCCCCTATTTTCCGCACGGGCAGCTAGTAGTTTTGGTTTTGCAGATTTGTATTCACAGGATCCTGGTTTACAGCTGGAATGATATCCGGAAAGCTCTGTATCCGTATATCACCTTCAGTTGTGCTTTTTATTATATTCCGCTACTATGTAATTTATTGTAATCTCTGATATTTATCGAATGTAATTTATTCATTTATGCTCTGTATATTCTTGTATCTGATGGAATTGTTGTAATAGCAATGAAATGTTCTTCCGTCTGCGTTCTGATTTGTCTTGTCCTCACAGTAATTCGTTCTTTCTCATCTCTTCGGAGACCGGGGAAGTTTCGGGTCGCTTCATTTGGTATCAGAGCTTTGGTTTATAGAGCTCGAGAACAAGACACATTAGAACCATACGAAAGAATGCATCAGATATTGGATTAGTAATATCCAATTAGAATGACTCGTTAGAGATATGATCAGTAGTATCCTAGAACGAGTGTGAAGAGTATATTTTTCAAATGAAAACAGTTTTGTTTTAAAATTTAAATCGTTTTATACGTATGTGAATATTTATTTATTTTGAATATGGACAATCTAGTATATAAAGGTTTTGCATATACGCGTCATGAACGTATATTCGAAGTTTTAATATACTGGATAGATATGGAATCACATTCTAGACACCCGGAGATGATTCTGATGATTGATATATCATCATCAGAATTTATGTTCGTGTTTCGAAGGTATGATATCTATATGTTTCCATTAGGCTGGTGTGAGAACCAAAACTTATATAGTTAGAACACATTGTTGTGAATTGGCATCAAAAACATGATTTTTTGTATATGTATCAAAATTATGAATTTGAAACTCTAATCCACTAATTGATTGATGTTTGTGTTGTTTGTTTATTTGTTTGATAATTTTGAACCATTATGCCTAAATTAATCATATATTGAATTGTATTGAAAATTGGTCGCATTTGCTTGTATATACATATACTTATATTGAACAGGTCATAGCAAGGAGGCTAGAGCCGAAGAATAAAATTTGTTTGCCCGACAAATAGGTACATGTTTACTACATAATTTACTGTTTTGTTTGGGTGATGATGATTTTATGAGCCTATTGGCTAGCCGCTTGGCTTTTTCTTTTTCTTTTTGAGATCTGAAGGACCGGGGAAGCTATTTGAAATTCCCCGATGCTCCCGGTGCAGGGGAGGTTATGGCGAAATTTTTCGAAAATTTAGGGTGTTAGCCAATTTTTGAAAATTTGAAAATTCTCAGAAACTGAAAAGTTGGAGAATGGAAGCCAGATCGAACGTGGAGTTGATTGATCAAACCACTTTCGACTTTGTTCCTTTTCGGGGACGAAAAGTTTTAAGTGGGGGAGATTGTAATAACCCGGAAATTCTGGGCCAGTTTAAAATTTTTTATTTAGGCAATTATAGCGAATTTTGAATATTTAAAATAGATTACTTTAAATAATATCGACGAGAAAATTTGTTTTGAATATAATTAGAACGTATATATTATATGCGTCGTCGTTAGAATATAAATAATTATATATAATTATAAATAGAATTGAAAATGGCGCGGTAGTTCGATAATTCGATTTCAAACTTCAATTGAATGTACCGGGTGCAAAACAATCCGGATTTTAGTGAAACCAAAAACATTAGGATCTAATTGATAATATCTTTCCAACGAATCCGAAAAATCAAGATTTCATAGCGGGAATCAAAAGATATGTCCAGTTGAAAATTCTGAATAGTCGCTATGGAATTCAGGCCCTTAAAAATAGATATTTTGCAAATGACCTCGGATTTCGACGAAATTAGTTTTGTTAGGACCGTATCGTCAATACGAAGCTAGAAAATATTTTTCGAGAATTTTTAGAGTTAGTATGTGACCCCGGTAATTTGAAATGTACGTTTAAAATTCAATATAATGATTAGATGTAAATTCAACGGTAACTGATCGAAACGACCAAATCAGCCTACGATACATATCCCATTGTGTTCGGAATGGGGGTAAAACGCTATGGACGACAGGCAGTGGGCCTCGTTTAGAGGTCGAAAATAAAAGTTGCTTTTAGTGATAAATTAAATAATTAAAAAAAATTAAAAATAACTCTCTCCTCACCCCCTTTAATTCCTTTGGCCCCTCCCCCTTTCGAATTCATTACAGAATAAAAAAAAGAAGAAGAAAGGAGGAGCGCAGCAGCCGCCGCCCTCCCCGAGACCGCCGCGCCACCTCCGAGAACCCCCCCCCCCCCCCCCCCCCCGCCTGCCGCCGACCCCTTTCCCCCGAAACCCCCTGCCGCACGATCGAACACCCCCCCTTCTGCCCTAAATCAGCACCGCACCCCCCCCCCAGTCGATCGCCGCCACCTCGCTTGAGACCCCCCCACCCCCCAGCGGCGCCGCGAGCCACCCAGACCCCCCTATCGCGAAGCAGCCTCCCCCCCAGTTTCGAACCCACCGCAACCGACGTCCTCCCCCCCCCCCCCTCAGACCCGATTCGAACCCCCCCCCCCCCTCGAAGAAATCGCGACGAAAACAGCCCCCCCGCTGTAAGTTCTTGACCCATTTTATTTTTATTTTTATTTTTTGATTTTTAGTTTATTTAGTTTAATTAAATCCTTTCATGCAATGATCTTTAAATTAAAACTGTAAAGTTAGGATTTTTATATTATAGGAAAGTTAAAAATATGATTTTTACTTCGAGAAAAAAATAATTTTTATATTTAGAAAGGCTCGATTTTTATATTTAGAAAAGGGTAGATTTTTATATGATCAAAAATATAATTTCTATATAAGCAGTAAGTTAAAAATATGATTTTTATATTTTTAAAGAATCAAAAATATGATTTTTGTTTATGTAGAGAATTAAAAATATAATTTTTACATGATAGGAATATTAAAATAGTATCTTTATATGTGTAGAAAAATAAAAATGTGATTTTTATAATAATATATTGGAAAAGGCGAAATCTATATTTTTGAAAATATAATTTTTATCTATATAATAGCGAAGTAAAAATTCGATTTTTATATGTTGAATAACAAAGTAAAAATTCGATTTTTTTATATATTGAATAACGGAATAAAAATTCGATTTTTGAATGTAGGAAGCGATTATAAAAATATGATTTTTATTTTAAAGACATCAGCAAATATAAAAATGTGTGATTTTTATATATGTAGAGAATACGGGCAACGAAGGTGATAAAAAGGCGAGAACGATGAAGATTTCTATCAATGAAGAGTCGTGGTATTGGATAGCTATCGGTGAGAACTTCTCACTCTTCAATTTCTTCTTCTAGTTATATATATATATACTAGGATGCAGACGGTGTTTAGTAGCACCCGACACCCGTCATCCACAGACCATGGATGGCTTATTTGTTAAATTGTTTGGTTGTGTAGTTGGTTAGTTTATTTGGTTTGAATTGATTTGATTGATGTGTGAATGGCGTGGGCCTTCACTAGACCGGGGATAAGGCTAGGCCTTATCCCGTTTCTAGTATCGTGCCGTTATGCCGCCGAAATTTTCTAAAATATGTTAGAAAAATAAAATATCATTCTATTGAATAAATGAACTGAATAGAACATTCATAGTTGGAATAAAATAATTTGGTCGTTAAAAATATAATTTTTAACGTGAAAGTGAAGCGACCCGAACTTCCCCGGTCTCCGAAGAGATGAGAAAGAACGAATTACTTTTGAGAACAACACACAAAAGGACGCAGACGGAAGAACATTTCATTGTTATTACAACAATTCCATCAGATACAAGAATATACAGAGTATAAATGAATAAATTACATTCGATAAATATCAGAGATTACAATAAATTACATAGCAGCGGAAAATAATACAAAAACACAACTAGAAGTGATACACGGATACAGAGCTTTCCGAGCATCGTTCCAGCTGTATATCAGGACCCTGTGAATATAAATCTGCAAAACCCAAAACTACTAGCTGCCCGTGTGGAAAATAGGGGCACCCAGAGTTTAGGTTAAAACAATAAACTCCAGGTCAGTCATGTGACTGGTGTGAGAACTAAAACAGTTATTAATATTGGTTTTAAAGTTAGGTAAATCAAGGGACCACGCCGTATAACACGGAACGGGTTTCCTCCCAAGAATACCAGTGCATAAAACAAACAGCGCAATGCTAAATAAAGAAAAATGAAGCTGTTATAAGACCCAGGTCCCATCACACAATGCAACGCAAGCCGGAGGATAGGGTTTTTACCTTATAACAGCCAAAGCATGTTTGATACGTTTAAAACACATTATTTGATACTATTATAGGTGTATGGTGTCAAAACAATTCAAATCATAAATATCAATCATAGGCGGCATAACTACCATCTACTATGTCGCCATACTAGGCTCTACAAATAAAACCGAAACACACGTATTGGAAATTGGATTCCGTCATGAGCCGAGGCAAGGGGCAAGCTCCTCTCCGATTCGAGACACTCTAGCAAATGTCTCAGGACCCCACTATGATCCTTGGATCTTCAGGGTCGGTCCTCTCTTACTTTTGAGGATTGGCAATTCCTGAACACACGTTTCCCGGTCCTTACAGACCTATATCCGAGGCGCCTCGCATTCCAACAACCACACAGGTGAAAAGTATATAAATGTCAGGGCTGGTAGGTCACTGACACCACCCTAGATAGAAAGAAACGTCGTGCTCTCCCTGCAGTCACTATCCCGTTTTTGACTCATACCGAGGTGTGAGGCTCGCGAATTCACGTTATACACAAAGCTACGCCACACAGGCCGTGCTTTGATCATCAACCACAAGACTTTGCTTTTCAACAGAAGCCTTGATCAATTGCCACTTACGCATGCCACACTGGCAATTCACTCCATGCGACTGATGTCCATCGATATACAACCTCTGAGCCCGTACGTCTCAGAGAAGGGCGTTAAGCAAGAGAATAAATTCTCCGCCGCCAAACAGATGTATATTTAATAGAGATCAATCAACACAGAATAAAATCCAATGTCTGACACACAATCCATTTACAAGTTCGTTCTGGGTCTGAACGAAACCGGAGGCACTTTCCTCGCATATCCATCCATCTCCAGGTACGTCTGGACGATCACCAACTGATTCCCTCATCCTGGGTGTACAGCCCAATCAAGATCATCAGTAATCACCCAAACGATGTGAAGACTTCCGGTCTTCAACCACCGTCTTCATCTTCGACATCTCGTCGAATCGGTTATTCAGAATGGGTATAACCCGGCCTTTCTGAATAACCCACGTATATAATAAACGAATGTTACACAAACACAACAAACGCCTCATTCCAATTCAGAATATTCTTTTATTCACAAAAACACATTCTTAGGGAAATGTTCCCATTAATTTTATCCAAGATAAATTCTTCTAAATTTATTCTTTAATTTTCCTTTGGATATCAACTAGTCGGGATTAACGAACCACACCGAAGTAATTATTTATTTTATTTCCCAATCCCAACCTATATATCCCATGGAGAAAACTGGTAATACTCCACATCTAACACCACGGTGTTATCGGTAAAATTAATTACCATTTCACGTTCAAATCTAATTAAAGATTTAACTATCGCTTTGGAGCAAAACTGGTGGTGCTCCATTCTCGATCACCTTTCAGATTTGATAATTTAAATTATCAATTCACATTCCAATCTAATTAAAGATTCATTAAAACTCCACTTAGTTTTAATCTTTTCAAAAATCGATATCTTGCCTTTAACTGGGTTAAAGAACCAATGTCATCAAAAACACGATTCACGACAAACCAAATCACATTTGATATTAAATACAAGGCTCTGAATAGAAAATATATCGGCTTATATTCAATATCAAATTCTGAAACCAACAAATATCGTATTGGAAATAACGATATAAAATATATCTTTCAAATTCCCATAACAATATCTGTATAGTCACGAAATCCAACATCGAAATATCCCGAAGATAATTTCGATTCAACTCCAGTCCAATTCACGTATTGGGAATATTGATTATCTTTAAAATCACTTTCAAATTCAATTTATTTATTTCAAAAATAAATTGATTTTAATTCTAGTTCAAAACTAGTTCATTTCGATAAAAATCTATTTTTATCTTTTCAAATGTGGAGTTTTTCACCCCAGTTCTTTCCAATTCACATATTATGATTTTACACAAATTATCCATATTTTTAATAATTTTATCAAGGCCCGTACAGTCGATTTCCATCAACGGCCATCGAACTGCACTTACAGCGACCTTTTCCCAATTTGATTTGGACATAATTCCAAATCCAACCGTTAGATTTCAAATTTCTAATATTCATTGGAAAGCTCTTTTCGATACGAACCCAACGGTTCCGGTTTTAGGAGAATCCGACGGTCGGATCTCCCGCAACGTCAATTCGAAGTTAATGGTCGAAATTCACGAACTGCCGCGGCGCGGCGCGTTCTATTCAAGCCATTATATATATAATATATATATATATTATATATATTTCGTCGATTTACTTTCAAAACGTATTTTATAAATCGTTTTAAATTCGTTTTCAAAACCCTTTCAACACTACATTCAATTTCAAATCGATTTGATTTCAATTCAATTCAAATTCTAATTCGTTTCAATTCAATTCAATTTGAATTCGTTTTATATTCAATTCATTTCGAAATCGTTTTCAATTCAATTCATTTCGAAATCGTTTTCAATTCAATTCATTTCGAAATCGATTTCAATTCAATTCATTTCGAAATCGTTTTCAATTCAATTCATTTCGAAATCGTTTTCAATTCAATTTATTTCGAAATCGTTTTCAATTCAATTTATTTCGAAATCGTTTTCAATTCAATTTATTTCGAAATCGTTTTCAATTCAATTTATTTCGAAATCGTTTTCAATTCAATTTATTTCGAAATCGTTTTCAATTCAATTTATTTAGAAATCGTTTTCAATTCAATTCATTTCGAAATCTTTTTCAATTCAATTCATTTCGAAATCGTTTTCAATTCAATTCATTTCGAAATCGTTTTCAATTCAATTCATTTCGAAATCGTTTTCAATTCAATTGATTTCGAAATCGTTTTCAATTCAATTCATTTCGAAATCGTTTTCAATTCAATTCATTTCGAAATCGTTTTCAATTCAATTCATTTCGAAATCGTTTTCAATTCGATATAAATATCGTTCACGTCAAAATGGCGTCAATCTAATCATCACGGCTTTATATTTTCACAACTTCTTTATTCTATTCAACAAATGAATATTTTTCCCATTCAACACATGAATCTATATTTCTTTCAACACACGACTAATCTCAACACATGAGTACTGTCAACACATCACTATTTTTGTTATGTAAAATATTTTATAAAACTATGGTATCTATCGTTTGATTTTCAATTAGACTTCTACTGGGAAGTAGTTCTAATTTTAAATATGATAAAGATGTAAATTTTATTATATAAAATATTTCACTCAACACATGAACATCGTCAACACATGACTATTTTTATATTCAACACATGAATTTTCTTTAATTATATTTATTATTTTCCCAATTGGAATGAGGCCCAATCAATCACCATATAACGTTAATTATATGGATTTCCATACAACACATGTGTATAATAGCAATAATAAACAATCAACCATCAATCAAAGTGCACTACATTGTATAAGCATCAAATATAGATATCTAACGCTTATAACAGCCTGTCAATCAATCGATCGACATATTTAATCAATCAGGACGAGTGAACTTCAAATTTCATCCCAACACCCGTGTGGGGTTTCAAACAATCAAACACAGATTTTATTTGTGCAGTTGGGCGATGTGTAAAATTTATCGACCCAATCGATATCAGTCAAATCAGTGTATATAAACAAATCGGTCGATTTGTTTATAAATATTTATTTATTCACTTTCACGTTAAAAATTATATTTTTAACGATCGAACTATTTTATTTTAACACTTGAATTTCTATTCAGTTCATTTATTCAATAAATGATTACTTTTATTTTTCTAACATATTTTAGAAAATTTCGGCGGCATAACGGCACGATACTAGAAACGGGACAAGGCCTAGCCTTATCCCCGGTCTAGTGAAGGCCCACGCCATTCACAGATCAATCAAATCAATTTCAATTCACCAAATAATTCAATTCAAACCAATAACCTAACCAACTACACAACCAAACAATTTAACAAACAAGCCATCCATGGTCTGTGGATGACGGGTGTCGGGTGCTACTAAGCACCGTCTGCATCCTAGTATATATATATAACTAGAAAAAGAAATTTAGAGTGAGAAGTTCTCACCTATAGCTATCCAATCATCTTGACTCTTCTTTTATAAAAAAAATCTCGTCGTTCTCGCCTTTTCATCTCCTTTGTTGCCCGTAGCCACTACATATATAAAAATCACACATTTTTATATTTTGATGTCTTTAAAATAAAAATCACATTTTTATTTGTTTACTTTCAATTTAAAAATCATATTCTTATAATCACTATTTTCTATATAAAGATCTCGCCTTTTTACATACAAAGATTTCATCTTTTCAAATATAAAGATTGAACTTTTTCATATACATCATTATAAAAATCACATTTTTATTTTTCTACACATATAAAGATGCTATTTTTAATATTCCTAAAATGTGAAAATTATATTTCTAATTCTCTACATAAGCCAAAAATCATATTTTTACCTCACCTATATAGTAAAGACTATATTTTTAATACTTTAAAAATATAAAGATCATATTTTTAATTCTTTAAAAATATAAAAATCATATCTTTAATATTTCTATTATATAAAAATCGTATATTTACATAGCCAAAGATCGTATTTTTACCTCATTAAAAATCTAATCTTTCCTATAAACAAAATCATACCTTTGTTTATAATAAAAATCACATCTTTGTATGTTATTCATATGAATAAAAATCATATTTTTAATTAGTGTTTATTTTAAAAAAAAAATCACTAATAAAGATCACATCTTTTTATTGCTAACAATCAAACCTTTTTATAAATCAAAATCAAGTCTTCATATAAATCAAGTTAAAAACTGATTTTTATAATTTTAAAAACTAATTACATTAAAATTAACAAACAAATAAGTGAAGAGAAAAGAAAACGGAGGAGAAGAAGAAGGCTTACAGCATAAATCGATCGAGAGAGGGGGTTTGTCTCGCTGCCGAAATTGGTGGTGGAGAGAGGAGGGTTGCGATGAACGGAGGGGGGGTGCGCACGCTAGGCCAGGTGGGGCTGATCGCCGGAGTTCGCGGTGGAAGGTGGGCGGCTCTAGGTCTCAGCGGCGGCGCGTTTTGGGGCTAGGGGGGCTTCGACTTCGGCGCTGGAGGGGAGAGAGAAGAGGAGCAGAGGGTGCTGGCGGAGGTCGGAGGAAGGGGAGATGGAGGGTTGGACGGCGGCTGGCCCACGGTGGCGGTGGCGGCGTTAATCGCCTGAGCGATTTGTTGTTTTTTTTTTATTCGATTGAAAATATGAGGGGGGGGGGCAGAACGGTTAAAGGGGGAGAGGGTTTTTTATTTATTTATTTATTTATTATTTTTAAAAGTTAACTTTTACATACGTCATCTAAACGAGGCCCACCACCTGTCGTCCATAGCGTTTAACCCCCATTCCGAACACAATGGGATATGCATCGTAAGCTGATTCGATCACTTTGATCAGTTTCCGTTGAATTTACATTTAAATCATTATATTGAATTTTAAACGTACATTTCAAATTACCGCGGTCACATACTAACTCTAAAAATTCCAGAAAAATATTTTCTAGCTTCGTATTGACGATACGGTCCTAACAAAACTAGTTTCGTCGAATTCCGAGACCGTTTGAAAAATGGGCATTTTCCAGTCGATTAAAATCAACTGAAACTGGTCAAACACGTTTTCCTTTGCCACGCTCACATATTGATTCGAAAAATTATGAAATTTGAAACCTAGCAATAATTCAACATCACGGACCCAACAAAACTGGTTTCGTCGAAATCCGAGGTCGTTTGCAAAATGTCCATTTTTAACGGCCTGAATTCTATAGCGACTATTCAGAATTTTCCACTGGACATATCTTTTGATTCACGCTATGAAATGTGGATTTTCCGGATTCGTTGGAAAGATATCATCAATTAGATCCTATTATTTTTGGTTTCACTAAAATCCGGATTGTTTTGCACCCAGTACATTCAATTGAAGTTTGAAATCGAATTATCAAACTACCGCGCCATTTTCAATTCTATTATAATTATATATAATTATTTATATTCTAACGACGACGTATATAAATATATACGTCGAATTCTATTCAAAATAAATTTCTCGTCGATATTATTTAAAATAATCTATTTTAAATATTCAAAATTCGCTAAAATTGCCAAAATAAAAATTTTAAACTGGCCCAGAATTTCCGGGTTATTACAATCTCCCCCACTTAAAACTTTTCATCCCCGAAAAGGAACAAAGTCGAAAGTGGTTTGATTAATCAACTCTACGTTCGATCTGGCTTCCATCCTCCAACTTTTCAGCTTTTGAGAATTTTCAAAATTTCAAAAATTTGGCTAACACCCTAAATTTTTGAAAAATTTCGCCATAACCTCCCCTGCACCGGGAGCATCGGGGAATTTCAAATAGCTTCCCCGGTCCTTCAGATCTCAAAAAGAAAAAGAAAAAGCCAAGCGGCTAGCCAATAGGCTCATAAAATCATCATCACCCAAACAAAACAGTAAATTATGTAGTAAACATGTACCTATTTGTCGGGCAAACAAATTTTATTCTTCGGCTCTAGCCTCCTTGCTATGACCTGTTCAATGTAAGTATATGTATATGTAAGCAAAAGCAACCAATTTTCAATATAGTTCAATATTTGATTCAATTAGGCTAAATGGTTCAAAATTATCAAACAAATAAACAAACAACACAAACATCAATCAATTAGTGGATTAGAGTTTCAAATTCATAATTTTGATACATATATACAAAAAATCATGTTTTTGATGCCAATTCACAACAATGTGTTCTAGCTATATTAGTTTTGGTTCTCACACCAGTCTAATGGAAATATATAGAAATCACACCTTCGAAACACGAACATAAATTTTGGTGATGGAGCTCCATCAACAAAATCATCTCCGAGCGTCTAGAATGTGTAACTATATCTATCTAATATATTAAAACTTCGAATATACGTTCATGACGCGTATACGCGAAATCTATATATACTCGATTGTCCATATTCAAAATAAATAAATATTCAAATACGTATAAAACGATTTAAATTTTCAAAACAAAATTGTTTTCATTTGAAAAATATACTCTTCACACTCGTTCTAGGATACTACTGATCCTATCTCTAAGAGTCATTCTAATTGGATATTACTAATCCAATATCTGATGAATTCTTTCGTATGGTTCTAATGTGTCTTGTTCTCGAGCTCTGTAAACCAAAGCTCTGATACCAAATGAAGCGACCCGAACTTCCCCGGTCTCCGAAGAGATGAGAAAGAACGAATTACTTTTGAGAACAACACACAAAAGGACGCAGACGGAAGAACATTTCATTGTTATTACAACAATTCCATCAGATACAAGAATATACAGAGTATAAATGAATAAATTACATTCGATAAACATCAGAGATTACAATAAATTACATAGCAGCGGAAAATAATACAAAAACACAACTAGAAGTGATACACGGATATAGAGCTTTCCGAGCATCGTTCCAGCTGTATATCAGGACCCTGTGAATATAAATCTACAAAACCCAAAACTACTAGCTGCCCGTGTGGAAAATAGGGGCACCCAGAGTTTAGGTTAAAACAATAAACTCCAGGTCAGTCATGTGACTGGTGTGAGAACTAAAACAGTTATTAATATTGGTTTTAAAGTTAGGTAAATCAAGGGACCACGCCGTATAACACGGAACGGGTTTCCTCCCAAGAATACCAGTGCATAAAACAAACAGCGCAATGCTAAATAAAGAAAAATGAAGCTGTTATAAGACCCAGGTCCCATCACACAATGCAACGCAAGCCGGAGGATAGGGTTTTTACCTTATAACAGCCAAAGCATGCTTGATACGTTTAAAACACATTATTTGATACTATTATAGGTGTATGGCGTCAAAACAATTCAAATCATAAATATCAATCATAGGCGGCATAGCTACCATCTACTATGTCGCCATACTAGGCTCTACAAATAAAACCGAAACACACGTATTGGAAATTGGATTCCGTCATGAGCCGAGGCAAGGGGCAAGCTCCTCTCCGATTCGAGACACTCTAGCAAATGTCTCAGGACCCCACTATGATCCTTGAATCTTCAGGGCCGGCCCTCTCTTACTTTTGAGGATTGGCAATTCCTGAACACACGTTTCCCGGTCCTTACAGACCTATATCCGAGGCGCCTCGCATTCCAACAACCACACAGGTGAAAAGTATATAAATGTCAGGGCTGGTAGGTCACTGACACCACCCTAGCTAGAAAGAAACGTCGTGCTCTCCCTGCAGTCACTATCCCGTTTTTGACTCATACCGAGGTGTGAGGCTCGCGAATTCACGTTATACACAAAGCTACGCCACACAGGCCGTGCTTTGATCATCAACCACAAGACTTTGCTTTTCAACAGAAGCCTTGATCAATTGCCACTTACGCATGCCACACTGGCAATTCACTCCATGCGACTGATGTCCATCGATATACAACCTCTGAGCCCGTACGTCTCAGAGAAGGGCGTTAAGCAAGAGAATAAATTCTCCGCCGCCAAACAGATGTATATTTAATAGAGATCAATCAACACAGAATAAAATCCAATGTCTGACACACAATCCATTTACAAGTTCGTTCTGGGTCTGAACGAAACCGGAGGCACTTTCCTCGCATATCCATCCATCTCCAGGTACGTCTGGACGATCACCAACTGATTCCCTCATCCTGGGTGTACAGCCCAATCAAGATCATCAGTAATCACCCAAACGATGTGAAGACTTCCGGTCTTCAACCACCGTCTTCATCTTCGACATCTCGTCGAATCGGTTATTCAGAATGGGTATAACCCGGCCTTTCTGAATAACCCACGTATATAATAAACGAATGTTACACAAACACAACAAACGCCTCATTCCAATTCAGAATATTCTTTTATTCACAAAAACACATTCTTAGGGAAATGTTCCCATTAATTTTATCCAAGATAAATTCTTCTAAATTTATTCTTTAATTTTCCTTTTGATATCAACTAGTCGGGATTAACGAACCACACCGAAGTAATTATTTATTTTATTTCCCAATCCCAACCTATATATCCCATGGAGAAAACTGGTAATACTCCACATCTAACACCACGGTGTTATCGGTAAAATTAATTACCATTTCACGTTCAAATCTAATTAAAGATTTAACTATCGCTTTGGAGCAAAACTGGTGGTGCTCCATTCTCGATCACCTTTCAGATTTGATAATTTAAATTATCAATTCACATTCCAATCTAATTAAAGATTCATTAAAACTCCACTTAGTTTTAATCTTTTCAAAAATCGATATCTTGCCTTTAACTGGGTTAAAGAACCAATGTCATCAAAAACACGATTCACGACAAACCAAATCACATTTGATATTAAATACAAGGCTCTGAATAGAAAATATATCGGCTTATATTCAATATCAAATTCTGAAACCAACAAATATCGTATTGGAAATAACGATATAAAATATATCTTTCAAATTCCCATAACAATATCTGTATAGTCACGAAATCCAACATCGAAATATCCCGAAGATAATTTCGATTCAACTCCAGTCCAATTCACGTATTGGGAATATTGATTATCTTTAAAATCACTTTCAAATTCAATTTATTTATTTCAAAAATAAATTGATTCTAATTCTAGTTCAAAACTAGTTCATTTCGATAAAAATCTATTTTTATCTTTTCAAATGTGGAGTTTTTCACCCCAGTTCTTTCCAATTCACATATTATGATTTTACACAAATTATCCATATTTTTAATAATTTTATCAAGGCCCGTACAGTCGATTTCCATCAACGGCCATCGAACTGCACTTACAACGACCTTTTCCCAATTTGATTTGGACATAATTCCAAATCCAACCGTTAGATTTCAAATTTCTAATATTCATTGGAAAGCTCTTTTCGATACGAACCCAACGGTTCCGGTTTTAGGAGAATCCGACGGTCGGATCTCCCGCAACGTCAATTCGAAGTTAATGGTCGAAATTCACGAACTGCCGCGGCGCGGCGCGTTCTATTCAAGCCATTATATATATAATATATATATATATTATATATATTTCGTCGATTTCCTTTTAAAACGTATTTTATAAATCGTTTTAAATTCGTTTTCAAAACCCTTTCAACACTACATTCAATTTCAAATCGATTTGATTTCAATTCAATTCAAATTCTAATTCGTTTCAATTCAATTCAATTTGAATTCGTTTTATATTCAATTCATTTCGAAATCGTTTTCAATTCAATTCATTTCGAAATCGTTTTCAATTCAATTCATTTCGAAATCGTTTTCAATTCAATTCATTTCGAAATCGTTTTCAATTCAATTCATTTCGAAATCGTTTTCAATTCAATTCATTTCGAAATCGTTTTCAATTCAATTCATTTCGAAATCGTTTTCAATTCAATTCATTTCGAAATCGTTTTCAATTCAATTTATTTCGAAATCGTTTTCAATTCAATTTATTTCGAAATCGTTTTCAATTCAATTCATTTCGAAATCGTTTTCAATTCAATTCATTTCGAAATCGTTTTCAATTCAATTCATTTCGAAATCGTTTTCAATTCAATTCATTTCGAAATCGTTTTCAATTCAATTCATTTCGAAATCGTTTTCAATTCGATATAAATATCGTTCACGTCAAAATGGCGTCAATCTAATCATCACGGCTTTATATTTTCACAACTTCTTTATTCTATTCAACAAATGAATATTTTTCCCATTCAACACATGAATCTATATTTCTTTCAACACACGACTAATCTCAACACATGAGTACTGTCAACACATCACTATTTTTGTTATGTAAAATATTTTATAAAACTATGGTATCTATCGTTTGATTTTCAATTAGACTTCTACTGAGAAGTAGTTCTAATTTTAAATATGATAAAGATGTAAATTTTATTATATAAAATATTTCACTCAACACATGAACATCGTCAACACATGACTATTTTTATATTCAACACATTAATTTTCTTTTATTATATTTATTATTTTCCCAATTGGAATGAGGCCCAATCAATCACCATATAACGTTAATTATATGGATTTCCATACAACACATGTGTATAATAGCAATAATAAACAATCAACCATCAACCAAAGTGCACTACACTGTATAAGCATCAAATATAGATATCTAACGCTTATAACAGCCTGTCAATCAATCGATCGACATATTTAATCAATCAGGATGAGTGAACTTCAAATTTCATCCCAACACCCGTGTGGGGTTTCAAACAATCAAACACAGATTTTATTTGTGCAGTTGGGCGATGTGTAAAATTTATCGACCCAATCGATATCAGTCAAATCAGTGTATATAAACAAATCGGCCGATTTGTTTATAAATATTTATTTATTCACTTTCACGTTAAAAATTATATTTTTAACGATCAAACTATTTTATTTTAACACTTGAATTTCTATTCAGTTCATTTATTCAATAAATGATTACTTTTATTTTTCTAACATATTTTAGAAAATTTCGGCGGCATAACGGCACGATACTAGAAACGGGACAAGGCCTAGCCTTATCCCCGGTCTAGTGAAGGCCCACGCCATTCACACATCAATCAAATCAATTTCAATTCACCAAATAATTCAATTCAAACCAATAACCTAACCAACTACACAACCAAACAATTTAACAAACAAGCCATCCATGGTCTGTGGATGACGGGTGTCGGGTGCTACTAAGCACCGTCTGCATCCTAGTATATATATATAACTAGAAAAAGAAATTTAGAGTGAGAAGTTCTCACCTATAGCTATCCAATCATCTTGACTCTTCTTTTATAAAAAAAATCTCGTCGTTCTCGCCTTTTCATCTCCTTTGTTGCCCGTAGCCACTACATATATAAAAATCACACATTTTTATATTTTGATGTCTTTAAAATAAAAATCACATTTTTATTTGTTTACTTTCAATTTAAAAATCATATTCTTATAATCACTATTTTCTATATAAAGATCTCGCCTTTTTACATACAAAGATTTCATCTTTTCAAATATAAAGATTGAACTTTTTCATATACATCATTATAAAAATCACATTTTTATTTTTCTACACATATAAAGACGCTATTTTTAATATTCCTAAAATGTAAAAATTATATTTCTAATTCTCTACATAAGCAAAAATCATATTTTTACCTCACCTATATAGTAAAGACTATATTTTTAATACTTTAAAAATATAAAGATCATATTTTTAATTCTTTAAAAATATAAAAATCATATCTTTAATATTTCTATTATATAAAAATCGTATATTTACATAGCCAAAGATCGTATTTTTACCTCATTAAAAATCTAATCTTTCCTATAAACAAAATCATACCTTTGTTTATAATAAAAATCACATCTTTGTATGTTATTCATATGAATAAAAATCATATTTTTAATTAGTGTTTATTTTAAAAAAAAAATCACTAATAAAGATCACATCTTTTTATTGCTAACAATCAAACCTTTTTATAAATCAAAATCAAGTCTTCATATAAATCAAGTTAAAAACTGATTTTTATAATTTTAAAAACTAATTACATTAAAATTAACAAACAAATAAGTGAAGAGAAAAGAAAACGGAGGAGAAGAAGAAGGCTTACAGCATAAATCGATCGAGAGAGGGGGTTTGTCTCGCTGCCGAAATTGGTGGTGGAGAGAGGAGGGTTGCGATGAACGGAGGGGGGGTGCGCACGCTAGGCCAGGTGGGGCTGATCGCCGGAGTTCACGGTGGAAGGTGGGCGGCTCTGGGTCTCAGCGGCGGCGCGTTTTGGGGCTAGGGGGGCTTCGACTTCGGCGCTGGAGGGGAGAGAGAAGAGGAGCAGAGGGTGCTGGCGGAGGTCGGAGGAAGGGGAGATGGAGGGTTGGACGGCGGCTGGCCCACGGTGGCGGTGGCGGCGTTAATCGCCTGAGCGATTTGTTGTTGTTTTTTTATTCGATTGAAAATATGAGGGGGGGGCCAGAACGGTTAAAGGGGGAGAGGGTTTTTTTTATTTTTTTATTATTTTATTATTTTTAAAAGTTAACTTGTACATACGTCATCTAAACGAGGCCCACCACCTGTCGTCCATAGCGTTTAACCCCCATTCCGAACACAATGGGATATGCATCGTAAGCTGATTCGATCACTTTGATCAGTTTCCGTTGAATTTACATTTAAATCATTATATTGAATTTTAAACGTACATTTCAAATTACCGGGGTCACATACTAACTCTAAATATTCCAGAAAAATATTTTCTAGCTTCGTATTGACGATACGGTCCTAACAAAACTAGTTTCGTCGAATTCCGAGACCGTTAGAAAAATGGGCATTTTCCAGTCGATTAAAATCAACTGAAACTGGTCAAACACGTTTTCCTTTGCCACGCTCACATATTGATTCGAAAAATTATGAAATTTGAAACCTAGCAATAATTCAACATCACGGACCCAACAAAACTGGTTTCGTCGAAATCCGAGGTCGTTTGCAAAATGTCCATTTTTAACGGCCTGAATTCTATAGCGACTATTCAGAATTTTCCACTGGACATATCTTTTGATTCACGCTATGAAATGTGGATTTTCCGGATTCGTTGGAAAGATATCATCAATTAGATCCTATTATTTTTGGTTTCACTAAAATCCGGATTGTTTTGCACCCGGTACATTCAATTGAAGTTTGAAATCGAATTATCGAACTACCGCGCCATTTTCAATTCTATTATAATTATATATAATTATTTATATTCTAACGATGACGTATATAAATATATATGTCGAATTCTATTCAAAATAAATTTCTCGTCGATATTATTTAAAATAATCTATTTTAAATATTCAAAATTCGCTAAAATTGCCAAAATAAAAATTTTAAACTGGCCCAGAATTTCCGGGTTATTACAGAAAGTGAATAAATAAATATCTATAAACAAATCGGCCGATTTGTTTATATACACTGATTTGACTGATATTGATTGGGTCGATAAATTTTACACATCGCCCAACTGCACAAATAAAATCTGTGTTTGATTGTTTGAAACCCCACACGGGTGTTGGGATGAAATTTGAAGTTCACTCATCCTGATTGATTAAATATGTCGATCGATAGATTGACAGGCTGTTATAAGCGTTAGATATCTATATTTGATGCTTATACGGTGTAGTGCACTTTGGTTGATGGTTGATTATTTTTCAACGCTATTATATACGTGTGATGTATGAAAATCCATATAATTAATATTATATGGTGATTGATTGGGCCTCATTCCAATTTAGAAAATAAAGAATATTATAAAATAAAGGTTCATGTGTTGACTGTACTCATCCGTTGAGATTAGTCATGTGTTGAACGAAATATTTTAATAATAAAATTTACATCTTTATCAATATAAAATAAAGGTTCGTGTGTTGACTGTACTCATCCGTTGAGATTAGTCATGTGTTGAACGAAATATTTTAATAATAAAATTTACATCTTTATCAATATAAAATAAAGGTTCATGTGTTGACTGTACTCATCCGTTGAGATTAGTCATGTGTTGAACGAAATATTTTAATAATAAAATTTACATCTTTATCAATATAAAATAAAGTTTCATGTGTTGACTGTACTCATCCGTTGAGATTAGTCATGTGTTGAACGAAATATTTTAATAATAAAATTTACATCTTTATCAATATAAAATAAAGGTTCATGTGTTGACTGTACTCATCCGTTGAGATTAGTCATGTGTTGAACGAAATATTTTGATAATAACAAATATTTTGATAATAGGAAATATTTGGAATAGAATATTTGAAAATAGAAATACATTAAGCCGTGTTGATTAGATTGACGCCATTTTGACGTGAACGATATTTATATCAATTTTATTCATTTTAAAATGAATATTGAAACGATTTCGAAATGAATTGAATATAAAACGATTTCGAAATGAATTGAATATAAAACGATTTCGAAATGAATTGAATATAAAACGATTTCGAAATGAATTGAATATAAAACGATTTCAAAAGGAATTGAATAGAAAACGAATTTGATTTCAATTGAATATATAACGAAATTGAATCGAATAGAAAACCAATTTGAATTGAATCGAATAGAAAACCAATTTGAATTGAATCGAATAGAAAACCAATTTGAATTGAATCGAATAGAAAACGACTTTGAAATTGAATTGAATTGAAAACGAATTCAAATTGAATTGAAAGCGAATTGAAGTGAATTCAAATTGAATTGAAAATTGAATTGAATAGAAATGAATTTTAAAACGAATTTATAAAGAAGAATTCAATTTTGCTTTGGATTGAAATGGAAGTTGAAATTGTTTTTGAAACGAATTTAAAACTATTTATATAATTCGTTTTAAATATAAATCGACGAAATATATATTATATATATAATATAATGGCCTGAATAGAACGCGCCGCGCCGCGGCAGTTCGTAAATTTCGACCATTTATTTCAAACGGACATTACGGGAGATCCGACCGTCGGATTCTCCTAAAACCGGAACCGTTGGGTTCGTATCGAAAAGAACTTTCTAACGAATATTAGAAATTTGAAATCTAACGGTTGGATTTGGAGTTACGTCCAAATCAAATTCGAAAAAGGTCGCTGTAAGTGCAGTTCGATGGCCGTTGATGGAAATCGACTGTACGGGCCTTGATAAAATTATTAAAAATAGTAATAATTTGTGTAAAATCATAAGAAATGATTTGGGAAAATTTGGGATGGAAAACTCCATATTTGAAAAGATAAAAATAGATTTTTATCAAAATGAACTAGTTTGAACTAAATTTAAAACCCGATTTGTTTTTAAATAAATAAATTAGATTTAAAAAGGGGGTTTTAAATAATCGGAATTCCTAATATATTTGATTTGAATTGAACTAGAATTGATTTGTGGGTTTATCGTGAACTATGTTTTAAATAACACTAGTTCTTTAACCCGATAACAAATGGAATGTGATTTGGGTTTGTCGTGAACTGTGTTTTAAATAACACTAGTTCTTTAACCCAGTAAAAGGAGTTTCAACGAATCTGCAATTAGATTGAAATGTAAATCTATAATCTAAATTATCAAATTTAGAAAATGAGCGAGAATGGAGTATTGCCAGTTTTGCTCCAAAGCGATAGTTAAATCTTTAATTAGATTTGAACGTGAAATGGTAATTAATTTTACCGATAACACCATATATTAGATATGGAGTATTACCAGTATTGCTTCATGGGATGAATAGGTTGGGATTGGGAAATAAAATAAATAATTACTTCGGTGTGGTTCGCTAATCTCGACTAGTTTAGAAAAACCATGATTTGGTTTGAAACGACATCCAAAGGAAGATTACAGGAAAATTTTTAAAGAATTTATCTTGGATAAAATTAATGGGAACCTTTCCCTAAGAATGTGGAATTTAGGAACTAGCGGTAGGTTGGCTAAGAAGAATGGTTTCCTGGGTATTGATCTGATGTTGGTTTCGGCCTTCGGGGTTAATGTTTGGGAAATTGTTCTCTTGCTAATCTGCGGTTAGTGACTAATGAATTGGAATGAGGCGTATGTTGTGTTTGTGTAACATTTGTTTTTAATATACGCGGGTTGTTCGGAAAGGCCAGGTTTATACCCATTCTGAATAACCGATTCGACGATATGTCGAAGATGAAGACGGTGGTCGAAGACTGGAAGTCTTCGCATCGTTTGGATTATTACTGACGATCCTGATTGGGCTGTACACCCAAGAGGATGGAAATAGTTGGTGGTCGTCCAGATGTACTTGGAAATGGATGGATATGCGAGGAAAGTGCCTCCGGTTTCGTTCAGACCCAGAACGGACTTGTAAATGGATTGTGTGTCTGACATTGGATTTTATTCTGTGTTGATTGATTTCTATTAAATATACATCTGTTTGGCGGCGGAGAATTTATTCTTTTGCTTAACGCCCTTCTCTGAGACGTACGAGCTCAGAGGTTGTATATCGATGGACATCAGTCGCATGGCATGAATTGCCTGTGTGGCACGCTAAGATGCAATGATCAAGGCTTTTGTTGAAAAGCAGAGTCTTGTGGTTGATGATCAAAGCACGGCCTACGTGACAGCTTTGTGTATAGCGTGGATTCGTGAGCCTCACACCTCGGTATGAGTCAAAAACGGGATAGTGACTACAGGGAGAGCATGACGTTTCTTTCTAGCTTTGGTGGTGTCAGTGACTTACCAGCCCTGACATTTATATACTTTTCACCTATGTGGTTGTTGGAATGCGAGGCGCCTCGATTATATGTCTGTAAGGACCGGGAAACGTGTGTTCAGGCATAATTAATCCTCTAACGTGAGTGAGGACCGGCCCTGAAGATTCGGGGTTGCCCAGAGTGCGTAACCCTGGGACATTTGCTAGAGTGTCTCGAACGCGGAGAGGAGCTTGCCCCTTGCCTCGACTCATGACGGAAATCCAATTTCCAATACGTGTATTGCGGTTTTAATTGTAGAACTAGTATGGCGACATGATAGATGGTACCCATGTCGCCTATGATTTATATTTATGATTGGAATTGTTTCGACACTATACACTTATTATAGTATCAAATGATTTGTTTTAAACGTACCAAGCATGTTTGGCTATTATAAGGGAAAACCCTATCCTCCGGCTTGCGTTGCATTGTGTGATGGGACCTGGGTCTTATAATAGCTTCATTTTTCGAAAAAGCATTGCGTTGTTTATCCTATGCACTGGTGTTCTTGGGAGGAAACCCGTTCCGTGTTATACGCCGTGGTCCCTTGAATTACTCTCTTTTAAAATTGAATTAAATAACTGTTTTAGTTCTCACACCAGTCACATGACTGACCTGGTGTTTATTGTTTTAACCTAAACTCTGGGTGCCCCTATTTTCCGCACGGGCAGCTAGTAGTTTTGGTTTTGCAGATTTATATTCACAGGATCCTGGTTTTACAGCTGGAATGATATCCGGAAAGCTCTGTATCCGTATATCACCTTCAGTTGTGCTTTTTATTATATTCCGCTACTATGTAATTTATTGTAATCTCTGATATTTATCGAATGTAATTTATTCATTTATGCTCTGTATATTCTTGTATCTGATGGAATTGTTGTAATAGCAATGAAATGTTCTTCCGTCTGCGTTCTGATTTGTCTTGTCCTCACAGTAATTCGTTCTTTCTCATCTCTTTGGAGACCGGGGAAGTTTCGGGTCGCTTCAGCTACGGATGTTCAGGATTGGTTGGATAGCTGCGAGCGTATCTTCGAAGATTTGGGTATCGAGGATGCGATGAAAAGAAGGCTAGCATCCCATCAGCTGCAAGGACGGGCAATGAATTGGTGGAATGCTATAAAGGCAGCTACTCCCGAGGATCAGATTACTTGGGAGCAGTTTAAGGTTCGCTTTAGCGATAAGTTCATTCCGGCTGCTCAGAAGTCCGTGCTGTTTAAGAAATTCTTGGAGCCCAAGCAGAATGGCAGAGCTGTCTCGGTGTATATTGCCAAATTCGACACTTTGTCGAAGTATGGGTTATCTCTTATTGATACTGCCGAGAAGAAGAACGAGAAGTTCATAACTGGCTTGGATCAGTACTTGGGGGAAAGGCTTATTAACCACATCGATGAGACGTTTGAATTGATTGTGGGGAAAGCATTGAGGTCAGAGAGTCTTTACCTTAAGTCAAAGACTGAGGTTGCATCTGCGGAGGAGCGGAAGCCGCAAGCAAGCGGTGGAGGCAAGAGTGGTTCTCAGAATAAGAGGAAGCAGAACCTGAATAAGGATGGCCAGAAAAAGAATAAGAAAGATGTTGAGTGCTTCAGCTATGGTAAGAAGGGCCATTATGCTAGTAATTGTCGGGCCAAGCCAATGGATAGGAAGTGCTTCAATTGTGGCCAAGTGGGACATCACAAGGATAAGTGTCCGCAACTCCCTAAAGAAAAGCAGATGGTGAAAGCATATGCCCTTAATGTTATTCCTTCTTCGTCGAATGCCCCAACTGCGGCGGAGAAGGGAAAGAATGTTGTTATTCAAGGTATTCTTTCTGTTTATGATGTTCCTGTTAGAGTTTTGTTTGATACCGGGGCTTCCAGTTCTTTCATATCTAGTGACCTAGTAGATAGGTTGGGATTGGAGCCCGAGATTGTCGATAGACCTTTAGTAGTGACGAACCCGATTGGTGGTTCGACTAGCCTTAGCATGATTTGTCGTAATGTGGTTTTGTCGAGTCATGGATGCATGTTTGTTTGTGATTGCTTTGTTTTGGGCTTTACTGGGTTTGGCATTATTTTGGGAGTTGATTGGCTCCAATGATACGGGGTGGTGGTAGACTGTGAGGGCTTTTTGGTGACAGCTAGAGCGGATAATGGGCTGAGAGTAGTGTTTGGTGGTCTACCCGGTAATGGGGTAATGGATAGTTTTCTGAATTCCTTCAACATTCCGCATAGTGAGTTGTCGGGTTTGCCCGTGGTTGGCCAGTATCCGGACGTTTTCGAGGAAGTGACCGGGCTTCCACCACACCGAGAGATTGAGTTCCGTATTGATTTAGTGAAAGATGCCAGACCTATAGTGATGCCACCTCGTCGTATAGCACCAAGGGAGCAGCGAGAGCTCGGGGTGCAAGTCAGCGATCTTTTGAAGAAGGGATTTATCAGAAGGAGTGTTTCTGAATGGGGAGCACCATTGTGTTTGCTACCAAGGCGGATGGTTCCCTTCGTTTGTGTGTAGACTGCCGCGAGTTGAATAAAGTGATGAGGAAGAATAAGTATCCTCTACCGTGGATAGATGATTTGTTTGATCAGTTGAGTGGCGTGAGAGTATTCTCTCAGTTGGATCCCGCGACAGGTTTTCATCAGCTTAGAGTGGAAGCTGAGAGTATAGCTAAAATGGCATTTCGGACACCGTCTAGATTTTATGAGTGGTTGGTCATGCCATTCGGGTTGACCAATGCCCCAGCATATTTTGTGGATCTTATGAATAGGGTATTCAGAGATCAGTTGAATAAGTTTGTCCTTGTGTTCGTGGATGATATTTTGGTCTATTCGAGAACGAAGGAAGAACACAAGGAACATTTAAGAATAGTGATGGAGGTGTTGAGAAAACACCAATTGAAAGCAAAGTTTTCTAAGTGTCACTTCTGGAGGAGAGAAGTGAGATTCTTGGGCCATGTTGTTTCAGAGAATGGTATTGCCGTGGATCCTGCGAAGGTGGTTACGGTACAAGATTGGTCTACGCCCAAGAATGCAACGGACATAAGAAGTTTCTTGGGATTAGCTGGGTATTATCGTCAGTTTATCCAAGACTTCTCCAGGATAGCAGCACCGTTGACTCAGTTGACCAAGAAGAATCAAGCTTTTGTCTGGGACGAAAAGTGCGAGAATGCATTCAAGAGTTTAAAGGAAAAGTTGACATGTGCACCACCTAAGGGGAATGAAGAGATGACAGTATATATGGATGCATGTGGTACCGGACTAGGTGTTGTATTGATGCAAGGAGGTAGGGTTGTAGCTTATGCAAACCGGCAACTGAAACCGATGAGAAAAAATACCCTACCCTTGATTTGGAATTGGCAGTGATCGTGTTTGCACTGAAGATGTGAAGACATTATCTCTTGGGAGAAAGATTCGAGTTGTTTACCGATCATAGATCGTTAAAGTATCTTTTCTCTCAGAAGGATCTAAATCTCCGACAGCAGATGGTTAGAATTCTTAGCTTCCTATGATTTCGACATCACATATACACCAGGAAAGGGCAACGCAGTAGCTAATGCATTGAGTAGAAGACATGCCAGTTTAGGGGCTATGTTTCTACAATGGAAACAACTGGAGTACATCGCTGGGTATGAATTTACAACAAAAGTGCGAATTGGATCCAAAAATGTTAGCAAGTTTGACGATCAGACCCACTTTGATTGAGCGGATTGGTTCCAGTCAGAGGAATGATCCTAACCTATTGGAAATCATCTCCAAGTTAGAGATGGGTATCGATGAGGAGATGAACAAGTATGGGCTTGATCGAGATCGATGGCTTAGAAAGAATGGAAGACTAGTTGTACCCAATGTCAATGGATTGAGAGATGAAGTACTTAGAGAATGTCATCACTCAAAACTGACTATACATCCCGGTGGTAACAAGATGTACCAAGACATGAAGCAAACCTACTACTGGGAAGTTTATATCCAAATGCATGAATTGCCAGCTAGTTAAAGCTGAGCAAAAGAAGCCTAGTGGTTTGTTACAACCATTAGAAGTTCCAGAATGGAAATGGGAACAAATCTCGATGGATTTCATTGATGGGTTACCAAGGACTAGATCGGGCCATGATAGCATTTGGGTGATTGTGGACCGATTGACTAAGAGATTTATACCCGTCAAATCGAACAGGACAGCAGCTAAGTTAGTTGAACTATATATAAAGTGAGCAGTGAGATTTCATGGAATACCCAAAGGCATTGTGAGTGACCGAGATAAGTTGTTCACCAGTGGATTTTGGAAGATCTTACAAGAGGCGTTAGGATCAGAACTACATCTCAGTACTGCATATCATCCTCAAACCGACGGACAGACAGAGAGGGTGAATCGAGTATTAAAGGATCTCTTGAGAGCCTGTATATTGGATTTTGGTGGATCATGGGATGACCATTTGCATCTAGTAGAGTTTGCATATAATAATAGTTATCAATCCAGTATTGGTATGGCTCCATTTGAAGCTTTGTACGGAAGATCGTGCAACTCACCGTCATGTTGGGTAGAAACTGGTGAGAAGTTTGTGCTTGGACCCGACGTGATAAGAGAAACTTCAACTAAGATTAAGATTATCCAACAACGGATGAAGGCTGTCCAAGATAGGCAGAAGAGTTATGCCGATAAGAGGAGAAGAGATTTAAAGTTCTCCATTGGCGACTTAGTGTTTGTCATGATTTATCCGTTGAAGAGCGTGATACGATTTGGCAGGAGAGGCAAGTTAGCACCAAGATTTGTGGGTCCATTCCCAGTTCTTGAGCAAATTGGGAATTTGGCATACAAAGTAGAATTACCAGAGAAGATGGCAGGAGTTCACAACGTATTTCATGCTTCCCAGTTAAGAAAGTTCGTACACGACCCAAATGTGACTATTTCACCTGATCAGTTGGATGATATCGAAGTTGAACCCGAGGCGGTTGGGAACCGCATGCCTATGCGTATTGTTGGGAATGATACGAAGCAGCTTCGAAGGAAGGCGGTGAAATTAGTCATAGTTCAGTAGGGCGAGAATGAGAATGACTGTACTTGGGAGACAGAGGGGAGCATTAGGAAGACATATCAAGAACTCTTCGCCTGGTAAGATTTCAGTTTCGATTTAGTCTTTCCGCATGCTAGGATAGGTTGTTTTGTTTGTTTTGCATGTTTGTGTTATATATGATTGGTAGGCATGTAGGATCCTTGGTAGGTTTTGGGTTAAGGAATTTCGGGGACGAAATTTCTTAAGGGGGGGATAGTGTAACGACCTGCATTCTACGCATCGAAGGATCGTAGAATATTTATTTCTTTCACATACGAAATCGTATGGTCATGTAACTTTGGGAGACGACTAGTGGGGTCATTTCCCTTGTTCATGATTTTTGTCGATTTTCAAATGACCGTTTTGCCCCTAGATGATCTTGTTTTGACCATAACTTTTGACTAGAAAGGAATTTTGACCTGAAACCACTTCCAATGGCTCCGGATGATGGTTTACAATTCCGTAGAGTGGTCACATTAGCCAAACGGACTTAGTGTTTGGGAGATATGGCTGAAACAAGTTTCAGATGGTGAAAAACAGTTTAATTGGGCTTAACCGGGTGATTAACAGCTAGGGCCAAAGGGGGATTTTGGGATTTGGAGTATTTAAGGGCTGTTAGGGTTAGGAATTCTGGTTTTTCTCATTTCCCAGCCGCCATATACATCTTAGAAAATCCTAACAATTACCTCCAACATCTAAAATCATCCCTAATCACTTCTTAATCAAGTTTTGGCTTAAACTACATCAAATCAAGGAGAAATAGCACCAAATCAGAGTTGGAGCTGCTGTTAGGCATTGGAATTCGACCCATACAGTAGATTATTTTAGATTTAAAGTTTAATTGTGGCAAAGTTGAGTGATTAGCATTGTTTTGACACTAATTGCAGTTAATTAAGGTGATTAGTGATGATTAGCGAATTTATACATGTTAAAAATCTGGAAAAATATTTATGAATTCTGAAATAATGTTTTAGAACTCTATTAGAAATTTGGTTTGATTTGGTTAAGTTTTACTAATCATATCACTAGTTTTTCCTAAACATGCTTAGGGGAAAATATGGGATTTCGGCTAAGTTTGATCCGTTTAACCTTGTCATATTGTTGTTTTGGTGTTTGTGGTCACTTCTATTTGTTGCTATGACTGTATGTTATGCTTTGTGGTTGATTAGAGCTATTAGATTGGTTGGAAACGCCGTCGTATGGCGTAAAACGGTCGCTGGAAAGTTGTAGGAAGTATGCAGGGTTTCAGACTGGCTCGGGTCGGATCATTAGGCTCGGATCGGATAGGAGAACTGGGCAGGTGGACCTGATTCGGATTGGAACTTAGCATAATAGGCTTGGCGAAAAGGAAGGCCATTTTCTTAGAATTGGAGTTGGGCAGGGGATCGGATCGGAGAGACCAACAGGGGATCGGATCGGAAGCAAGGGCGTGGAGATCGAATCGGGCTAGAGCCAGGGAGCAGGATCGGATCAGAGGACCAAGCTTGGAGCTGGAGTTGGGGCGAAGCACTGAATCGGATTGGGACATCTAGGAGGGAGAAATCACCGAGCCGAACCCAGGAAGAGGCATCCGAACCGAACCGATGAGGACTGGAGTATTATGCACAACCAAACTGAACCAGATTGGAGCTGCGATTACGCGACGACTTTTCTGAAGACCAACTCCAATTCAACCAAAACCCGAGATGCAAAGGAAGTCCAAATGGGAAGTAGAGCTCAGGATCCAATTGTGAACCAATGAGTCGACTTCATGAGTTGGGCTTTGTTGCGGGACGTGTGCTAAGGGGTTGTCGATGTCTGTAACCTTGAATCACTATGTGTAGGGAGTACGTGAACGGATTCAGGGCCATAGTGGCCTAGGTACAACTAAAGTGCTATAGACCAATGAAGTGGGGTCATTTGTAAAGATTTGGTCATGACTCCATGAGGTAAGCTTGGTGGTAGCAGTAGTTGTACAAGTCGAACTCCGTCACTACTTCGATGGGTCTAGTGATTGACAGTGGTGGACATCGTATGCTTTACGCACTGAGTGAGAGATGTGAGGATGATTGCTATGGTTGATTTGTTTGCAATCATTATGACATGCACACCCCCACCCCCGTTATCTTTACACCATCTGTTCAGTAGCACCTTAGAGTACTGTATGGTATGTAGTGCTAACTCTTTGGTTGCAGGTCTAGGTTCAGGTATGGTTTAGTATACCTGTTATTGTTCAGTTTAGCTGCTTATCGCTCATACCAGACTTTTTGTCTGACCCAGAGTTTTATGTCTCTTCTTATTACTCTGGGTGCTCTCACGAGCAGACTAGAGACAGGTTAGCTGGGTATGCACGGGTAGTTGATCCGGAGACGAGCAAGAGGCTTCCACGTATGATACATATAGATATTCTCCCTGTGTTGTTGAAGATCACTGCTTGGGCATTAGTAGTGCATCTTCTACTCTAGCTTTCTTTTGCTTTAGAGATAGTTTAAAGTTGTAATAATGATGTTGGATCATAAGCTGTATTTGGATTTCCACTGCTATGTTGGTTTAGTTTTCAGCTTATGCATTGTCTCGCCTGTTTTATGTCTAGATTATATTATTTTTATATTTTGTTCCATGCGCTGTGAGACATTCTATAGGTTTTCGATTAGTTCATTCTCTTCTTTCCTTTCTTTGGCAACCGTTCCGTGCTAGTCGGGCATGTGTACAGCGCACTTTCGGAGGAAATGCCGGCTGGTGCGGGGAGGGTCATCACATAAATAAATAGAATAAAAAGGAAATATTTATTTGTTAAATAAATATAAATGAAAAGGAAATAATTGTTGAACAAATAGGATTGAAAAGGAATATTTATTTGTTAAATAAATGGAGTAAGATAAAAGGAATATTTATTTAGAAAATAAGTAAGATATCATAAAAGGAAATATTTGGGAAGTAAGTAGGATTATAATAGGAATTAGAGTTATTCGAATAGAGTTAATCGATTAGAGTTAATCAAATAGAGTTAAATCGAATTAGAGTTAAATCGAATTAGAGTTAATGGAATAAGAGGTAATTGAATATTAGTTATTCGAATTAGAGTTAAGGGATTAGAGTTAATTGAATAGAGTTAATTGGTTAGAGGTAATTAAATGGAGTTAATCGAATATTAGTTATTTGAATAGGAGTTAATCGAATTAGTTATTCGAAAATAGTTAATCGAAATTAGTTATTTGAAATAGAGTTTAATCGAATATAGTTTATTCGAAAGAGAGTTATACATTGGGGATTGATTATATCGAATGTAGGAAAGTACCATTTACTTTTCGTTTTTATATCATGATTTATTTATTCATTTATAAGTTAGTTGTTTGTTTATTTATTCAAATTAATAAATAAAAGTTATATTTAAGTTATTATATGTCAGAAGCATGGGATTATAACACTATTTTTATAATCAAATGATTTTTGTAAAAGAAGTGAATTCGTAAATAGAATCCAAGGGTTACGTAAGGAAATTTGTTAAAGATTTAGAAGGTGAACTTGATTTATTTCGAAGTTAGAAATTTTGTTCAGTTAAGGTCTGAGAGGTAGTTATACCCCAACTTGATTGACTTTATTTTTAACTAAGGAATGGTTAAGGTTCGATAGTGAAGGTTGGTTAACTGAATTTAGTTAATGAGGGAAATGTTTTGAGTTGGCATGGCGATGTTTTATTTAAACATCTTTTTAAATCCAAATGTAGGAGTTTTGGAAATGTTTTCCAAATAAGAATCAGATATGTTTTCTGATATAGGAAATAAGAAATGGAAATGTTTTCCAATGTTAATAACGTTTATTTTCTAAATTTAGAAAATAAGAATTGTGGAATTTATGGAAACAGGAGATGAAAATGAATAGATTAATGAACTAAAGAGATAAATTTAAATGATGATTGATCGATATAATTTCCATCTGGAAATAATATCATTGTTTGCACATGTGTTTTTCTTTGATAGTTAACTCACCGACTATCGAAGTTTTTGACTATTTTTACGTCGTCAATATGGAGAGACCGGGATTAGATTCATTATCTGAAAACCACTCTGTATAGGCGTTAGAGTAGCGATCAAATACAATGAAGATAATTAAAGACGATGTTATGCAAGGGCTGTCCTATTTTACAGAATAATGCCTTCGGCTTGTCCAGTCCCAGGACAACCTGTATGGAAAAATGTCTGACAGAGTACATTTAATGGATCACGTAAGTTGATCTCTTCAAACGTATGTACGTTTGGTGGCGGAGGAATTCGTTTCTCTTAGCTGTATACCCGTTGTATTTTTGGGGAAATCAATTTGTGATTTGGCGGGTATGACGATGTGACATTTAAAGTGAATAAATGTGTGATCTGTCAGAGATAAGCGTGGCCTCTAGCCTTACAACTGAGAAATGACAAAATTCGGGCAGGCAGCATGGCTAAGTGGGTTGCTTCCAATTAGGGTGTATTATCACCTATCTAGAGATATTCATTTCATTCTTTAATCTATTCGATGCTGTCCCATTCGGGAAACGGTTGTTGATCCGAACCGTTGGTGATATACATTCGATACACTCAAGCGAAATGAGTGGTCGGTCATGTGTGGCCGGGTTGCAAGATGTTCTTATTGAACCCAGTGTATTCCTCTCTAGAGGTATACTATCGGAAGGTGGTTCCATACCTTGTCATATATGGAAATCCATTACCCAATAAGTGCTCGCGGTTTTGATTGTATACTATATATGTGGAATGTGAGATGAAAGCGTCCTACAAGATGATTATTATATTGTGGTTGATAGGCACTATTATAATATCAAAAGAGTTTTGATATAAAAGATCGTTGTTTCTTTCAAAATGATTTGAAAGTTAAATCAAATTGATTTGGATTCTCATAAGGGAAAAACCCGTTCTGTTATACGGCATGGTCATATGAGATATCGTTATATTCCCAAACTGTTTTAAGTTGTTTACTCGTACCAGTCCCATGACTGACCCAGAGTTTGTTTTATTTTGTTTTCCCTAAACTCTTGGGTGCTCAAATTTGTACGACCAGTCAAGTAGTCGGGGTTTACAGATGTACTAGAACGGGATGGAGCAGGAGGCTTCGGCAGCGTTTTTATAGCTATTATTTATTTCCGTTGTGATGTAAGTGTTATACTCTGATAATGTTACTGTATACATATACTGATTTTATTTCAAAGTTATGTATCTATTATATATTGTTCGTTCTGCTGTGAGATTCGTGTTTATTCTGATGTTGTATGTTCTTCTTCTTTTATTCTAAGTTTCTATCTTATCTATTCTCACCCTCTAATTTCTTTCATGGACTGTTCGGTGTTTTCCGATGCTTGGGTAGTCGACATTGAGTTTATGTCGATAACCAAGGTCGCAAATTCCCCGGGTCATTAAAGTGGTATCAGAGCTGAAGGTTTAGTAATTACCTTGGCTCTGTGGCGTGACTCAGTAGAGATGGGGTTAGTAACACTCCAGATTGAGTTGAGTGTATATATATGAGTGAACGTATTTGTAGATTTTATAAAAAATGTTTTATATTGTGGAGATTCATTGGTTGAGTTGTTTATGGATTTTGATCGATCAGTCTGATCCACTGTATCGGTAGGAGTTTCTTAACACTCGAATATGATGAACTGACGCGATATGTTTTGAAAAGAGGGTAAGTGAAATAATTTTACCCAAATTATATTTTGATATAAGAGATTGATATTGAAATGATTATAATATATTGGATATATTGGTTGTTATTATAACCGAATGAGATTATAAAAAGTGAAAGGTTAGATAAAACCAATCGGAGATTCGTATTAATGTAAGATATATAAATCGAAATGAATTAAATCTGAATTTAAATCAGAATTGAAATTAAAACCCTGGAAGTTTGGAAAAGTGTTTGTAAATGGAATTGAATTAAATATATGAGAATTTGAAAATCCTGGGGGATTTTAAATTGTTTTAAAAGCATTGTGAATGGTATTTTTAAATGTATTTCAAAATATAAGTGTTTAGAAATGATTTTGAAAGTGATAGTATTGAACTCACTTCGATAGCTGGAAAATAGATTCCGATGATGATCCGGACATCATCGGTATTCATTTTCGAGTTGCTAAGTGACAGATTACTACCAAAGAGAAGATTTTTGAATTGTTTTGAGAAAAGCAAGTTGTTCTGAATGTAGAAAATGGATATTTGATTTTAGAAAAATAAAGTTATTAAAAATTCCCAAGGAGAGACTGTTTGAATTAAAAACAAATTTAAATAGAAATTTGTGAAATCGAGCTGGATTTGAATTGAAACCAGTTAACTGGAAAATGAATTGAGATAGAAAGTATTGAATTAGATTGGGTTGGACATAATCCGAAATGGAATTGACTGGTAAGTTAAGAGTTGAAATTGAAAATGGAATCTGAGTTAAGAACAAAATTTGGCTTGGATATAACCTAATGATTGGGATGACATTGGTATATGCAGAATTGGTAACACATGGAAAGGATATATTGATATGCCCAACAAAAAGGTACCAGTTTATATTATATATGGGTTTGAGATTTTAATGAGCCGAATTGGCAAGCCGCTTGGCTGTTTGATTTTCTTTAGGGTTGAAGAAGGCCTAGAGAGGCAAGTTGGAGTTTGAGCTATCAACCAGTAAAAAGGAGGTGCTGGCGAAATTTTTCGAAAAGCTAAGGTGTTAGAAAATTTTCAGGATTTTTGATAATTTTCATTAGTAGGAATGAATAAATATTTAATTGAAATTAAATTGGTTCAATTGAAACTGAAGTTAAGAAGTGAACAAATGATTTTTACCCAGTTAATAGGGTTTGTTTTCTACCTTAGCAATTTCGAGGATGAAATTATTTTAAGGGGGTAAGAATGTAATGTCCCGTATTTTTACGGTATAATAATTAATTTATTTAATTGTTTAAAAAGTGATTCAGAGATTTTAATAGTTGTTTAATTAAATAATATTTAATTAATATAAATAATAGAATAATATATTTAATTTTTGAAATAGTCAGAAATAGTAGAATTCACAATATTGTGTGAATTGGGCAATTCAAAATATATAATTCAGTTTAAAATTGAATTACGATAACGAATATATTTAAATAATGTCAGCTGAACGTAGAAATTATATTATAATTATAATCGAGCTCGAAATGGCGTGGCAGTTCGCTATTTGGCGGTTCAAACTTTAAATGAATATACAGAATCCATTTTAAGCCGGATTTCTGTGAAACAAGAAACGTCGCTGAGCTAGTGAAGTACATGTTTCTAATGGAAGAGAAAAATCGAGATTTCATTGTATAGATTTTGATTTATGTCCAAATCAAATTTTCGAAAAAGTCGCTATGAAATTTCTGTATAATTTATATTTTAAATGAATTTTTCAATATAAATTGAATATCGATTCAACCGGGATTTTGAATATCAAGTTATAAATCCAATTGGAGATGTACGATATCGTATGTGAATATATATACGATAATATTTATTTATAAATATTAAATTTATTTATTTTTAAATATATTAATATTTAAAAGGGTTTATTTAGAGCTTCAAAAACAGCCAGTTTTGCAAACAACCTCCATTTTCGACGTAACTAATTTTGTTGGATCAACAATATTAAATTATTGCTAGATTTCACTTTCCGTGATTTTTGGGGTCTTTGTGTGGCCATACGGATTTTTAATGTGAAAAATAGTCAGTATTTTGACGGTTAAATATATTTTGTGTGAGCAAACGAAGTCGGAATTCGACGAAACCAGTTTTGTTGGGTCCGTAATGTCGAACTGAAGGTGTATGTCCATTTTCGTGATTTTTGGGTATCGTATGTGATCATACAGATTTTTAGAAGTCAAACACAGATAGCGGTAGCTTATTATATTGAAAATATTCGAACATAAAAATATTAATACTTCTCTATAAATACCTTTTTATTTTTCTAACCCTAATATCTCTCTCCCGATAGTCAACATTGCAAGCCGCATTCTTCAGTAAACCAAAATGGATTTCGTGACCTTGGGAAAATCATTGAATTCAAAACAAAATGTATAAATCCCAAATCCAACAGCTTTGAAATCCCTGAGTGACCCACTTCATTTCTCTACCCTTTTTGTTAGGCTCGAAATACTTTCTGTTCGCTCGAGATACACAGCAAAGTTTAGGGTTACGAACTGCTGGAATTTAACGTGACGGGGAAAGGAACCATAGATCGCGAGTTTATCAGGGGGTAAGACGAGACCGTGGGTGGATTTTTGAGGTAGTCGATAATGGAAGGTGTCGTGATGACCCTGTTGCTGAGGCATGGCATGGTAAAGTCGCATGTCGGGTAGGCGCGAGTTTATTACAGTAAGGACGGGAGATTACAATATGGAGGTTGTTGAGGCTTCGTTGGGGTGAACTGGGGAGATTTGAAGTCGGTGCACCACTGTACAATGTGAGGAGGCGTGCAGAACGTGACGTGAACATGGTGTGCGAGGTGGATGGTTTGTATGCGGTGTGATAGAGATTTCGAAGAGGATAATTATGGTGAGGTTTGTTTTAGAAATCGTTTAGTATAAATGGAGCAACCAGGGATTTAAGAAGCGCTAATGACCAGGAGTTAGGGACTGGAGAAATTCGATTGGGGAAGAAGAAGAATGATATTATCGGGTCTGGATTTCTCAAAGAAATGGTTTGGGCTGGGTATTTGGGCCGGTATTTTTGGGGTGCGCCCAACTCAAATGGAAATGGAATTTAATTATTTATGTGATTATCTAAATTTGTAAATTACATAACTACCTCATACGTTATCAGAATTAGACGAAACAAGATCCAACATGATCGTATGGATGACGACTACAAAATGGAACTGGTTGGGAGTGAATTGGAGCTCGTTACAATTTATAGCGAAATAAATTGTCAGAATCAAATGAACGATAGTTAATCGTTATTTAACGATAACCGTCCAATGTGAATAAACCTCACTAACTCTACCAGTTCATATTTTTATAACGTATTTTTACAACTGATAAATGATGATTAATTGTTGTGTGTTGCCTATAGGTTGAACTGCTAATTGATTGGCTGAAAATATCGATATAGTTATATATATATCGTTAATCAAAAATTGATTTTGTTTAGTAGAATATTTCATATTGAAATGAAATCGATGTTAATTATATCGTTTAACACCTGTGATGCAGGGAAATAGGTCGGTGGGATCCAACTGGATTCCTCAATATTTAAAATACTATTTTGTTTCATATATTGTGATATATTATGTGATATATATTCTGTTGTGGATTATGTGTGTTTGGATGATATTGATCATGGTTATTTGGTATTTTAAGTACCATAAGAAATATTGAAATATATAAAGGGAATTTTCAAAGTGTATATTGAAAATAAATTATTTATAAAATCAAAGGATTTTACAAAAGGAAATATTTATAAAATCAAAGGATTTTGTAAAATAATATTAGAACATATAAAAGGGTAATATTTGGAAAAAAACAAATATTGGAATATATTTAGGGTTATTATTTGGAAAACAAATATTGGAAATATAATTAAGGAAATATTTATTTGTTAAATAAATAGAATAAAAAAGGAAATAATTGTAAAATAAATAGAATTGAAAGGAAATATTTATCTATTAAATAAATAGAATTAAAAAGGAAATAATTGTTGAACAAATAGAATTGAAAAGTAATATTTATTTGTTAAATAAATGGAGTAAGATAAAAGGAATATTTATTTAGAAAATAAATAAGATATCATAAAAGGAAATATTTGGGAAGTAAGTAGGATTATAAAAGAAATTAGAGTTATTCGAATAGAGTTAATCGATTAGAGTTAATCAAATAGTGTTAAATCGAATTAGAGTTAAATCGAATTAGAGTTAATCGAATAAGAGGTAATCGAATATTAGTTATTCGAATTAGATTTAATGTATTAGAGTTAATTGAATAGAGTTAATTGGTTAGAGATAATTAAATGGAGTTAATCGAGTACTAGTTATTTGAATAGGAGTTAATCGAATTAGTTATTCGAAAAGAGTTAATCGAAATTAGTTATTCAAAATATAGTTAAATCGAATATAGTTTATTCGAAAGAGAATTATACATTGGGGATCGATTATATCGAATGTAGGAAAGTGCCATTTACTTTCCGTTTTTAAATCAAGATTTATTTATTCATTTATAAATTAGCTGTTTGTTTATTTATTCAAATTAATAAATAAAAGTTATATTTAAGTTATTATATTTCAAAAGCATGGGATTACAACACTATTGGTATAATCAAATGATTTCTGTAAAAGAAGTGGATTCGTAAATAGAATCCAAGAGTTACGTAAGGAAATTTGTTAAAGATTTGGTCTGAGAGGTAGTTATACCCCAACTTGATTGACTTCATTTTTAACTAAGGAATGGTTAAGGTTCGATAGTGAAGGTTGGCTAAGTGAATTTAGTTAATGAGGGAAATGTTTTGAGTTGGCATGGCGATGTTTTATTTAAACATCTGTTCAAATCCAAATGTAGGAGTTTTGGAAATGTTTTCCAAACAAGAATCAGAAATGTTTTCTGATATAGGAAATAAGAAATGGAAATATTTTCCAATGTTAATAACATATATTTTCTAAATTTAAAAAATAAGAAATGTTGAATATATGGAAACAGGAGATGAAAATGAATAGATTAATGAACTAAAGAGATAAATGTTAAATGATGATTGATCGATATAATTTCCATCTTGCGCACGTGTTTTTCTTTGATAGTTAACTCACCGACTATCGAAGACTTTGACCATATTTACGTAATCAATATAGAGAGACCGGGATCAGATTCGTTGTCTGAAAACCACTGTATATAGGCGTTAACGTTGCGATCAAATACAGTGAAGATAATTGAAGACGATGTTATGCAAGGGTTGTCCTGTTTACAGAATAGTGCCTTCGGTTTGTCCAGTCTCAGGACAACCTGTATAGAAGAATGTCTGACGGAGTATATTCAATGGATCATGTAAGTTAATCTCTTCAAACGTATGTACGTTTGGTGGCGGAGGAATTCGTTTCTCTTAGCTGTATACCCGTTGTATTTTTGGGGAAATCAATTTGTGATTTGGCGGGTGTGACGATGTGACATTCAAAGTGAATAAATGTGTGACCTGTCAGAGATAAGCGTGGCCTCTAGCCTCACAACCAAGAAATGACAAAAATCGGGCAGGCAGCATGGTTAAGTGGTTGCTTTCAATTAGGGTGTATTATCACCTATCTAGAGATATCAATTTCATTCTTTAATCTATTCGATGTTGTCCCATTCGGGAAATGGTTGCGGATCCCAACCATTGGTGATATACATTCGATACACTCAAGCGAAATGAGTGGTCGGTCATGTGTGGTCGGGTTGCAAGATGTTCTTGTTGAACCCAGTGTATTCCTCACTAGAGGTACACTATCGGAAGGTGGCTCCTTACCTTATCATAGTTTGAAATCCGTTACCCAATAAGTGCTCGTGGTTTTGATAGTATACTATATATGTGGAAAGTGAGATGAAAGCGTTCTGCAAGATGATTATAATATTGTGGTTGATAGACACTATTATAATATCAAAAGAATTTTGATATAAAAGATCATTGTTTCTTTCAAAATGATTTGAAAGTAAAATCAAATTGATTTGGATTCTCATAAGGGAAAAACCCGTTCTGTTATATGACGTGGTCTTATGAGATATCGTTATTTTCCCAAACTGTTTTAAATTGTTTACTCATACCAATCCCATGACTGACCCAGTGTTTGTTTTGTTTTGTTTTCCCTAAACTCTTAGGTGCTCAAATTTGTACGAGTAGTCAAGTAGTCGGGATTTACAGATGCACTAGAAGGAGCTGGAGCAAGAGGCTTCAGCAGCGTTTTTATTGCTATTGTTTATTTCCTGTAACAACCCAAATTCCGACGGACCGATTTTTTTTCAAAAACCCAATCCATCAAAACCCAAGTTGGTAGCTCTGGTATCCTGCAGAAAAGACAGAGACAAGAAATATGTCAGAGTTCGAAAAACACCTCACAGTGGAAGTAATAAAATATAATATATATAAACATCGCCTGTTATGAATAAAATATAAATATCCTACTGGCTGTGGTAATAGGCACTCGACGACCTACTATCCTTGTTGGTCCTGACCCTCCACCTCCGTTGAGGCAGCCGTCGAATCACCTTTTCCGTCACCGCGAATAGCATTCTGACTGTCCAGCTATTCTTGCAGTCAAGGCCCACCCACCTAGTAGTTACGCTCAGACCCAACCTCTGCGGGCACAGCCCGAAACATCTACCACCACACAGAGGACTACTAGGAGCACCTTTAACTTCTCAGGAAGCCGCGTGCTTCCCCTTCCAGTCCGTTGGAGCCGCCAATATAACAAATGTGCGCTCCCCTCGTGTCTTGTGACACCGTGATGATTTACCTTGTTGGGTTATTCATCCTACAACGTATGGGTTTCCCCAAGCACCTTGATTTTATATGTCATTAGACCCTACGTCTAATCAATTCTTACGCGCTTGTGTTACCTCGTCAGTTTTTCTTCTTTAACTTGGTTATTCTTATTTATATTGACTTCCTTTTCAAGTTTACCAAGTTACCCTCACTTATTAATTCAATTTATACTTAACCCATTTAAGTCCATTAATAAGACCACAACATGTTGTTTTCCAACTTCATAAATTATTCCCTTTTAGGGTTACAACAACATGTTATACATAATTCATAGTTAAGCATGTCTTCTCCACATATATACTGATTAGGAGAATAATCCCCTAAACACCAGCCCCGAAGACCGAAATCAACATCAGACTGGCACCCAGAGAATTACTCAACCCAACCAACATATATGATTCTAATTTACTTCTTTTCCATTCATATAACTTATATCATCTTAAGTTTCACACTTCTCCTTCCCAAACTACTCAACTTATAATTAAGTATATCTTCACATATAAGTTACCATATTTTCCTCTATCGTTTCTTATAACTTACCTTATCCCATAAGTTATACTTTCCACTTGTCCCTAGGACAAGTCTAACCTATTATCCTTCCTTTTCTTATTCAAATTCATTCATAATAGGTTATTTACCATTCCCCACTTTTTCAATAATTTAGATTTACTTAACCCTTTCCATTTATTTAACCCTTTACCTAAACTTTGCCCAATTCAATTAATTTGTGATGCCATAACGGGTCCCCTTTGGTTAAGCATTATTTATTTATGTCTTACATGTCGCCCATGTCCCACTCAACCTCTTTTATTATTATTTCCATGTCTTAAACATGCTTTACTACGGTTAAGTCCACCTTAGTCATGTTATACTTCACGTATCTTACTACGGTTAAGTCCACATTTACATGTTTTACGTGTATTGTCTCACTACGGTTAAGTCCATATTTACATGTTTTACATGTCTTGTCTTACTACGGTTAAGTCCATATTTACATGTCATATTTTACATGTCACCCACTTAACCCTCTAACCATACCCATGTCACCCACATGTCTTATTATGGTTAGTATTCCTTAATTCATTCATTATGACGAACGGTGCATGACCTTCAACATTAGACCGAACACTTAGTGGCTGCTGGATTTGCCGGGCGGTTCTGGGTTGTCTTACACCACAAAGCGGGTCTAACCTCGAGTCACCAATAGTTACGCCTACAATTCATACCTTTGACCTCTCACATTAGACGTCCAATTGTGGCAGCTGGATTTGTCGGGCGGTTCCGGGCAGTCTTACACCACAATTGCGCCTAACCTCGTGTCAAAGGTTCATTAACATCGTATTTCACCCAAATCCCAAATTTCATGTTATGTGTTTCCAATTCAACATATAGTCATGTTTACAATTTTTCCTATTCCAACTTGCACTAATTACATATTAATTAGCCTTAATTACAAATTTCCAATTATAGGCAATTTCATCAATTCCATGTAATCTATACCCAAATAGGCCAATATCTATTGTATTCCAATTATCGAAAATATCCAATAATACTCAAGTTCATAAAATCAATATTTTTCCAATATATTTGTCAACGTTCCCATGTTCATACATATAACCTAATTCACCTTTTAGGCTTATCTTACCAATAAATTTCACCAATCCATGTTATCCAATTACATGTTGTTAATATTAAATTGTACTAATTCCATATCCAATTTCAATCATGCCAAACTACATAAATTTAAAATTATCATACAATTATGTCCATAATTCTATTCAAATCATACATAAATCCTTCCAACCCATAGTATGCCCAAACAACCCTTTTTTTCATTTACTTTCTCGTTCTCGTTTACAACGCATAAATTCATGATAGATGTAGGCTCGAGATAGCCTAGCTATAAAAATAAAAAGGGGAAAGAATAAAAAGGACAGAACTCAATCGTAAGCATAAATGAAATAACCGATCTTATTAAATTATCATCATATTCATTATGGGGAATGGCAAACGATAGAAGTACAATTATACAACAACTGTATTTTAAACCACTCACCTTGACTGGATTGGAGAAATAAACAATTGGTTGTTGAGGTAGAACGTTGGTTTAGGCTTCTTATTTGATTATTGACGCAGAACGTGAATTGTTGTTGAAGAAACTTGCTACTTGATTTGATTAAACTCCAAAATTGATGAAGAACTTGCAATTTAATTTAGAGTTTAGAGGCAACGGCTATGTTGGGTTGAAGTTTGGTGGCATGGAGGCGTCTTATAGAGATAGAATGTTTTTAGGGCTAGGTTAGGTGTTCTTTTATCGGTGGGTTAGAGCAACTAGGACCTTAGGATTAAATAAAAATTCATCTAAACCGTCCACCTCACCCTAGAAAAGAACCATCCAGAACAACCCTTTTCACACTTAGTGCTCCTTTAAACAAAAAAAAGAAACCGCTTTATTTCTTTCTAATTAATGCATTACATACTATTTTTAACGTATAGCAACCTCTTTCCTTCATGCATTCAATTATTTTTTTTTATATATTTATTTGCACTTATACGTGAACCTTTATTTGCAATATTCTTCTCCTAATCAATTAATTGATTTCTTTCTCTTTTTGTCTACTCTTTTTGAAAAGAAACCGCATGTCCATAAACCATTTTCTTTTATTTATTTACATCTATTCACATGTGCATGCGTTTCTGATTTGAATGTTATTTAATAACATTAACCTTCCTCCAATTGTGGCTTGCTTATGGCCTTATTAGTTTACTTTTTAAACGTTTAAATTTCAAAAGTTGATCCCCTTCACATTTAATTGCTCCATTTTAATGTTTACAACCTTTTTCTATGCATGCTTTAATTGCACATTTGACATGTTTTGTATTCCATATTCTCTTTCTTTTATTTGCATCACATTAGTTTATTTTTATTCAGGTTCATGCATCATCCATTTATTTAATGCAATAATTTCACATATCCTCTTTCCCTTATTGTATTAATTTCAAATAACATGTATACATATATGCCCCCTTTTTGTTTGTCTCTATGTTCGTGCGCAACTTCAAATTTGAATCATGTTCATATGCATCCATCTCTTATGCGTATACTAATTTTTATATGCGAACAATTGTCTATTTTATTTGGAAATTATCTTCCTTAATCAATTAATGGTTTATTTCCATTCTTTCAATTAAACCTCCAATTAACTTATCCCCTTTCGCACTGAACCAATTTGCTAAGCCACTATTTAGCCGCTCCTTAAAACAAAAACAAAAATATATGGCACTGGAGGGGATTGAACTCACAACCTCTTATGTACAAGTCTCATGTATTAACCAAATGAGTTTTGTAACAACCCGAAAATCTGGGCCAGTTTAAAATTTTTATTTTGGCAATTTTAGCGAACTTTGATTATTTAAAATGAATTATTTTAAATAATATCGACGAGAAATTTATTTTGAATAGAATTAGAACGTATATATTATATACGTCGTCGTTTGAATATAAATAATTATTTATAATTATAAATAGAATTGAAAATGGCACGGTAGTTCGATAATTCGATTTCAAACTTCAATTGAATTTACCGGGTGCAAAACAAACAGGATTTTAGTGAAACCAAAAATAATGGAATCTAATAGTGAATATCTTTCCAACGAATCTGAAAAATCAAAATTTCATAGCGGGAATCAAAAGATATGTCCAGTTGAAAATTCTGAATAGTCGCTATGGAATTCAGGCCCTTAAAAATGGAAATTTTGCAAATGACCTCGGATTTTGACGAAACCACTTTTGTTGGACCCGCAATGTCAAATTATTGCTAGATTTTAATTTTCATAATTTTTGGAGTCAATATGTAAGCGTGGCACACTCAAACGCGTTTGACCAGTTTTAGTTGAATTCAATCGACTGGAAAATGGCCATTTTTCAAACGGTCTCAGAATTCGACGAAATCAGTTTTGTTGGGACCGTATCGTCCCCACATAGCCAGATTTATTTTTCTGCAATTTTTCGAATCAGTTTGTGGTCTCGGCAAATTGAAATACACGTCAAAACTGAAATTAAATGTTTTATACTTTAATTTGAAGAATAACTGACTGTAACAGTCGAATTGGCTAACAAAACATATTCCATTGTGTCCGGGATAGGGGTAATTAGCTAGAGGCGACAGTCGTTGGGTTGGATTTAGAGTTTGAATGTGAGATATTATGAAATGAATTAAAATATTAATAAAAAAAGTATATAAACAATTTGGACCAGTCAAACCCTAAGAGCCTCATTCAGTCAAAACGCGCCGCCCCCTTTTTAAATGAAAGGCCAATATCTTCCAACCTTCTCTCCAAAAATTCGTTCGATCCAAGCAATGATTTCGACAACTCCACTAACGAAATCAAAGAGGATGACTCGATCTTCAAATCCTTACCCCCAAGAGCGGATTTCGTTGTAAAAATTGCTGCAAATCGTCCCTCGAACTGCTGCCGTTCGCAGCGTCCTCCAGGCCGCCGTGGGCCACCGAGATGGCCAGAGCCGTGGGCGGAGGGGCATAACTCGAAGCCCGTTCAGGTGGCGCCGGTCGATCCACGTCCAGCTCCTCCGGTGGCGCGCAAATTCGTGCCCTAGGGGCGGAGCTTTCCCTGTGAACGATTCAGAAGGGGTTCAGAACAATGACAGTAAGCTTATATACATTTTTTTTCTTCTTATATTAAAAAGCCTTGCTTTTGAAAATCTGAGTTTTTAAAATATATATAAATCTGAGTTTTTATATATATATAAATCTGGGTTTTTAATATATATATAAATCTAAGTTTTTAAAATGGATAAAATGCAGTTTTTAAAATGGATAAAATGCAGTTTTTTTTTTTAAATGAAAATTGCATCGGTTTAAAAAAAATACAAATAATTTTGTTAAAAATAAAATAGAATTGGTTTGAAAAGAAAAATAGCATTGTTGTAGAAAAATAGCATTGTTGTAGAAAAATAGCATTGTTATAGAAAAATAGAAACCTCTTTCATTTGAAAACAAATACATACATTGTTTTGAAAGAAAATATATTTTGGATTTTTAAACAAGTAAAGAACGGATTTTTAAACAAGACAAGATTAGAAGTTAGAATAGTAAAAATTCGATTTTTATATATTGAACATCGAAGTAAAAATTCGATTTATATTTTAAAGACATCGAAGTAAAAATTCGATTTTTATATATGTAGAGAATACGGGCAGCGAGCAGTGATAAGGAGCAGAACGACGAAGATTTCTACATAAGAAGAGTCAAGATATTGGATAGCTATCGGTGAGAATTTCTCACTCTTCAATTTCTTTTCTAGTTATATATATATACTAGGATGCAGACGGTGCTTAGTAGCACCCGACACAATCGTCCACAGACCATGGACTTGTTTGTTTGATTGCAAAAATTAGTTAGATTATTTGATTGAAATTGAATTGGGTGGTGAAATGAATTGATTTGATTGATGTGTGAATGGCGTGGGCCTTCACTAGACCGGGGATAAGGCTAGGCCTTGTCCCGTTTCTAGTATCGTGCCGTTATGCCGCCGAAATTTTCTAAAATATGTTAGAAAAATAAAAATATCATTTTATTGAATAAATGAACCGAATAGAATATTCATAGGTTGAATAAAATGTTTTATCGTTAAAAATATAATTTTTAACGTGAATGTGAATAAATAAATATTCATTTACAAACCGGACGGTTTGTTTATGTACACCTATTTGAAGGACATTGATTGGGACGATAAATTTTACACATCGCCCAACTGCACAAATAAAATCTGTGTTTGATTGTTTGAAACCCCACACGGGTGTTGGGATGAAATTTGAAGTTCACTCATCCTGATTGATTAAATATGTCGATCGATTGATTGACAGGCTGTTATAAGCGTTAGATATCTATATTTGATGCTTATACAGTGTAGTGCACTTTGGTTGATGGTTGATTATTTTTCAATGCTATTATATGTGTGTAATGTATGAAAATCCATATAATTAACATTATATGGTGATTGATTGGGCCTCATTCCAATTTAGAAAATAAAGAATAATATAAAATAAAGGTTCATGTGTTGACAGTACTCATCCATTGAGATTGGTCATGTGTTGAACGAAATATTTTAGTAATAAAATTTACATCTTTATCAATATAGAATAAAGGTTCATGTGTTGAAAGTACTCATCCATTGAGATTGGTCATGTGTTGAACGAAATATTTTAATAATAGAAATATTTGAAATAGAATATTTGAAAATAGAAATATATGAAGCCGTGTTGATTAGATTGACGCCATTTTGACGTGAACGATATTTATATCGATTTTATTCATTTTAAAATGAATATGAAAAATGAATTGAATTTGATTTGATTAGAAAATGAATTGAATTTGATTTGATTAGAAAACGAATTTGAATTGAATATAAAATCAATTTGAATTGAATTGAAAACGGTTTCAACATGAATTGAATTGAAAACGATTTCGAAATGAATTGAATTGAAAACGGTTTCGAAATGAATTGAATTGAAAACGATTTCAAAATGAATTGAATTGAAAACGATTTCGAAATGAATTGAATTGAAAACGAATTCAAATTGAATTGAAAGCGAATTGAAATGAATTCAAATTGAATTGAAATTTGAATTGAATAGAAATGAATTTTAAAAACGAATTTTTAAAGAAGAATTCAATTTTGATTTGAATTGAAAAGGAAGTTGAAATTGCTTTTGAAACGAATTTAAAACTATTTACATAATTCGTTTTAAATAGAAATCGACGAAATATATATTATATATATAATATAATGGCCTGAATAGAACGCGCCGCGCCGCGGCAGTTCGTGAATTTCGACCATTTATTTCAAACGGACATTACGGGAGATCCGACCGTCGGATTCTCCTAAAACCGGAACCGTTGGGTTCGTATCGAAAAGAGCTTTCTAACGAATATTAGAAATTAGAAATCTAACGGTTGGATTTGGAATTATGTCCAAATCAAATTTGAAAAAGGTCGCTGTAAGTGCAGTTCGATGGCCATTGGTGGAAATCGACTGTACGGGCCTTGATAAAATTATTAAAAATAGTAATAATTTGTGTAAAATCATAAGAAATGATTCAGAAAGAATTGGGATGAAAAACTCCATATTTGAAAAGATAAAAATAGATTTTTATCGAAATGAACTAGTTTTGAACTAGAATTATAATTCTATTTATTTTTAAATAAATAAATTGAATTTGAAAAGGGTTTTAAAAATAACCAGAATTTCCAATGATTGCATTGGAGTGGATTTGAATCGAAATTGTCTTCGGAATATTTCGATGTTGGAATTCGTGATTACACGGATGTTGTTATGGAAATTTGAAAGATATATATTTATATCGTTATTTCCCATACGACATTTGTTAATCGTAGAATTTGATATTGAATATAAGCCGATATATTTTCTATTCAGAGCCTTGTATTGAATATCAAATGTGATTGGGGTTTGTCGTGAATGGTGTCTTCACTATCACTGTTCTTAAGCCCAGTTGAGAAAAGATTAAATCTTTTTATTTAGATTTAATGAAGTGTACCAATTAAATAATATTTAATTGGAATTGAATTGATATTGATTTTTGGGTTTATCGTGGACAGTGTTTTAAATAACACTCGTTCTTTAACCCGATAATTAATGGAATGTGATTTTGGGTTTATCGTGAACTGTGTTTTTAAATGACACTGATTCTTTAACCCAGTTAAAGATTAAAACTAAGTAGAGTTTTGATGAATCTTTAATTAGATTGAAAAGATCGAGAATGGAGTATCACCAGTTTTACTCCAGGCGATAGTTAAATCTTTAATTAGATTTGAACGTGAAATGGTAATTGAATTTACCGATAACACTGTGGTGTTAGATATGAAGTATAACCAGTTTTACTTCATGGGATGAATAGGTTGGGATTGGGAAATTAAAACAAATGATTACTTCGGTAAGGTTCGTTAATCCCGACTAGTTGAATCGAAATTCAAAAGGATAGATTAAAGAATAAATTTAAAGGATTTATCTTTGATAAAATTTATGGGAACCTTTCCCTATGAATGTGAGATTTAGAAACTAACTGTAGGTTAGCTAAGCAGAATGGTTTTCTGGATATTGATCTGATGTTGGTTTCGGCCTTCGGGGTTAATATTTGGGGAATTATTCTCTTGATTAATTTACGGTTAGTGACTGATGAATTGGAATGAGGCGTATGTTGTGTTTGTGTAACACTTTTATAATAAATATACGCGAGTTATCGGAAAGTCCGGGTTTATCCCATTCTGAATAACTGATACGACGATAAGTCGAAGATGAAGACGATGGTCGAAGACCGGAGGTCTTCACGTCGTTTGGGTGATTACTGATGATCTTGATTGGGCTGTACACCCAAGAAGATGGAAACAGTTGGTGATCGTCTAGACGTACTTGGAGATCGATGGATATGCGGGGTACTAGGTGCCTCCGGTTTTGTTCAGCCCCAGAACGGACTTGTAAATGGACTGTGTCTCTGACATTGGATTTTAGTCCGTGTGATTGATCTCTATTAAATATATATCTGCTTGGCGGCGGAGAATTTATTCTCTTGCTTAACGCCCTTCTCTGAGACATACGAGCTCAGGGGTTATATATTGATGGATATCAATCGCATGGAGTGAATTGCCTGTGTGGCATGCCTAAGTGGCAAATGATCAAGGCTTCTGTTGAAAAGCAAAGTCTTGTGGTTGATGATCGAAGCACGGCCTTTGTGGCGTAGCTTTGTGTAACGTTCACTTCGCGAGTTTCACACCCGGTATGAACCAAAAATGGGAGACGGACCTCAGGGAGGGCATGCGTTTCTTTCTAGTTAGAAGTGGCGTCAGTGGTTTTACACGCCCTGACGAGTTTGACTTATGTGGTTGTTGCTGTTGCGAGGCGCCTCGGAATGATCGGTCGTTCTCGAACCGATGGAGTCATTTAGTTGGCTCACTTACACCCCATAGGGTGGGGAAACGTAGTGTTCAGGCATAATAATCCACATCGGTGGACCGGCCCTGACGATCTAAAGGCTTGCCTGCGCGCTTGCCTGTGGCTCGGGCTAGAGAGTCACAAATCGGTAGAGGATCTTGCCCCTAGCCTCGGTTCATAGACGGAAATCCAATTTCCAAATACGTGACACTTGCGGTTTTAATTGTAGAACTAGTATGGCGACATGATATATGGTACCCATGCCGCCTATGATTGATACTTATGATTTGAAGTTGTTTTATACAATATGCACTTATAATAGTATCAAATGATTTGTTTTAAACGTATCAAGCATTCTTGGCTATTATAAGGTAAAAACCCTATCCCCCGGCTTGCGTTGCATTGTGTGATAGGACATGGGTCTTATAATAGCTTCATTTTTCTTTATTTAGCATTGCGCTGTTGTTTTATGCACTGGTATTCTTGGGAGGAAACCGTTCCGTGTTATACGGCGTGGTCCCTTGATTTATCTAACTTTAAAAACAAAGATTAATAACTGTTTTAGTTCTCACACCAGTCACATGACTGACCTGGAGTTTATTGTTTTGACCTAAACTCTGGGTGCCCCTATTTTGACACGGGCAGCTAGTAGTTTTGGTTTTGCAGATTTATATTCACAGGATCCTGGATTACAGCTGGAACGATATCCGGAAAGCTTTGTATCCGTATATCTCGTCTAGTGTGTATTGTATTATTTTCCGCTGCTATGTATTTAAATGTAATTTAAATCTCTTATATTTCTGTGTAATGTTCATTTATACTTTGTATATTCTTGTAATCTGATGCATTGTTGTAATATACAATGAAATGTTCTTCTATATGCGTTCTGTTGTGGCTTGTTCTCGAACTATCCGACGCTTTCCTTTACGGGGAAGTTACGGGTTTTCACAGAGTTTCTAAGTCTTTTGTTAAGAAGACTTAGGACCAAGCTACATATTATTCTTTTCTCATTGCTCTTTTTCATGTTTTGTTGCATTTCTTAAATTAAGGATAACTTCTTCGTTTTAAATTGGTTTTCTACAAACTATAGGTCTAAATTGACCAGAAAATCGCCATGAACGTAGTGACGCTAATTTCATGACCAAATTCTAGAGTCTCTTCAAATTCTCCTTTTTATTTCTTTTTAAATGTTTGCATGTATTTCTTTGCATTTCACTGTATTTCTTCTTATTTCAAATATTGCATGTAATTTCTTTATTAATCTTTTTCTTTATTTCACTTCATAAACTTCTTACATGCAATTACATTAATATTATTTAGTCTTTCCTTTAAATATATCCATGCATATATACATATATCTCATTTTTAATTATATTAAAAATGTGGGGTGTTACATTCTCCCACCCTTAAGGAATTTCGTCCTCGAAATTCGATAGGGGTAAAATATATAATTCCTCGCATAATATCGAACCATCAAGTGTGCATCCTTTTTTTTTTGCAAACATTGTGCACATGTGCAAAGTGAAATACATCATAGTAATGCATGTATGCCTAATTTGGTACCACCTATATGTATGCAAACTTTCAAAAAATAATAATTCAAAACATGATGCTGACATCCTAAATATACTTGCAGTTCTATATGAATGCAATATTTTTGAAAAACCAAAACATTTTTCATCCAAATTTTCCCATACTCTTATAGAATAAGAGCATTAGTTCATCCAATTGTTGCATCCAAAATCCTACCAACCATTATTAAATTCGAAATTTAGAAAAATCTAATTTTCCTAATTCGATTTCTTACGTTACAAAAAGGTATAAAACAGAAGAATTTACATTTTCCATTTTTCTTTTATGTACCTTTTCTGGTTGCACTTGGATTTTTACATAGCTATTCTATAAAAAGTTCCTATTTTCCTATCCAGGCACAATTACATAAGAAACTTTTTTTTTTAGCTTATCTTTTTCGAGCAACAATTCTAGTCTTTATAATGCTTATGCATTCTACGGGAATTTATTTTTATTATTCTAGGATAGTCCTGGTTATTTACTTCCTAGCCTCAAACTCGTTCTTTCTAGACACTAATCCTTACCTACTCCATTCGTTTTAAAACATGGTTTGGTCTTCTTTTTTTAATTTTTCTCCCAAAAATTAAAAATGGTAAAACTTTATTTTCTTTACCAAAACTTGCTTTTACCAAACCATAAAAACACACCGTAACAAAAATGCAAAACATTTTTTTCAAACATCAAAAACTGGATTAGACAAGGACAACTATTTCTTAATCGGGTTTCCAAATTACCTAGGCTTTCCTAGACACATCCACGAAATCATTTCTTCCAACTATATATATTCCTAATCCATTTTCCACTTTATAAGGTTTCCCTACTAAACCCACTAATCTCAGTTACTATTGTATGGGATACATCTTTCTTAACACCAATCATTTTGTACACTTTCCACCCAACATACCTAAGGATCTCAGATTTCCTTGCTCATTCTTTTAGCGTACAAAACAATTATCCCAATTCTTTCCATATTTTACTCTTTCTATTTAATGGGCTTCTTTATAGATCTAGGTTTATATATAATATATTTATATTTTTGAAAATACAAATACGCTCTCTCATTATCTATATAGGAATCGTAAACCTATGCTCAGATACCAAATGTAACAACGCAAATTCCGACGGACCGATTTTTTTTCAAAAACCCAATCCATCAGAACCCGAGTTGGTTGCGCTGGTATCCTGCAGAAAAGACAGAGACAAGAAATATGTCAGAGTTCGAAAAACACCTCACAGCGGAAGGAATAAAATATAATATATATAAACATAGCTTTACCTTAATTACAATACTGCTAAATCAGTATCTCCAAAGCTATAAGTCTCTGTCATGAATCTAACCTGCGAATGTTATGAGGAGGGGTCAGAACATAAGTTCTGTGTGAATGAGTTTAAACTACACTTCTTGAATAATCCTACATATACCGTTCAATTACATTTTATTGTTTATTAGGTTATTTGTGTCGTTAGCGCTCAAGGCTTACACACACGTCACACCCATCTACTCCCAGTAGATTAACCTAATATAATGTATATGTAGCTACCCCCAAACCGAGGTACACCCCGTGGTACCCCACTCGCATGGTCCCCACGGTATCCTCGCAGTGATATATGCATTCCCCCGTCCTATGTCATAGTAATGTATATTCCTCTTATATATATAATACAACACTACGCCCACATAGGATCACTCTAATTTGACTGTCGTTATCGAATAATGCCCACCAGTCTACGATACACCACCCAGAGCAAACATGGTTATATCTAGACTCTTCCACGTACGTATTCTCTATCGTATTTGATATCTAACCCGCACACCCATCCTGTGAGCGTGCCCGAGTTCCGTGGCAGGGCTACACAAGAAACATGGAACTCGGTCGGGAGCTTTCCTTATATTTGTGCAAGGCCCGCATTTAAGAGCCTCCTACACAAATATCCCTAGGGTCTGTTTTCTAAGGTGGCTATGGCCCCACCTCGGCCCCTCCCATAACTAATAAAGACTATGAGAGCTAAGCAACAAACCCCTAAGCAACCAATCTAAACATCCATGTGGCGTCTCCCCTCAACCACCGTCCCACGATAGTGAATGGTTAATGGTATATTGGGTCTAGCTCTAGTCTTTCCGCATCCTACTGGCTGTGGTAACGGGCACTCGACGACCTACTATCCTTATTGGTCCTGACCCTCCACCTCCGTTGAGGCAGCCGTCGAATCACCTTTTCCGTCACCGCGAACAACATTCTGACTGCCCAGCTATTCTTGCAGTCATGGCCCACCCACCTAGTAGTTACGCGCAGACCCAACCTCTGCGGGCATAGCCTGAAACATCTGCCACCACACAGAGGACTACTAGGAGCACCTTTAACGTCTCAGGAAGCCGCGTGCTTCCCCTTCCAGTCCGTTGGAGTCGCCAAAATAACGAATGTGCGCTCCCCTCGTGTCTTATGGCACCGTGATGATTTACCTTATTGGGTTATTCATCCTACAACGTACGGATTTCCCCAAGTACCTTGATTTTATATGTCATTAGACCCTACGTCTAATCAATTCTTATGCGCTTGTATTACCTCGTCAGTTTTTCTTATTTAACTTGGTTATTCTTATTCATATTGACTTCCTTTTCAAGTTTACCAAGTTACCCTCGCTTATTAATTCAATTTATATTTAACCCATTTAAGTCCATTAATAAGACCATAACATGTTGTTTTCCAACTTCATAAATTATTCCCTTTTAGGGTTACAACAACATGTTATACATAATTCATAGTTAAGTATGTCTTATCCACATATATACTGATTAGGAGAATAATCCCCTAAACACCAGCCCCGAAGACCGAAATCAACATCAGACTGACACCCAGAGAATTACTCAACCCAACCAACATATATGATTCTAATTTACTTCTTTTCCATTCATACACTACAACAAAAACACCATATTACAGATTTAATTCTACAAGGGTGGTAAAAGCACCGTTGTTATGAATGTTTATTTACAACTTTTTTCCAGAAAAGTTGTTATAAACTTATTTTTAACAACTGTGCTATTTTGACAGTTGTAATAAAAGCCTATCACAACTTTTATTTTTTGACCATTGTAATATATGACTATATTTTAATATAATTAACAACTAATAATTAACATTTAATACATTAATTTATAATAATAAATGATTAATAAGAAATCAATCTTTAATAATTAAAAAGTAATACTTATTATTAGTATTTAATATTTAATAGTTATGGGTAATAATTATATTTAACATCTAGTATTTCAAAAAAAGATTAAATTTTTCTAGACGAAACTTATAAAATATTGAAATTTTCACAAATTAATTGAAAAATAATAATCAATGAACTGGAACTTTTATAAAATATTCAAAATTTTGGAAAACTAGTGAGTTTTTTTCTTTTTTTTCTTATGATAATTGAACCTTAAAATCGTAATGAATATTTAGATGACTTAACCAACGTGATCAAAATATGAAATAAAATAAAAATTGATAATTAATTCAAAATATGAAATTATTTCTATTACTAATTAATAATTAAAAAATTAATAATTTGTAATCAATAAATGAGTATTAGTTGTTTAACTAACGATTGATGGTTAACAAATAATCATTAATAACAGCTGTTAAATAAAATTAGTTAATAGAAAGTGCTTAGAAGCTTTCCTTAGATTCAAAAATATTTTTTCTTTGCTAATAATTACAGTGTTTCCTTAGATACAAATAATCAAAGCAAATCCAATGCCTACTGATGATCCAGTTCATACACACGTATGTTGTACGGTTTCCATACTTTGGGCTCGAGTAGATCCAGAATATCGAGAACACAATGGCCCATATTATCTGCTGCAGACCTTTATGAACTACAAAACCCTAGCGCTATATTATATATTCAGTGAAATACCTCGCCGCCTTCTCCTTCCTCGCATTCCACCTGGAACCCTAGATTTCATTTTCTCGTAAAAAATGAAGACAATTCTATCGTCTCTGACTATCGCCGCCTTCTCCTTCCTCGCATCCCACCAGAACCCTAGATTTCATTTTTCGCAGCAAGCTTACCTGCAACTTCAAGCATCTCAAACTCGACTTCCAGATCATTGAGGGCGGCACCAAACTAAAGGTCGACGCTTGATTCGGAACCAGGAAGACAATGGCGTCTATCAGAACTGCGATTAGTCACGTGCAGAATTTGATTACTGGTGTCACGAAGGGCTATCGTTATAAAATGAGGTTCGTGTATGCCCATTTTCCTATTAATGCGAGTATTGGAGGCGATGGTAAAAACATTGAGATCATGAACTTTTTGGGTGAGAAGAACGTACAGTCTTTATCAAGATTTGTAGTTTGATTTGGATAATTATGTTTCGCTTATATATGTGATTTCCGTGCAAGGTAAATATGAGCCGCTGAAAAAATAAAATATTTAAGAATATTAGGCTGCTTTGTTGTCTTCGAAGAGAAGACGAGAGTATGTTGTTTACAGCTAGTTGCTCATTTTTAACATATGACACAGCCATAACAATAAAAAGTGGTGATAAAAAGTGGTCTGAGATGAGCGGTTTCGACTTGAGTGTTTGTGTAGTATTGGTCTTCGCTGTGTCGTGCCATGTTTTGGGTTTGGTTGGAGTTTTATCCTTTGATTGTGGTAGGTTATGGCTGCATTTAGTGATGCATTTTCAATGTTTTTAATTTCTTCTTTCCAATAAGACATTTGAAGCATTCTGTATATGGTAGAATAGGCTGCATTTAGTGATGCATTTTTAATGCTGTTTTGAATTTCAAATCTATTTTAGATTACAAATGATTTTGAGTGGAATTTAGGGGTGTAATGATATGTTCTCCCTCTTCTTACGTGAGGATTGCGATGTTAAGAAGCGAATATATGAAGATCAACCGTCCTATATTAACATGCGTAAAATTTTGTGACAGGTAACTGGATTGGATGCTGGAGCATAAAGACTCGGTGTTTGTCAGTGTGTAAGTATATTTATACGAAAGACTGTATGTAACCGAGTGTATTGAGTGATCAGTTTGTAGTGAGGAATATATGTATTGTTATGACTTATTATGTAAAAGTGAGTTGTACGATAGTGGATCAGAAAGTTGTACTAATTCAAATATTGAAATAAAATATTTAATTGATTATTTCAGTTCAGTGTAGTATCATTTTATTCAATATAAATATTTATTTTTATAAGAAATGTAATGTATAACGAAACAAAAATCATATTGTTATAATTAATTGTAGAAGGAATTACTACAACAGTGCAAAAATGTTGTAATATTTATTACTACAACGGTGGAAAAAAGTTGTAAAATATACATATTACAAATGTGGTGCAACAGTGCAAAAAAGTTGTAAAAGATATTAGTCTATTACAACTTCTTAATACACGACGGTTTGTCCACCGTTGTAAAATGTATATTACAACGGTGTTCCACCGTTGTAATAGAGTCATTTTGTTGTAGTGATATAACTTATATCATCTTAAATTTCACACTTCTCCTTCCCAAACTACTCAATTTATAATTAAGTATATCTTCACATATAAGTTACCTTATTTTCCTCTATCGTTTCTTATAACTTACCTTATCCCATAAGTTATACTTTCCACTTGTCCCTAGGACAAGTCTAACCTATTATCCTTCCTTTTCTTATTCAAATTCATTCATAATAGGTTATTTACCATTCCCCACTTTTGTCATTAATTTAGATTTACTTAACCCTTTCCATTTATTTAACCTGTTACCTAAACTTTACCCAATTCAATTAATTTGTGATGCCATAACGGGTCCCCTTTGGTTAAGCATTATTTATTTATGTCTTACATGTCGCCCATGTCCCACTTAACCTCTTTTATTATTGTTTCCATGTCTTACACATGCTTTACTACAGTTATGTCCACCTTAGTCATGTTTTACTTCATGTATCTTACTACAGTTAAGTCCACATTTACATGTTTTACATGCCTTGTCTTACTACGATTAAGTCCATATTTACATGTTTTACATGTCTTGTCTTACTACGGTTAAGTCCATATTTACATGTCATATTTTACATGTCACCCACTTAACCCTCTAACCATACCCATGTCACCCACATGTCTTATTATGGTAAGTATTCCTTAATTCATTCATTAGGACGAACGGTGCAAGACCTCCCACATTAGACCGAATACTTTGTGGATGCTAGATTTGTCGGGCTGTTCCGGGCAGTCTTACACCACAAAGCGGGTCTAACCTTGTGTCACCAACCGTTACACCTACAATTCATGCCTTTGACCTCTCACATTAGACGTCCAATTGTGGCAGCTGGATTTGCCGGGTGGTTCTGGGCAGCCTTTCACCACAATTGCACCTAACCTCGTGTCAAAGGTTCATTAACATCGTATTTCACCCAAATCCCAATTTTCGTGTTATGTGTTTCCAATTCAACATATAGTCATGTTTACAATTTTGCCTATTCTAACTTGTCACTAATTACATATTAATTAGCCTTAATTACAAATTTCCAAGTATAGGCAATTTCATCAATTCCATGTAATCCATACCCAAATATGCCAATTTCTTTTATATTCCAATTATCCAAAATATCCAATAATCCTCAAGTTCATAAAATCAATATTTTTCCAATATATTTCCCAATGTTCCCATGTTCAAACATATAACCTAATTCACCTTTTAGGCTTATCTTAACAATAAATTTCACCAATCCATGTTATCCAATTACATGTTGTTAATATTAAATTGTACTAATTCCATATCCAATTATAATCATGCCAAACTACATAAATTTAAAATTACCATACAATTATGTCCATAATTCTATTCAAATCATACATAAATCCTTCCAACCCATATTATGCCCAAACAACCCCTTTTTTCCTTTTAATTTCTCATTCTCGTTTACAACGCATAAATTCATGATAGATGTAGGCTCGAGATAGCCTAGCTATAAAAATAAAAAGGGGAAAGAATAAAAAGGAGAGAACTCAATCGTAAGCATAAATGAAATAACTGATCTTATTAAATTATCATCATATTCATTATGGGGAATGGCAAACGATAGAAGTACAATTATACAACAACTGTATTTTAAACCACTCACCTTGATTGGATTGGAGAAATAAACAATTGGTTGTTGGGGTAGAATGTTGGTTTAGACTTCTTATTTGATTATTGACACCGTACGTGAATTGTTGTTGAAGAAACTTGCTACTTGATTTGATTAAACTCCAAAATTGATGAAGAACTTGCAATTTAATTAAGAGTTTAGAGGCGACGGCTATGTTGGGTTGAAGTTTGGTGGCATGGAGGCGTCTTATAAGAGATAGAATGATTTTAGGATTAGGTTAGGTGTTCTTTTATAGGTGGGTTAGTGCAACTAGGACCTTAGGATTAAATAAAAACTCATCTAAACCGTCCACCTCACCCTAGAAAAGAACCATCCAGAATAACCCTTTTCACACTTAGTGCTCCTTTAAATAAAAAAAGAAACTGCTTTAATTCTTTCTAATTAATGCATTACATGCTATTTTTAATGTATAGCAACCTCTTTCCTTCATGCATTCAATTGTTATTTATTTATTTATTTATTTGCACTTTTAAGTGAACCTTTATTTGCTATATTATTCTCCTAATAAATTAATTGATTTCTTTCTCTTTTTGTCTACTCTTTTTGAAAAGAAACCGCATGTTCTTAAACCATTTTCTTTTATTTATTTACATCTAATCACATGTGCAAGCGTTTCTGATTTGAATGTTATTTAATAACATTAACCTTCTTCCAATTGTGGCTTGCTTATGGCCTTATTAGTTTACTTTTTAAACATTTAAATTTCAAAAGTTGATCCCCTTCACATTTAACTGCTCCATTTTAATGTTTACAACCTTTTTCTATGCATGCTTTAATTGCACATTTGACATGTTTTGCATTCCATATTCTCTTTCTTTTATTTGCATCACATTAATTTATTTTTATTTAGGTTCATGCATCATCCATTTATTTAATGCAATAATTTCACATATCCTCTTTCCCTTATTGCATTAATTTCAAATAACATGTATACATATATGCCCCCTTTTTGTTTGTCTCTATGTTTGTGCGCAACTTCAAATTTGAATCATGTTCATACGCATCCATCTCTTATGCGTATACTAATTTTTATATGCGAACAATTGTCTATTTTATTTGGAAATTATCTTCCTTAATCAATTAATGGTTTATTTCCATTCTTTCAATTAAACCTCCAATTAACTTATCCCCTTTCGCACTGAACCAATTTGCTAAGCCACCATTTAGCCGCTCCTTAAACAAAAACAAAAATATATGACACTAGTGGGGATTGAACTCACAACCTCTTCTGTACAAGTCTCATGTATTAACCAAATGAGCTACTAAGTCTTTTGTTAACAAGACTTAGGACCAAGCTACATATTATTCTTTTCCCATTGCTCTTTTTCATGTTTTGTTGCATTTCTTAAATTAAGGATAACTTCTTCGTTTTAAATCAGTTTTCTACAAACTATAGGTCTAAATTGACCAGAAAATTGCCATGAACGTAATGACGCTAATTTCATGACCTTGGATCTGTGGCGTGACTCAGTAGAGATGGGGTTAGTAACACTCCAGATTGAGTTGAGTGTATATATATGAGTGAACGTATTTGTAGATTTTATAAAAATTGTTTAATATTATGGAGATTTATTGGTTGAGTTGTTTATGGATTTTGATCGATCAGTTTGATCCACTGTATCGGTAGGAGTTTCTAAACACTCGAATACGATGAACCGACATGATATGTTTTGAAAAGAGGGTAAATGAAATAATTTTACCCAAATTATATTTTGATATAAGAGATTGATATTGAAATGATTATAATATATTGGATATATTGGTTGTTATTATAATCGAATGAGATTATAAAAAGTGAAAGGTTAGATAAAACCAATCGGAAATTTGTATTAATGTAAGATATATAAATCGAAATGAATTAAATCTGAATTTAAATCAGAATTGAAATTAAAACCCAGGAAGTTTGGAAAAGTGTTTGTAAATGGAATTTAATTAAATATATGAGAATTTTAAATTCTGGGAGATTTTAAATTGTTTTAAAAGCATTGTGAATGATATTTTAAATGTATTTCGAAATAGAAGTGCTTAGAAATGATTTTGAAAGTGATAATATTGAACTCACTTCGATACCTGGAAAATAGATTCCAATGATGATCTGAACATCATCGGTGTTTATTTTCGAGTTACTAATTGACGGATTACTACCAAAGAGATGATTTTTGAATTGTTTTGAGAAAAGGTTGTTTTGAATGTAGAAAATGGATATTTGATTTTAGAAAATCGAAGTTATTTAAAATTCCCATGGAGAGACAGTTTGAATTAAAAACAAATTTAAATAGAAATTTGTGAAATCGAGCTGGAATTGAATTGAAACCAGTTAAGTGGAAAATGAATTGAGATAGAAAGTATCGAATTAGGTTGGATTGGACATAATTCGAAATGGAATTTGACTGGTAAGTTAAGAGTTGAAATAAAAAATGGAATCTGAGTTAAGAACAGAATTTAGTTTGGGTATAACCGGATGATTGGGATGACATTGGTATATGCAGAATTGGTAACACATGGAAAGGATATATTGATATGCCTGACAAAAAGGTACCAGTTTATATTATATATGGGTTTGAGATTTTGATAAGCCAAATTGGCAAGCCGCTTGGCTGTTTGATTTTCTTTTGGGTTGAAGAAGGCCTAGAGAGGCAAGTTGGAGTTTGAGCTATTGACCAGTAAAAAGGAGGTGCTGGCGAAATTTTTCAAAAAGTTGAGGTGTTAGAAAATTTTCAGGATTTTTGAAAATTTTCGTTAGTAGGAATGAATAAATATTTAACTGAAACTAAATTGGTTCAATTGAAAATGAAGTTAAGAAGTGAACAAATAATTTTTACCCAGTTAATAGGGTTTGTTTTCTGCCTTAATAATTTCGAGGACGAAATTATTTTAAGGGGGAAGAATGTAATGTCCTGTATTTTTACGTTATAATAATTAGTTTATTTAATTATTTAAAAAGTGATTTAGAGATTTTAATAGTCATTTAATTAAATAATATTGAATATTTAATTAATATAAATAATAGAATAATATATTTTATTTCTGAAATAGTCAGAAATAGTAGAATTCAATATTGTGTGAACTGGGCAATTCAAAATATATAATTCAATTTAAAATTGAATTACGATAACGAATGTATTTAAATAATGTCAGCTGAACGTAGAAATTATATTATAATTATAATCAAGCTCGAAATGGCATGGCAATTCGCTATTTGGCGATTCGAACTTTAAACGAATATACAGAATCCATTTTAAGCCGTATTTCTGTGAAACAAGAAACGTTCGGAGCTAGTGAAGTATATATTTCTAATGGAAGAGAAAAATAGAGATTTCATTGTATAGATTTTGATTTATGTCCAAATCAATTTTTGAAAAAGTCTCTATGAAATTCCTTTATAATTTATTTATATCTTAAATGACTTTTTTAATATAAATTGAATATCGATTCAACCGGGATTTTGAATATCGAGTTATAAATCCAATTGGAGTTGTATGATATCGAATGTGAATACATATATATGATAATATTTATTTATAAATATTAAATTTAATTATTTTTAAATATATTAATATTTAAAAGGGTTTATTTAGAGCTTCAAAAATAGCCAGTTTTGCAAACAACCTCCATTTTCGACGAAACTAATTTTGTTTGATCCGCAATATTAAATTATTGCTAGATTTCAATTTCCGTGATTTCTGGGATCTTTGTGTGGCCATACAGATTTTTAATGTGAAAAATAGTCAGTATTTTGATGGTTAAAAATACGTTGTGTGAGCAAACAAAGTCGGAATTCGACGAAACCAGTTTTATTGGGTCCGTAATGTCGAACTGAAGGTGTATGTCCATTTTCGTGATTTTTGGGTATCGTATGTGATCATACGTATTTTTATAAGTCAAACACAGATAGCGGTAGCTTATTATATTAAAAATATTCGAATATAAAAATATTAATACTACTCTATAAATACCCTTTTATTTTTCTAACCCTAATATCTCTCTCTCGATAGTTAACATTGCAAGCCGCATTCTTCAGTAAACCAAAATGGATATCGTGACCTTAGGAAAATCATTGAAATTCAAAACAAAATGTATAAATCCCAAATCCTATAGCTTTGAATCCTGAGTGACCCACTTCATTTCTATACCCTTTTTGTTGGGCTCGAAATACTTTCTGTTCGCTCGAGGTACACAGCAAAGTCTAGGGTTACGAACTACTGGAATTTAAGGTGACAGGGAAAGGAACCATGGATCACGAGTTTATCAAGGGGTGAGACAAGGCCGTGGGTGGATTTTTGAGGTAGTCGATGATGGAAGGTGTCGTGATGACCCTGTTGCTGAGGCACGGCATGGTAAAGTCGCCTTTCGGGTAGGCGCGAGTTCATTACAGTAAGGATGGGAGATTACAATATGGAGGTTATTGAGGCTTCGTTGGGGTGAACTGGGGAGATTTGAAGTCGGTGCACCAGTGTGCAATGTGAGGAGGCATGCAGAACATGACGTGAACAGGGTGTGCGAGGTGGATGGTTTGTGTATGGTTTGATAAAGATTTCTAAGAGGATAATTATGGTGAGGTTTGTTTTAGAAATCGTTGAGTATAAATGGAGCAACCAGGGATTTAAGAAGCGGAAATGGCCAGGAGTTAGGGACTGGGGAAATTCAATTGGGGAAGAAGCAGAATGATATTAGCAGGTCTGGTCTTCTCAAAGAAATGGTTTGGGCTGGGTATTTGGGCTGACAGTTTTGAGGTGAGCTCAATTCAAATGGAAATGGAATTTAATTATTTATGTGATTATCTAAATTTGTAAATTACATAACTACCTCATACGTTATCAGAATTAGACGAAACAAGATTCGACAGGATCGTATGGACGACGACTTCAAAATGAAACTAGTTGGGAGTGAATTGGAGCTCGTTACATTTTATAGGGAAATAAATTGTCAGAATCAAATCAACGATAGTTAATCGTTATTTAACGATAACCGTCCAATGTGAATAAACCTCACTAACTCTACCAGTTCATATTTTTATAACATATTTTTAGAACTGATAAATGATGATTGATTGTTGTGTGTTGGATGTTAGGTTGAACTACTAATTGATTGGTTGAAAATATCAATATAGTTATATATATATCGTTAATCAAAAATTGATTCTATTTAGCAGAATATTTCATATTGAAATGAAATCGATGTTAATTATATCGTTTAACATCTGTGATGTAGGGAAACAGGTTAAAGGGATCCAACTGGATTCCTCAATATTTAAAATACTGTTTTGTTTCATATATTGTGATATATGATGTGATATATAATCTATTGTAGATTATGTGTGTTTGGATGATATTGATCATGGTTGTTTGGATGAATTAGAGTTAATTGATTAGAGCTAATTGAATAGAGTTAATTGGTTAGAGATAATTAAATGGAGTTAATTGAATATTAGTTATTTGAATAGGAGTTAATCGAATTAATTATTCGAAAAGAGTTATTCGAAATTAGTTATTCGAAATAGAGTTAAATCGAATATAGTTTATTCGAAAGAGAATTATACATTGGGGATCGATTATATCAAATGTAGGAAAGTACCATTTACTTTCCGTTTTTAAATCCAGATTTATTTATTCATTTATAAATTAGTTGTTTGTTTATTTATTCAAATTAATAAATAAAAGTTATATTTAAGTTATTATATTTCAGAAACATGGGATTATAGCACTATTGTTATAATCAAATGATTTCTGTAAAAGAAGTGGATTCGTAAATAGAATCCGAGAGTTACGTAAGAAAATTTGTTAAAGATTTAGAAGGTGAACTTGATTTATTTTGAAGTTAGAAATGTTGTTCAGTTAAGGTCTGAGAGGTAGTTATAACCCAACTTGATTGACTTCATTTTTAACTAAGGAATGGTTAAGGTTCGTTAGCGAAGGTTGGCTAAGTGAATTTAGTTAATGAGGGAAATGTTTTGAGTTGGCATGGCGATGTTTTATTTAAACATCTATTTAAATCCAAATGTAGGAGTTTTGGAAATGTTTTCCAAATAGGAATCAGAAATGTTTTCCAATATAGGAAATAAGAAATGGAAATGTTTTCCAATGTTAATAACGTATATTTTCTAAATTTAGAAAATAAGAAATGTTGAATATATGGAAACATGAGATGAAAATGAATAGTTTAATGAACTAAAGAGATAAATGTTAAACGATGATTGATCGATATAATTTCCATTTGGAAATAATATCATTATTTGCACATGTGTTTTTCTTTGATAGTTAACTCACCGACTATCGAAATTTTTGACCATTTTTACGTCGTCAATATGGAGAGACCGGGATCAGATTCATTACCTAAAAACCACTTTATATAGGCGTTAACGTTGCAATCAAATACAGTGAAGATAATTGAAGACGACGTTATGCAAGGGTTGTCCTGTTTACAGAATAGTGCCTTCGGTTTGTCCAGTCCAAGAACAACCTGTATGGAAGAATGTCTAACAGAGTATATTTAATGGATCACGTAAGTTGATCTCTTTAAACATATGTACGTTTGGTGGTGGAGGAATTCATTTCTCTTAGCTGTATACCCGTTGTATTTTTGTGGAAATCAATTTGTGATTTGGCGGGTATGACGATGTGACATTCAAAGTGAATAAATGTGTGATCTGTCAGAGATAAGCGTGGCCTCTAGCCTCACAACCGGGAAATGATAAAAATCGGGCAGGCAGCATGGATAAGTGGGTTACTTCCAATTAGGGTGTATTATCACCTATCTAGAGATATTCATTTCATTCTTTAATCTAATCCATGCTGTCTCATTCGGGAAATGGTTGTTGATCCCAACCGTTGGTGATATACATTCGATACACTTAAGCGAAATGAGAGGTCGGTCATGTGTGGCCGGGTTGCAAGATGTTCTTGTTGAACCCAGTGTATTCCTCACAAGAGGTACACTATCGGAAGGTGGCTCCCTACCTTATCATAGTTGGAAATCCGTTACCCAATAAGTGCTCGTGGTTTTGATAGTATACTATATATGTGGAAAGTGAGATGAAAGCGTTCTGCAAGATGATTATAATATTGTGGTTGATAGACACTATTATAATATCAAAAGAGTTTTGATATAAAAGATCATTGTTTCTTTCAAAATGATTTGAAAGTTAAATCAAATTGATTTGGATTCTCATAAGGGAAAAACCTGTTCAGTTATACGGCGTGGTCTTATGAGATATTGTTATTTTCCCAAACTGTTTTAAATTGTATACTCATACCAGTCCCATGACTGACCCAGAGTTTGTTTTGTTTTCCCTAAACTCTTGGGTGCTCAAATTTGTACGAGCAGTCAAGTAGTCGGGATTTACAGATGCACCAGAAGGAGCTGGAGCTGGAGGCTTCAGCAGCATTTTTATAGCTATTATTTATTTCCGCTGTGATGTAAGTGTTATACTCTGATAATGTTACTGTATACATATACTGATTATATTTCAAAGTTATGTATCTATTATATATTGTTCGTTCCGTTGTGAGATTCGTGTTTATTCTGATATTGTATGTTCTTCTTCTTCTACTACTCTAAGTTTCTATCTTATCTATTCTCACCCTCTTATTTCTTTCATGGACTATTTGGTGTTTTCTGATGCTTGGGTAGTCGACATTGAGTTTACGTCGATAACCAAGGTCGCAAATTCTTCGGGTCGTTACAACAACATATCTGAAAGGCTAGACGTGGATATTAAAATTAACAGAAGCCCAGACAAGGTTGATGCCCTTGAGAAAATAAAGAGGGAATTCTTAGAATATCTCAACAACATTAATTCATATGGAAAATGATAAGTTGGTCTCTGTTGCAAACATGTTGCAAAAGCTTGAAGCCACCAGGAAGAATAATCCACCCAGCAAAGCAACTATGCTCGATCTCACCTTTCCATCTAGACAAAAGACACGTCCACCTGATGTTGTAAACCATGACGCCACCTTGGTTGACAAAGCTGGGGCTAAAACCCCTACTACACGCAGCATAAAGAAGGAGATACTGAAGAACATTCATGACAATGGATAACTATCATGCTGGTGGGCGTGTTTCACAAGAGTATCTGTTGCTTTTCATGTCATTGTAGACGTAACGTTATCTGTTAAGTTCGCATATGTAATCTTTTGTATGTTAAGTAGTATGTGTGCACAGAACACTGTATTTCCGTTATGATAAACGGTCCATATCAAAACCGTTGTAGCTGATTGTTCACTACAATCACCTATGCTTCTCTGTATTTTTATTATTAGTTATAATAAAAAGTGTTTGCGGTTACCTTAAAAACCGGTCGGTTTTGCCAAAAAAAGATGTACTGTCGAAAGTTCATAAAATCTGATAAGGTTGTAAAAATCAACAAAGATTATAAGAATTAACTTAGTTAATCAAGTTTTATAAAAAATAAAACTTAAATAAATTTATGAGGGTCAACTAGGTTATATAAAAATTTAACTAAGTTTTATAATATTACAATAATACCTAAACATTAACAATATTTTATAAAGATAAAATAAATTAATGAAAATTAGCAAATTATAAAAATTTAACTAAGAGAATAAGTTGTACAAAAATTATTATTTTTACTTTATTTATAAAAATAACTAATTTTTATAAAAGTTATGTTATCAAGTTTTGTACGAATTTAACTAGTTTAACTAAAAGTTTATAAAAATTAACTAATTCTTATAACTTAACCACGTTATACAGAAATCGACTAAAGTTATTTAACTAATTTATAAACGAAGTTTTATAAATATTTAACTATTTAAATTAAGTAATATTATAAAAATTAATTGAAGGTATATAAAAATTAACTAAGTTAATTGAGTTCTATAAAATTTGGCTAAAGGTATATAGAAGTTAACTAAATTAATTGATTTTTATAATAATTAACTAAATTTCATTTTTTATTATATTAACTATGTTCATTAAATTAAGTTAGTTTTATAAAAAAAATCATAGTTATGGTTGGTTTGAAGCCGCAGCTGGTACTCTGAACTAGCTAATACTATGTTAAATAAGTAACAAACTTAATTAAGTTTTACAATAAGTAACTAAATACAAAACAAGCCATGATTTTACACAAGTTAATTGATAGATTAAGCCATTTTTATTGCTAATTCCCTTATGTTCTTTATGTTCCATGGTTTATTCTATGAATGCCATATTCTTGCATCTGATAGCCATTATTTGGTTTGTTTGTTTTGGCGAATTAATATCAGCTAGTTCAGAGTCAAAATGCATTCAATAGCACGGCTTAAGATGCTGCAGCATTTTAGTATCCGGCCCTTTCTCCTATTTGGAAGTGGCCAACTAGCAGAGATAAGTATAGTAACGAATAAACTGAACTGAAAGAATTGGGGTTCTCACTATATAAAAATAAAGGTACACATTTTCAATTTATAGTTGTTTTCTTTACGTGTCTAAAATTTGTTTTTCTAAGATGGTTCTTTCTTCAACCAAGCTCGTTGAAATAAGTAACCAGCATGAACAAAGAGTGAATATTTTAAAGAAATTAGCTGATGCAAAGGTGTGGTTTAGTTTGTATCAGCTAATCAAAAATTTAAATATCAACTCAATCATTTGTTCAATAGATGTTGCTTGTAAGATTACCTATCATCACTGATTACCTATCTCCAGTAAAACTTTAATTCTTTACACTGAATAGCTCAAGGAAGAAAATAATATAGTAATAAAATATATAGTGTATGTTAAATATACATGAAGTTTGTTTCTTAACGTTACAATGGTGTATTCATATGATATGAAAATTTTCTATATGAACTCCATTTTCCTATGCTCAGTAAACATGACACGGTTTAGTACAAACATGGTTAACAACTTAAATCAATGAAGGTCTTATATGCCATAAATTTCTACTTTATATCTAGCTAAACCTAAATTGAAATTCATCAACAGCCTAAAATAGTCCCTAGTCAAATTTCAAAAATATAAATTGTACTTGTTAAGACTTAGAACTAAACCTGAAACTAACTTATTTTAGGATTTGTTCACCTAAAGTTGCTTAAATCTTTTGTTGTTGTATTCTCTTTAATTGAAAACTCGTAGGTCGTTTTCAATTTTTCATTCTAACTATGTTCATTCATTTATATTTGTTACCATATGTATCTATCTTGTATATACATATAAATGTGAAAAGTCAATGTTTATTATCATTTCAAAAGGGTAATTCTTCAATTATCCAAATTTTGCATACACTTTTCATAATATAGTTTTCTTTTTATGACTATGCTCAAGGGCCCAGCCCGAATTGGGCTGCTGGGATACATGCCGAGCAAATTAGAATTCGATGGCCATACCACTGTCTAGCCGGCCAGAAAGGTGTCCCGGCCAGTGGCCAAACCCTTCAGGAAACGTCAGATGATTTTTGATTACCTTTAGCTGAAAATATTTTATTATGGAATCTATGTTCCTATAGGAAATGTCTTACGATACTATCTAGATGCAGATGTTGCATCGAACTGTGTATCGAAGTCCAAGAATCCTACATGTGTAGTAGTAAAATGTACAAACCCATGCATTGTACCATTAAGGCAAGACATTGTCGAAGCATGCAAATTAGTTGTAAAAGCTAAACTAGTTAGTGCTTTTGGTAACATAGTTGCCTTCCGCACAACTATAGATGAGATAAGTAATTATTATTTAAGGCAACACACTTACCACCTTAGCAGCTTCCTACTATGGTCTGTGTAAATCAGGTAATGGTATTTTATATATGGGTACGTTATTATTAACACATTCTTGTGAAGTATTTTATATGGTTTAGTTATTTTATATACGATATTTTGTATACGGTTAAGTTATCATTTGCAAATTGTGTGCAAGTGTATTTGTTTGATTAGGTCTATGGAGACCAGCGGCGGACCCAACATTCTTAACCAGGTAGGGCCAAAATAAAAGAAGTTTAGTACCACATTATTGAGACTAGTTAAATCACTTTGTATATATATCAACATGCATATAGTCAAAACAAATCAGCTTTTAGTAGAGTCATTTGGGCCAAATGTTGGCAGATATAACAACCAACTAGGGCATTTGTAACACCCCGTAATTTTAAAACGGGACATAAGAGATAATAAAAGAATAATTAATTATTAAAAGAAGAATTAGGTGAAACGGGTTATGCCATTGCGTTTCTCTTGGAATTCTGCTTGAGATAGAGTCTGAGTTTGCGTAAAACGGATACCGTATGAAGAAGATATGGACGAACGAAGTTAGGCAGAAAAACCGGAAGTTGACCAGAATGCACTGGCGCACTTCACAAGTGCGCCAGTACAAAAATGCACTGGCGCACCTGCCAAGTGCGCCCATACCGATCCAGCACAGAATTCTGGAGTGTTCTGTGATGATGTGTCTTCTTCTGAGTGGCTGGATGAAGTGTATTTGAGCTAGGTGGTTCTGATGGTCTCCTAGTTCATCTGAGGGCTCTAAAACACTCTCTACACCTATAAATACATAGCAAGACCCAACCCTAATTCATTAACAAAGAGGAATGGCGCCTCCAAGCTCCTGAAACCTAAAGTGACCTAGCCTCCACCCTTATTAATCAATTCAAGCGAGAAGATAAAGATAACAAATCAAAGCCTACATCAATGGAAAGCTAATCAACTCCAGAAATCAGATCCCAGAATCGTTCTTCTCTTTCTTAAATCATGATTTGTGAGTACATTTATTTTCAGATATGAAACTTAATTATTATCTTGACATGGGTATAAATCTGAATTGGTGATCTATCTTATTCTTGTTTATCAGATCTATTTTTCTGTGTAGATCCATCTTATTCTTGTTTATCAGATCTGTTTTTCTATGTAGATCTATCTTATTGTAACTATTCTGTATCTCTTCCTTCCTTCTGTTCTATAGCTAGGCTACAATGAGCCTGAGCCAAATCTCATAAGAGATTGACACGCGAACGCTAAATTTGGGGAAAGTACTGAATGATGCATAATTGGACATAACTCATTTGTGACTAAATTGAGAACACAACATAAGTGGTAATTTAAGATCTAGATCTAGTCATATTATATATGATGGTTTATGATTTGGAAGAAGGAGAATTATTGTATGACAACATATGACTTGTAATTTGGGGGACATAATGTATGTTATAATTCAAGATCTGATTTTGAGGACATAATATATGTTGTAATTTAAGATCTAGATTTGGGGGCATATTTTATATGACGATCTATGACTTGGAAGAAAAATATATATATGATTTAGGCGTAAAAGGTCTATATTAAAATAGGATAACTATTAATTGTGAATACGCCTAAATGGGGATTTTGGATATTTACATACGCTAAAATCAAAAGCTATAATTTGGCATAATCATATTGTATATCATGATTTGGGGTTTTTGGAGAATATTCTGTACTATGTAAGTTCAATTAGAAATTTGGACGTATGTTATATTATGAATTATGACCATAATTTGAGCATGAGAAATTAGGCTTAATTTTATGATTAAGTGAGGTATGTCAATGGAATTTTAAGGGATGATTAAATTTGTTAAATTGCCTAATCTGCTAAATCTGTTGAGACTGAATACGGTAATTTGGGGTATGAATATCTGTAGGCTCGATCTAAAATTGAGCAAAATCATGTTAATAGAACTTTAGATAATCTGCTGTAACTTGTAAAGAAGTTAATTTGTGGAATTGGCATAATTAGTCTAATATTGACATAATCTGTGAATGAATAGTTTAGCTAAAAATAAGAATGCGAAGACACGAGGTTAGACTATGTTTGTGGTAGAAGCCTGCCGGGACCCAACTGGCTTAACCAGCAACCACAAACTGTCAGTCTATTGTGAGAGGTCGTAGGCATAAAGATGCTCAGATACGAGGTTAGGTCTGGCTTGTGGCAGAATCTGCCCGGAACCGCCCGGCACATCCAGCGGCCACAAGCTACCGACCTAATGTGAGAGGTCTGTGCATTAATATTTAATTAATGCAAATCTAAGATAAAGGTTGTAACACCCCGTGATTCTGTAACACTGAGATTCACAAATCAAGGCAGAATTAAATTTACAAATAAAAATCAAGGTAAACGGGCTGCGCCATTGCGTTCGTCTCGGAATTCTGCATGAAAATGAGTCCGAGTTTGCGTAAATCGGAGTCCGTATGAGGAAGATATGGCCTCCGGAAGATTCAGCGAAGTTCAGATTTCAAAACAGGTCAAGTTCAAAAATTCAAATCAGACCCAGATTGGGTTGGGCGGGAAAATTCCCGCCGAAGGCACCCAGGTCGACTGGGTAGTCGACCTGGGGGTCGACCCCCCTCTGCTTTTTCCTGTTTTCTGCACCTGGTTCGTTCTTCTGTATCTAGACGCCATTCTGACCAGATTCATTGACTTCTACACTATATAAACAGCCCTAGACTCCTTCTCTATTCACAATTCTTCTCTACCCTTATGCTGCAAAGGTTCTTAGTAAACATGGCTTCCTCTCCTCCTCTTAATTAAATAATAAATAAAATAATATATAAAAAATAAATCAAGACGAGGAGGTGCTGCTCAAAGACTTTCAAAGAGGAGATTCAAGCTAGAATCCAAGTGAAGATTCGAACGACTGCAATGACTGTTTTTCTACGAATCATAGCAACGCCATATTTCTATTCTAATCTAATCTCTATAAGTCAGTTATTTCTAGATCTAAACGTTTTTCTCTGTTCGTGACATGAAATTAAAGGAATAAAAGAATATGCCAAATCTCTCTCTCTATTCGAATCAGTGCCTATACTCTTGAACCTAATTAAGAACTGTTATGATTTGAGGACAAATAAGACCGTGACTATGAAACTATGGACCTTAAAACCCTATGACTATGAACATTTTCCTATGACTATGAACATTTGCCTATGACTATGAACATTGCCTATGACTGTGACTGTGACTATGCCTTTGATTAGGAAATATAAACTATTGCCTATGACATAACAAGGACATCTGTGATTAAACACCTGTGATTCATGACTAGGAAAGTGTTGCTTAAGTTTTGTGACTATGAAATTGGGTCTAAACCCGATCATCTATTCTGTCTATTCTTGGTTATCTTTGGTTTTAGACCATGGGAATTTACCTATTAAGTTAGGTCTACCCATGTTCTTTAACCTACGTCTCTATTTTTGGTTTTCTTTGGTTTTAGACCTTGGGAATTTACCTATTAAGTTAGGTCTACCCATGTTCTTGGACCGGCGTCGTTATTCAACCCTTTTTATGCCAGTTGGTATGTCTATCTTTTGCATAGAATATTTTGTTCATTCCCTATTTTCTACGAACCTAGCTTTATTTATAATTTAGATTGAATCACGATTATACGAACGGTGGGAATGCGGTTTGGGCAAAATATGAACTTTACCAAAAACGTAGTTTAACTTGGAAATTGGCATAAATTGGGAACATGTATTATGGCATGTTCATAGAAATGCAAATTGGATAAATTGGACATGAATTATAAGATGTGTAATCCGAATCTAGTAATGACGTGTAAATCTAGCATTTACATGAATTGTGAACTAGAGTAATAGGTCTAGTTTGACATGAATTAGAATGTTAAATCAGAATTGGATTAGCAAATTTGGCACGGTAAGTATATTAGCATAAATGTGAAATTGGCCATAATTGGGAGTAATTGGCAGGTTTAGCAAAAATCATGGTTAGTGACACTTAATTTGGTATAGTTTACATACCAAAAAACACAAATATGATTTAGAGGGGGAAATGGGCCATAAGAATGAATGTTGACAATTTACATTAAAAGAGAAATTAGGAAATAAGTAAATTAGGAATAATTTACTTATAGGATTTGTACTAAATGAGAGAAGGTAAATTTAGACAAATTAAAGGTTTATTAATGACATCTCCTTTAATGACACACCAGAAAGTTCTAGGGTGACAGAGAGGATAGTGTCTAGGCTTGGGTTTGAAAAATACAAGTTTCCTGCTCTCCCTGGCTATCCCTAACTGATCCGACGAATGGGATAGTTACTTTCAAAACTTGATTTGGAAATAAATTGAAACCCTTTGAACTTAGAAAACACGAATACGCCTAACCCGAGGTTAGACCGAATTGCGATGTAAACCTGCCCGGAACCAACCGGCACATCCAGTATTCGCAACAATATCTGTCTAATGTGAGTGGTCGCGGCTTTAATTTATTTAGTTAAAGCTAGAACAAGAAAGGTAGGGTTAAGTTAACTAAGACACTTAACCGGTTCAACATGATAACTAAACTGATGGGTGTGGTTAGGTTCAGACTGACACTTAACACAGTTAAGCCAGAATGGGAGGGCTAAGTCCATAGAAACACTTAACCAAACTCAAGGTAGCAAGACAAGATTTGTAGGGGTTAAGTAAAACCTAATACACTTAGCCAAATTAACATGTTAGCTAGACTAGAAGGTGGGGTTAAGTAAAGTTAATACACTTAGCCAAATTAACATGTTAACTAGGCTAGAGGTTGGGGTTAAGTAAAGTTAATACACTTAGCCAAATTAACATGTTAACTAGACCAGAGGTTGGGGTTAAGTAAAGTTAATACACTTAGCCAAATTAACATGTTAACTAGACCAGAGGTTGGGGTTAAGTAAAATCTAATACACTTAGCCAATTTGATATGTTAGCTGGGCTAGACCGTAGGGTTAAGTAAACTTGAACACTTAACCATCAGGTTGTGATAAAGGAATGGGGTTAAGTCTAAAACATGAAAGGATAATACTTAACCATTAATAATAACATGTTAGTTAAAACCGACGGGCAAGGTTAAGTTAAAAAGGAACACTTAACCAATACAGGGTGAATGGGTAGGGTTAAGTAATAAGAAATACTTAACCAATATAACTTGGTTTGTGGTGGGGTTAAGTCAACATGAATTACCGATAAAACTTAACCAGTATAACAGGATGAATGAAGAGGGTTAAGTTGGCTTGAATTGACTAATGACACTTAACCAATCCAAATTGACGGGAAAGGAACTAAGTAGTAAACCTTAGTTAAGAAAACAATGATTCTGGAAACTAAGTGGTAAATCTTAGTTAGTAAAACTAAGTAGTAATTCTTAGTATAACACGGGAAGGAGCGAATGTCCGTTTGAGTAGAAAGAAGGCTCCAACGAATTGGGTTACGAAGCCCGAGGCTTCGAGGGGACGTGAGGGTACTCTTGGTATCCCTCTGTGAGGCTACAGATGATCCGCCTGGGCCCACAGAGGTTAAGGTCTGCGTAGAAGAACCAGGGGTATGCCTTGGTTGCAATACATGGCAACCTAAAGACTAGGATGGACCGGCGTGATTCGGCGAGCAAACGGTAGCCCTGTGATAGCGACTCGTCGTCTACCATCCATCTTGAGTCAATCGAGATACGTGAAGCGGAAAGGCAGAGAACTCCAAAAGACCATATACTTGCTATCTAGTTATGGGTGAGGATGGCCATAGGATAGTGGGGGCACCGGGGGCCGGCGTATAGTTCTCATTTTACAAGGTGTGCCTTTCATTAGTTGAGGGAGGGGTCAAGTGGGACCATAGCCACTGAAATGAAAACAGACCTTAGCATCTGCATCGGCAGGTATCTGAAAGCTCCCGACCGAGTTCTGTATTCCTTGATTTGCCCTGTCACAGAACTCGGACCGCACATTACAGGACATGTGCATCTAGACAAGCGATAATGATTCGCGATACATGCGTGGGGAAGTATAGGAACATATACCACTCTAGGTAGTGTATCCTAGACTTGGGGGCATCGTTCGACAGGTAGCATAATTCCTAGATGAACTAGGTGGCATAAATCCTGAATCCGAGAAGCGTTCAGCAGACAGCGTAAACTCTAGTTGAATCTAGAAGGCACTTGGTAGAAAACCCTAGATTAAATCTAGGTAACAAATAAATAAATGGATGCCTGAAGGCGATGGAAAATACAGGGATTGGGATCACGTTATCGTTACTAGTTGGAACACTAGATAGGCGGTGCAGAGATATAGAAACCAGTATAACACGGAAATAGCAAAGCGGCGAAAGTATTAGAGCATATCCATTTTATCTTAGCTTAGCATATCTTGTGTTAATCTTGTCTAATCTTGCCAACCCTATCATCATGGTGTTATCTTGTATTCAGTTAATTCATGTCGTTTTGTTGTTATTCCATGTTCATATGCTAGAAGTTACTGAACTTACTCAGGCTTTATGTCTGACTCTGTTTTTCCTTTCGTCTTCTTTTCTTCCGTTCCCCCCCCCCCCCCAGGTAGTAAAGGAGGGAATAGTATAGCTCAGGTTAAGTTGGACTGTCACTCTTTCCCAGCTTGAAGATTTGTCGAAGTTTGCTTGGATTCTCTTATCAGATGCTATGGATCTTGCTAAAATTGGGGAATATAAATGTTGTTTTATGCTTCTTTATTTTGTAAGACAGATGATACTCTGATATTGTAAAGAAACCATTGTACAAACTATTTTATCAATAAAGCTAAGTTTTATTTTCCGCTGTTTAATTTCTGTCTGTCTTGTAATTTATCTGCATCTTTTACCCTAAATGCTCCACAGAACTTAGTGCATTCCCTTTGTGAGTGACACTAACGGATGTGGGGTGTTACACCTGGTATCAGAGCTGAAGGTTACCAGATCAGATAAAGGATTTGAAAAATTATTTTCAAAACGGTCTTTAAAGAAGCATTTTCAAGAGAAAAGATTTGTTTTAAAGACATATTCCCCAAAGCCATACGCACTATCTTCTCTTCCTCTGTTTAAATTCTTGTCTCCTTCTTTCTTGAGTCTCTGGGGCTCCTGGCTTTCTGGGAGGTAACCTCATCGAAGGGCAAAGTAGTGCCCGGCTTCCATCCATAGCCGTAGTTGTTTCATCTACGGGCAGTTTTCTTTCAAAACTTATAGGGTTTTCCGGACGATGGAATCATTTTTCGAGAGATTTGTCAACATGATTACACACGGAAGGGGATGGGGAGTTTGGCTAAGGAGCTTAACCCTAGGATGAGGAATTCATGGATGTATACTTAGCACACGAAGGAGGAAGAAATTATAAAACCTAAGACCAGAGGAAGTATCTTTACTAGGGTATGATAGGGTAAGAACGAGGAACAAGATTTTCAGAAAGGCAAGTACATACTTTCACCACCAAGCGTACCTAGGAGTAAGGCAGTAAAGTTCTGTTGGAAGAGTCTAGTCTTGCTGTCCGTACTCTTTCGGTTTTAGCGCTTCGCATTAGTTCATATTTGCTTCCATAGTTGAGTCTCTGCACCATAGTACTTGTATAATAGAAAGATCCCACTAGAGTCTCAAATCCATTTGGTGGTCCGACCAGTTTATTTTTGGCTAGTAGGGATTTGAGAATAGCTATCGAGTTTGCTTATATCATCTCACATAGATCGTCTAAATTCGGAGGAGATATTCCTTGGGTGCTTGTCTGATATTGGTTTAGGCCTTTGGGGCTTGTACTTGAGGAATGTCGAGTTCGACTAGGATGGTTTGCGTGAGAGATGAATAGTTGTGACAGGCACTCTAAAAAGCACGTAGTGACCTTTCAACCCTTATGGTTATGGCATGGTGGATAAGAGAGAAAACCTCTAAACATCTTAGTACATACACTTGGTACCGTGTTTGACATCTGTTTATTTTGGAAATGGGGATCGAAAACTTCACAATCGTGAAGTAAAATTAGTTAAGATACAAAGGAGTAAAGCTCAAGAAGGCTAGATACTAGCAACATACCCTTTTCCTTAAGGGTGCATCCTTGATTTTCTTTTTGTAGGAGCTTTACGCATAATTGTTCCTCTCTTTCCAAAGTATATCCTCTAGGTCGTATCTTCGATCCTTAGGTTGAAGCCAACGGATGTAAACATGTATTTGAAACATGTTATGGTTTATAGTTGCAAGTGGTTGCTAATGGTTGCTTGTGAATGCATACGTATTAGGCACTAGATCAAGTTTGGATGCTTTCATCTTGCATTTACAGATATGTATTTGTTTGTAAGTTGAGCCTGATATGTTATCATATGGATGTTGCATATGGATGAATGGCCGTGCACGCATATAGTATTTACACAACTAGGGATGCTTGCATACATGGTTGGACGCATGGCACTGACATGACTCGCATTAAGGAGGTCGACTGAATCAGTAGACCGCCTGATTTTACATTAGATAAAGACATATACACACACTATGCATATGAACATGAAAGCATTAGAAATCTTTTAAGGACAATGGATGCCTGTGAGTGAATGGTTGAGTAGTTGGGTGATTGGATGGTAGGACACATTTTTCCTAACTTGAAGATTTCGGGGACGAAATCCTTTTAAGTGCGGGAGAATGTAACACCCCGTGATTCTGTAACACTGAGATTCACAAATCAAGGCAGAATTAAATTTAAAAATAAAAATCAAGGGAAACGGGCTGCGCCATTGCGTTTGTCTCGGAATTCTGCATGAAAATGAGTCCGAGTTTGCGTAAATCGGAGTCCGTGTGATGAAGATATGGCCTCCGGAAGATTCAGCGAAGTTCAGATTTCAAAACAGGTCAAGTTCAAAAATTCAAATCAGACCCAGATTGGGCTGGGCGGGAAAATTCCCGCCCAAGGCACCCAGGTCGACTGGGTAGTCGACCTGGGCAGCCAGGTCGACTGGGTAGTCACCCAGGTCGACTGGGTAGTCGACCTGGGGGCCAACCCCCCTGCTTTTTCCTGTTTTCTGCACCTGGTTCGTTCTTCTGTATCTAGACGCCATTCTGACCAGATTCGTTGACTTCTACACTATATAAACAGCCCTAGACTCCTCTATTCACAATTCTTCTCTACCCTTATGCTGCAAAGATTCTTAGTAAACATGGCTTCCTCTCCTCCTCTTAATTAAATAATAAATAAAATAATATATATAAAATAAATCAAGACGAGGAGGTGCTGCTCAAAGACTTTCAAAGAGGAGATTCAAGCTAGAATTCAAGTGAAGATTCGAACGACTGCAATGACTGTTTTTCTACGAATCATAGCAACGCCATCTTTCTAGTCTAATCTATTCTCTGTAAGTTATTTCTAGATCTGAACGTTTTTCTCTGTTCGTGACATGAAATTAAAGGAATAAAAGAATATGCCAAATCTCTCTCTCTCTCTATTCGAATCAGTGCCTGTACTCTTGAACCTAATTAAGAACTGTTATGATTCGAGGACAAATAAGACCGTGACTATGAAACTATGGACCTTAAAAACATATGCCTACGACTATGAACATTTTCCTATGACTATGAACATTTGCCTATGACTATGAACATTGCCTATGACTGTGACTGTGACTATGCCTTTGATTAGGAAATATAAACTATTGCCTATGACATAACAAGGACATCTGTGATTAAACACCTATGATTCATGACTAGGAAAGTGTTGCTTAAGTTTTGTGACTATGAAATTGGGTCTAAACCCGATCATCTATTCTGTCTATTCTTGGTTATCTTTGGTTTTGGACCTTGGGAATTTACCTATTAAGTTAGGTCTACCCATGTTCTTTAACCTACGTCTCTATTTTTGGTTTTCTTTGGTTTTAGATCTTGGGAATTTACCTATTAAGTTAGGTCTACCCATGTTCTTGGACCGGCGTCGTTATTCAACCCTTTTTATGCCAGTTGGTATGTCTATCTTTTGCATAGCATCTTTGGTTCATTCCCTATTTTCTACGAACCTAGCTTTATTTATAATTTAGATTGAATCACGATTATACGAACGGTGGGAATGCGGTTTGGGCAAAATATGAACTTTACCAAAAACGTAGTTTAACTTGGAAATTGGCATAAATTGGGAACATGTATTATGGCATGTTCATAGAAATGCAAATTGGATAAATTGGACATGAATTATAAGATGTGTAATCCGAATCTAGTAATGACGTGTAAATCTAGCATTTACATGAATTGTGAACTAGAGTAATAGGTCTAGTTTGACATGAATTAGAATGTTAAATCAGAATTGGATTAGCAAATTTGGCACGGTAAGTATATTAGCATAAATGTGAAATTGGCCATAATTGGGAGTAATTGGCAGGTTTAGCAAAAATCATGGATAGTGACACTTAATTTGGTATAGTTTACATACCAAAAAACACAAATATGATTTAGAGGGGGAAATGGGCCATAAGAATGAATGTTGACAATTTACATTAAAAGAGAAATTAGGAAATAAGTAAATTAGGAATAATTTACTTATAGGATTTGTACTAAATGAGAGAAGGTAAATTTAGACAAATTAAAGGTTTATTAACGACATCTCCTTTAATGACACACCAGAAAGTTCTAGGGTGACAGAGAGGATAGTGTCTAGGCTTGGGTTTGGAAAATACAAGTTTCCTGCTCTCCCTGGCTATCCCTAACTGATCCAACGAACGAGATGGTTACTTTCAAAACTTGATTTGGAAATAAATTGAAACCCTTTGAACTTAGAAAACACGAATACGCCTAACCCGAGGTTAGACTGAGTTGCGATGTAAACCTGCCCGGAACCAACCGGCACATCCAGTATTCGCAACAATATCTGTCTAATGTGAGTGGTCGCGGCTTTAATTTATTTTGTTAAAGCTAGAACAAGAAAGGTAGGGTTAAGTTAACTAAGACACTTAACCGGTTCAACATGATAACTAAACTGATGGGTGGGGTTAGGTTCAGACTGACACTTAACACAGTTAAGCCAGAATGGGAGGGCTAAGTCCATAGAAACACTTAACCAAACTCAAGGTAGCAAGACAAGATTTGTAGGGGTTAAGTAAAACCTAATACACTTAGCCAAATTAACATGTTAGCTAGACTAGAAGGTGGGGTTAAGTAAAGTTAATACACTTAGCCAAATTAACATGTTAACTAGGCTAGAGGTTGGGGTTAAGTAAAGTTAATACACTTAGCCAAATTAACATGTTAACTAGACCAGAGGTTGGGGTTAAGTAAAGTTAATACACTTAGCCAAATTAACATGTTAACTAGACCAGAGGTTGGGGTTAAGTAAAATCTAATACACTTAGCCAATTTAATATGTTAGCTGGGCTAGACCGTAGGGTTAAGTAAACTTGAACACTTAACCATCAGGTTGTGATAAAGGAATGGGGTTAAGTCTAAAACATGAAGGGATAATACTTAACCATTAATAATAACATGTTAGTTAAAACCGACGGGCAAGGTTAAGTTAAAAAGGAACACTTAACCAATACAGGGTGAATGGGTAGGGTTAAGTAATAAGAAATACTTAACCAATATAACTTGGTTTGTGGTGGGGTTAAGTCAACATGAATTATCGATAACACTTAACCAGTATAACAGGATGAATGAAGAGGGTTAAGTTGGCTTGAATTGACTAATGACACTTAACCAATCCAAATTGACGGGAAAGGAACTAAGTAGTAAACCTTAGTTAAGAAAACAACGATTCTGGAAACTAAGTGGTAAATCTTAGTTAGTAAAACAAAGTAGTAATTCTTAGTATAACACGGGAAGGAGCGAATGTCCGTCTGAGTAGAAAGAAGGCTCCAACGAATTGGGTTACGAAGCCCGAGGCTTCGAGGGGACGTGAGGGTACTCTTGGTATCCCTCTGTGAGGCTGCAGATGATCCGCCTGGGCCCACAGAGGTTAAGGTCTGCGTAGAAGAACCAGGGATATGCCACGTTGCAATACATGGCAACCTAAAGACTAGGATGGACCGGCGTGATTTGGCGAGCAAACGGTAGCCCTGTGATAGCGACTCGTCGTCCACCATCCATCTTGAGTCAATCGAGATACGTGAAGCGGAAAGGCAGAGAACTCCAAAAGACCATATACTTGCTATCTAGTTATGGGTGAGGATGGCCATAGGATAGTGGGGCACCAGGGGCCGGCGTATAGTTCTCATTTTACAAGGTGTGCCTTTCATTAGTTGAGGGAGGGGTCAAGTGGGACCATAGCCACTGAAATGAAAACAGACCTTAGCATCTGCATCGGCAGGTATCTGAAAGCTCCCGACCGAGTTCTGTATTCCTTGATTTGCCCTGTCACAGAACTCGGACCGCACATTACAGGACATGTGCATCTAGACAAGCAATAACGATTCGCGATACATGCGTGGGGAAGTATAGGAACATATACCACTCTAGGTAGTGTATCCTAGACTTGGGGGCATCGTTCGACAGGTAGCATAATTCCTAGATGAACTAGGTGGCATAAATCCTGAATACGAGAAGCGTTCAGCAGACAGCGTAAACTCTAGTTGAATCTAGAAGGCACTTGGTTGAAAACCCTAGATTAAATCTAGGTAACAAATAAATAAATGGATGCCTGAAGGCGATGGAAAATACAGGGATTGGGATCACGTTATCGTTACTAGTTGGAACACTAGATAGGCGGTGCAGAGATATAGAAACCAGTATAACACGGAAATAGCAAAGCGGCGAAAGTATTAGAGCATATCCAGTTTATCTTAGCTTAGCATATCTTGTGTTAATCTTGTCTAATCTTGCCAACCCTATCATCATGGTGTTATCTTGTATTCAGTTAATTTATGTCGTTTTGTTGTTATTCCATGTTCATATGCTAGAAGTTACTGAACTTACTCAGACTTTATGTCTGACTCTGTTTTTCCTTTCGTCTTCTTTTCTTCCGTTCCCTCCCCCCCCCCCCCCCAGGTAGTAAAGGAGGGAATAGTATAGCTCAGGTTAAGTTGGACTATCACTCTTTCCCAGCTTGAAGATTTGTCGAAGTTTGCTTGGATTCTCTTATCAGATGCTATGGTTCTTGCTAAAATTGGGGAATATAAATGTTGTTTTATGCTTCTTTATTTGGTAAGACAGATGATACTCTAATATTGTAAAGAAACCATTGTACAAACTATTTTATCAATAAAGCTAAGTTTTATTTTCCGCTGTTTAATTTCTGTCTGTCTTGTAATTTATCTGCATCTTTTACCCTAAATGCTCCACAGAACTTAGTGCATTCCCTTTGTGAGTGACACTAACGGATGTGGGGTGTTACAAAGGTGATGCCTAAAACGTGTTGGGTGGATAGGGTTAAATCAACTGGACTGATGAATCTAATAAACCCATTTGAAAATCTATAGGCCCAATACAAGGTTAGGTGAAACAATCTGTAAGTCTGTTAATCTGTATATCTGATCCGTTAGTCTGAAAACTTGCTAACTTGTATGTCTGGTCTAAGGACAAGTTAATCTGAACTTTGTACATCTGAAATCTGTAAGCAAGTTATTCTGAAATCTGTTAGCCTGGGGACACAAGGTTAGGAGGGGTAATTACTTGTGTCATCTGTTGTTTGGGACCCATATTAGTCAGTAACCCTTTCTGGTATCAAAACTATGACCCAACACTAAGAGGGGTCAGGGCACGCTTATTGAACTAATTGTATGAGGTTCACTCTGATAATGGCGAGGGGAGTTGATGGCGCATTCCAACCGGGTCATGTGCGTGCATGGATTTGGTCTGCTCTGAGGATGTAAGACACCGTGACATCTTTAAATAGGTCTTTGTCTATATGCCACTTTAGGGAGTGATACACCCTTCTGTGGGGCCGGCATAGGGTATTTATGTATTAGGGAGCTGATCAATTGGGGTAGAATTTAGTGTTCACTTAGTTCTGTCTGATTCTGTTAGGGTACCATCTGTTTCTGTTGGGGTGGTAACACCTGTCTGTTTCTATGTGGTACCGTCTGTTCGGGTGGTAAAGGCCCATTACTAGTGTACACCTAATTCTAACATTCTGTTTCCGTCTCTGATTCCATTTCTGCTTCTATTTCTATATCGTCTGTCTCTGTTCGGGTGGTAAAGGCCCATTATTAACATTCTGTTTTTGAAACTGCATGTCTTTGTTCGGGTGGTAAAGGCCTATTACTAGCATCGTGTTTCTAAAGAGATCGTTCTGTTTTCTGTTTAGATATTAGGATAACACCTAATTCTGTTATACTAGTATTAGTGCAGAGAAGTGAAAACCAAGTAAGAAGCTTAATTTAGCCTATATCATTTTGTGTCTTCTATTAACTTGCTACTTCTGTTATGGTTATCTCTCATCCAGTTTTATTTACATGTCATGATACTGCTATATGTTTATATGATGAAAGTAACTGGACCCACCAGACTTATGTCTGACCTAGTTTGTTTCGCCTCTTTTCTTCCGTTCCCCCCCCCCTCGGGTTCTCAGGGTGGAAATGTAGGAGCTTGATTCAGGTCCCATCTGCTTGAAGTGCTAGAAGTGCTTGAAATATTGCTTGTCTTTAATTCTACCTATTTATGGCATTCTCTGTTGGGGATTATGGCTTTAAAATTATGCATTCTAAAGAATTTTGTATAAGACTGATATTTGTGTACTTGGGTTTTGGTGTGATGTAACCAAACTTAATTTTATTTCTGCTGTAATAAAGTTATAAATTTTTCAGGTACTACTCTGCGTATCTGTCTTGTAAATTTCTGTTCTGATTACTTATAACGTTCCACCAAAGTTAAGGCATTCCCTTTGTGAGTGACCTTAACGGAAGTGGGGTGTTACACTTGGTATCAGAGCTGAAGGTTACCAGATTTGATAAAAAGATTTTGAAAACTATTTTCAAAAAGGTTTTAAAGTGGAAGTATTTTCAAAAGTAAAGTTTATTTTGAAAAACATAATCCCCCAAAGCCATATATCTGTCTTTCGAATTTTCCGTTTTGAATCTCTTCATTTTCTTTTCAGCATGTCTGGGTTACCCGAGATACCCAAGGGCATACCGATGCCAACTTGGTTCAGAAGGTATCTGGAGGCTAGGGCCACAGCCGCAGGCCCAGTTGACATTCCTCCCCCCCTCCCCGCGTTGATACTTTTACGAAGATATGCAAGGACTTTCAGGCAATGGGCGGGAAACCTTTTCACGGATCAGAGACGTTTGTTGAAGCTTGGAATTGGCTTAAGGAGGTGGAAGATTTGTTTGGTATCTTCGAGATGGAAGGAAGGTCCAATTAGCTGCTTGGTTAATGAAGGACGAAGCCTCGTTTTGGTGGGAGGTCACGAATGGAGAGCATCCGATAGAGACATGGATGGGTTTCAGGCATAGGTTTGAGATGAAATTCCTCTCACGAGCGGAAGAGAATCTATACATAGAGAGGTTCTTAGCATTGAAGCAAGGGAATTCATCAGTGAAGGAGTACGTCAACATGTTCAATCAGTTGGCAAGATTCGGCTTAGACTTGATGAACACACCTGAGAAGAAGGCCCTGAGATTCGTTAAAGGTTTGAATGAGCCACTCCATGGGTTGGCTATGACCCACACTCCTATGGGGCCTACCTTCGAGAAATTGGTTGACATGGCGTTAATGCATGAAGAGGAAGCTAAAAGTGAGAAGAAAGAGGAAAAGCTCGAAGGACCACAGAACAAGAAAGCGTGGCCCAAAAATGAAACACAAAAGAAGGATGAAAAGTCTGAAGACAAGAAGGAGAAAAAGTGCTTTACTTGTGGGAGCTTGACTAATCTGAACAAGGATTGCAGTGTAACAACCCAAAAAATCTGAACCAATTTAAAATTTTCAAATTGGCTAAAATAATGGATTTTAAATATTTAAAATAAATATTTTAAATAATAGCAATGAAAACTGAGTTTGAATCGACAATTGAAAACGAATACAATTAATTCTAATTATAAAACAAGGCCTGAAATGGCGCTGCAGTTTCAAAAATTGAATTCAAACTTTGTCAGACTGTACCGGGTGCAAAACAAAACGAATTTTAGTGAAACCAAAAATATTTAAATCTGTTAGTGAATACCTTTCTAACGAATCTGAAAAATCGAATTTTCAAAATGGAAAGCAAAAGTTATGGCCAAATGAATTTTCAGAAAGGTCGCTATGAAATTTATATAGCCCGTGAAATTGGCCATTTTGCATACGACCTCGGAATTCGACGAAACCACTTTTGTTGGATCCGGGATGTGAAGTTATTGCTAGGTTTCAAATTTCATAATTTTTGAAGTTAATATGTGAGCGTGGCAAAGGAAAATGTGTTTTGGTCAATTACAGTTAAATTGGATCGACCAGAAATGGGCCTTTTTGCAAACGGTCTCAGAATTCAACGAAACTAGTTTTGTTGGGACCGTATCGTCAAAACATAGCCAGATTTATTTTTCTGGAATTTTTCGAACCAGTTTGTTGTAACACCCCACACCCGCTAAGGTCACTCACTAAGGGAATGCCTTAACTTCGGTGGAGTATTTTAAGTGAATATAGAACAGAAAAATTACAACAAGACAGATATAAATAATACTTGTTAAATAAAACATCATTTCATTGCAGCAGAAGGTAAACATGTTTGGTCACATATCAAAAACCAACAAGAGTCAAGTACAAAATATCCATCTCGATAAAAACATAAGTACATAATCCCACTACATACTAATAGCCATAATAGAAAAGATAAGCTAGGCTTTACATCAACGGTCCAAGCTCCAAAAGATAGATAAAGCAATCTGATCAAAGCCCACTAGTGCTAGGCCCACTCTGAGAACCTGAGGGTTGGGAAAAAAGATAAAAACAACGGGGTCAGACATAAGTCTGAGCGAGTCCTATAACTTTAACAATACAATCATTAAAGTAATTAGGGTATGATATAAACTTGGTACGGTAACGACTGGGGATAAATGACTACACTAAGCAGCCAACTAGACATAGGAAGAACAAAGATAACGGTAAAGACGCATCTACCCACCCAAGGATAATTACTAAACTGCACCACACCAGTCATTCCTAACTTAAAGGTTGATCCCACCCAAGGACTTAGAAAATTTAACTAGTAGTTTCGTGTACCCCTAGCTGACCACATAGGTGCCGTCTGCCCCTATCTCCACTAGGTGTACCCACTACTCCCCAAGCGATCAGCTCCCTAACGTAGATATTCGTGCTGGTCCCACATTGGGGTGTATTATTCCCCAAAGTGGCAACCCGGTACCAACACTGATGCACGGATTATACCTACACGATGCAACAACGTCTTACCTACCAGCCAGGGTCCACACACGCATATGAAACCCGTTGGACTTGCGTTGCCACCGCTAACCCGTTTTGGCCTCTTATAGTCAAGCCCAGTACGCGTGTCCCGTCCTCGACATGGGTCGAGGCCACAAAGATACATATGGGTTACTGGTTGAAATGGCCCCCCACAAGCTACCCACCTAAGCTTTCTCCCTCTAGTGTATCCCACTTAACCCTTTAATCATGTTTAATTACATGTTTCCACTTTGGTTAAGTATTCTAATCGTATTTTCTATTGCCACCCAAGGCAACCACTAGATTTCCACATGCCACCCAAGGCACCCACTTAACCCCTCATGTCCCACTACATGCTTATCTGGTTAAGTGTTTCTTAATTGATTAAGACCGTAACCTTTGTAAAGACCTCTCACATTAGACTGTCTTTTATGGCAGCTGGATTTGCCGGTCGGGTCCGGGCAGCCTTACGCCATAACAGAGTCTAACCTCGTGTCTTTACACTTGTCACGTATTTAGTTTATGCCTAAGACCTCTCACATTGGGCCAATCGTTTGTAGCCGCTGGATTTGTCGGTCGGGTCCGGGCAGTCTTATGCTACAAAAGGGTCCAACCTCGTGTCTTAGTCGATTAATTACACCTAATTAATCACCCCCATATTCTGAATTAATTTTCCCTAATTAATTCCAATTCAATGATGTACATAATTGACTCAATTATGTCCATCCACTTATGGTATGCAACATCATACCAATTTCACCACAATTTTGTTAACATGAATATTAACCCCATCGTTCCCCACGTAATACGCTAACATGACATACTTAAAAGGGAAGATTCATCACAAATACAATGGGTTCAACTTAGCATAACATTAGCCTCAACATGGGTTTTAAAGGTGTCAACTTGCATATATGACCATAGCATCAAACCCAACTAGCATAAATAATCAACCCATTGCATGAATCACATATGTCATAAAGAGGGTAACTTGCATAGATGTTCATGTCATGGACCTATCATAAAGGGATAAACTTGCATACATGTCAAAGGTCTAAAAAGGGATGAACTTGCATATGTTACTCATATCATAAAAAGGGGTAAACATGCATATGTATGCATATCATACAAAGGGGTAAACTTGCATATGTATGCATATCATACAAAGGTGTAAACTTGCACATGTTACTTGCATATAATCAAACACCAAACTTGCATAACATGTCATATATGAACTTGCATATAATCAAACACCAAACTTGCATAACATGTCATATATGAACTTGCATATAATCAAACACCAAACTTGCATAACATGTCATATATGAACTTGCATATAATCAAACTCCAGACTTGCATAACATGGTGTCATAATGGATCAATGTTTATCATAGTGATTTGCATAACTAGCATCATGAACATATAGCATAAAACTTGCATAACTAGCATCATGGACATATAGCATAAAACTTGCATAACTAACATCATGAGCACATAGCATATGATAACATAACTTGCATTGATCCACATTCATAACCATAACCTCATTATATCCTATCATAATTAGTTTAGCAATTGCTTACTAAAGGCATAGAAACTCACAACTTGTTGATTAGCACTCCTATGAAGAAGATTTAGTTGCTAGAGTTGATTAGAAGTTGATTTGAGAAGCTATCTTCTTCTAAAATTTGATGGAGGCTCCTTCTACTTGCATTTTGACGGCATGACGACGTTGTATCTATTTTTAGTATGGATTAGGGTAGTCTTAGGGTGTATTTATAGATTTAGGATGTAGTTTAGGCCCTTAGATTAACCCTAGATTAGGTTAGAGCCGTCAGATTTCGTCACAAGCCCCAAAACACAGCCCAAACCCCTTCAGACTGCACCCAGGCCAAACTGGCTCGGCCACCTGTGTCGACTCCCAAGTCGACTGGGCAGTCGACTTGGGTCTTGTGGTGTCGACTCCCAAGTCGACTCCCCAGTCGACTTGGGGTGTGGCGGGAATTTTCCCGCCTAGCTCCATTTCTGCATTTGAAATCTGTTTTTGAAATTTGAATTTTCTGAAAACTTCTTCGGGCCTTAACTGGGTCATACGGACTCCGATTTACAAAAACTCGGACTCTATTTCGCGTATTTTTCCTAGACGAACGCAATGGCATAGCCCGTTTCCCCTGATTCAGATCTTAAAATTTAATTCTGCCCTGATTTATATTATAACAAGTTATTCAACATACGGGGTGTTACATTCTCCCCTACTTAAAGGATTTCATCCCCGAAATCTCTAAGTCAAGAAGAACGTATCCTACCAACCAAACAACCATCTACTAAACCATCAAACACTGGCATCCATTGTCCTTAAAGTTTCTAATGCTGTATGAACATATGCAAAAAGTGTGTGTATATGTTCCCTGTCTAATGCAAAATCAGGCGGTCTACTGATTCAGTTGACCTCCTTAATGCAAATCATGATAGTGCCATGCATCCAATATGTATGCGAAAGAACCCTATCGACACATACTATTTCTACATGTGTGCACAACCATACACCAAAATGCATCATCCATATGATAACACAACCATTATACATCCATTAATATAGCTACCTACACACAGTTATATGCAATATGCAACATGAAGTGACTGAGCCGATCTAGTGTCTAAAGTGTGTGTATATGCATCCACGAGCAACCACTAGCAAACACTTGCATCCACATGCATCCATCAATCATAACATGTCTCAAACACATGTTTCAACCATAGGTTTACCCTATCTAAAGGTCGAAGGTACTAATGAGAGGACATACTAAAGATAAGATAAGTACTAGACAATGATAAAGGAGAAGTTAAAAGACATACCCTAAAAAAGAAATGGGTACAGTGAACGCATCTTCGCTTCTGTCTCCCAAGTAGCGTTGCTCTCATCATCTCCCCATTGCACTTTGACTAGTTGAACCTTTCTGTTTCTCAACTTCCTAATCTCTGACCCAAGGGTGCGAGTAGGAGCTCGTCGAATCGTCGCATCACGCTCTACCTCCACTTCTCTAAGCAAGCTCGGCTCTACCACCTCTGCGGTCTCATGTAGGCACTTCCTCAAATGTGACACATGGAATACGTCATGTACACCACTAAGTCTCTCGGGTAAATCCACTCTATATGCCATCTGTCCAATCCTTTCCTTAATAGGAAACGGTCCTACAAACCTTGGTGCTAACTTCCCAACGGACCCAAAGCGAACAACATTCCGTAATGGAGATACTTTAACAAAGACCATGTCCCCAACATCAAACTCAAGATCCGTCCTCCTCTTATCCGCGTAGGATTTCTGTCTTTCTTGCGCCGCTTTCATCCTCCTTCGAATCAAATCAATCTTTTCCGAAGTCTCTCTAACCATATCGGGCCCAAGCAAGATCTTATCCGTAGATTCCCACCAACATGTAGGTGATCGACAAGGCCTTCCATAAAGAGCTTCGAATGGAGCCATACCAATACTAGACTGAAAGCTGTTATTATACGCGAACTCCACCAATGGAAGATGCTCTTCCCATGTACCTCCAAAATCTAAGATACATAGCCTCAAAAGGTCTTCTAGAATACGGTTCACCCTCTCGGTCTGGCCGTCCGTCTGAGGATGATATGCGGTGCTCAAACACAACTGAGTCCCTACCGCCTCTTGCAAACTCTTCCAGAACTCGCTAGTGAAGATGGGATCTCGATCACTCACTATGCTAGAAGGTACACCATGCAATCGAACTATCTCTCAAAGGTAAACTGAAGCTAGCCATGGAGCAGTCCTCTTACTCTTCACGGGTATGAAATGGGCGCTCTTAGTAAGTCTGTCTACCACAACCCAAATTCCCGTATTACCCTTCCTCGATCTCGGTAACCCATCAATAAAATCCATCGAGACACTATCCCACTTCCATTGCGGAACTTCCAATGGGTGAAGCAACCCACTGGGTTTCTTTTGCTCCGCTTTCACTTGTTGGCACACCAAGCATCTAGCGACATACTCGGCCACATCTTTCTTCATACCGGCCCAAAAGAAAACTCGCTTCATGTCTTGGTACATCTTGTCCCCACCGGGATGAATGGTCATCTTCGAACGATGTGCATCATCAAGTATAGCCTTCCTCAAACCCTCATCTTGCGGTACACAAAGTCTACCGTCTCTACGCAACCACCCCTTACCATCTAGGGTGTACCTACTCAAATGGCTGGACGATTCCCCCCTTATAAGCCTCTCTACCAACTCAACCAACTGTGGGTCGTCCCGCTGTGCCTCGCCAGTCCTTCCCAAAAGAGTAGGTCTGACCTCTAAGGATGCTAGCAAACCAGGTATAAAGTCAACGGAAGGTCTGAAGTCAAACATCGAGATAAATTCCAAGCTTCGTCGTTCCACGAACAATGGACTCAAGGACAACCTTTTTCTGCTTAAGGCGTCCGCCACCACGTTACCCTTGCCAGGGGTATACGCTATCTCGAAATCATAGGATGCTAAGAACTCCATCCACCTTTGCTGTCTTAAGTTCAAATCCTTTTGAGAAAACAAGTACTTCAATGATTTGTGGTCAGTGAACAATTCGAACCTCTCGCCAAGAAGATAATGGCGCCAAGACTTAAGCGCAAAAACAATAGCGGCCAACTCTAGATCATGCGTAGGGTAATTTTTCTCATGCACTCTCAACTGCCTTCCCCCATAGGCTATTACCCTTCCCTCTTGCATTAAGACTACGCCTAGTCCTGTCCCACAAGCATCGGTATAAACAACAAATGGCTTACTCCCATCCGGCAGCACTAAGACTGGAGCTATGGTTAAAGCTCTCTTTAACCATTGGAACGCATCATCACAATCTACGTCCCATGTGAAAACTAGATTCTTCTTCGTCAAGTGAGTTAATGGTGCTGATATCTTCGCGAAGTCCTTGATAAACTTCCTATGGTAGCCAGCCAACCCCAAGAAACTCCTCACCTCGGTAGCATTCTTCGGAACCTTCCAATCTTGGATGGACACTACCTTCGCGGGATCCACAGCTATCCCTTCCTTAGAGACCACATTCCTTAAGAACCGCACTTCCTTCCTCCAAAAGTGACATTTAGAGAATTTAGCCTTAAGGCTATGTGCTCGAAGAGTCTCCAACACTTCCCTAAGATGTAGGGCATGCTCTTCTTCACTCTTAGAAAAGACTAAGATGTCATCCACAAAGACCACCACGAACTTATTAAGGTACTCCCTGAACACCCTACTCATCAAATCAACAAAGTATGCAGGGGCGTTCGTCAAACCAAAGGGCATCACCAGCCACTCATAAAAACCATCTGGAGTCCTAAAGGCAGTCTTGTCTATGCTATCCTCAGCCACTCTCAACTGATGAAACCCCGTGGCTAAGTCCAACTGCGAAAACACCGAGGCGCCAACCAACTGATCAAAGAGATCATTAATCCTCGGCAATGGGTGTCTATTCTTCTTTGTAAGCTTGTTGAGTTCTCTATAGTCTACACAAAGTCTGAGAGACCCATCCGCCTTCGTGGCAAAAACCACTGGAGCACCCAACTCCGATATACTTCGTCTTATGAACCCCTTCTCAAGCAACTCCCCTACTTGCTTATGGAGTTCCCTCCTCTCACGAGGAGCCATGTGGCGCACTGGCAAAGATACTGGCTTAGCATTGTCCACCAGATATATTCGGAAGTCTATCTCCCGCTTCGGAGGTAAGCCCTTCACCTCCTCAAACACATCCGAGTATTCCCGGACCAATCTAACAGATCGCAAACTCTCGACCGAAGCGTCAAGCGATTCAAGATAACTTAGCATAACAGAATTCATGGGATTACAAGAGATTTCGAGAGTGTTCCCCAAGCGGGTCATGAGCGTAACAACTCTCCTTTCGCAATCAAGAACGGCATCATTACTGGATAACCAGTCCATGCCCAAAATTAACCCATAGCCCGTGAAGCCCAAAACAAAAGCATCACATCTAAACTCAATGCTAAGTATGGAAATCTCCCAAACATATCATGGACAAATAAGTGGAGCCCCCTATTGGGTTTGAAACAACCAAGGGATCATCTACTAGACTGGTGTCTAAGTGCAGTGACTCAACTAATGATGATGAGATAAACGAATGCGATGCGCCAGAGTCAAACAAAGTACGGACAGGATGATCAAACAGAAAAACCAGACTTTCAACGGAAATAGTTCTACCTCTTTCCTGAATCGGTGGAACCGCGAGAGCCTGAACTTGCCCCCTTTCCTGACCTGGTGCCATAAGAGCCTGCACCTGTCCTCCTGAGGTAGATCCCGTCCTCTGCCCCTTCTTAGGGCAGTCCTTCACTAGATGCCCTGCTTCGCCACAGTGGAAGCAGCCAGTCTTCTTCTTCTTCCGACAATCTTTGCTTAGGTGGCCTGGTGTCCCACAATTGAAGCACTTCTTCTTTCCCTTGCCACCGTTGCCTTTCTCACCCTTGTTTTGCTGTTGAGATCTCTCCTGATCTCCTTTCTTCTCGGGTGCCTTATTAGCATTGGGACCCTTCTCTTCCTCATGCATGAGTGCCATGTCTACTAGCTTCTCAAAGGTGGCCCCCATAGGGATGTGAGTCATAGCCAATCCATGCATCGGTTCATTCAAGCCTTTAAGAACCTCAGATCCTTCTTCTTCGGTGTATTCACCATGTCTATGCCAAACCTTGCCAACTGATTAAACTTGTTGACATATTCTTTCACTGATAGGTTTCCTTGCTTTAGAGTCGAGAACCTTTCCATATACAGATTTTCTTCCGCCCTTGAGAGAAATTTTGCCACAAACCTTTGTCTGAAATCCGCCCAAGAGTCAACAGGGCGCTCTCCATTAGTGACCTCCCACCAGAACGAGGCCTCTCCCTTCATTAACCAAGCAGCTAACTTGACTTTCTTTCCTTCTTCCATCTCAAAGATGTCTATCAACTCTTCCGTTTCCTTAAGCCAATCCCTAGCTTCCACAAAAGTTTCTGATCCTTGAAAAGGTTTCCCTCCCATAGCCTTAAATTCCTTGCAAGTCTTAGCAAAAGTATCCGCTCGAGGAGGAGGAGGGGGAGGAAGATCGGGTGCAACTGGTGGTGGAGGAACATTTGCTGGACCCGCAACAGCGGCCCTAGCCTCCATCAATCTCCTATACCATACTGGTATCGCTACACCCTCCGGAAAGTTAAGATCTTCAGCCATGCTGAAACGAAAAAGGAAAGATTCAAAACGGAGAATTCGAAAGATAAAGATATGGCTATTGGGGATTATGCTTTTCTTTCAAAAACTTTTCTCTTAAAAGACATGTTTTTGAAAATACTCCTTCAAAAATGTTTTTAGAAAAATAGTTTTTCTAAAAAAAAATATCTGTTCTGGTAACCTTTAGCTTTGATACCACGTGTAACACCCCACACCCGCTAAGGTCACTCACTAAGGGAATGCCTTAACTTCGGTGGAGTATTTTAAGTAAATATAGAACAGAAAAATTACAACAAGACAGATATAAATAATACTTGTTAAATAAAACATCATTTCATTGCAGCAGAAGGTAAACATGTTTGGTCACATATCAAAAACCAACAAGAGTCAAGTACAAAATATCCATCTCGATAAAAACATAAGTACATAATCCCACTACATACTAATAGCCATAATAGAAAAGATAAGCTGGGCTTTACATCAACGGTCCAAGCTCCAAAAGATAGATAAAGCAATCTGATCAAAGCCCACTAGTGCTAGGCCCACTCTGAGAACCTGAGGGTTGGGAAAAAAGATAAAAACAACGGGGTCAGACATAAGTCTGAGCGAGTCCTATAACTTTAACAATACAATCATTAAAGTAATTAGGGTATGATATAAATTTGGTACGGTAACGACTGGGGATAAATGACTACACTAAGCAGCCAACTAGACATAGGAAGAACGAAGATAACGGTAAAGACGCATCTACCCACCCAAGGATAATTACTAAACTGCACCACACCAGTCATTCCTAACTTAAAGGTTGATCCCACCCAAGGACTTAGAAAATTTAACTAGTAGTTTCGTGTACCCCTAGCTGACCACATAGGTGCCATCTGCCCCTATCTCCACTAGGTGTACCCACTACTCCCCAAGCGATCGGCTCCCTAACGTAGATATCTGTGCTGGTCCCACAGTGGGGTGTATCATTCCCCAAAGTGGCAACCCGATACCAACATTGATGCATGACTTATACCTACACGATGCAACAACGTCTTACCTACCAGCCCGGGTCTACACACGCATATGAAACCCGTTGGACTTGCGTTGCCACCGCTAACCCGTTTTGGCCTCTTATAGTCAAGCCCAGTACGCGTGTCCCGTCCTCGACATGGGTCGAGCCCACAAAGATACATATGGGTTACTGGTTGAAATGGGCCCCCACAAGCTACCCACCTAAGCTTGCTCCCTCTAGTGTATCCCACTTAACCCTTTAATCATGTTTAATTACATGTTTCCACTTTGGTTAAGTATTCTAATCGTATTTTCTATTGCCACCCAAGGCAACCACTAGATTTCCACATGCCACCCAAGGCACCCACTTAACCCCTCATGCCCCACTACATGCTTATCTGGTTAAGTGTTTCTTAATTGATTAAGACCGTAACCTTTGTAAAGACCTCTCACATTAGACTGTCTTTTATGGCAGCTGGATTTGCCGGTCGGGTCCGGGCAGCCTTACGCCATAATAGAGTCTAACCTCGTGTCTTTACACTTGTCACGTATTTAGTTTATGCCAAAGACCTATCACATTGGGCCAATCATTTGTAGCCGCTGGATTTGCCGGTCGGGTCCGGGCAGTCTTATGCTACAAAAGGGTCCAACCTCGTGTCTTAGTCGATTAATTACACCTAATTAATCACCCCCATATTCTGAATTAATTTTCCCTAATTAATTCCAATTCAATGATGTACATAATTGACTCAATTATGTCCATCCACTTATGGTATGCAACATCATACCAATTTCACCACAATTTTGTTAACATGAATATTAACCCCATCGTTCCCCACGTAATACGCTAACATGACATACTTAAAAGGGAAGATTCATCACAAATACAATGGGTTCAACTTAGCATAACATTAGCCTCAACATGGGTTTTAAAGGTGTCAACTTGCATATATGACCATAGCATCAAACCCAACTAGCATAAATAATCAACCCAAACTTGCATGAATCACATATGTCATAAAGAGGGTAACTTGCATAGATGTTCATGTCATAGACCTATCATAAAGGGATAAACTTGCATACATGTCATAGGTCTAAAAAGGGATGAACTTGCATATGTTACTCATATCATAAAAAGGGCTAAACATGCATATGTATGCATATCATACAAAGGGGTAAACTTGCATATGTATGCATATCATACAAAGGTGTAAACTTGCACATGTTACTTGCATATAATCAAACACCAAACTTGCATAATATGTCATATATGAACTTGCATATAATCAAACACCAAACTTGCATAACATGTCATATATGAACTTGCATATAATCAAACACCAAACTTGCATAACATGTCATATATGAACTTGCAAATAATCAAACACCAAACTTGCATAACATGGTGTCATAATGGATCAATGTTTATCATAGTGATTTTCATAACTAGCATCATGAACATATAGCATAAAACTTGCATAACTAGCATCATGGACATATAGCATAAAACTTGCATAACTAACATCATGAGCACATAGCATATGATAACATAACTTGCATTGATCCACATTCATAACCATAACCTCATTATATCCTATCATAATTAGTTTAGCAATTGCTTGCTAAAGGCATAGAAACTCACAACTTGTTGATTAGCACTCCTCTGAAGAAGATTTAGTTGCTAGAGTTGATTAGAAGTTGATTTGAGAAGCTATCTTCTTCTAAAATTTGATGGAGGCTCCTTCTACTTGCATTTTGACGGCATGACGACGTTGTATCTATTTTTAGTATGGATTAGGGTAGTCTTAGGGTGTATTTATAGGTTTAGGATGTAGTTTAGGCCCTTAGATTAACCCTAGATTAGGTTAGAGCTGTCAGATTTCGTCACAAGCCCCAAAACACAGCCCAAACCCCTTCAGACTGCACCCAGGCCAAACTGGCTCGGCCACCTGTGTCGACTCCCAAGTCGACTGGGCAGTCGACTTAGGTCTTGTGGTGTCGACTCCCAAGTCGACTCCCCAGTCGACTTGGGGTGTGGCGGGAATTTTCCCACCTAGCTCCATTTCTGCATTTGAAATCTGTTTTTGAAATTTGAATTTTCTGAAAACTTCTTCGGGCCTTAACTGGGTCATACAGACTCCGATTTAAAAAAACTCGGACTCTATTTCGCGTATTTTTCCGAGGCGAACGCAATGGCATAGCCCGTTTCCCCTGATTCAGATCTTAAAATTTAATTCTGCCCTGATTTATATTATAATAAGTTATTCAACATACGGGGTGTTACATTTGTGGCCCTAGCAAATTGAAATGTACGTTCAAATTGAATATTAAATGTTTTATATTTTAATTTGAAGGAAAACTGACTGAAACAGTCGAATGGGCCTACGAAACATATTTCATTGTGTTCGGAATGGGGGTAATTAGCTATGGACGACATTCGTTGGGTTTGGTTTGGAGTTCGGAGAAACAAATTGGTTTTGAATTAAATAAAATAAAATATTCATTTAAATATGGGGTCAAAATGGGTCAAAAACCCTAATTCCTTCTGGCCGCCGTCGACCCTATTATCAAAGGCCAATATTTTCTGATTTTAATTCATTAAAATCTTTCAATCCTCAAACTTGTTTTGGAAAATTAAAACACGAAATCAAAGAGATTTCTGAGATCTACAGGTCTGTACGGGTATGATCTTCTATCGTGGGGAGTAGGGCTCGATTTCTGGGAGCAAACTCAGCGCGTTCGAGCGCCGATTGCGTGGAAGGGGGTGCGTCGAATGGGCCCAGTTTTCGCGGTGGGGGTAGCAGATGCTCCGGCGCTGCGAGTGGAGGTTGATGATCGACGAACGGCGGCTCCTAGGCGGCTCAAGGAGGAGAGAGAACGACGGTGTGGTGGGTTCTTCGTTTCCAGATAACATAAGATAACATAAGAGGAAGAAGGTTATTTTTACTTAAATTAATCCTATTTTAATTAATTCGATAAGTAATCAACGCATTGTTAATCATATCTTTTTCGTTTCTTGACGAAATTCAGTGAAACAAGAGACAGTGGACTCGTGTGCACGTCTTCTGTATTTTAGAAGAGACCGCATATTTTTCTGAGCCTTCTGCTATTTTTGGTGGAGTGGAACCCAATGTGAGATTTCTAATTTATAAACGATATGGAAAACGACGATGTATAAATTATATAGTCGATGTATGAGTTATATAAGCATTGTACACCTCTTGTATAAGCGTTGTGTAAGTTGTACGTTCGATGTATAAGTTATATATGCGTTGTAAAAATTATATATGTGTTGAAATAGAAGTATTGTTATATATAAATATATATATAAATATACACCCCTCGTCCACAAACCATGGACGATATTTATTGATTGTGATTTGTGTGAAAATTGATTGATAGAGAATGGTTGTTTGGGATTGTTTGTGGTTGATATTGATTGATTGTGGTTGAAAAATACCCGTTTGTGGTTGAGAAATATTTGGTTGAAACCACATAGGATTAGTTTGTGGAAATGAAATAAATATATACATGCCGCCTGCGTGCGAACTAGATGCATGATCCCCATTGTCAAAAACCGCGAGGTTTTAAGGTAGAGCGAGGAGCCGTACTAGGGACGGTCCCGGTTTTAACTACCCTGCCGTTATGCTACCGAAATTTTGAATAATATTCATGTGTTTGAATTATTTTCATTTGCTGAAACTATATTTATTCATTGAATAGAAAACCTTCATGTGTTGAATCGATATTCATTCGTTGATTAGAAATTCATGTGTTGAATGGTATTCGTGTTTTAAATATAAAATCACATTTTTATCTATATATAGAAACTATAGAAAACCTTCATGTGTTGAATCGATATTCATTCGTTGAATTGAAATTCATGTGTTGAATGGTATTCATATTTTGAAATAAATTGTTTTATAATAAAAAACCTATTTTTATCACCTATATAAACTATATAAAATAATAGCGTTTTAAAATGAATTGTTTTACAATAAAAATCACATTTTTATTATATACATGAATTGTTGAAATGTGAAGTGTTAAAAATAGCCACTCGTTCAAATAAATATGCATGAGTTGAAATATTCCTTAATTAGCTAATGATATGATTTTTTTGCCTATGCATGCAACATTAGAATGAATGATGCTTTTAAACCAAATGGAATCAAACATGAAGTTGAATGGAAAATGATAAGTGATAAGAACTGTATATATGTACATGTATACTTATTGAACAGGTTATAGCAAAGGGGCTAGAGGAGAGGAATAAAATTTTGTGCCCGACAAATAGGTACACATTTACTGTTTTGTTTGGGTGATGATTTTATGAGCCTGTTGGCTAGCCGCTTGGCTTTTTCTTTTTCTTTTCGACATGAGACGCCCGTGTGGCTATTTGGGAATTTTCCCAGCCCCTCCCGTACAAAGGAGGTTATGGCGAAATTTTCCAAAATTTAAAGGCGTTAGTGAAATATTTGAAGTGAAAACGATATTGAAATTGTTGAATGAACTATATTTATATAAATATATAAATAAAATTAAAACGAAACGTGGCCGTGCAGTTCGTGTTTTGAAACCGTGATTTCAAACAACTAGTGCGGGAAATCCGACCATTGGATTTTCCCGAAACCGCAACCGTTGGGTTCGCCTTGGAGATATCTTTCCAACGGCACCAACTTTGTAAAAATCCAACGGTTGGATTATCTAGAATGTTTAATTCAAATCTGAGGAAAAACAGCGTCAGAAACGATTATATTTATATATATATATATATATATAATTATATTTAATCGAATAACGACGCTGCAGTTCGTATTTTGAAATTGAAACTTCAAACGATTGTACCGGGAGATCCGACCGTCGGATTTTCCCGAAACTGGAACCGTTGGATTCGTTTTGAAAAGACCTTTCTAATGATGTAAATTTTGTGAAGATCCAACGGTTAGATTTTCAGATATGTGTAAATCAAATCTGAAGAAAAACAGCGCCACGGCCGCGTTATGGCCCGAAGCGTCGTTTTGAATAAATGGGCTATTTTAAAATAAATAAAAATAGCGACAAATCGTTATAAAATATCATAAACGATATGGAATGGAAATAAACTGAATTTGCTCGATTTATGTGGTATTTTATGGTTGAATGTGTTTGGTGTGAAAATTACATTAAAGAACAAAATTGGTGTTGTCGAATGATTTAACCATTGAAATAAATTGATTTGAAATTCTAAATATACGTGAATTATTTGAAAAGGCCGAGTTAATTCTCATTTCAGATAATTGAATGACGATTGAAAGTCGAAGATGAAGACGATGGTCGAAGACCGGAGATCTTCACCTCGTTTGGATGGTAACCGAGGTCCTGATTGGGAGGCATCCCGAAATATGGATAATGAGTGGTGATCGTCCAGACGTACGTGGTGATCGATGGGTTTGCGAGGTATTTAGTGCCTCCGGTTTCGTTCAGACCCAGAACGGACTTGTAAATGGATTGTGTGTCTGACATTGGATTTTATTCTGTGTTGATTGATCTCTATTAAATATACATCTGTTTGGCGGCGGAGAATTTATTCTTTTGCTTAACGCCCTTCTCTGAAACGCACGAGCTCAGAGGTTGTACATCGACGGACATCAGTCGCATGGCATGAATTGCTAGTGTGGCATGCCTAAGTGGCAAATGATCAGGGCTTCTGTTGAAAAGCAAAGTCTTGTGGTGATGATCAAAGCACCGCCTGTGTGGCGTAGCTTTGTGTATCATGTGAATTCGCGAGCCTCACACCCCGGTATGAACCAGAAACGGGAGAGGACATCAGGGAGGGCCTGCGTTTCTTTCTAGCTAGGGTGGTGTCAATGACCTACCGGCCCTGACATTTATATACTTTTCACATGTGTGGTTGTTGCTATTGCGAGGCGCCTCGGTTTGATCGGATGATCCGGGTCCGATGGAGTCATTCGTTGGCTTGTTTACGCCCCAAAGGGCGGGGAGACGTAGTGTTCAGGCATAATAATCCACATCGGTGGACCGGCCCTGACGATCCAAGGGGCAGTTGCGGCTGTTCCTGAGGGGCGGGCTAGAGCGTCTCGAATTCGGTAAGGACTATCTTTTGCCTTGGTTCATGACGGAAATCCAATTTCCAAATACGTGACTGTGCGGTTTTGATTGTATATATATATGGCGACATGATATATGGTACCCATGCCGTCTATGATTGATAGTTATGATTTGAAGTTGTTTTGAAACATATAAACACTAGTAATAATATCAAATGCTTTTGTTTTATTCGTATCAATCATATTTTGGCCATTATAAGGTAAAACTCTATCCTACGGTTTGCGTTGCATTGTGTGATGGGAACTGAGTCTTATAATGGCTCCATTTTTATAAAAAGCATTGCGATGTTTAAAAGAAAGATTTGTTTTAAAGCACTGGCAATCCAATGGAGTAAACCCGTTCCACGAAAGTGGTGTGGTCCTGTGATTAGCCATATAGTAAATGTGTTGAGTGGATTTCTCATACCAGTCCCATGACTGACTCGTAGTTTGTTTCACTTTCAAACTCGGGTGCCCCTTTCTCTACACGGGCAGCCTTGTATTCAGGTTTAGCTGGTTCTTTCTGGATAGCTGGAGCTGAAGATGGATTCTATCATTTATCTTTTTTTATGCTGTTCAGCTCCTATTGTACATATTTTGTTTGTTTTCCGCTGTAGACATTTATGTATAGCTGAACTGTATTTGTACTAAGTAAGATCCTGTATACTGTGTAACTCTGATGATTACTTTTATCCAGTATATTCTATTGTTCATTTTCTGGTGTATTTATTTAATTTTGTTCTGCTATTATCTGTTTCTGTGTTATATTCCAAGGATTACCCTTGCCACCGTCAGTACGGGGTTTGGGGTCGTCTCATTTGGTATCAGAGCTTTGGTTAAGCTTAGTTCTGGAATATAACATTTGAACGAACTCGTCAGAAATAGAACCAGTAGTGTTCTAGGACGGGTAACTCTATACAGATAGGATCAGCAATATCCTAGTATGATTAAAGCAGAATGAAATTACACCTCGATAGACACATTTACATTTGAAGTATGTGTTTCTATATTTTAAAAATTATCTTTTCTGTGACCTGACACTTGATCTGCTAATTGCAGAGGTACTAGAAAAATGAGTGCCAGAAACAGAAGGAATACAGAACCCGATCTAGAGGCTCTATTAAAGAGATATAAAAATCTGAACGGAGCACAGTTCTTGGGTAATGAATCTATAATTCAAACCCAAGCTTGGATGAGTTCTGTCGAAAGAATCTTTGAGCGTATCCAGCTGAGAGATGACCAGAAATGGTTAGTAGCATCTTGGGCGCTTAAAGAAGAAGCTTTAATATGGTGGGAAACGATCATCAAAGATAATCCAGAAGGTGATATCACCTGGGACAGATTCAAAGTGATTTTCCTAGAAAGATTTACTCCTCCTGAAGCGACGGAGCGATTATGTGATGAATTTTCCTATCTAATACAAGGTGATATGACCATCCCAGAATATCATAAGAAATTCAACGAACTTGCTCACTTTGCTCCTCATCTGATTCAAGATCCAAAGAGGAAAAATCTGAGATTTATTCATGGCCTGCAAAGGAGATATCAGAATAGTGTAATGAGGAATGTGAAGCTTCCTTTTTCTGAAATGATATACATGGCTTATCAGTATGAGGATCTCCATAAGAAAGGAATGTTGCGCGACGAAGAAGAAGTTTGTTGTAGTGACAAAGAAGAGTCTGAAACTGATATTCCTGAAGCCAGTACGAGGTCTGAGGTCAATAAGAGGCCCAGTGCCAAGAGAAAAAGGGTTGAATCTGGGAACGAACGAATAACGGCCGCCACGTGCTCAAGCTGCAATAGAAAAGGACATTTGGCAATAAGTTGCAAATCTTGGAACGAACGTAGAAAGAGTGGATCTAAATCCAAGAAGGATTTTCAAGGAAAGAAAAGGTGCAATCAATGCCATCAGTTTGGTCATGTAAAGCAAGATTGCTGGAAGATGAAGAAGCCTGAAGTAGTTCAAGTGAATGAAGTAGCAGAAACTTCTGATCCCTCAGCAAGTCAAGGAAGATCTGATGTTTTAGAAGGAACGCTTATTGTCAAAAACATTCCAGTTAAAGTACTGTTTGACACAGTCGTGTCACAAAGCTTTATTGCAAAGAGTGTCGCTAAGAAGCTAGATTTGAATTTGAGGAAGCTCAAGGAACCAATGACTGTCCAGAATCCGGTCGGGGGTTCTATCAATCTCAGTTGGATTTGTGCAGTACCGGTCTCCTTTTCTTGCTATAAATTCCCTATTATCTCTATCGTCATGAATTTTAATGAATTCGATATTATTCTGGGATTGGATTGGCTAACCAAATATGAAGCAGAGGTTAGATGCGCCGAGAGAGTTGTTAGGGCTAGGATTAAGTCAGGAAGTTATATAACCATACCATGTGAAGGCCCGACATCAAATAGAAAAGACTTCTGGGCAGCTTTGAATGTTTCTCCAGCCCAAATAGAAAATATCCCTGAAGTTACAGAGAATATTCTAGATCTCATCAAAGATATTCCGGTCGTCAAGAACTATGCGGACGTGTTCGAAGAAGTTGTTCGCTTACCTCCGCAAAGATAAATAGATTTCAAGATTGCTTTGATTCCCAATGCAAGGCCGGTAGTTCACACTATTCGAAGAATGTCCTTGAAAGAGAAAGAAGAACTTGACAATCAAACATGACAGCTTGTATGGAAGGGTCTGATCAGGCCCAGTTTCTCTGATTGGGGTGCAGCAGTGGTGTTTGTCCCAAAATTTGACGGTACTCTACGTCTATGTGTGGATTATCGAGATCTGAACAAACAGACGATAAAGAACAAATATCCATTGCCGCGGATTTATGATTTGTTGGATCGATTAAATGGAGCACAAGTATTTTCACGAATGGACCTAGCTATAGGCTTCCATCAACTTCGAATCGCCGAAGAGTGTGTTCCAATGACAACATTCAGAGGTCCCGACTTATTCTACGAGTGGTTGGTAATGCCATTCGGCTTATGTAACGCTCCAGCTTATTTCGTCGATCTAATGAACAGAGTATTCAGAGGAGTATTGAATAAATTTGTTCTGGTTTTCATTGACGATATTCTAATATTCTCTAAATCAAAGGCCGAACATGAAAAGCATTTGGAACAGGTTCTGGAAATCCTCAGAAGGAATGTGTTGAAAGCAAAGTTTTCCAAATGCATATTCTGGCAAGATGAAGTGAAGTTTCTAGGCCATGTTGTATCGAAAGAAGGAATTGCTGTGGATCCAAGCAAAATCACAGCCATCCAGAATTGAAAACAGCCCAGTACCCCCACTGAAGTCCGCAGTTTTCTCGGATTGGCTAGCTATTACCGGAAGTTTGTTAAAAACTTTTCGAAGATATCTGGTCATTTAACGAAGCTTACAAAGAAGCACTCTAAATTCAAGTGGACTCCAGAAAGTGAGGAGGCTTTTGAAGAGCTAAAATTAAGACTAACGACTGCTCTAGTGTTAACCATCATCGATGGCAACTAGGATTTGAAAGTCTGGACTGATGCTTCTAGAGAAGGCCTTGGCGCAGTGTTAATGCAAAGAGGCCAAGTGATTGCTTATGCTAGCCGTCAACTGAAGCCGCACGAGAAGAACTACGTAATCATGATCTTGAGTTATTGGCTATAGTATTCGCCTTGAAAATCTGGAGACACTATCTTCTGGGTGAGAGATTTGAACTGTTTACAGATCACCAGTCGTTAAAGTATCTGTTTACCCAGAAAGACTTGAATCTGAGGCAGCAACGTTGGCTGGAGTTTCTTGCAGCATATGACTTTGAAAATATATACACTCCAGGAAAAGCCAATGTCGTGGCCGACGCGTTAAGCCGAAAGAATGAAATGATCGCCAGTTTTATTATCACGACTTCATTGCTAGATAAAATATCTGCTCTTCAAAAGGATGATCACTTCATTCAGAAGATCAGAGAGATAATTCAGAAAGGCGAGCCCTCGAGTTTTCAAGTTGATGAGGAGGGGTTTCTAAGGCTGAAAGGTCGAATCTGTGTCCCTCACATTCCTGAGCTTCGGAAGGAAGTACTGGATGAATGCCATAAGTCAAAACTTAGTATCCATCCGGGAGTAGCCAAAATGTATAACGACATCAAACGCACCTTCTGGTGGAAGTCGATGAAAAGGGACATTTCTTTATATGTTAGCCGATGCCCAACTTGCCAGCTAGTCAAAAGCGACCAACAGAAATTGGCTGGATTGTTACAACCACTAGAAGTTCCTGGTTGGAAGTGGGAACATATTTCTATGGATTTCATTGATGGTCTTCCCAGAACCAGAAAAGGGAATGGCAGTATTTGGGTGAACGTAGATCGCTTCACGAAGACCACCCATTTCATACCTGTCAGATCAAACAGAACTGCTCAGAGTCTGGCGCAGATTTACTTCAGGGAAATAGTTAGACTGCATGGAGTGCCGCTCAGTATAGTCAGTGATAGAGATACAATATTCACTAGCAAATTCTGGGAAGCATTTCAAGTCGAGCTGGGAACGAAGTTGAACTTAAGCACCGCTTATCATCCTCAGACAGACGGTCAGACTGAGAGGGTGAATCATATTTTAGAAGATCTATTGCGGGCTTGTGTTATAGATTTCGGTGGATCATGGGAAGACCATCTGCATTTGGCTGAATTCTCTTATAACAACAGCTACCAGGCGAGTCTGACAATGTCGCCATTCGAAGCATTGTATGGTAGACCGTGCCGATCTCATGCTTGTTGGGTCGAACCCGGTAATAGACTTGTGTTGGGTCCTGATATGATCCGAGAAGCTGCCGACAAAGTCGATTTCATTAAGAAACGATTACTGGCCGCTCAAAGCCGACAAAAGAGTTATGCCGATAGAAGAAGGAGAGATATATCCTTTGCTGATAGCGACTATGTATATCTGAAAGTATCGCCGATGAGAGGAGTAATCCGGTTCGGTAAAACTGGAAAGTTGGCGCCCAAATTCATTGGTCCGTTTCCTATTCTGGAACGGATCGGAACTCTCGCTAATAGGGTCAAACTGCCTGATTGGTTGCCTGGGGTTCATGATGTATTTCATATATCTCAACTTCGAAAGCACGTTCATGATCCAGACTTGATAGTGGAAGAAGCAGCTCAATAGGATATTGAAATTACTCCAGAATTAGCTGTGAGAAGAGAGCCGCTAAAGATTATCGGCAAAGAAACCAAAGAGCCGAGGAACAAGAAGGTTCACTTAGTCAAAGTGCAATGGAGTGGAGATCCGCGAGATTGTACTTGGGAAACTGAGGAGAGCATTCAAAAAGCTTATCCTAGATGCCGAGTGGATATCTCTGATTGACTCTGGTGCAAGGTACATTTACCCTACTTTGCATTACCATTTAATTCTCTACTCTGTTGTTATTTCCTTTCCATGGATGTGCACTTTTAAAATTTTATAGTCTGAATGATTTTAAAAAGAGTATAGAAATTGATTAGTATATTTTTGAAAGGTCGAAAACAATTGGATTGGTTGTTGTGTTGTGTGATTGTAGATTTATCAAACCACTTTCGACTTTGTTCCTTTTCGGGGACGAAAAGTTTTAAGTGGGGGAGATTGTAACGACCCAGAAAATCTGAACCAATTTAAAATTTTCAAATTGGCTAAAATAATGGATTTTAAATATTTAAAATAAATATTTTAAATAATAGCAATGAAAACTGAGTTTGAATCGACAATTGAAAACAAATATAATTAATTCTAATTATAAAACAAGGCCTGAAATGGCGCTGCAGTTTCAAAAATTGAATTCAAACTTTGTCGGACTGTACCGGGTGCAAAACAAAACGGATTTTAGTGAAACCAAAAATATTTAAATCTGTTAGTGAATACCTTTCTAACGAATCTGAAAAATCGAATTTTCATAACGGAAAGCAAAAGTTATGGCCAAATGAATTTTCAGAAAGGTCGCTATGAAATTTATATAGCCCGTGAAATTAGCCATTTTGCATACGACCTCGGAATTCGACGAAACCACTTTTGTTGGATCCGGGATGTGAAGTTATTGCTAGGTTTCAAATTTCATAATTTTGGAAGCTAATATGTGAGCGTGGCAAAGGAAAATGTGTTTTGGTCAATTACAGTTAAATTGGATCGACCAGAAATGGGCCTTTTTGCAAACGGTCTCAGAATTCGATGAAACTAGTTTTGTTGGGACCGTATTGTCAAAACATAGCCAGATTTATATTTTTGGAATTTTTCGAACCAGTTTGTGGCCCTAGCAATTTGAAATGTACGTTCAAATTGAATATTAAATGTTTTATATTTTAATTTGAAGGAAAACTGACTGAAACAGTCGAATGGGCCTACGAAACATATTCCATTGTGTTCGGAATGGGGGTAATTAGCCATGGGCGACATTCGTTGGGTTTGGTTTGGAGTTCGGAGAAACAAATTGGTTTTGAATTAAATAAAATAAAATATTCATTTAAATATGGGGTCAAAATGGGTCAAAAACCCTAATTCCTTCTGGCCGCCGTCGACCATATTATCAAAGGCCAATATTTCCTGATTTTAATTCATTAAAATCTTTCAATCCTCAATCTTGTTTTGGAAAATTAAAACACGAAATCAAAGAGAATTCTGAGATCTACAGGTCTGTACGGGTATGATCTTCTATCGTGTGGAGTAGGGCTCGATTTCTGGGAGCAAACTCAGCGCGTTCGAGCGCCGATTGCGTGGAAGGGGGTGCGTCGAGTGGGCCCAGTTTTCGCGGTGGGGGTAGCGGATGCTCCGGCGCTGCGAGTGGAGGTTGATGATCGACGAACGGCGGCTCCTAGGCGGCTCAAGGAGGAGAGAGAACGACGGTGTGGTGGGTTCTTCGTTTCCAGATAACATAAGAGGAAGAAGGTTATTTTTACTTAAATTAATCCTATTTTAATTAATTCGATAAGTAATCAACGCGTTGTTAATCATATCTTTTTCGTTTCTTGACGAAATTCAGTGAAACAAGAGACAGTGGACTCGTGTGCACGTCTTCTACATTTTAGAAGAGACCACATATTTTTCTGAGCCTTCTGCTATTTTTGGTGGAGTGGAACCCAATGTGAGATTTCTAATTTATAAACGATATGGAAAACGACGATGTATAAATTATATAGTCGATGTATGAGTTATATAAGCGTTGTACACCTCTTGTATAAGCGTTGTATAAGTTGTACGTTCGATATATAAGTTATATATGCGTTGTAAAAATTATATATGTGTTGAAATAGAAGTATTGCTATATATATATATATACGCCCCTCGTCCATAAACCATGGACGATATTATTGATTGTGATTTGTGTGAAAATTGATTGATAGAGAATGGTTGTTTGGGATCGTTTGTGGTTGATATTGATTGATTGTGGTTGAAAAATACCCGTTTGTGGTTGAGAAATATTTGGTTGAAACCACATAGGATTAGTTTGTGGAAATGAAATAAATATATACATGCCGCCTGCGTGCGAACTAGATGCATGATCCCCACTGTCAAAAACTGCGAGGTTTTAAGGTAGAGCGAGGAGCCGTACTAGGGACGGTCCCGGTTTTAACTACCCTGCCGTTATGCTACCGAAATTTTGAATAATATTCATGTGTTTGAATTATTTTCATTTGCTGAAACTATATTTATTCATTGAATAGAAAACCTTCATGTGTTGAATCGATATTCATTCGTTGATTAGTAATTCATGTGTTGAATGGTATTCGTGTTTTAAATATAAAAATCACATTTTTATCTATATATAGAAACTATAGAAAACCTTCATGTGTTGAATCGATATTCATTCGTTGAATTGAAATTCATGTGTTGAATGGTATTCATATTTTGAAATAAATTGTTTTATAATAAAAAACCTATTTTTATCACCTATATAAACTATATAAAATAATAGCGTTTTAAAATGAATTGTTTTACAATAAAAATCACATTTTTATTATACACATGAATTGTTGAAATGTGAAGTGTTAAAAATAGCCACTCGTTCAAATAAATATGCATGAGTTGAAATATTCCTTAATTAGCTAATGATATGATTTTTTTGCCTATGCATGCAACATTAGAATGAATGATGCTTTTAAACCAAATGGAATCAAACATGAAGTTGAATGGAAAATGATAAGTGATAAGAACTGTATATATGTACATGTATATTTATTGAATAGGTTATAACAAAGGGGCTAGAGGAGAGGAATAAAATTTTGTGCCCGACAAATAGGTACACATTTACTGTTTTGTTTGGGTGATGATTTTATGAGCCTGTGGGCTAGCCGCTTGGCTTTTTCTTTTTCTTTTCGACATGAGACGCCCGTGTGGCTATTTGGGAATTTTCCCAGCCCCTCCCGTACAAAGGAGGTTATGGCGAAATTTTCCAAAATTTAAAGGCGTTAGTGAAATATTTGAAGTGAAAACGATATTGAAATTGTTGAATGAACTATATTTATATAAATATATAAATATAAATAAAATTAAAACGAAACGTGGCCGTGCAGTTCGTGTTTTGAAACCGTGATTTCAAACAACTAGTGCGGGAAATCCGACCATTGGATTTTCCCGAAACCGCAACCGTTGGGTTCGCCTTGGAGATATCTTTCCAACGGCACCAACTTTGTAAAAATCCAACGGTTGGATTGTCTAGAATGTTTAATTCAAATCTGAGGAAAACAGTGTCAGAAACGATTATATTTATATATATATATAATTATATTTAATCGAATAACGACGCTGCAGTTCGTATTTTGAAATCGAAAATTCAAACGATTGTACCGGGAGATCCGACCGTTGGATTTTCCCGAAACTGGAACCGTTGGATTCGTTTTGAAAAGACTTTTCTAATGATGTAAATTTTGTGAAGATCCAACGGTTAGATTTTCAGATATGTGTAAATCAAATCTGAAGAAAAACAGCGCCACGACCGCGTTATGGCCCGAAGCGTCGTTTTGAATAAATGGGCTATTTTAAAATAAATAAAAATAGCGATAAATTATTATAAAATTTCATAAACGATATGGAATGGAAATAAACTGAATTTGCTCGATTTATGTGGTATTTGATGGTTGAATGTGTTTGGTGTGAAAATTACGTTAAAGAACAAAATTGGTGTTGTCGAATGATTTAACCATTGAAATAAATTGATTTGAAATTCTAAATATACGTGAATTATTTGAAAAGGCCGAGTTAATTCTCATTTCAGATAATTGAACGACGATTGAAAGTCGAAGATGAAGACGATGGTCGAAGACTAGAGATCTTCACCTCGTTTGGATGGTAACCGAGGTCCTGATTGGGAGGCATCCCGAAATATGGATAATGAGTGGTGATCGTCCAGACGTACGTAGTGATCGATGGGTTTGCGAGGTATTTAGTGCCTCCAGTTTCGTTCAGACCCAGAACGGACTTGTAAATGGATTGTGTGTCTGACATTGGATTTTATTCTGTGTTGATTGATCTCTATTAAATATACATATGTTTGGCGGCGGAGAATTTATTCTTTTGCTTAACGCCCTTCTCTGAAACGCACGAGCTCAGAGGTTGTACATCGATGGACATCAGTCGCATGGCATGAATTGTTAGTGTGGCATGCCTAAGTGGCAAATGATCAGGGCTTCTGTTGAAAAGCAAAGTCTTGTGGTGATGATCAAAGCACCGCCTGTGTGGCGTAGCTTTGTGTATCATGTGAATTCGCGAGCCTCACACCCCGGTATGAACCAGAAACGGGAGAGGACATCAGGGAGGGCCTGCGTTTCTTTCTAGCTAGGGTGGTGTCAGTGACCTACCAGCCCTGCATTTATATACTTTTCACCTGTGTGGTTGTTGCTGTTGCGAGGCGCCTCGGTTTGATCGGACGATCCGGGTCCGATGGAGTCATTCGTTGGCTTGTTTACGCCCCAAAGGGCGGGGAGACGTAGTGTTCAAGCATAATAATCCACATCGGTGGACCGGCCCTGACGATCCAAGGGGCAGTTGCGGCTGTTCCTGAGGGGCGGGCTAGAGCGTCTCGAATTCGGTAAGGACTATCTTTTGCCTTGGTTCATGACGGAAATCCAATTTCCAAATACGTGACTGTGCGGTTTTGATTGTATATATATATGGCGACATGATATATGGTACCCATGCCGTCTATGATTGATAGTTATGATTTGAAGTTGTTTTGAAACATATAAACACTAGTAATAATATCAAATGCTTTTGTTTTATTCGTATCAATCATATTTTGGCCATTATAAGGTAAAACTCTATCCTCCGGTTTGCGTTGCATTGTATGATGGGAACTGAGTCTTATAATGGCTTCATTTTTATAAAAAACATTGCGATGTTTAAAAGAAAGATTTGTTTTAAAGCACTGGCAATCCAATGGAGTAAACCCGTTCCACGAAAGTGGCGTGGTCCTGTGATTAGCCATATATTAAATGTGTTGAGTGGATTTCTCATACCAGTCCCATGACTGACTCGTAGTTTGTTTCACTTTCAAACTCGGGTGCCCCTTTCTCTACATGGGCAGCCTTGTATTCAGGTTTAGCTGGTTCTTTCTGGATAGCTGGAGCTGAAGATGGATTCTATCATTTATCTTTTTTTATGCTGTTCAGCTCCTATTGTACATATTTTGTTTTCCGCTGTAGACATTTATGTATAGCTGAACTGTATTTGTACTAAGTAAGATCCTGTATACTGTGTAACACTGATGATTACTTTTATCCAGTATATTCTATTGTTCATTTTCTGGTGTATTTATTTAATTTTGTTCTGCTATTATCTGTTTCTGTGTTATATTCCAAGGATTACCCTTGCCACCGTCAGTACGAGGTTTGGGGTCGTCTCATGCAGAAAGAGGAAGGGCGCTTGCTTCAACTACAGAGAAATGGGACACTTCACTAGGGACTGCCCGAAGAAACGTGGGCAAGGGCAGAGGGCAGAACCTACTTCTGGAGGGCAGACGAATGCTTACGTGACTGGTAGACAGAGTAGAGATAAGAAAATTTCTATAGAAGGATTAATTTCCTTATCCGATTATTGAGTAAAAACTCTCTTTGATTCTGGCATTTTGATTTTGTAATTGAGACTCTACACTTTAATACTAGTCTTGTTTCTGATCCTGCTATAGTCTCAAACCCCATGAGGGTTACGACTCATCTGTTTGTGATAGGTTGGGGTTTGAGGGTATATGTGTTAGGCATTAAGTTGACTATGACGCATACATTCTGGTTTTTGTGGGATATGGTAGGGTTTTATCTTGCTTAATTTCCTAAGAATCATTTGATAATCTGATCCGTACCATTAGTCTATAAGTATCTGAATATTTCTGAAAAGGATAGGAGTTTTTACTCGAAGCGTGAAGTAAATTTCCAGTTTTGACATTGTTTAATGGGAGTAATTCTCTGAGTGTCAATCTGATGTTGATTTCGGTCTTCGGGGTTGATATTTAGGGATTTATTTTCTTAACCGATGTCTAATGGGAACAGAACTTCTATTTTAATTATACTTGCTTCTACCACTCGGCTGTATCCAATCGATCGAGTCTTTGACCTTTAGGTAGAAACTAATGGGTGTAAACATGTGTTTGAGACATGTTATGTTTGATGGTTGCAAGTGGATGCAAGTGGTTGCTAGTGGTTGCTCGTGGATGCATATACACACACTAGGCACTAGATCGGCTCAATAACACTTTCATACTGCATATGGATGTGTGTGCATTTTTCAATTTTTGTGGATGCAAAATGATTGACTCATCATATGGATGTTGCATTTGGATGAATGGTTATGCACTCATATAGAAAGGAAGCATATCAAATAGGATTTCTTGCATACATAATTGGACTCATGGCAATAACATAATTCACATTAATGAGGTCAACTGAATAAGTAGACCGCCCGATCTTTGCATTAGATAAGAGACATATACACACACTTTTGCATATGTACATACAACATTAGAAGTTTTCTAAGGACAATGGATGCTTGTGGATGATGGTTGAGTAGATGGGTGATTGGATGGTAGGACACATTCTTCTTAACTTGAAGATTTATGGGACGAAATCCTTTAAGTAGGGGGGAATGTAACACCTCGTAATTTTAAAATGCGACATAAGAGACAATTAAAGAATAATTAATTTTTAAAAGAAGAATTAGGTGAAACGGGTTACGCCATTGCACTCCTCTCGGAATTCTGCTTGAGATAGAGTCCGAATTTGCGTAAAACGGATACCGTATGAAGAAGATATGGACGAGCGAAGTTAGGCAGAAAAACCGGAAGTTGACCAGAATGCACTGGCGCACTTCACAAGCGCACCAGTACAAAAATGCACTGGCGCACCTGCCAAGTGCACCCATACCGATCCAACACAGAATTCTGGAGTGTTCTATGATGATGTGTCTTATTCTGAGTGGCTGAATGATGTGTATTTGAGCTGGGTGGTTCTGATGGTCCCCTAGTTCATCTAAGGGCTCTAAAACACTCTCAACACCCATAAATACATAGCAAGACCCAACCCTAATTCATTAACAAAGAGGAATGGCAGCTCCATGCTCCTAAAACCTAAAGTGACCTAGCCTCCACCCTAATCAATCAATTCAAGCGAGAAGATAAAGATAACAAGTCAACACCTACATCAACGGAAAGCTAATCAACTCCAGAGATCAAATCCCAGAATCGTTCTTCTCTTTCGTAAATCACGATTTGTGAGTATAGTTATTTTCAGATATGAAATTTAATTATGATCTTGACATGGGTATAAATCTGAATTGGAGATCTATCTTATTCTTGTTTATCATATCTGTTTTTCTGTGTAGATCCATCTTATTCTTGTTTATCAGATCTGTTTTTCTGTGTAGATCTATCTTATTGTAACTATTTTGTATCTCTTCCTTCCTTTTGTTCTATAGCCAGGCTACCATGAGCCTGAGCCAAATCTCATAAGAGATTGACACGCGAATGCTAAATTTGGGGAAAATATTGAATGATGCATAATTGGACATAACTGGTTTGTGACTAAATTGAGAACACAACATAAGTGGTAATTTAAGATCTAGATCTAGGCATATTATATATGACGGTTTATGATTTGGAAGAAGGAGAATTATTGTATGACAACATATGACTTGTAATTTGGGGGACATAATGAATGTTATAATTCAAGATTTGATTTTGAGGACATAATATATGTTGTAATTTAAGATCTAGATTTGGGGGCATATTTTATATGATGATGTATGACTTGGAAGTAGAAAAAAAATATGATTTAGGCGCAAAAGGTCTATATTAAAATAGGATAACTATTAATTGTGAATACGCCTAAATGGGGATTTTGGATATTTACATACGCTGAAATCAAATTTGGCATAATTCATATTGTATATCATGATTTGGGATTTTTGGAAAATATTCTGTACTATGTAAGTTTAATTAGAAATTTGGACATATGTTATATTATGAATTATGACCATAATTTGAGCATGAGAAATTAGGCTTAATTTTATGATTAAGCGAGGTATGTCAATGGAATTTTAAGGGATGATTAAATCTGTTAAATTGCCTAATCTGCTAAATCTATTGAGACTGAATACGGTAATTTGGGGTATGAAAATATGTAGGCTCGATCTAAAATTAAGCAAAATCATGTTCATAGAACTTTAGATAATCTGTTGTAACTTGTAAAGAAGTCAATTTGTGGAATTGGCATAATTAGTCTAATATTGACATAATCTGTGAATGGATACTTTAGCTAAAAATAAGAATGCTGAGACACGAGGTTAGACTCTGTTTGCGGTAGAAGTCTGCCCGGACCCAACCGGCTTTACCAGCAACTACAAACTGTTAGTCTAATGTGAGAGGTCGTAGGAATAAAGATGCTCAGACACGAGGTTAGGTCTGGCTTGTGGCAGAAGTCTACCCGGAACCGCCCGGCATATCTAGCGGCCACAAGCTACCGACCTAACGTGCGAGGTCTGTGCATTAATATTTAATTAATGCAAATCTAATGTGACGGCCCGCCCCGCACCAACCGACATTTACTCCAAAGGTGCGCTGTACACATGTCCAGTTAGCAAGGAACGGGTCGTCAGAAGGAAAGGGAAGAAGGAAATGAACTAGCAAGGAACCTGTAAAATGTCTCACAGCGCATAGAAAAAAATATAATAATAACATACTTGACATAAAACAGGTGAGACAGTGCATAAGCTGAAACAACTAACATAGCAGCGGAAAATCCAAGTACAGCTTATGATCCAAAGTTAAACATTATTACAATTTTTCAAACTGTCTCAAAGCAAAAGTAAGATAAAGGAGGTACACTACTAATGCCCAAGTAGCGACCACCCACGACACAGGGAGAATATCTATATATCATACGTGGAAGCCTCCTGCCCGCCTCCGAATCAGCTACTCGCGCATCACCAGCTAACATGTCTCTAGTCTGCTCGTGTGAGCACCCAGAGTAATAAGAGGAGACATAAAACTCTGGGTCAGACATAAAGCCTGGTATGAGCGATAAGCATCTAAACAGAACAATAACAGGCAGACTAAAACATACCTGAACCTGGACCTGCAACCAAAGAGTTAGCACTACATACTGTACAACACTCTAAGGTGCCATATCAAACGGTGTAAAAATACGGAGGTAGGGGTGTGCATGTCATAGTGATGGCAAACAATCAAACATAGCAACCATCCTCACATCTCTCACTCAGTGCGTAAAGCATACGATATTCACCACTTCGATCACCCAACATACCTTGCTACGATCACTTTGCCCCATGAAGTCATAAATGGCTTCACTGCACTGATAACGTAGCCACTAATCCTTCGCTATGTCCACTTGCCCCATGGAGTTATTCACCCCATCTGCGCTGGCTCATAGCCTTAACAATCCTTTACTATGTCCACTCTGCCCCATGGAGTCATAATGACCCCACTGTACTGGCTCATAGTCTTACTACGCATCACTTTGCCCCTCAAGTCGCAATGACTCTACTGCACTGATAACGTAGTCTTGCTACCATCACCTTGCCCCTCGAGTCGCAATGACTCTACTGCACTGATAAGTAGCCCATCATCCATTTTCAGTGGTGAATCGAAGTCATGAACATCGACAACTCCTTAGCACACGTCCGGCAGCAAAGCCCAACCATGAAGTGAACTCATCGGTTCCCAATTGGATCCTGAGCTCTAACTTTCCATATTGGACTACCTTTGCATCTCGGGTTATTGGTTAATACTGGGTCGGGTCGGGTTCCCTCTTTAAGCTATCGGTTCGGGTCGGGTCCACTACGTTGCGTCGGTTCATGGTCTTCCTCTAGTAACGGTTCGGTTCGGGTCCACTCCATCGCGTCGGTTCGGGTCGGGTGTCCCACTTCGGGTCGGGTCAGGTTTCCATCTCCCATTCAGCTCATGCTCCTGCTCCGATCGGCTCCCTCGTTCTCCATGTACTCTGATCCGATCCTCCTCCTTTAGTCAATCCGATCCCAGTTTAATTAGCGTGGCCTTCCTTTTTGCCAAGTTTTTCAAGTGCCAAGTTTCGATCCGATCGAATCCCTTGCCCAGTTCAACTTATTCGATCCGAGCCCCCATATCCGATCCGATCCGAAAACCTGTACTGTTTCCTGAAACTTTTCCAGCAAGTGTTTTACGCCATTCGACGACGTTTTCGACCATTCTAACTATTGAAATCAATCACAAAGCATATCATACAGTCATAGTAACATGCATAATCAACCACAAACATCAAAACATCAATATGATAGGTTAAAATGGATCAAACATACCCAAAACCCCATATTTCCCCTTAAGCATGTTTAGGTAAAACTAATGATAGGATTAGCAAAACTTAACCAAATTAACCCAAATTCATATCAGAGGTCTAAAACATCATTTAAGAATTTATGAACATTTTTCCAGAATTTTATCATGTTTAAATTCGCTAATTAACACTAATTACCCTTAATTAGCCATAATTAGTGAGGAACTATGCAAATCACTCACCTTAGCCACAAATAAACTAAGATCTGAAATAAATCTCTGATTTGATGCGAATTCTAATGCTAAACAGCAGCTCCAATGTTGATTTGGTGTAGATCTTCCTTGATTTGATGTTGCTAAGCTTAATCCTTGATTAGGAGATGATTTGGAGGTGATTTAGAGGTTGGAGGCCATTTTTAGGGTTTCTTGGAGGTAAGTGGAGGCTAGAAAATTGAAATGGAATGATTCTCTAACTCATTTCAGCCTCCCCATAACCCTAATCCCGAAATGGGTTGTTAGCCCACTTTGTGAACTGGGCAACACAAAGTCAAGATGTGAAATATTGAAGAGCTTGAAAAACACTGAAGCGGGTCGGATCGGAGCAGCGTATCGATTCGGATCGGATAAAGTTTTCTGTTCGGATCGGTGAACCATTACTATTGGAATCAGAGAGACACAGCTGTTCGGATCGAAGAGGAATCTACTTCCAGTTGGATCGGAAAGCCACCCAATGGCTACAGAGATAGATCGGAGCGGAGCAGAGTAAGAAGAAGGGAGAATCAGTCCTAAATTAATCCGGGTCGGATCGCAGACGCCGATCCGAACCCCTTGAGCATACTCTTCCGATCCGAACCCATTTTTCACGTCACTCCCCTGCGTAGGCGCCTGATTATTCGGAGCGGCTAGGACCAGTTCCTACCCACAACGTCCACTACCCTGATGTGTTGTCAACATAGAAATCCATCCGAACCCGAGGCTGATGGGATGAATGACACGTGGCTCTGATCCGGATCGGCTTCTGAGCAAATTCTCACCTATAAATACCCCGTCTGGAGACAAAGAAAAGGATCTTTTTTTCTGGCACTTTGAGAGTTCGACCGCCTTCATAACCCGAATTCTAGCACTCCCGGAAAATCCAAATCTTCTTTAATTATTTGTTTTTAGACAATTGAGTGATTGTAAGTGAGTTGTGAGAGAAATCCAGTGAATATTTCATTGTATTTACAACTACATCATTGAAAATAGTGAAAGACAAGTGGACGTAGGCATCTCTTCGCCGAACCACTATAAATCCTGTGTGTTCATTTTACTTTTGATCTCATTTCATTTTTGCTTTTATTCAATTTGGGTGTTAGAACCACTTTTTGGTCTAACATGGGTTATGTGCCTATCCACTAATCACCCCGTTTGGCTCGGTTAAGCAGTTTTTCACCTTCCAAACCTTATTTCAGCCATATCTCCCAAACAGTAAGTCCATTTCGCTATTATGACCACTCTACGGAAGGGTAAACCATCAAACAAATCTAATGGAAGTGGTTTCAGGTCAAAATTCCTTTTCAATCAAAAGTTATGGCCAAAACAAGATCAGCTAGGGGCAAAACGGTCATTTAAAAATCGACAAAAATCATGAACATGGGAAATGACTCTAATAGACGTTTCCCAAAGTTACATGACCACACAACTTCATACGGGAAAGAAAGAAATATTCTGCGATCCTCCGATGCGTAGAATGCGGGTTACATTCTCTCCCCCCCCCCCCTTAAGAAATTTCGCCCCCGAAATTCCCTAACCAAAACACACAAAAGGGTCCCGCATGCCTATTATTATATGCAAACTCGACTAGATGCAAATGGTCATCCCATGATCCCCCAAAATCCAATATACAAGCTCTCAAGAGATCTTCCAATATACGATTCACCCTCTCCGTCTGACCGTCGGTCTGAGGATGATATGCGGTACTGAGATGTAATCCTGTCCCTAGAGCCTCTTGTAAGCTCTTCCAAAACCCACTAGTGAACAACGGGTCTCGGTCACTCACAATGCTTTTGGGTACTCCATGAAATCTCACTACCCACTTCATATACAAATCTGCCAACTTGGCTGCCGTTCTGGTCGATTTGACTGGTATAAATCTTGCACCCTTAGTCAATCGATCCACAATTACCCAAATGCTATCATATCCCGATCTAGTCCTTGGTAAACCATCGATGAAATCCATCGAGACTTGCTCCATTTCCATTCGGGAATTTCTAATGGTTGCAACAACCCACTAGGCTTCTTTTGCTCGGCTTTAACTAGCTGGCAATTCATGCATTTGGATATAAACTTCCCAACATCTCTTTTCATCCCTTCCCAGTAGTAAGTCTTCTTCATGTCTCGATACATCTTATTACCACCGGGATGTATAGTTAGTTTTGAGTGATGACATTCCCTAAGCACTTCATCTCTCAAACCATTCATGTCGTATACAACTAGTCTTCCATTCTTTCGAAGCCATCCATCTCGATCAAGCCCATACACACTCATCTCCTCACCATCGATGTCCATCTCTAACTTGGAGATGATTTCCAATAGATTAGGATCGTCCCTCTGGCTGGAACCAATCCGCTCTATCAAAGTGGGTCTGATCGTCAAACTAGCTAGCATGACTGGATCCAATTCGCACTTTGGTCTGAAATCAAACCCCGCGATATACTCCAGTTGCTTCCATTCAAGAAACATTGCCCCTAAACTGGCATGTCTCCTACTCAAGGCATCGGCTACCGCATTACCTTTCCCAGGTGTGTATGCGATATCAAAATCATACGAAGCCAAGAACTCTAACCATCTCTGCTGACGGAGATTCAGATCTTTCTGAGAGAAGAGATACTTTAACGATTTATGATCGGTAAAAAACTCAAATCTTTCTCCCAAGAGATAATGTCTTCACATTTTCAGCGCAAACACGATCGCTGCTAATTCCAAATCATGGGTAGGATACTTCTTCTCAAGCGGCTTTAGCTGCCGACTAGCATAAGCTACAACCCTACCTCCTTGCATCAATACAGCACCTAGTCCGGTATCACAAGCATCCGTGTATACCGTCATCTCTTCATTCCCCTTAGGAATGACTAATACTGGCGCACGTGTCAACTTTTCTTTTAGACTCTTGAATGCATTCTCACACACTCCGTCCCAGACGAAGGACTGATTCTTCTTAGTCAACTGAGTCAACGGTGCTGCTATCTTGGAGAAGTCCTGGATAAACTTACGATAATATCCAGCTAACCCCAAGAAACTTCTTACATCTGTTGCATTCTTGGGCGTAGGCCAATCCTGTACCGTAGCCACCTTTGTAGGGTCCACGGCAATACCACTCTCGAAAACAACATGACCCAAGAATCTCACTTCCCTTCTCCAAAAGTGACACTTAGAGAATTTCGCTTTCAATTGGTGTTTCCTCAACACCTCCATTACTATCCTCAAGTGTCCCTTGTGTTCCTCCTCTGTCCTTGAGTAAACAAGGATATCATCCACGAACACAAGAACAAACTTATTCAACTGATCTCTGAATACTCGATTCATAAGATCCACAAAGTAGGCTGGTGCATTGGTCAACCCAAATGGCATGACCAACCACTCATAAAATCCAGACGGCGTCCTAAATGCCGTTTTCGGAACACTCTCATCCGCTACTCGTAGCTGATGAAATCCTGTCGCGAGGTCCAACTGGGAGAACACTCTTGCTCCTTCCAGTTGATCAAACAAATCATCTATCCGCGGTAGAGGATACTTATTCTTCCTCGTCACCTTATTCAACTCGCGATAGTCCACACACAAACGAAGGGAACCATCTGCCTTAGTGGCAAACACAACTGGTGCTCCCCACTCGGAGACACTCCTTCTAATAAATCCCTTCTTCAAAAGATTGCTGACTTGCACCTCGAGCTCTCGCTGCTCCCTTGGTGCCATACGACGAAGTGGCATCACTATAGGTCTGGCATCTTTCACTAAATCAATACGGAACTCAATCTCTCGGTGTGGTGGAAGCCCGGTCACCTCCTCGAAGACGTCCGGATACTGGCCAACCACGGGCACATCTGATAGCTCATCCTGCGGGATGTCGAGGGAATTTACAAAACTAGCCATAACCCCATCACTAGGTAGACTACCAAACACTACCCTCCGCCCATCATCCGCCCTAACTGTCACCAAAAAGCCCTCACAGTCTACCACCACCCCGTATTTTTGGAGCCAATCGACTCCCAATATAATGCCATACCCAGTAAAGCCCAAAACAAAGCAATCACATACAAACATACATCCATGACTCGATAAGACCAAATTCCTGCAAATCATACTAAGGCTAGTCGAACCACCAATCGGGTTCATCACAACCAATGGTCTATCGACTATCTCGGGTTCCAGTCCCAACCTATCTACCAGGTCACTAGATATGAAGGAACGGGAAGCCCCAGTATCAAACAAAACTCGAACTAGTACATCATAAATAGAAAGCATACCTTGAATAACAACATTCTTTCCTTTCTCCGTCGCAGTTGGGGCATTCGACGAAGAAGGAACAACATCAATAGCATATGCTTTCACAATCTGCTTCTCCTTAAGAGGTTGCGGACACTTATCCTTATGATGTCCCACTTGACCACAGTTGTAGCACTTCCTTTCCGCTGGCTTGGCCCGACATTCTTTAGCATAATGGCCCTTCTTACCACAGCTGAAGCACTCAACATCCTTCTTGCTCTTTTTCTGGCCACCCTTAGATTGGTCCTGCTTCCTCTTATTCTGAGAGTTATTCTTGCCTCCACCGCCTGCTTGCGGCTTTGGCCCTTCTGCAGATGCAGCCTCAGTCTTTGACTTAGGGTAAAGACTCTCTGATCTCAAAGCTTTCCCCACGATCGATTCAAAAGTCTCATCGATGTGGTTGATATGCCTTTCCCCCAAGTATCCATCCAAACCAGTAATGAACTTCTCATTCTTCTTCTCAGGAGTGTCGATAAGAGATAGTCCATACTTTGACAAAGTGTCGAACTCAGCAATATAGTCAGAAACTGCCCTACCACTCTGCTTGAGTTCCAAGAATCTTCTGAACAACACTGACTTCTGGACAGCTGGAATGAACTTCTCGCTAAAGCGAGCCTTGAACTGATCCCAAGTAACCTGATCTTCTAGAGTAGCTGTTCTAATGGCATTCCACCAATTCATCGCTCGCCCTTGCAGCTGACGAGACGCTAGCCTTCTCTTCATCGCATCCTCAAGACCCAAGTCGTCGAAGATACGATCACAGCTATCCATCCAATCCTGAACATCTGTGGCCGACTCCGTTCCATGGAATGGCTTCCCACTAAGGTTAGTGTAATCCTTACACAACTTGGCGAAATCGACCCTAGGCGCCTGCACTACTGGGCCAACACCAACTCTGGGATTGGGAACTGCCCCTTGCACTTCTCTAAGCATGTCTCTCATGAGGTCAGTAAACATCGCCCTCATGTCAGCAACATTCCCATTATTGGCTCCCCTACCAGCACCTCTAGCATATCGGCTCATCGTCAATCTGTAAAAGGGGAAGCGATTTACGACCCCATAGTGGTGCTAGTGCAGTACGACTTCATTCTTATACCACTAATAGTATATACATATATAGCTTTTGAAAACCAAAGTAATCACAAATACGCGCTCTCATATACGTATTATCTTTCCCTAGTGCCTTTCCTTAGGTTAACTACGCAACCTAGAGCTCTGATACCAAATGTGACGGCCCGCCCCACACCAACCGACATTTACTCCAAAGGTGCGCTGTACACATGTCCAGTTAGCACGGAACGGGTCGTCAGAAGGAAAGGGAAGAAGGAAATGAACTAGCAAGGAACCTGTAAAATGTCTCACAGCGCATATAATAAAATATAATAATAACATACTTGACATAAAACAGGTGAGACAGTGCATAAGCTGAAACAACTAACATAGCAGCGGAAAATCCAAGTACAGCTTATGATCCAAAGTTAAACATTATTACAATTTTTCAAACTGTCTCAAAGCAAAAGTAAGATAAAGGAGGTACACTACTAATGCCCAAGTAGCGACCACCCACGACATAGGGAGAATATCTATATATCATACGTGGAAGCCTCCTGCCCGCCTCCGAATCAGCTACTCGCGCATCACCAGCTAACCTGTCTCTAGTCTGCTCGTGTGAGCACCCAGAGTAATAAGAGGAGACATAAAACTCTGGGTCAGACATAAAGCCTGGTATGAGCGATAAGCATCTAAACAGAACAATAACAGGTAGACTAAAACATACCTGAACCTGGACCTGCAACCAAAGAGTTAGCACTACATACTGTACAACACTCTAAGGTGCCATATCAAACGGTGTAAAAATACGGAGGTAGGGGGTGTGCATGTCATAGTGATGGCAAACAATCAAACATAGCAACCATCCTCACATCTCTCACTCAGTGCGTAAAGCATACGATATTCACCACTTCGATCACCCAACATACCTTGCTACGATCACTTTGCCCCCATGAAGTCATAAATGGCTTCACTGCACTGATAACGTAGCCACTAATCCTTCGCTATGTCCACTTGCCCCATGGAGTTATTCACCCCATCTGCGCTGGCTCATAGCCTTACCAATCCTTTACTATGTCCACTCTGCCCCATGGAGTCATAATGACCCCACTGCACTGGCTCATAGTCTTACTACGCATCACTTTGCCCCTCAAGTCGCAATGACTCTACTGCACTGATAACGTAGTCTTGCTACCATCACCTTGTCCCTCGAGTCGCAATGACTCTACTGCACTGATAAGTAGCCCATCATCCATTTTCAGTGGTGAATCGAAGTCATGAACATCGACAACTCCTTAGCACATGTCCCGCAGCAAAGCCCAACCATGAAGTGAACTCATCGGTTCCCAATTGGATCCTGAGCTCTAACTTCCCATATTGGACTACCTTTGCATCTCGGGTTATTGGTTAATACTGGGTCGGGTCGGGTTCCCCCTTCAATCTATCGGTTCGGGTCGGGTCCACTACGTTGCGTCGGTTCATGGTCTTCCTTTGGTAACGGTTCGGTTCGGGTCCACTCCATCGCGTCGGTTCGGGTCGGGTGTCCCACTTTGGGTCGGGTCGGGTTGCCATCTCCCATTCAGCTCGTGCTCCTGCTCCGATCGGCTCCCTCGTTCTCCATGTACTCCGATCCGATCCTCCTCCTTTAGTCAATCTGATCCCAGTTTAATTAGCATGGCCTTCCTTTTTGCCAAGTTTTTCAAGTGCCAAGTTCCGATCCGATCGAATCCCTTGCCCAGTTCAACTTATCCGATCCGAGCCCCCATATCCGATCCGATCCGAAAACCTGTACTGTTTCCTGAAACTTTTCCAGCAAGTGTTTTACGCCATTCGACGACATTTTCGACCATTCTAACTATTGAAATCAATCACAAAGCATATCATACAGTCATAGTAAGATGCATAATCAACCACAAACATCAAAACATCAATATGATAGGTTAAAATGGATCAAACATACCCAAAACCCCATATTTCCCCTTAAGCATGTTTAGGTGAAACTAATGATAGGATTAGCAAAACTTAACCAAATTAACCCAAATTCATATCAGAGGTCTAAAACATCATTTAAGAATTTACGAAATTTTTCCAGAATTTTATCATGTTTAAATTCGCTAATTAACACTAATTACCCTTAATTAGTCATAATTAGTGAGGAACTATGCAAATCACTCACCTTAGCCACAAATAAACTAAAATCTGAAATAAATCTCTGATTTGATGCGAATTCTAATGCGAAACAACAGCTCCAATGTTGATTTGGTGTAGATCTTCCTTGATTTGATGTTGCTAAGCTTAATCCTTGATTAGGAGATGATTTGGAGGTGATTTAGAGGTTGGAGGCCATTTTTAGGGTTTCTTGGAGGTAAGTGGAGGCTAGAAAACTGAAATGGAATGATTCTCTAACTCATTTCAGCCTCCCCATAACCCTAATCCTGAAATGGGTTATGGGCCTATCCACTAATCACCCCGTTTGGCCCGGTTAAGCAGTTTTTCACCTTCCAAACCTTATTTCAGACATATCTCCCAAACGGTAAGTCCGTTTGGCTATTATGACCACTCTACGGAAGGGTAAACCATCAAACGAATCTAATGAAAGTGGTGTCAGGTCAAAATTCCTTTCCAATCAAAAGTTATGGCCAAAACAAGATCAGCTAGGGACAAAACGGTCATTTAAAAATCGACAAAAATCATGAACATGGGAAATGACTCTAATAGACGTTTCCCAAAGTTACATGACCATACAACTTCATACGGGAAAGAAATAAATATTCTACGATCCTCCGATGCGTAGAATGCGGGTTGTTACATCTAAGATAAAGGTGATGCCTAAAACATGTTGAGTGGATAGGGTTAAATCAACTGGACTGGTGAATCTAATAAACCCATTTGAAAATCTGTAGGCCCAATACAAGGTAAGGTGAAACAATCTGTAAGTCTATTAATCTGTATATCTGATCCGTTAGTCTGAAAACTTATTAATCTGTATATCTGATCTGTTAGTCTGAAAACTTACTAACTTGTATGTATGGTCTGACGACTAGTTAATATAAACTTTGTACATCTGAAATCTGTAAGCAAGTTAATATGAAACCTGTTAGTCTGGGGACACAAGATTAGGAGGGGTAATTACTTATGTCATCTGTTGTTTGGGACCCATATTATTCAGTAACCCTTTCTGATATCAAAACTATGACCCAACACTAAGAGGGCTCAGGGCACGCTTACTGAACTAATTGTAAGAGGTTCACTCTGATAATGGCGAGGGGTGTTGACGGCGCATTCCAACCGGGCCATGTGCGTGCATGGATCCGGTCTGCTCTGAGGATGTAAGACACCGTGACATATGTAAATAGGTCTGTGTCTATAGGTTGCCACTTTAGGAGTGATACACCCTTCTGTGGGGCCAGTACAGGGTATTTATGTATTAGGTAGTCGATCGCTTGGGCTAGAATTTAGGGTACACTAGTTCTGTCTGTTTCTGTTGGGGTACTATCTGTTTTTGTTGGGGTGGTAACACCTGTCTGTTTCTGTGTGGTACCGTCTGTTCGGTTGGTAAAGGTCCATTACTAGTGTACACCTAATTCTAACATTAGTTTCCGTAGGGAAAATTCTGTTTCCGTCACTGATTCTGTTTCTATACCATCTGTCCCTATTCGGGTGGTAAAGGCCCATTACTAGCATTCTGTTTCTGAAACCGTCTGTCTCTGTTCGGGTGGTAAAGGCCCATTACTAGCATCGTGTTTCTGAAGAGATCGTTCTGTTTTATGTTTAGATATTAGGACAACACCTAATTTTGTTATACTAGTATTAGTGCAGAGAAGTGAAAACCAAGTAAGAAGCATAATTAAACCTATATCATTTTGTCTCTTCTATTAACCTGCTACTCTTGTTATGGCTATCTCTCATCTAGTTTTATTTACATGTCATGATACTGCTATCTGTTTATATGCTGAAAGTCACTGGGCTCACCAGACTTATGTCTGACCTAGTTTGTTTCGCCTCTTTTCTTCCGTCCCCTCCCCCAGGTTCTCAGGGTGGAAACATAGGAGCTTGATTTAGGTCCCATCTGCTTGAAGTGCTAGAAGTGCTTGAAATATTGCTTGGCTTTGACACTACCTATTTATGGCATTCTCTGTTTGGGATTATGGCTTTAAAATTATGCATTCTGAAGAATTTTGTATAAGACTGATATTTGTGTTCTTGGGTTTTGGTATTGTGATGTAACCAAACTTATTTATGCTTCTGCTATAATAAAGTTATAAATTTTTCAAGTACTACTCTACATATCTGTCTTGTAAATTTCTGTTCTGATTACTTATAACATTCCACCGAAGTTAAGGCATTCCCTTTATGAGTGACCTTAACGGAAGTGGGTGTTACAACATTCGTTTGATTCCAAGTGAGGAAAGCTATCAAAGTCAGCAATTTTCCCCTAGTTTTCCCCAATGTCAAGTAGGGCAGTGGCCCTAGATTGCCACTACCTTGATCCGCATCTATGGATGATGAGAATGTTGAGTTTCACATAGATCTTCCACTGAGAAGAAACTTCTTGGGAGCCTGTGAGATTCATATAGGGATAAGTGATTGCAAGCTCCAATATTCAGGTTAACTTTCTTCCAAATTCTTGTTATATAATTTTCATACTTTGGATTTTTACCGTATAGCCCACGTCCAAAACCAATGACAGAGATGAGCTCTTTTTAAATAATTTACATTTGTCCATTTTTTTTAACAGTCAGCGCACTTGCTCACATCGATTTTCTTTTTCTAGTGAGTGCTATGTTCATTAGAATTTGAAGCGATGTACCAATGATAATACAGTTTCTACTCTGTACTTTGCTTACACTACTTCCATCCAACAGTAATCCAGTATTTATTTTAAGTGTTCTTAATTGAATGCAGACATATACATAGCAGACGTGCATATTCAAAAGTCCTACTTCTAAAACCTCAAAAAAAGTTTGAGGTATTGGGTGTTCCTTCGCGTTCCATTCCTTGCAAGACCTACAATTGAGTCATTTCTGTTCAAAAATCACTACTATTCAGTTCATTGCAAGGTGAATGTTTGTGAACAAATTAAACAATTGTAAACAATTTTTGAATTCGTTCGGCTTTCCTAAACAACAAGGGTTGTTGTAAAGGGTGTCGAACTCTGGGACCAAAATTATTTTAACTACTGAATCTAGTCAGATTATTCTAAAAGTTTGTTTTTTGAAAACAACAGAAAATAACTAAAAAGAGAAAGTTTTTTAATATAGATGAAAGTAATTAGGGAGTAATGACATAAACTGGATTAATAATCATCAATAGACAAATATATTAATATAGATCTAACTCATGTTTCTGTCCTAAATATGAATCAACGAAAATTAGATTTTTAGAAACAAACATGTGAACAACAACAAGCATAGCCTATGCAGGAGCTAAGCTCTTAAACAACCATAGGCTATCATGATAGATTCACAACTTTATTTCTAAAACCCTAAAAATTAGATCTAAATCTAAAAAGTGTTAGATTGAACTCAAATATACTCTGTGAAGGAGCATAGCTCTTATACGACACAAAGTATGAAGGTTCAGATCTAACTCTTGGTTCAGATCTAGATCTATATGTATAAAGTCCTCATCTTTTTTGCTATGTGATTCATACTGAATCAAGTATATAAGCGTCATCACCCCCTAATTAGAGGGATTAGCTAGACATAGCTAAATGAGAAGAAGAGAAAATACATAAATAAAATAAAATAAAAACTATAGAGAAAAGGAAGAAGAATAATTTTATTCCAAGAGAAGAGCTTACGGAGTAAAACCAATGTTGCAAGTTTATTCCAAGTGTAAAAAAAATGAAAGAGATACATGTGTATTTATAGCTGCCATGATCAATACTAAGTGGGCAATTACATGATGTGGGACAAAAGTCTTTGCCCAAATAACAAATAAACCAATGTGAAGGCATGTGAACGGACATGCAAATGTCATGGAAAAATAGCTTGCGGACATCAAATGGAATCAACTTCAATCGTTTTGAGCATGAATAAGAACTCCATAACATCTGAGACAAGCGATCTTTATGACCAGGCATTGAATCTTGACTTTAAAATATGCAGTAGAACGTGGTTGAATAGCAACATTTCATCCAGCTCTATAAATCAACACACTTCTTGCACCAATTCTTCAGGCTTTTTAACAATTAAGTGCATTAATCCATTCATCTTGAATAATCTGAAAACACAACTACAAATACATAGTATCAATTATTTTAAAGATAAAACAAGGTAAGTAAGCGAATAAAATATACACATTTACGTGCATATCAAATACCCCCACACTTATCTTTTTATTCGTCCTCGAATAAACTAAGATGTGTCACACTTTCTTAGGAAACACGATTGCATTTAGCGTATGCAACAAGTCGTTAAACCCCTAGGTGTCTCTAGTAGGACGAGTGTTGTCTCGTGAGGATTTTCAGCGGATAGTACCCACAAATCCAAAGTGTCTTATGTATGCGGATTAATCAAATAATATATTTAAGGTCTTTCAAATTCCAAGTAATTTACTTAATTTCAATAAAAACGATTTATTCCTAAATTGTCCATCCCATTATTGGTGCAAAAATGAATAAAAAATTTCAAACTGAATCATAATTCCTTGATAACACTGTAATTGCCTTGAAGGTTAAGAGCGTGGTGGCAACCAAAGTTTTACACATCGACAATGTGCACCCAATCATTTATTTATTCTTTTTTTTGAATAATTTTGCACCAGTGTAACCATAATGTATTGGATGTGAGTTATGCATAGACGGAGGAAAATGTTGTAAGTTCTAAAAATATTATAGATAAGAGGGAAAGTGTATTAGTTGAACTCCAAGCTACAAAAGATAAAGTAATATTAAGGCACATATGGACATTTTGTTTCCTTTCATCTCCTCTACTGCAATCCTCGCTTCTAAGTATGGTATGATGGATGTGGATGGAATGAAAATGAATGCTTTATAATCAAGAATGATGAATGACTAATTTATTCCTAGAGATTTCCTCTTTATTGCAAATTTTCTTTTTTTTTTCATAAATGCACGATGAATGATGAGTGGAGATAGATGGAATGATATCGTATATTATTTCATTTGACTCCTCCTCTACTAAGCGAATCACAACCAAATCTTCATGAAAGGAAAGTTTTATGCCTTAGTTACTCTACTTCTATTACCCTAATTCAACACATAAGTATAGATTGATGTTATATAAAAAGCTAAAAGGAAAGATAAGCAAAGTTTCGTAAGATAGATAACCCATATAAAATAAGATGTGGTATATGGTTATCCTACCTTAAAACAAATATGGAGTGGGTAGTGTAGTATTGGTATAAAAAGTGAAATTTTTTAACTTTGATAATAAATCAGTAAAAAGGTTCTTAAGTATACCAATATAAGAAAAACTTGCCGAAACATGGATGTAAATCGACTAAAACTTGGGTTTGAATAATGTGGGGTATCGAAAAAGAATGCAATAACGAGTAATTTATCCTTAAGTGGGCCAAGTGGAATTTAGGACTTACAAGTTTAAAATTTTAAGTGAAAAAATATTATGCATGAAAACAAACTCAGAAAACCCAATAAATGCAGGTGAAAATTTTTATTTGATTTTTTTAATGATTTTTTTTACTTGTAATTCTGACATGTATAACAAGGGTTGACACGCTCACTATATAACACGACTGACGTATGCACAGCCTCAAGCTGGCATCTTAAAAAGACACATTACGACTCAATGAATAAATAATGTTCGTTCCCATCACCCAATGATTCAACTAATCAATAAAGAACCAAGGTATTATTTATAAATTTTAAGTTAGTCTTTGTTCAACAAATGATCTAGTTCATAAAATTTGATTGTTGATGTAATGTAAATCCCCCCTCCACACACTTGAGTATGAATGTGTCCTCACAGTCATTAATCAGACATATCTTAGTGAAAGGGAAAGAAAATAAGAGGGTAAGCACGGCTTACCAGATACGCATGCAGAAAATATGCAATCATCGAATATATGAACCGGTCATAATGGATTAATGGATCAGTCTCATTAAGATTATGAGACACGGATTAAGCACATAAAACCAAATCATAAAGGATTTTGTATTACGTTTCAGATTTGGAAAAACTAATTTTGTTTTTTTTAAAGTTTGAGTTGCTGATTTTAAAATTTTGAGCTTACAATTGATCCTAAAATCGACCTGAATTTCTATAGCAACTAAAGAGAAGTCATTGAGCCGAGGTTCAGTAAAAAAATTAAAATCAAAGTTTGATTTGTTCAGATGATGTATAAATTGAGAGACACATGCATCATTCTTACCCCCACACTTATTTTGAGAAATAGTGTTCAGTTTTGCTTTGATATTTGAAATTTTGTTGACTAAAGGTTCATTCGTAAACCTAAAGTTAAAACCAAAGAAATGAATTCTCAGTAAATTTTGAAATTGTGTTTTCTCAGAAAACGTGTTATTCTAAAAAGAGTTCATATACTGTAGAAATTTATCATTGAAAAACAAGTGATCACTGTGAGGTTCAGTTGAAATGATCAAGTCGCAAGGAGTTTCAACAGTTTTAGAAAAATCGTCATTGTGTTTAAGATCACATTTAGAAGTTTCATTGTTTTCAACCTCAAGAATTTCAAAATTTTCAAATGTTTTATTTTAAATTTCAGACCCAACAACATCATCGTCAATCAATTTAAGAAGTTTTCGCTCATCAAAGTCGTCCTCACTTAAATAGTTGTTACCAACTTTGTCATTTCTTTCAGGTTGACAATCTAAGTTGTTGAATTTTCTAAATTTTCAGAATCTGAGAGAGGAAGATCAAATTGAAGATTGACGTCTTCGTTTTCAAGAAAATTTAAATTCAAATCAATCACAGAGATTTCAACAATTTCATTAAGATTTCCATCAATTTCAAAAGTTGTTAGTTGAAGATCGTCAATTGTGGTAAAAGGTGGATTATCATTTGACTCATCATATGTTAAAATTTGATTTTGTTGGTCACGTCGTTTAAAGTATGTTTCAAATACCAAATCCGTATGGTTATCGAAAATTTCGTTCATTTGCTCAACAAAATCAAATTTATAATTATTTACGTGGGAATTTTCAATTTGAAATTGTCGAGAACAAAAATCGTTAATCGCACCATTATTGAAATTATATCCATGGCCAAAATCATTTGAAAAGTTATTCACATTTCCATTTTGAATTTGAAATTCATTTGGAGTTCGAAATTGATTTGGCTGGGGTTATAATCAAAATCATTTGAATTTGGAAGTGAATTCAAATTTTGATTATTTTGAAAACTTTGATTCGAATTGTTGCACAAGTATGAATTACACCATTCATTTATTTTTTGATTTTGTCGTGTGCTCATTTCAAGTAAAGATTCAATATTTGTTTCCAAAGTTGAGGGTTGATCGTTGAAATTATTCAAAAAGTTTTCAGCTTTAAATTCATTCTGATTTGAATTGTAACCAAATCATTTAAAATTTGAAAAGAATTGCAATTTTGGTTGTACATAGGGCAAGCGCGAATGTACTAGAAGAAGAGAGTTTTTCGTGAAAAAATTGGTTACAAAACTTTTGGCTCTGAAGAAGCTCTTTAAAAAAATATGTTAAAATTAACAACTTCGGATTATATGAATACAAGTCTAGGCCAGGTTCGGACAGGGGTTATCAATGTGTCGCGAATCACCGTAGAAACATGACAGAAGGTTTAAGTACCTGTTTGAGTTCTAGACTCTACCGTTCCTTAGATACCTAAGAGAGTACCAAACCCAATTGTCAATTTAACGAATTTTGTCCTATAAGCTTTGGGGAATCCTTAATTCGATTTCAAAAATAATTTATTTCAAAAACAAACTTTCCAATTTATCCCACGTTCATTTTAAAATTTACAACCATACTTCAATAGGCAAAATAATCAATCATAGAACAGTCACTGAATAAATAAATTTTTTACAAGCAAGCCACGACACCTGCACGAAATCTTTACAAGCAATTTTTATATATTTTTCAAGCAGCAGCAGAACCTGTAGAGTTTAGGAAATTTTACAGTGGGGTATGGCTATCCTTCCAGAGCTCTGAGACTTTACTGTTTGCTTCGTTTGACCCTAGAACTTTGTTCGCTTTTCTTAAACAATTTTCTTCGCTTTTGGTTCCTTGATTCAATTTTTTTTCTAGAAAAAGGAAAACAAAAGGAATGAAAAGAAAAACAAACAAAGAAAAATTAAGAGGAACCTAAAAGAAAACTAAACTAAAAGCTAAACTAGAAAAGAAATGACAAAGGAATTAAGCCTAGTAAAAACAAGAAAGTAGGCTCTAACGGACACAAATTTAGCACAGGCCACTCAACCAAGCATCAAGATTCGGGCGCTAGTGCAGAAGGTCAAACCATTTTTCATATACCATGCCACGTCTGTCATGATGAATCAAACCCAAAAAGAAATGAAAATTTCATGCCCTTTTTTTAATTTACTGACGCAACTTCTGTAAAGCAGAAACACTCGAACCCCCAACCCCTTTTTATTTCTCAGGAAATCCAAACGAACTCAACCCAATAAAAACAATTTCTTCTCTTTGGTTCTAAGTAGGCAAGTATCGAAGATTTGAACTCAACATCTCTCCCTTTTTTTTGAAATTGCCCTCGATTTAGGGCATGGAATTGGGGATCTATGAATCACAACTGGGTGGTCGTGATTTCAAGTGGAGTTTTCGGTGATTGGGGTTTACGGTTGAAGTGCAAACTGGGTATTGCGAGATAAAGGGGGAGTTTGAGTCAAGTGACGGCTGTTCGAAAGTGGTGATGGATGAGGCCAGGTGAAGTATGGTTGCGGCTGAAATTGATGAGGCGATGAGGGTTTTGGTTGAACTGCATTGTGGCTTGTTGATGCCTTGTGATGTTTGTGACAATCGTTCATGTCTTGTATGGGATGGTGATAGTTTATGGTGAGAGGATTTTGGATATGGTAGATGATGTGTTGTGAACTATGGTCGGATGTTGATGTGGCGTGATCAGTGTGTGGGGATCGTGTACGTGAGATGGAGAGTTTGAGATTCTGGCTTGTGAAAGTTGAGGTTATTGTCGGTGGACTGGGTGATTATGGTATGGCAGAGATAGTGGGTGGAGTTCTGTTAGGTTGCACGGTGGTTTTTGTTTGTGGCACAATTTGTGTACGGGACGGAGAAGCTGATGGATGGTAGTGAAAGAAGTTTTGAGCAATGTGGATGGATGGATGGATTGATGAGTCTTGGAAAAAGAGTGGAAGAAAGAAAATAGAAAGAAATTGTGTGGCAAGAAGGGTGTGAAGATTGTCTATGGTTGTTTGTGAGAGGGCAGGAAGAAGATGTATAGAAAATGATTATTTTTTTTTAAAAAACTTGTAGAGGAGGAAAGTGTAAAAAAATTGGAAGGAAGTTGATAAAGGGAAAGAAATCAAAGGAAATTTAGCAAATTTTTTATTTGTAAGAGTAGAAAATGTATTGGAAGTGGAAAGAAATAGATGAAAGAAAGGAAAGAAACTGAAAACAAAAGGAAAGTGCTTTTTTCTCTTGTCCTTGAGATTACGGAATCCGTCAATAATACCAAATCAACTACTCAAGCATTTTTTCTATATATGAAAGAAAACAGAAGGAATAAAAAATAATAAAAAACATTTTTGTGTTTCATTTTTTAATGGAAAAATAAGAAAATAAAATATAATCTGAAGGATTTACTAATAAAAATTATTTTGATCCTCGGCTTTCCTAAACAACAAGGGTTGTTGTAAAGGGTGTCGAACTCTAGGACAAAAATTATTTTAACTACTAAATCCAGTTAGATTATTTTAAAAGTTTGATTTTGAAAACAACAGAAAATAACTAAAAAGAGAAAGTTTTTTAATATAGATGAAAGTAATTAGTGAGTAATGACATAAGCTAGATTACTAATCATCAATGGCTAAACAGATTAATATAGACCTAACTCATGTTTCTGTCACAAATATGAATCAACAATAATTAGGTTTTTAGGAACAAACATGTGAACAACAACAAGCATAGCCTATGCAGGAGCTAAGCCTTTAAACAACCATAGGCTATCAGGACAGATTCACTACTTTATTTCTAAAACCCTAAAAATTAGATCTAAATCTGAAAAGTGTTAGATCGAACTCGAATATACTCTGTGAAGGAGCACAGCTCTTATACGACAAAAAGTATGATGGTTCAGATCTAACTCTTGGTTCAGATCTAGATCTATATGTATAAAGTCCTCATCTTCTTGGCTATGTGATTCATATTGAATTTAGTATATAAGCGTCATCACCCCCTAACTAAAGGGGATTAGCTAGACATAGCTAAAGGAGAAGAAGGGAAGAAGAAGAGAAAATGGATAAATAAAATAAAACAAAAACAAAAGGGAGAAGAATAATTTTATTCCAAGAGAAGAGCTTACAGAGTAAAACCAATGTTCCAAGTGTATTCCAAGTGTAAAAACAAATGAAAGAGATACATGTGTATTTATAGCTGCCATGATCAAGACTAAGTGGGTATCACATGATGTGGGACAAAAGCCTTTCCCAAATAACAAATAAACTAATGTGAAGGCATGTGAATGGACATGCAAATGTCATGGAAAAATAGCTTGCGGACATCAAACGGAATCAACTTCAATCGTTTTGAGCATGAATAAGAACTCCATAACATCTGAGACAAGCGATCTTTATGAAAAGGCATTGAATCTTGACTTTAAAATATGCGGCAGAAGGTGGTTGAATAACAACATTTCTTCAGGTCTTCAAGCTTTAATCCAGCTCTAAAAATCAACACACTTCTTGCACCAATTCTTCAAGCTTTTTAACAATTAAGTGCATCAATCACTTCATCTTAAATAATCTGAAAACACAACTATAAATACACGGTATCAATTATTTTAAAGAGAAAACAAGATAAATAAGCAGATAAAATACACATTTACGTGTATATTAGTAAACTAACTACATTTACTTTCCAAGAAGTGCACCAGGCATACAAATATTTTAAATTGTAAATCTTTAAGTATCATACCTTGTTTAAATCGTCATTAAAATAAATTTAATATTTTAGTTTCAAACAATTACCTTGATTTTTTGAAGTTTGAACATAGGTTGAATATTTTTTCTCAACTGTAATTTTTACTAAAAAAAGATTTATTAAAGCCAATGAGATTTGGTCCCAGTATCTCTAGATAAAGTTTAATCAAAAATAAAAATGTAATAATAATAGTAGTAAAATAATAATATAATAGTTATAATAATAAAAACATAATAATACAATAATATAATAATAATAAATTTATAAACTAATTTTATAAATATTTAACAAATAATATAATAACAATAGTAATATAATAATAATTAATTTATAAACTAGTTTTTAGAAATATTTAACTAATAATAATGTAATAACATAATAACAATAAATTTATGAACTAATTATAATAGTCTAATTATACTTGTATCATTTTTTTAATTAAGTTATCAAATTTGTAGGTTTAATTACTTATTAAAAGTTCATATTTTTTAAACAATGTAGTAATAACAAAATAATTCATTCTCCTTTCAAATAACCTTTCCATAACTGAACTGAACTAACATATATCATATTGTGTATTTTTACAAGAGCAGCTTCTTAAGGTATATTTTTATTTCAATATTTTGAAATAATGGATGCACTAACATATATAATAAAAGAATATCACCAAAGAAAGATTTGATAATATAAAGTCATGTAAAGTTTTTAATTAGTTACAATAAACTCATACTAGTTCTATTTCTAAGTATACTGTCACTGAGTTAAAATTAGAGTAACTGTTTTAATTCACTATCATTGAGTCATTGTAAACTTAAAAAGTTACAAACCACAGTTAAAGATAGTAAACTCAATTAAAAGCTCAGTTATGACTATAGTTAAAGACTTGTCGTCAGTTAGTTGATTGTTGCTGAATTAGTTCACTATTACTGAGTTCAAAACTTATAGTCACTGAGTTTGCTTTTATTAAGTTCATCCATTTCAAAACTCCATTGTTTTGGTTTTCCATATTGTTTTCTTCTTCTATTTATTATAGATTAGGAAGTCAGAGAAGTTCAAGGACTTGCCGGCGTCTTTGTCTGGGGAGTCGTCGGGTGGGCTGGTGATGATGTTGATGTATTTGAGGTTGGAGGCAGGGGTTTGGATGGGACTTATTGTCGGCGCCACTGTTTATGATTGCAGAGGATATGAAGCCATCAAAGGTTAGGTTGTTTCTCTTTGGACTATTGTTGGGGCTTGCGGATACATGGGATGCCATGCTTGATAATAAGATAGTTGGTAAGGCAATTTGGGATGTAGAGTATTTGACGATTATCGCTTCCATCCCTAGAAGGTATTGAATATATATTATCTACAACTTATCTTTTCATTAAACCACTAGCTTGGCTATCAGTCAATGTCAGTACATATTGCGTTGTGTCGGTTAGACAATAAGGAACATGGCTTTGGAGTTTGCCTTCATAGCGTAGCACACTTTAGTTTTATTTAAAGTAGTATTTTTTTAACTAGAGTTTTTTTTAAAGGTAAAAACAATAGGTCATCAAACTTTACTTCTTTAATCTTCGTTACATCAGTTCACGCTAAATGTAGTGTGTCAAGTGTTAATATTATGAAAAGGAGGTTATGTTAGGCATGCTCATGGTTAAAAGAGCAATCTATTTGATTGGCATATTATTATTGGTTTGGATTTAGGGAACAACTAATAATTGATAATTCATTTCTAAATGTAATGTATTTGATTGACATCTTAAATGAACATGAATATCCTATCAAAATGGTTGTATTGCCCGAACAAACTTCATAAAAGATTTATACAATACTGAACTATGAGCATGATAAAATGTCTCTCATGCTGCTAAAAAGGAAGTACAGAGATACTAAGAATTTCAGTCTATAAAATAAAGTTGTATCTATAAGCAACTATTGGTCTCAGTTTTGATTACCACCATTAATATATAGACTAATAAAGGTTAAGGGTAGTGGTACCAAAAACCGTGATGGACAGTTCTTACAGTTGCATCCATAAATACTAGAGCGACGGATCACACGCTGCATGTTCTGGCACTACGCCATAAACGGTCTAATGCAACAGAAAAAAAAATGTTGGCACAGGCCCAAAAAATGTTAGCATAGGTCTTTGGAAACATTTTTCGGGTGATGCAATTTTCACCGTTGTTGCAGACCTCAAAGGCATCATTTGGACTGTCTACGGCAACATAACAAATATTGTTATAATAGACCCCTATTTAAGTGTATAGCATCCTTAGGTGTCTGTAGCAACATTCTAAAAATGTTGCTATATATATTTATATTAATTTTAAAAATATATATATATAATATGACAAAAATGAGAATTAAATTTTACTACACATAATTAAATATTCAAACAGTATTTTTATTCAAATAATATTTTATTTCAACATTTGAAATAGTACATATTTCTAGCTCCACCATTTACAATTCACTATTAATAACATAGTCAATCACATATACAGATATTCCTCACTACATCACTCAATTTACTCATTACATATACAGTTTCAATTTATACAGACACTAACAAGTATATGTCGAGCCGAAGGCGACCTGTCAGCGGGTCTCGGCGCAGCGCCGGTGGGGGGTCCAGGGCCTGATTCATCCGATTTCGGAGGACCAAGCCTTCTTTGAAACGACGTTTTTTCGTTTCAAACTTCCACTTCTGTAACAAGTCTGCTATTCACAATTACCTGAAACAGTACAACTTGAAATTAAATTTAGGCAAAATATGTTATACATATGTCAAACCTTTCCATTAGAATTGAACAGGAAGATGGACAAGTGTTGAGATCATATGATCACTGAATTGTATTATAAATTGTATTATGTCATAGTACTATAATTTTGTTAGACTGCATAACATACTGAGATGAGTTCTGGTCTTCTGAAAACAACATGATGTATGGAGTACAACGGACTAAGTGAATGACAAATGCTTGTTCACGAAATTGCGTTGAACATAAAGTTGTTTTGAAGGTCACAAAATACATGTTCACATGTTATTTCTTACCTTTTAGCATGAAGAATATCAGTCTATCTCTGTTAGCACAGCTCCACAGTGCAAGAACACGAATTTGGCATAATCATCCTCTCACTTCTCTAACATTTTCCTTGAGGAATTGTCTTTGACAACCATCTTCTAGCAACCAAAGGCCAACATATTAGGTTACAACATATATCAGAAAATCACATACCAGGGTACAACATTGCAACTGAAGGGACCGATTCACAACCAAATCGAAGCTACAAATCTAATTCCAGAAATTTAATTCCAGAAAATCTAATTTCGGTCGAGTCATTCATCATGAAATTAAATTTCAGAAAATTTGAATATTTCAAATTCGACAAAATCAGAGCTACAAATCACAACAAAATCTAATGTTGAAATTAGAGATTATATAGGGATTTGTAGCCCTATAAATTCACACGAATTCATCATAGGAAAAGGTGGGATTGAAATCAAACAATATAACAATAATCAAAAGTAAAAAGGGGGAAATCATATACTGATTTCAGAGATCAATTTCATCTCAATAAGACCAGGATCGAAGATTATCGGAGCACCAATAGCATTTAGAAATCGATGACACGAGGAGCAGTTGTAATTCGAAGCAATCAGAGGATCATCTCAAAATAAAGAAGCTGAAGTTGTGATTTGTTGTTGAGGGCAAAACCCTATTTTCGATCGTCCATTAAAGTGGAAACCGACTGGAATTTTTCTCAAGTGAAAATAGCTTGAATTATGTTCCAGTGGGAAAATGAAATTTTGGGGCAAAGAAGCTGAGGCAATGAAGGAAAATCAGAATGACACGGATCAATAAGGTGGAACGTTGGATCAAGTTGATGCGGGTCGCCATGTAAGATATGAAAGGTCTACTATAGCAACACTATATAAAATGTTATATCGTGTTACACTTGTTTATCTATAGCAACACATTTTTATGGCTAAGGTAACACTAAAATTAGAACGTTGCAATAAGACCAAAATAGTATAGTTATCATCACATTTTGGCTGGCAACACCTTGTAAATTCGCTGCATTAGGCCATTTATGGCGTAGTGCGACAGCAAGGTCGCTGCTGCTTGGGCCTTCGTTGAGCGGGGTGGAGAAGGTGGGATTTGTGTAAGACATGGTGCATAATTCAAAGAGATGCTTCTTGATCGATTCATTGGTTCATAATTTGCTTGTTTTGTGTGTAACTTCTCACACTCCCAAAGCCAAAGCCGCATACAAACTTGTTGTCTCTAACACCTAAAATATCAGATAGTTTAATCATTTTTAGCTATAAGATAACACAGTGAGCTACACAGTTTAAACTATAATCCACGGTATCAGGATTGTGTAGTTATGTTGACGTAAATCAAAATAGACAAAAAATAATTGAAGATTTATAATTTATAGGTTCATACTTCCTATGTTTAAACAGTAGATGCATTTACTTTTGTTGATTTCAATATCTAATTCTTGGGTAATGTGAATATGTAACTGTTAAAAGTTCTTGCAATCGTCCCACTACTATATAACCAATTTGGTTGAACACCTAAATATAACAAACCACCTTTTGATTTGTTCATCAGGTCCTACTCAGAATGTCTAAAAGGTTATTCTCAGTTTTGAAAATAATGCACCTACTAAGAGGTCTAATTGTCAGACTAGGAACATTAATTTTCCATGTGTAGGGCAGTGGAAATTCATCATTGAAGAGATTTTGTACGAAGTTGGAAACTTAAACGGTATTTTCTTGATTTATATCAAATTATCCAAAATTGTGTGTATTTGTTCATTCTTGTTTGGTTTTACAAAGGAGGATTTCAATACTCCAAAGCCTTACAGTATTTGAAGATTATTTTGGAGGAAGATGAGGTTAAGCCTACAATCTCATATCAATAGATAGTTATACTCTACATAGTGCATATGGTTCACCAAATACATATGTTCTTAAATATCTTCCTTCACGTTATTTTGTAGTAAACCATACTTGTTATATTATATGTTTTAGGTTGGCATTCCATTTCTTTTAGCATCTCAGCTATGAGGTCATAATTTAGAATTGGTGTTTTCAGTGAGACCAGCTCGTGTAGAACATTGTTGACCTACCTACGCATTCCATTTCTTTTAGCATGTCTTTGGTCAATGCGTCTTTTGTACTTATACATACTTGTACATACTGACTAATACGTGTATGATTGTGTTTCTTTTTGACAGGTGTTGTATGATTCTTTTGAGGTTGATACAAGATGTCACTCTTTCTTATTCAAATCGCTCATACTTATCGACGTTCATGAAAATATTTTTTGTATGTGTCAGTTTTGGTTTTCTATAGTCATATGTATTATTAATTTTTATCACATGTATCTATGTTTAATTCTCCATGTATGAAATATTATATATATATATATATTGTGATTTGGCATGTGACCCCATTTGTGCACTTACATTGATATAATAAATGTGGTTTTTTAAATTGTTATAATGCATTAGTAAAGATGAAAATTATAATTTTGAATGTTATGATAGCAAAAATGTGCAATAGAACTTTTTTTACGGTGTTCTAACTGTGCAATGAAAAGGAAATTTGTTACAGCTTTATTATACTATAACATTATGCTAGTGCTATACAAAATACTTTGCAAGAAGAAAACATTTTTCACATAAACAAATAATGCTACGATAAATAGTAATGAATTTTCTATAGCATTTCAATGCATCACAAAAGCTTCATACGATGATTCCATAGCGTGTTCAGATGCTATAATAATATGACATGTCAACATAATATAGCAATCAAATGACGTCATAAAAGTTCTATAGCATGTTTCAAAACGCTATAAAAAAATAATTGCACCAATATGGCCTTGTTTAAGTTGGCAAAAAAAGTACGTTTTCCATTGCAAGTATTACACGCTATAGTATGTACCAAACTTTTCACAATATTTTGGTTTATGGTGTTTATAGAATCGCTATATAAAGTTTTTGTGGCGTTTATAGATTTCATCTTTCACATCGATCCTTCTCCTTTCCACCTCTCTGTCCCTTAGTTATCGCTTCGTTTTTGTCTGCTCTTCATCCTTCCTCGGTTACGTTCCTACACAAAGGTGGCTCACAAGCTTCCTTTCACTTAATCCAATGATCAGTTTTGGCAACTCATGGCCCTATCTACTTTCCTCCATGTTGTTCTAGATAAGGACCACCAAAGGCTAACCCTTAAATTTGGATCGCCAAGGCAACGTGCTGGTGCATCTTCTATTACTGTGTTGTATTTTTATATCTGTTTGGTTGGTTTGGCATTTTCGTGTTGTCAGTTTTTGTTGGAACTAGTGTTTTCACGAGTTTCGACTTGTGCCGTGAATTTAGCTAGGTGGTGGTTGTCGATTGTTCGTTAGTGACTGTGCGATACACGAGGTTCTGGAGGGTGGGATTTTAGGGTTTGGGTAGGTAGTTTAGGTTTTGGCAAGTGGTGCTTGTTTCAGCGTGACATCACCAGCTGGTGGCTCCAACATGTGTTATACTCCAGCTATAGCATGTCTTGGTTTACTACTCTCTAAGGTAATTGGAAGAGGGGAGTTTTAGAGATTATTTTTGTTGGCTGCCAGTTTGGTGTTGTGTGTGCTTAATGAGTTTTCCAAGTGAATGTTGTGCTGAGTCGGCTTCGTGTGGCGGTGGTATTTTGCACTGGTGCTGTGGTTCAGTCAGTGAAGTGATAGCTCCTGCTACTTGAGACTGTGAAAAGTGTTGGTTATGGGGATTGATTTCCAGCTTGTGGTTGTAATTTAGTTGTTCTGAGTTTGTATACCCTATCATATGTGTGATTGGCGCGACAGCTTTTTATGTGAGTGCGTTTTTCTGCTTTTCTAGCTAGATTCTCACCCTAAGTGGTGATTCTTATTCTATGTTAGGAATGTATGTAGTAGATAGTAAATTCGACTATCTCCTATTCTTTTTGGTACTCATTTTTTGTTTTAATGGGAAAAGTATTACGGATCACTTTAAAAACCGGCTGGCCTTGACAAAAAAAAACAAATACTTCTTATTATAAACTAGATTGGTAAAGAAGTTTAAAATGATTAAACCTTAAGATGAATTTTAAAATAAATTAAGTATTCTTGAATTAAATTGATAAAATTATAGGTTGTTGTAGTTTTTCTTCCTTCCATTTGTACTTTCCCAGCGGTCCACCCCCCGTACTAGGCCAGTGGTGAATGGGATTCTTCTTGTGTATTAGAACAAGTAAGAGTTGATTCATCGTTCATCTTTGTAGGAAGAAGCCACATTACCGAGTGTTCTTATCATACTCAATTTCATTTATCCCCGTTGATAGTATGTCTTAGCAGTGTTGCATGCTGAATGGTTGATTATTATTTGGGGATTTTTAAAGGGATTCCACACTTGGTTAACGGGAGGATAATTTTAAGGGGACTTCAGCTAATTTTTTTTGTTAAGGGAGTTTGATTTATGATTAACAAAAAAGACCTTACTATCCCTGGCTCGTCACGCATGTTAAACCCTAACTTGCTAAATTCAGCGCAAGTAACAGATGTGCGAATTACTAAACATTTCAATTACATAAATTTGATACAACATATTAGATCAAAATATTTGTTTTTGCATTTATTTTAAATTAACCATACTTATTCCAATATGAAGTTACAATTGATTACCTAATCCGATGTCTTCTAATCACCCTCGAAACTTTTTTGTGTCTCTGATACATTAACTATATCCATTTTTTATTTTTATGTATAGTATTAAATTGTAAACATTAATTAAGGTTTAGGTTTTATGATTTATATTAATAAGGATTGCAGGGGGTTAATATCGAAATTTTAATTTATATGTTTAAGGGGATGCTAACTTATTTTGTCCTTTCCATAGCAATTATACAATAAATAAAAATTGGTCTTCTCATTAACCAAATGTGGAGTCCCTTTAACAATCCCCTATTATTTTCAGCCATATACAATGCATTTGCTTTATTAAACTGTAAATAATGAATTAATGTTGTAAAAATAAAACAGAAAACATGAAAAGTTAAACTAAAAATTTAAATACATTAGCAAATCTTTTCTTTGCTTTTTTGTATGCAACACAACCATTATTTCTTTTCAATGTTGGCAAGTAATATCTATTTTTTTCCTTGACTGCTTTAATGAATTGATTCTTCTTGAAGACTATTTTAGACATCAATCGTTGAGAAAATTGCACACAAAATTCCGAGAAGAACTTTCAAATTGATTAGCACCTTTCCTTTTGTCTTTTGAACATTCAAGCCAATAGAATGCCAATGCATCTTGCTCGACTAATCATTTTCGTAGTTTTGGGCTATTTTGTGGCGGCTTTCACTTTCTGCGTTATGAAATTCATTTATATTGATTTTGGTATTTTGTGGGTATCGTTAATGCCACTCCAGAAACGAATAAGGTGGGGTCATATTTTATTTTCAGTTCATTAAAAATTAAATTGTTAAGGGGGACCAAACACAATGGAAAAATAAATGAGATAATCAAATTTTGCCCTCCATTCAAATACACAAAATACAGTAAAAATCGAAAAGAACATACTGAAATTCAGTACAAAGTTTGAAAATAACATGCCGAAAATAGATGATCGAAAACAAACCTCTGTTTTTTCCAGTAAATTGTTATCATTTCGGTGGTTTTCTCAACAAATTCAACATACCGTTTGTTTTTTCGAGTAAAAATCATGTTGTCTTCTTTTTCAAAGTTAGAAACTTTATTAGAAAAACAGTAAAATATAATTAGGGTAAAATAATAAAAGAGCATTTTGGATGGAAAGTAAACTAGGATTCCCATTAACATTTCCTCCGTCAATTTCATCATAATCAAATTGTGTTCCTTGTTTTCCTCAAAAGCTATGTCAAAATCAATTATTCAAATTTTTGTAATATTTTGATGTTGTTAAGATGTTGCTCTCCGTTGATGGAAACTAGGAGATTTTCAATCACAATTACAATTTTATTAAAATGAAGTATTCTGAGAATAATTCGCACTTTGAGACTTTTGATAATGATTTGAATTTTATTAGGAATAGTGAAAATTTGATTTTGTGGTGGCTGGTATGAATTTCGAGCTTTGTTGGAAAAGAAAACAAATTTTCAAATTTGATTTGTTTTAGTTGAGAATTTCGAAAATGACATTGGTTTTGATTTTATTGAGATTGATTCTAGTTGAATTATAATATCTATCATGATGCACAAGAGGGGAACTACGAAAAGACACCATCGATTGATTTACTTGCCTTACTGCATTGCATGCATCAATAAATACGAAGTAAGTATGACATATATTGACCAACTCATTGTGAACAACGATAATTTAGTGGCATGAACAGAAATTGGTTGCATTTTGAAATTTTCTTGCAATTGCCTTGTTAAGTTTCAGACAATGACATAGTAGGAAATCTCCTAACAACTATTTTAATTTGGACAAAGCAAGTCCAGGTCAATGAGCATGAAATCTACTAATAAAAAACGCTATATAATCAACAGTTATCCGTTATTTGTTACCTTCCACGATGTTTCCTATTGACAATTCCAGTATACGACATTACTTGTTACCTTCCGTGCCGAGCAGCTCCGCGCCGAGCCGGTGCGCGCCATATGGATAAGGATAAGGATAATGAATCAGCCCTGCTGCTTCTCTTTAATCGTTCAGATTTACTACATTTTCATGCTTGTTTTTTATGCATGTATCACTCAAATAACATATATAATTACCCTTTGATATTTCACAGTTTGCATCGTTTGTTCTTTTTAATCATAGAATTTCGCGTTCTAGAACCGCATGGTCAGGTTTCATATAAGAGAGACATGCAATCCGTATTGCATTTTCACCATTAGCAGTGCATGTATTATCTCCAATCAAATACTCCTGCAGGTTTCATCGCAGGACTAACAGTTGATGTAGACTACTTTTAAATACAGAATATACGAGTTGTGAATCTACTTGAAAATTCTCTCTTACGTAGTTACTAAGAGGTTTTCTAACAAGAGGCATGAATTACTAGTAGCACAAAAATATTTCTGAATCCAGATCACAAGCCTCAAAATCTGACAAGAACCCAAATTTCTCTCTCTCTCTCTTCTTCTTTTTTTTTTTTTTTTCTATGACTTAATCCTTACTGAGGCATTAAACCACCAAACTATTCATTACTTTCCCAATAGCTGTATGCTTTGGTGCTTTGGTGACAGACTTCAACCTCTACGATCCGCAGAAAATGCCTAACACAACTCGAGTATTATTAAAAAATTTAATAAACAAGTCAGTCATGTACTAATTCAAGACAATATTGTAGAATAAGCACAACGAAAACAAACATACATAAAATAGGACCAGAAGCACTCAAAACAATGTAGCACCCTTGCAGCCCTCCTGAATTCCATCACACATTCTCATCCCTCTCACTTCTCACTGGCTCTCTTACCTCTCACTAACTGTTTTAGATTTTAATGAGCGTATCACAATGAAAGACAAAAGGGTACTACAAGACAGGGATGTGCTGGAATCTTTATATATATATATATATATTGTTAACCGACCACTTGGCTCGACTACCAAAAGCAATTTGTGCCCACATGACTCGATACATCACGTGGCTTGGCAGAACCAAAGTGTCGCCAAGGCACCCAGGAACCAAGTTCGGACAAAGTCACACAAGTGAGGTCATCACAACTCGTCGAAGTTACTCGAAAACAACTCAACACTTGAGATTAGTATTAATCTTCACCACCATACTCATATTCCTAAACTACTTCTCATTTTCGTATCCCAACGAGGGAGGTAGGATTTTGTATCCCCAACCTCAGCATCTCCTCAAACTTCCACCATCACCCAATTTTGTAACCAGTAACTTCGTGCAAATTTCATATCCCGCTTGCCCCTTTTTATTTCGTATTCCACATGCAACTACCCAACAACAAACTAAGTAGCGAGATCGACAGCTTCTTTTCGTATCCCAATCCTCAAACTCTAGAAATTAACCAAGTGTTGGGATACGAAAAGAGAAAAGAGAGATACAAAAAAAGCAACCAAATACGAATAGCTTCAAAGCAAAGGAATGGGATAAAGCTATTTCCGATGATTGGTACTGATCACGATCAGGTACGAAATGTGGGTGTGGGCCTCACACCTCACCTACTCCTACTTGCTCCCTTCCCACAACTCCCCTATAAATACCCTTAACCCTGCAGCATGAAAAGGAATTGTTAATGGCTTTTTGAATGCTTTAGGAAGAAGAAGACCTTTCTATAACCTCCCAAGCATACTCCATCACTTCGAGAAGAAGAAGAAGAAACTACTTCTTGGACATTTGGACCATTTTAGGCTGTCTTGGCATTTCGGGAAGAAGGGGATTACCTCAATCTTGGAAATACTAGAACCTTGTTTCCACCATTGTCGTTGTAGTGACATGGAACCATTGTTCCCACCATTGTAAACTTGTACAAAGGACATAATAAAAGAGCAAAGTCATTCAAAGTGGACATAGACCTTCACGAGCCGAACCGCTATAAACTCTATGTCATTTACATTTCCTGCATTATTTCCGTTTTAGATGATTAGTTTCATTGTCTTAAAACTCGTTGGATGTATCGTCAACATTTTGGTGCTTTCACCAAGAAACTAAAGAATTCGCCTTTTCTACCGTTTGTTCGCCGAAAACTTGGAAGTGTTACTTAGGTCTTTCGAAGACTTACCGACCGAGTTTATTGATAATGGTGACCAAAGGAAAGACTACCATTGTCAGACCTTCTACGGTTGATCCTAACTCGGAAAACCCTTCTCAGCCTCAACTCACTGAAGTTCCGACCAACTTGGAATTTGCTACTTTCTCTAGTCCTAGGGCTCCGGTTACCCGCACTTAATTTGTCGATGTCGCGAGGAAATTGAGAGAAACGCAAAAAATCCTCGACAAACAAGTCAAACAAAATCTTGAGTTGACGCAACGACTTCAGGAATATGATTGACGAGACATCTTTCGCCTTCAAGCAAATAGGAAAGCAACCAGTCTGCTCCAAATGATGTCTCCCGAGCTCCATTCCCGTCTCTCTCCGTAACGACCTCGAAATTGAAAAACCAAACTCGATGGTGATGGAATCGCCATCAGAGAGTGCACACGTCATTTCGACCGTTTCCAGTTTGGGCCTAATATCAATCAACTAATTGGCGCTCAACCTTCACTCAATTAGGTTGACTTGTCACGAATCATAACTTGTCGCCTACCACTTCATGCAACAAACCAGGCCCAAGTTCCAGCTTATCGACCCCCGCAATGTCAAAGAACCAAGGTTGAGATCCTTTAGATGAAGATGATATTCATCCGTGAAGACGTCCAAGGCTCCGCACTCCCGAGTCGGGTCACGGCCACTGGAATCCTGCGGAGATCCAAACTCCTGTTCTCGCCAACCTGAACTGTAGCATCATAAAGGAATCTCGAGGACATGTCATCGATGATTGGCAAACCAGGGCGAGAAGTAACCCCTTCACAGAAGTGTGCTCAACATCAAATGGCCTACACACTTCAACATGCCGCAGATATAGGCGTACTTGGGGAAATTGGTCCCTCGAGACTTTATAAACCATTACGAATCACAAACGGGTTCCACTCTGACCACAGACGCCGTGAAGTACAAGTGCTTCCTCGTCTTTCTAAAAGGCTCGCCTCTTATATGGTTCACTCGACCCCTGCCGAGAACCGTCTCAACCTTTAATCAGCTCACCAGGGACTTAATCAAGCAATGCACGTCTACTAAGGCACCGACGAAACTCTAACAAGATACCTTGAGATATTTGACAACGTGCCAGCAGACATTGTAGACCCAAGCCCCCGAACGATCTTATCCTGTGCAGTTAAAGTGCTCAGCGGATCCAATGCGGTGGAGATGCAAAAAGTTATAGCAGAGATAAAGCGAAGACATAGCAGGATATAGCGGATAAGTCTAAGAGAGCATACAAAATTTGTATTTACTGCTTTTACAATTATACAAATGATAAATTAATGGAAAATTAACATTCAATTTAATTATAACCAGTACATTCTTAATTTTAAACAAAAACGTGTGCAAATATATGTAAATGCATGTGAACTTTAATTTAGCTTGATTAAACTTAATAGAATATTATAGTATTTTCTATTTTGAAATATATATGTTATAAAATCTGTTAAAAACTAATTTTATGAATTTTATAATATATAAAAGTCATTTTTATATTCATTTTTTTATAGAAGATACAACGGGAATAACGGAACATAGCTGAAATAATGCGATAAATCAGGAATATCATAATATAGCGGGGCTTTAAGAGGGAAGGCTATTTCAAAGGCTTTTTGGATAGAGCATAGCAGTAGAAATCCGCTACACGATATAGCGAGGATATAGAGGGGTAATAGTGGGGAATTAACTACACAGGTCATATCGCAACTCACCAAGGGCGTACTTCCTAATTTTGAATTAGGAGCATGAATTGATCGAAAACACTAAATACTCTGGAAGCCTTCTACAAGAAAACCAATTATTTCTTATGCCAAGAAGAAGCGCGAAGGAATTAAGATCCTCGTTACAACAACCTACTTTGAGATGAAGTGCAGAGCCTTAATGACTCCAGTCCTAGTGCTTAGAATAAACTCGCTCAAGCCGCAAACAATGGAGGTAGTTACAACAAGATGAGGAAATGTCACCGACTTCCATCTTTCCGCAACTATACTCCGCTCAACAATTCCTCTGAGAACATCTACCTTGAAACCTACAACGCCCTGCAGTACAAGAAGCCGAAGCCTAAGGGTCCGTCAGACGAACCGAGAGAATACAAAAGGTATTGCTAGTTCCACGACGTCCATGGACACGAACGAATGCCGCCACTTGTAGGATAACATCGAAAAGTTCGTTCGCAAGGGAAAGATTGAGCAATACGTACATGGTCACTCATCTGAAATCCCTGAGCCTTCCGGTGTTCACCAAGAGTTTCAACCGACCAGGACCTTGCCTAGCAATTAGATCTCCTGGGATCATCCATTCAACTTAGCAAGACTTCAGCAAAAATAAGCAACCTAGACATCGACACCGGACCATATGACTCATCTTGCTTGGATTACACCTTGCATGAGCTAGGTTGTACTCGTTTCCCAAAGTAGTTTGATTGTATATTCTAATTTCGGCAAGTTGCTAAAGTAGTCCTACAAATAGCTTAGTTTTAATCCCTGTATGTAGTACAAAAACATTAGCCTCGACCTTTGAGATTCATCCACAGATCGTCGGAGTATTGATACCTCAAATACAATTGAACTGACTCAATCATACTTACCTCTAAACCCGGGGGCAAGTACTTTAAGACCGACAAATTTGACCCGACCCACCTATGCTCCAACATACTCTAGCAATGATTTGTTGGCATCATCACTGAGTTGAATGGTTAGTACATGACCTATCTATGCTCAAGAATGTTTGGGAGTCTACCCACTGGTGTCAGCCGAGCAAGCGTGATATCGACCGCTTACTTGGCTTAGGACTGAATCCGAGTGTAAAGGACAAACTGACGATGTCTACTCCTAACTTCACGTGTAATGTCCCATATTTTTAGTAGTCGAATATTTAATTTAATTTATTATTTTAAATATTATATTTGGAATATTATTGGTTTTAATATTAAATTCGTTTATAAAACGAAGTTTAAACGTTAAATTTATATATAATTTAAAATGAGCTCGAAATGGCAAGGTAGTTCCTAATATTGAGTTTTGAACTTCAATTGAATATACATAATCCGTTTTAAGTCAGATTTCTTTAAAACAAGAAACGTTTGAATCTTGTTGATTATAATTTTCTAATGAAAGAGGAAAATCTAGATTTTGTGTTATAGATTGATAGTTATGTCCAATTCAAAATTTAAAATAGTCGCTATGGAAATCGTTATTTAAATATAATGTTTAAAAAGGGTTTTGATATAATTTCGATACCGTTTTAACTCGAAATTGATGATACTGAGTTGTATAATTTATATTGGTTTATATTTGAAACCATATGGCGAATTTATTTGGATATTTATGATAATAACAAATTATAATTATTTAATTCAATTATTTTGGATTTTGTATAATATTTTATTTATATTATATAAGCCTTAAAAATAACCATTTTGCAAACAGGCTCAGCTTTCGATGAAATTAGTTTAATTGGAACCGTAACATTAAATTATTGTACGATGTCAAATTTTGTGGCAAACCAATGTCGTATGTGACCACGACAGCCGTAAACGCCCAATCATTTTCTATAGGCGTAATTAATTTAATTTCATTTAATAGAGGGGTATTTGAGTATAACCTGAGCAGACGATCGAAGTATGCCATGAAACCAATTCCGCTGAGTTCGAATCGACGTTTAGAGTTAGAATAAGCAGGTAATTTGTTATTTTTGGACATCGGCTATTTCGATGTCCACAATAACATTGTTTGGCATATAAAAATAGTGTACCGGGAAATAGTCTCAGAATGCGACGAAACTTATACCGTTGGATTTGTATTGATTAATTATTATAAGATTTCAATTTTTATGTCAATCGGACTTAACGTTTGATCATGGCAACGATAAACGCCTTAATCAATTATATTATTTTGGTCAACTTAGACAGGGGTAACTTTAAAGGAATAAACGACTGGCCAAACAAACTTCTATTTTAAAGAAACAAATTTTGTTGGATCTGTAAGATAAAGGTCAAGTAGAATTTCAAAGTTTCAAATTGATTGGATTTATTTTGTGATCGTGGAAAATCTAAACTCGTGATTTTTGGCTTGTGATTTATAAAGGACTTTTTACAAACGACCTCGGAGTTTTATGAAACCTGTCCCATCGGGTCTGGAATATTGTTTATGCTAGAATTAGGAGTTTCACCTCGATTAAAGGTCATATGTGGCAGTTTTATTACGTTACCTCATAATGAAGTTTAGAATAATATTAAATAATATACCAACATGTTATATAAGCAACTAAAAGGGTCAAACCATAAATTTTTCATGTAGTTTGGTCAACATTAAACCGCCGCCTGTAGATGAAATCAACGACAAAAAATTCTCGCGATTTTTCCTACAAAATCTTCGAATCCTTTCATTATTTCTGAAAATCTTCAATTGAAAGTTTCACGAGCTCGTCGAGCTCTATCTAATGGACGGCGGTGATTAATTTTGGGGCAGCTGAGTGGCTGGAATCTCGCATCGAAGGCTCGACGGTCGAAGTCAGATTACGGGTGGACGGACGATCGAGTTAACTGCGGTTTCGGGTGGTGACAGAGGAAGGTGGCACGGGGTTATTAGAAACCTCCGATCATGGTCTAGGAACGGTATTGCTTGCGGTGGTGACAAATTCTGATGGGGTGGTTGAGTTTTTTTTTTAGTCGAGATGTGCTGAAGCAGTTTCGTGAATTAAGGGAATACGAACAATATGGAGACAAAATAATGGCCGATGTTATGAAGCGCTAAAAAAGAAAATAGGTTTGCATGGATTCGTAAACTGGCGGATGATCAGTTTGCGTGAGGTCTGAAGGGGAAGCTGCAGGCTGATGGGAGGTTGGTTGCGTAGGGGATGTGGTGTTTTCGAACAACAGCAATGGAAGGAAGAGAAGGGTATCGACCTTTTGTTAGCTGATTAATAAATAATTAACGTTACTAAATTATAGTTAAGAATTCATTAGTTTATTCCATTGTGTTTTGGAAACATAACAGGATGAAAGCATGAATGTTGGAACTACTGGAACCAACGAAGCAGTTGGAAAGTTTTGGATCGGCTCATATACTTTACAGATGTAAATTTCACCAACCATTAATTGCTAATACACGTAATTAGTTTTAATGATAATTTAATTAGAGTTAGTTATTATATTATTAAACTATAATAACCGTAAATGTTGTAACTCATTTTTCCTGGAACAAGGCCATAACAGTTCGATTGATCTATTTTATAAAGTAAAAGGGAAATAAATAATCAGACAGTCAATTATAAAATAAAAGGTAATTAGTTTGTTAGATAAATGATTAATAATTTGATTAAGAAATTAAATTATTAAAATTAAAAAGGTATGTTGATACTTTGTTTAATTCATACCTATGTTATCAGAATTGGACTAGGAAAGAGACGTCGGGATCGTATGACAAACCCGATATTTTGGAACCGAACTGGATAGAATTGGAATCAACCAGAATTTTTAATTAATTTAAACGACTGTTTATTTTAATTAAAACGAGCCGTTGACAACAAAATCAGATCAAGGTGAGTTAAACTCACTAAGTTCTTCCCACTTATATTTTATATAAGTCGAGTTTTATAATTTGTGTGCTATGGTTGCTAATGGTTGATTGTTTGTTAATTATATATTCATATATTGGCTGAACCAATGAAATTAAACGTTATTTAATTTCAGTGGAAAAACCAAATCGTTATTTTTAACGATTGGATCCAATGAAGGCAACTTACCTCATTGGTCACGTTTATAAAAATATACATGTTAAATTTAATGAATTATTTGGTTGGTGTTAAATACGACGTTATTTATTGTTATAGAAATAATCAGTTAAATTGAATTGAATAAATTTATGTGAGATAATGTATTTTAATGCAGAGAAGAACATGTTGGAGGGATCCAACTGGATTCCTCAAATATATTAGATGTTAATTATTCTCATATTATCATCATATGAACTGTTCTGATTGGACGATTGATTTGGTTATTGACCGTTGACCTGAAATTCAACATTTGTTTTGTTTAAACCAATGGGTGATATTGGTTGAGTAATTGGCAGTATATACCTATAAATCAATCGTTTTATAAATATCGACTTACCGTCAGGTGAATCGACGGAATGAAGTTATGAAATTCATTTTATAATTGAAAATAGATTTTTAAATCTATTATTTTGAATAAAGTTTATAAAAAGGAAATAAATATTTATTATTTATTATTTAAGTTTATAAGTAATTATTAAATGATTTTATAAAGCAAATTGCTTATGTTAATGAGATTTTATAAGCAAATGTACAGAAATTAATCTAATGGTTAAGAGTTGGATAATTGTTTCTAAGAAACAATTATTGGAATTATTTAAATTAATTATATTATTAATTAATTTAAAAGAAGGACTATAATTGGAATTGGTTAAAGAATAATTGTGTCTTGAGTTGACTAAGTCAACCGTTTTAAGTAGAACTGATTATTTTTTCAATTTGTTTTGAATTTATCTAGTATAATAGTTTAATAAATATTTGTTTTAATTTAAATAAGTTTTAAAAAGGAATTTACTATTTATTTCAGTAATTAAGAAGTTAACTACTGCTTAATGATTGAAATTATTATTTTATTAATAATAATTTAGGAGATCACTTTTTATTCGAAATTCATTTAAAAAGTGATCGAAGTTGAAATGAAGTCTAAATGAATTGTGAAAGGAGCTAGGAATGGTTTTTATATTAAAAACCCGAGTTTTTGTAACGAAGTTATAAAAAGGATTTTAAGTGAATACAATAGCTTAAATAAATGTTTACATAATATTTGAACTAAGTAAAGGAAATAATGGTAAAAGGGGTTTTGCGTAAAACCTAAGAGTTATAAACGAAGTTTATAAAAAGAGATGTGAAGTTAAAGCGTTAATTTTAAATTAACGTTATTAAATAACGGAATTGAGAGAAATGAATGGGATCGAAATGGGATTTCCAAAAAGGAATGATAAAAAAAGAATTTGTAAGTGAAATTGGGAAAGGATTTAGTTATGAGATTTGGGGATAATAATTCGAGTTATAAAATGAATTCTTGAAAGGAGTCAAGGTTAAGAAGTGGTTTTATTTAGGAAATTACTTAATCAACATATTAAGTAATAATAAGTTATAGGTATAAAGAGATTTTCAAAAGTAAGAAGGTTTATAAACCATATTTAAAATAAAATAGTTTAAATGAGAGTTGTTTGATGATTAAAATAAATATCAATTTTGAATTACAACTCATATCTATCTCAAGATAAGAACGTTGTTGATCAAGGTATGAGAGGTAAACAAATACCCCACTTGAACGGCTTCAGAATTATTTGAGGAAGATATTAGTTGAAAGAGGTTAAGAATAATTTATTATTGTCATATGTGAAATAATAACGAAATGTTAATCGAAGGATTTGAGAATATATAATGTAATTTCCAAGGTAACGGAAATGAGAAGGTTCGAGAATATATAAATATAAGAATATTTCCGAAGTAAAGGAAATAAAAGAAGATGGTGTGAAATTATAACGGTATTTCCAACATAAAAGGAAATGATAAGTGGAGTTTTGGAATATGTTTATTCTAAAAGAATAAGGGTTGGTTATTGTTTTTAAATAATAAAACAAAAGAGATTTCATAACGTTGTTTTATGAGTAATAATATGAATTGATTTCCCAATTATAGATAATGAGTAACGAAATAGAATTTTTTTTGGAAAATGATAATAGAATAGAAAACTGGATATGATTATAGGATATTTTCCTAAATATTAAAATAAAATAGTTTGAAAATAATCTTATGTTAAATAGGAAATAAAAGCTATATTCGTAATATTGGAATATTTAAAGAGTTTTAAATTAATATCATTAATTGTTTTAATTAAAGAGGTCAAATAGTGTTGAGTATTGAATTAGTGAACTCATTTTATTTTCATGATTGTTATTTGATAGTTAAATAACCGACTATCAAATCTGATCCATGCGATTGTTAGTACGGAAAGACCGGGAGTTTCAACCAGTCTTAGTGCAACGCCGAGTCACATTACATGAGCACGACTTTCGGAAAGTGTAAGGGCACTCAAGCACTTAAAACGACAAATTCCACAATGTAATGGTCTCCAAGGTCATCATCGGGGAAACCGATCTACAACTCACTCCCACCTTTGTCTCCTTTGTCGGAGATGAAATGGAAATTGGAAGCAAACCTTCTTCTTCAACGAACACCTCTTCTTCGTTGTCATCATGGCCTTTTTCCTCCATGTGAGCTCTTTCCACCTCCCAGTAAGTTGGTGACACGTTGGGAATCACTACCGAAGGCACACCCGGAAGAGGGACCGAGGGCACCAGTCCCCCACTAGTTCTGGGAGCACCAGCCCTTCACCGGTTCCCGCAACTATCTCCATCGACACAGTGGTCTCTGAGGTCTTCATCCGAGAAACCAGTTTGCAACTCACTCTCAACTTTTGTATTTTTCATCGGAGACAAAACAGGAATGAGGAGCAAACCATCTTCTCCAACGAACACCTCTTTTTCGCTGTTGTCGTGGCTTTTCACTTCCACCTGAGCTCCTTCCACATGATTCAAGTTTGTAGTTCAGAAATTGGTTGATTATCAAGAAACTCTATTTATGGTAAATGTTAAATTCCTGAGTTTTTGCAAACATGGTCTGAGACCATGTTTGGGACTGCATATCTCCTCCATTTCATGTCGAAATACAATGATTTTTTTTCCTATTTATAGTTTATTTTTTTGGCTATGCGCATACCAATTTATAGTTCAATCTGAGGTCGTTTGTTCATTTGAATCATGTTTGAAACTTGAATGCGAAGAAGATTTCAGAACTCGGCAGAATCCAACATGGCCTGAGTCCATGTTTGAAATTTCATATCTTTGTCGTTTCATGTCGGAATTCAGTGAATCTATTTCCACTTCATAGATAAATTGTTCTGCTTTGTGTTTATTATATTTCAGACCATTCCAAGGTCATTAAGTCATTCAAATTATGTTTGAAAGTTGAACACGGAGAAGATTTCATACCTGGGCAGAATCCAACATGGTATGAGTCCATGTTTGAGACTTCATATTTTTCCCATTTCATTTTGGAATTTTGTGAATCTTTTTCCAATTGATAATTATACTGTTCTAGTTTGTGCATATCATTTTTTAGACTATTCCAAGGTTGTTTGGTCATTCAAAATTTATTTGAAAGTTGCAACCAAGACTGATTTCTAGGTACATTTTCATGGCAATCGTGTTTGTTTTATGTGATTTTTCTTAAGTGTTTTTATGCCACTTTTGATTTAGTTTTAAGTGATGATTCTTGAGTTTTATTTTGGTTTACTATAAGAAGCCTAAATTATCACCAATCTATAGTTTAAGTTTGGTGAATTTCCGGGCAAATTTTCATGTGTTGTTTCATAGTTTTTCTAAGATTCCTATATATACATGCACATAATTCATAAACCGTTTTAAAAGAGTTTTAAATATACATAAGTATCGATTTAATAAAATATTTTATATATTATTATAAGCATTTTTAGAACATTAAATTAGAAATATTTCATATAATAAAAGAGATTTTCAAAACCATTGATTTTCAAATATTTTCCAAAATCAATTTTAAACCGATTTTTCCAAAGTACATTTTCCTAAATAAAACCATATATTTTTGTATCCTTCGATAAGGCAAGGTTGTAATTTAAATGATGTAGTAAACCATATGGTATGAAACAAAAAGGTTTATAATTTTGATTAATTCCATACTTATCTAGTCCAAACAATTGTTTTTTAGTGTGGAATTGATTTACGGGAAGCAAACCAATGAGTGAGAACATGTGGTATGTGAGCATAGTTACCACTTTTTGAGTTATTGTGTGGGAATTTGTATCATATTCTGGGATATCGCCAGTACTAGACGTTCGGGTCATCTGAGATATTATGACTTTCGAGCCGTCTAGGAAATCTGCGACATCTAAGGCATTTATGACCTTCGGGTCATTTGGGATATTACGACATTCTGGTCATCTGGGATAAATACCTTATATATGTATTAGTATTGATATGACTTCGAGTTATCTGAGGTTTGCACATGCGCGAAGCTTCAGCTAGGCAATCTGAGTTCTGGATCCAAATCTGGTTTATATTCTAAATTCTGTGTTTTTACTTATGATTTGACCATTCTTAGGAATGATTATTAATACACACACACACACACATATATATATATATATATGTATGTATGTATGTATGTATGTATGTATGTATATAGCTTAGAGCTATTTGAGAACCATGTGCATATATGGTGATTTCATTTTTTACACTTTTAACTCTTAACTGAGTTCCTGAGTTTCCATTATTTCTGTGATTTTATGGTTTCTTCCTAAGATTTCATATGATTTATATTCTATGTAGCTTTTATTTAAGGAAACACATGTATTAATATAGTTGTCATTCACGAGTAAAAACTTGACATGATTTTATGCATTCATCACATGTAATCCGATTAAATCCATGTTTATATCATTTTTTGGCAAAGCCATTCAGTTTTTTAGGTGACCGCAAGCACCTTTTGTTATAACTAATTGTAAAAATCAATATAGTACAAGCGATTGATAGTAGTCAATCAACTATTCAGTTTTTAAGGTGGACCGTCCACTACATATGGAGTTTATAGTGTTGCATCCACTCTACCTATTCAAGCTTACAACACTGGAGCTAGCTTAGCTATGTTTATATCACTCGTTTGTGATTTAATGGAGCTGTTTTTACTTCATCGTATACTGATCATCTTATTCAAGTTAGACGAACCCGTGTATTTATTACTCAGGCTAGACCGAGTTGTAGGTTAGGTTAATTGGCTCTTGCTTAACAGTTCTTCTATGGACTTCACTATCGACCCTTTTGGATCATATGCATAGTTTTTGAGTAGTTCATGATGTAGTTTGTATCATGGGTCTTGACATGGTTTTGTATATATTCTTTTATGAGACTGGATGTGTGTGTATATATATACATACATATATATATAGTGGTTTATATAACCACGTATGTGTAGCACTTTTTATTGTTACATGATGTATTTATATAAATGATTGTTTTGATGTTCTATGAAGTGTATATTATATATACTGTGTTTTGATCTGAACAGATCCTATAGTCATCGTAGTATTGTATTAGATAAGAATTAAGTACGTTGAACCACCTGAAATAAGAAAGAAAAAAATTAGCATTTTATCGACATAATTTGATACTTGTTTAATACAATGTTATGGATGATCGCTCCTAATCAACCTTTTTCTCCGTATTAGCAGACAATAGTACTTGTTAATGGTCTTTGTTAATATGGATGTCGGGGTCGAGCGTCGCAAGCATATCCAATGTTCATTAGGGCTAAACCCAAAAAAACGCAGCGGTCGAATATCGTTATATGATATAGTAGAGATTTTACGGGGATACAACTACATAGCGTAATTATCGCCGATACAAAAAAACCGTTAACATGCCGTTAATATTGATGAGCCAAATTCAGTATCAATATTTTACCATTACCGCTGGTAAAATGATTGCTAGTATACCAATAAATTGATGAATTAGTTAGTGGTAAAATGATTGCTAGTATACCAATAAATCTGTGTTTATATCATTTTTTGGCAAAGCCATTCAATTTTTAGGTGACCGCAAACACCTTTTGGCTTTTATTATAACTAATAATAAAAATCAGTATAGTACATGTGATTGATAGTAGTCTATCAGCTATTCGGTTTTTAAGGTGGACCGTCCACCACATACGGAGTTTTACACTCTACCTATTCAAGCTTACAACACTGCAGCTAGCTTATCTATGTTTATATCATTCGTATGTGATTTAATGGAGTTTTTTTTACTTCATCGTACACTGATCATCTTATTCAAGTTAGACTGACCCGTGTATTTATTACTCAGGCTAGACCGAGTTGTTGGTTAGGTCAATTGGCTCTTGCTTAGTAGTTCTTCTATGGACTTCGCTATCGACCCTTTTGGATCATATGCATAGTTGTTGAGTAGTTCATATTGTAGTTTGTATCATGAGTCTTGACATGGTTTTGTATATATTCTTTTATGAGACTGGATGTATATTATACTGGTTTATATAACCACGTATGTGTAGCATTTTTTATTGTTACATGATGTGTGTGTGTGTGTGTATATATATATATATGACTGTTTTGATGTTCCATGAAGTGTATATTATATATATTGTGTTTTGATCTGAATAGATCCTATAGTCATCGTAGTATTGTATTAGATAAGAATTAAGTATGTTGAACCATTTGAAATAAGAAAGAAAAAAAATTAGCATTTTATCAACATAATTTGATATTTGTTTAATACAATGTTACAGATGATCGCTCCTAATCAACCTTTTTCTCCGTATTAGCAGACAACAATACTTGTTAATGGTCTTTGTTAATATGGATCTCGAGGTAGGGCGTCACAAGCATATCCAATGTTCATTAGGGCTAAACCAAAAAAACATAGTGGTCGAATATCGTTATACGATATAATAGAGATTTTACGGGGATTCAACTACATAGCGTAATTATCGCCGATACAAGAAAACGTTACCATGCCGTTAATATTGATGAGCCAAAATCAGTATCAATATTTTACCATTACCGCTGGTAAAATGATTGTTAGTATACCAATAAATTGATGAATTAGTCAGTGGTAATAATTAGTTCATGAATACATAAAACATTTTAAAAAGCTTCATTAAAACTTTGGTAATGGAAAACGGTGAATATATTATTCTTAACAATAGCTTCATTAATATTGAAAACTTCTGTTAATTGTCATAGAAAATTTTCTTTTCTTGATATATCATAATTATATATAACAGCATGAAATAAAAAAATCTAGCTCTAGACTTCGAAGCTAATAAGACTGAAAAAGAAACATCATTATTAATAATATTGGAAACATCTTCTTAAAATTTGATACAATTTCAAAAGTGATTGTGGTTAGAATTAAATAAAATAGCGAAATTATAACATTAGTGTGATTGGCAAATTTCCCGTTACCATTGATTTTTTATGTTTCTTCACTGTTGTAGTTAACACTAAAAATTGTAAAAATACCGTTACCATATTAATGTTATTAGTATATCGAGTTCAGTATCAATTAATGATCTTTGTGTATTTGTATAATCAAACCGACCGTTAGGGAGTTTTGCTTACTGTCACTTGGCCAAAATCAATTTTTCTGAAGCTCAGAAAACATGGAGCATGTCTATAACATGTTTCTTTAAAACTCTTTAATTTAGTTTACTTAATTCTCTCCACTTTTGTCTCCTGACATCCTCCTATTTTTAAATATTCTCTAGCATATTTTTTCTTTTACGTTCAACTAAGATTAATATAAAAAAACTAGTTTTTTAATCTTTTTTTAAACTTTACAATCTAATTTTTTTTCATGAATCATGTTATTTTTTTATGTTTAACTTGCATACTGTTTTGATAAAATTCAACTTTTCCAAAGCAAAAAAAAAAAAAAAAAAAAAAAAAAAACTTGGAACGTGTCTTTTTAAATCTCTTCAATTTAATTAAACCGACCATTAGAGAGGTTTGCTTACTGTCACTTGGCCAAAATCATCAAACCGACCGTTAAGGATGTTTGCTTACTGTCACTTGGCCAAAATCAATTTTTTCGAAGCCCAAAAAACATGGAACATGTCTATAGTATGTCTCTTTAAAACTTTTTAATCTAATTTACTTAATTATCTCCACTTTTGTCTCCTTTGATCTCTTTAATCTTAAATATTCTCTAGCACATTATTTTTCGATGTTCAACTAAGATTAATAAAAAAAACTAGTTTTTTAAATCTTTTTTTAAACTATGCATACAATCTCACGGTTAGTTCCCATCGTTAGGGATGTTTTTTTTCGTTAATCTTATTTTTTTATGTTTAACTTGCATACTGTTTTGACAAAATCAACTTTTCCAAAGCTAAAAAAACATAAAACATGTCTATAACATGTTTTCTTAAATCTCTTCAATTAAATATTTTTAATTCTCACTAGTCTAATTCACTTAATTCTCTCAACATTTGTCTCTCTAGATCACTCAAATTTTAAATATTATCTATCATATTATTATTTTATATTTAAAAAAGATTAATGGAAAAGACTAGTTTTTTTAATTATTCAATCTAACGGTCGGTTCCCCACAGTTGTACGGTTGTACTAGTTTACTAAATTCTCATTGGTCTAATTCATCTAATTTTATCAACATTTGTCTCTTTAGATCTCACAAATTTTAAATAATATTATCTATAACATTATTTTTTGATATTTAATAAAGATTAATTAAAAAAATAGTTTTTTTAATTATTCAATCTAACGGTCGGTTTTCCACCGTTGTGCTGTTATACTAGTATTATAAATTTAACATTACCACGACAGCTGTAATAAATATGATATTGGATCCATTCGTTATTTTCTATTAGTAACAAATGAAGAAAGTTGTACCGATGACAAATAAGGAAACGCACATCAAATTTACATTTATAGACATAAACGATGTTAGGAAATACTAATAAATGCTGCGGGGTCGTCAGATTAATGAAATTGCAACTTTTCAACTTTGAAGTTTGAACTGTGCATATTTTTCTACGGTTTCATTTGAAATTTGAAATAGAAAAAACGAGAAATAAATTTCTATTTAACATATATGGCCGCTATTATTTCTCAACTCGCTATACCCTTACGTTATTTATTTGGAACGAGTGGAAACCCGTGCGATGCACGGAAGCATAGACTTTTAAGTGTTTTAGTTTGCATGCATCAATAAGCGGTGAGAGCATATTATATAGTAGCAAGATATGTAATGTAAGTGAGATATGTGTGTGTTAGGATTCTACTGTATAAACTAAGTTTTGCAGCAAGAAGTAAATAATGCATGTATAGCAAGTAGGGACAGGATGTTGTACATCATCTTATGGTTGCACAACCACACTTTAGTTTTATAAAATAGTCAATTCCTCTGTGAGATCTAAGACGTCAAAAAGTTCAGATTACTTGAAATAGCTAGTAGGAGGCCTACGTGGTAGTACAATGTATCAAAAATATGACATAGTTTGGTAATGATGTCTACTTACTGAGAAAGTGCGTATCCGTTAGTAACCGTGGAGCATAGAATAACAAATTCGGTGAAGGCAACTATGAAAAAATTGATGTAATGTAACCATGGAACTTGTTTATCTTTTAAAATGAAGTGGTTGGTGGGTCACTAAGTTTATGCTTTACCAATAACAATATTACAATATTCTGTGGTGTTTAGTTTGTTAAAACTTTAAGTTTAAACTCCAAATTATTATCCTTCCATATACAGACAATTTATGAAGAATAAGGTCTTTAGCAATTATGCAGATGAACTTATTAAAAATAGAAATTTTACTGCAAGTATCTTTATCTTATAATTAATTAGTGCCACAATTACTCAGTAGCAAAAAATTAATAGTGATGAAGACTGTTGAAAGCTTGCCAAATGCATGCTTGATGCTTCTATTTGATTTATTCAAAATATTGGTTGCATCAAAACCAACGTTGTCACATGATTTTCTGGGAATAAACTACACAACCGAGTGGCTTCTATTTAAAACATGCATAGGAAATACTCATTTGTTTCACTTTTTCTTCATTTCATTATATGAGAATGAAATATAACTTAGGATGAAGAAAAAAGAGCAATATGAAACAATTCATGTCAGCTGAGTGCACATGACGTATATAAAACAGTAATCGTTCTTATTTTTTTCTAATTTAAAATTTTGTACTAACTTCCAATATAGACAGTTGAATTTGGAATGCAGATATTTTGGTTGGAATAATAAACATGTCGTGAGAAATATGTGCTTAATGGACAAATATGAGATAAAGCCAAAGCTTAACCCTTATAATACCAGTTAAAATAGGAAAATGTGTATGTTAAATATTATGAACCATGCACTGCAAAATTTTAATGTTTTACAATTTAATCACCTTTACATACTACCATAAGGGGATGAAAAAATATAGGTTGCTAAAATTACACATTTCCAGCAGACACATTAATTTCACAAATGGGGGAAAAAGAAATAAAGAAATAAAAATTCACCAGCAAAATCTAATTTTCATGTTCCCAATCAATAACAGCTCTATGTATTGAGACTTTAAGACCTTTGGATGATGCGTGTTTCTAAAATGTTACTCCACATGCCTGTACGCATGATAACATCCTAATAGACATTTTCAATAATACACAATTCCCATAAGGGCTATCATTCAGTGGAAGATGGCTCGTTAGAGATGCAGCCATCCAATATTTCTACCTTCCTTTTGTCTGCTAACTCATAAAATTGAAGGTCCGGCCTACTTAATTAGATTTCTAATGCATGTCGTTCTTCCCTATCACACAACACCACTCACGCTAAATTAGTCATAGAGTTATACACAAAATTGAAGAATGAAGAACAACAGTGGTAAACAAAAACCGCTTTCATTATAATTAAGACATAATTAGTATATAAAAGACATAATCTCACAAATAAATTGGACAAAAGGTCGATGATATTTTGGGAAGCAAAATGAACATGTATATAGTAGTCATATGTTGAGTCGGTGGAAGCAAATCAATATTGGAAATAAAACATTATCATCTATAACACCAGAACCTGCTGACCTGCGACTGCAGAAACTATCCATCTATGAAGCTAACTGGGTGAAGATTGGTGATCAAAATTACATGCTAAATAGGTAATGGACTGAAGCTTTGAAGCATGACTTCGAGTTGAACTAAACTAACCAAATATTTAATACACTGAAGCTTGAAGCAGAGACAACATGAATGAAATGAAGGTAAAATCAAACCAAATAGAGCAAAGCTTTGATCTGAAACTTTATATGTTGACTGAACATATACCATTTTATCCCATACAACTTGAGAAAACCTAAACCAAGTAAAAGCTACAAACGTAACCACGATGCAGCGGAACATGAAGCAAATATTATTGACGTATCTCCCAACTTAGTCATGCACAAAGTCCAGTCTTCAAGTATACTTCAACTGCTACTTGGTAAACTGCAAAATCCGAAAGATGAATCTTAGTTTCAACAAAAGAAGAAGAAAAAGAAACAAAACTTTAAGCCATCTGCTTGCAATCCATTTCAAGATTTGCCATCTAGTTAGCGTTGGCTAGTTAAACCAAATATATATCTAAAATAAAAGCATTCTATGTACAACGTACATAATTTGAAATAGACCGAAGTACATACAATGAAGAAACCTGGCAATAAAAATACTAATTCACACACAATAATTCATGTCATTGTATAGAATTTTAGGCAAAAGATATGATATTCGAATGGCATAAGTTCAATGGAGAAACTTGGTATAAAGGCATTGCCGAAAATTTCCATTACCTTCTAATTGCATGGCCTCCACATATGTCTACCCTTCTATCAATCAACTCTCTCATGGTCTAAAGCTGTAGCAAACCCTCCCAATTGCAAGTCCTTAATATATGTCTACCCTTATATCAATCCAATCTCAAGTGAGAACACATAAAGCTTTATCAGTATCACAATTTGAAATTACATGAATATATTATTTTATAGTGTCACTGATAGTACTGGAATGAGAAATAAAACATTTAGTGGAGTGGATGTTCATAATGAGGAAATGGAAAAAATACACAGCAGAACATGCATGGTTGCCATATACAACCCAAAAAACACAGAAAAAGTAGACAGTAAAACATACGTAGTTGGTATATATTAATTGTTATCCTTTTTTTATGATTTCATTTACATCAGGCATTCATGGCTCCCAAAAAAGGACTAAGTGGGAGGATAAAGTAAATAAATGATTCATTTGCTGTATACGTTACTGTACCGGAAAAGGAAATAACATAGAATTAATTTATGTTGAATGAATGCATTAATTAATTATTAATTTGTAAAGATAATAAAGTATCCTTCCATATTTTTAATATACTTGTAAATCCACAATTTGAAATTACATGAATATATTATTTTATAGTGTCACTGACAGTACTGGAATGAGAAATAAAACATTTAGTGGAGTGGACGTTGTTCGAAAGTTAATCATGGTAGCTGAATAAAAAAATTGGAAAGGAGGAGAGAAATACCTTTGGTAGGAATGGAGAAAACTATGCTTGAGAATTTAATTGAAGAATAAGATTGATTAGAGGATTAAGGAGAAAATTAAGCCTGCAAGCAACTGCTGGACGTGTAGATCGTGGGGTAAGCAAATCATGGAGCATGATTAAGGCAAGCAGGGTCGTGAACAGTGAGGCAGTGGCCAACCTGGCAATTATTCAACCATTGGATGTCTTTTTAACTTTAAATCATAGCCCCTCTTTGTCTCCTTGTTTGTCTAAGGGTTTGTCTAGGGGGGAATTTTATTATATAGATTAAGCCGAATTTATCACATACCAAGTCTGTAAATATCACGAAAAAATTTGCTGAATACGGGGAGCAGCTTTCCGTTTCACGAGAAAAAGGAAAAAGAAAACCCTTCTTGAGTCGCAGACATTAAAAACAAGAATTAGGGGAAAAAACAACAAGGAAATGGCAGTGATCCCGCACTACAAAGTAGCAAGGGCGTCGCAATACCTAGCCATTACAGGATGGCAGATAAAAGACGTGAAGCTGGCGAAGAAGGCGTTCGTGATGTGGGGGCAGGAGTGCACGACGTTCGACATTACGCCGGTGAACTACGCGTTCGACGTTCAGGCCATGAGCGCCGAGAAGCTTCCCTTTGTCCTGCCGGCAGTGTTCACGATCGGTCCAAAAGAGGACGATCACGAAATGCTTCTCAAGTACGCCAAGCTTTTGGCTTCCCACGATAAGCACTCTAATCATGTCCAGAATTTGGTGCAAGGAGTTATTGAAGGGGAGACCCGCGTGCTTGCTGCCGCAATGACTATGGAGGAAATATTTAAGGGGACTAAAGAATTTAAAAGGGAGGTCTTCGATAAGGTATTTTTTTTGTAACATTGATTTTATTTTTTCCTCGCCGGATTATTTGCCGAATGTGCGTACTATGATTCAACATGTTGGGTGATCGTGGGAGGATCTTGTAGAGAAGACGATGCTCCCATGGTTGGAAAAGCCAATCATATCGACTGATTTTTGTGTCTGATTGCTCTTTTAATTTATTCAAATAGATTTTGTGGGATTTTTATTATTGGTAGCTTGATTGAAAAAGGAGAAATTGAATTAGGATTTGCTTGCCAATACTTTTCTTTCTCTTACATGCAAGTACAATAGAAGAAAGGTTATACTAGTATAACCGCATGTGGGGAAACCGAACGTTTGATTATATAATTTAAAAAAAAAATTGTTGTGTTAATTTTTTTTTTTTTTTTTTTGATTTAAATCAATCGATTAAAACATGATTGATTTAAGAATTTGTTGAATTTTAATTTATATTTTTTGCATTTTCTAAATAATCTATTTAGATCCATCATAGAATATTGTAGTAGAAATAGGAAATCAAAGGTAGTTCTGAAGTAGATTTGAAATGTAATGGATATTTAAGAGAAATTTTAAGCATTAGAATTTGAGCTGTTAAACGGTCAAACGATAGTAAGCAAACCTTCATAACGGTCGATTTGATAAGCAAACCTCCCTAACGGTCGGTTCGGTTTGATTATTTTGTTTCTTGTACAAAATCTTTTGTATTTAATCAAACTCTGGCCCTTTTTCATAGTGTTGCTAAATTTTACACCGTTTGATTCAAACATTATTTAATCATTTTGATGCACTTGAATATGCCGCAACCACAAACCCATATTATTTTTTCACCAAATAATAAAATGCGCAACATAATCAACACTATCAGAAAAAGCCGCGGCTGATTGATTCAGATGATTCACAAAATAATAATAATAATAATAATAATAATAATATATAATAACAATAGTAATAGTAATAATAATAATGTTGATTTCAGTATTTTCATTGAATTTCAGGTACCTTGGATAATTTTGTTTGTTTTTATGCTTCAGAATCTGATCATTGTTTCAAATATTGATGTGGTCAGATTTGTATTACTTAAATACAGTGTTGTTTGTTAAAATATTGAATTACGTTTACACATTTATGCTGTTATTGGCGATTAAACAACATAAAATTAATGAATTAGTGGTCAAACATTTCAAATTTTTTGAAAACTGAAAGTAGAGTATCTTTTTTCTGAAATTGAATTTTGAAATTAATTAAAAGCCTTGAAAATTCAATTTGGTACTATGACTTTTTTCCTTTACTTTTTCGTTTTCGTTTATTGAAATATGGTATGAGAACAAGTGTGGTGTATGTTTGGTATGAGTAGTGATATATTTAAATTGGTGTGGTATTTTTCAAGAAACGGTAAAAAATATTGTATTTTGTTGTCGAAATCTTTTTTTAAATCACGTATTTTGTTAGTATGCTTTTTTGTGGTCGATGTATATTGTTTTCTATTATTTGGAATTTTGAATGGTTTCTAATATACAAATTTGCAATAGTTTTAAGATTAATTAGTCCAAGACTTTATAATAAATATGTGAAAATTTTGATTTCATTCCTTGTTTTCATATTCTAAAAACACATTTCAGATTACATTAGATTTTTTTTTCATTTTTCAAAATTAGATCTGATCATTGATTAGCATGTTTTATGACAATTTTTTTTACCGATTCCCTTTTGTTTTTGTTTTGTTTGAACAAACGGTATTCCTCAAACAAAAAAATTACAATCCTGATTTATTGTTTATTTGTAAAGTTTTCCGCAAATATCCAAAAACTTAGAAGTAAGGGTCTTTTTTAACTTGTTTTTGGGTGAGGACAGATGTTTTTACAAAAGCTCCTTAATAAGTGCTACCCAGATAAAAATTACGCATGCTTCAGGAGTGTTGATAATAAAATTTGGTAGCATCTTAATAGTTTATAGTTCTTGTTGTTTAAAGACACTGACAGATAATGAAAAATGGCAATGTAGATTCAAATTTCAGTTATGTAAGGACTTTGTAGGTTATAATACATATATACATATATATATATATGTATATATATATATATATGTATGTATGTATATATATATATGTATATATATATATATATATATATATGTATGTATGTATGTATAACATACCTCCTCAGAAGTTTATGAACAACTTGCAGTTTACCAGTATTTTTTTCAGAAGAGAGTAAATATTTACATTGGAATTAAAAGAGATGGAGTAAATGTTTATTGTTGAAAATCTCATGCGATGTCTCCTCTGTTATTATCATGCGATGACTCCAAATTAATCTGTTTTTAATACATATCAAAATAAAGCTAGTTAGATAAACTACTTAAGCTTGCAAACAAAGACAAAAAAATTGTCAATTATCAGTCATCTGAATCTGTTTTTTAACGTAGAAATCTTATAGATGGAAATTTACATACGTTTAATGACCTCGTAACATCATATTTATTTTGCTTTGTTTACTAGTTTTTTTTTTTTTTTCCTTCTTTTATTCTCTTTTTTCATTTGTATAATGACTTCGAACATCATGTCTTGAGGCTTGTTATAACTGCAAGCACTTTTACCAAGTTCAATGCACAGGGGGTGAAAATTATCCTTCAAATGCATAATGATATTTAGGAATAGAAATCTAGTTTTGCATATAACTTTTAAGAGAAGAATAATTCAACATGAACATAGACTACATAGTGGTATGATATGTGTAGAATCCAAAGTTAATGTATAAACGAAAAAAAAAAACGTAATTGTAGATTACTTTTTTTTTTAATATAAGTATTGATATTCGAACCTTTAACATTATAAACTGGAAAAAACAACTTATTGCACCCCACATGCACGCAAACAAAAATAAATAAATGGATAGATACTTCGATACTAAAAGAAGAAGAAGAAGATGATGACTAATTAGGCCGACTAACACTTGAATCTGTGACCTTAGATTTTATCAAAATTTCTATCAGAGTAAATATTGACTTTTGTCATGGTTGGGACTTGAGCTCACTTTTTCCGTTGAAGTCACTGTTGACTTTCCTTTATAAATAAAAAAAGGTGATTAAGTAATTTGATTATTGATGTTTGTAGTGTCTATTAATTCTACAATAACA